>SMOM01000011.1:0-600000 GCA_004936725.1 Alternaria brassicae
GCGTAAGCACCTGCCCCCATACCTCCTCTCTATGCCTCTTCCCTAGCCACGCCGCATATCCATCGTCTCCTGTCTCTCCAAACCCTGCCTCTCCTATCGTCTGAATCCCAAGCCGTGTGAGCCGCGCTGCGTATGCCAGCGGTATCACTACATCTGGCCATTGACACCGATTCTCCATGCCCTCTCCCGTTGCACAGTACTTCTGACTCCACCCAGCATCGCCGACAGTTGTTCTTCACCGTCCGATCCACAATCTTCTTCCGAAACGTATCCGCGTCTGCACCAGACGCCCTCTCCCACGCTGTGCACCCCAGCACCCAGTGCTTCTTCCACTGCTCCTCTTCCTTTGTTACATACTGCTGCCCAACTACCCAGCATATCGCACACCCACCCCGCAACTTCGTAAACGTCTCTCTACTACGGCCCATTCCCGTGCCCAACTCGTGCTCCTCCAACCATACCTCCCCCCCTCCCCACACCGGTCACAACACACCCCATCCATCTCTCTACACCCTATCCCTTGCCCGTCCAAGTACGAGCTCATCAGCGCCCGCCGACACCCATTCCCAATCAAAAACGCCCCCATTGCCTGCACGTCAATATCGCCACTCTCCTCTTCTATTCTCTTCTCCACCTCCCCCTGTTCGATCATCACCACAACGTCAAACGTCTCTCCACCTCGCCCTCCACGCCCACTTGCCTGAGCAAAATCCGTCATGCTCCACGGCATCCCTACATGCAAGATGTACACAATCCCCGGGTAGTCGACTCCCGTCCCAAGCGCCGACGTAGCCACAATCAGCCCTCCCTGCTCTACCCACTCCTGCAGCCGCTCTCCTCGCTCCTCTACGTCGGCGTGATAGTATGCACAGCCAACCTCCTCCGCTATCCACTCACACTGCACCTTGCTCAGACAGTACACCACTCCCTTCTGCCCTGTCCGCCCCAACTTTTCGGCCCATCGCTTGCATACCACCAACGCTGTGTCCTCCAATGTCTTGCGTTGACACCACGACACAAAGTATCGCGCGTTCGGTCGTGCTGTGCTTGCCCGGATATACGTTGCGTTGCGCACCAGCATGCTTGCCTCTAGCTCCCCCTCCTGCACCGGCGGCAGCGTTGCGGTTAACAACACAATCGGGCATCCAAGCAGTCGCAAGTTCTTCACCTTGAGCAGATTTGCCCGCCAGTGTCGCGCTGTAAAGAGCAGATGACACTCGTCCACCACGACTCGTTGCAGCAGCCCCTTGTCCTTCATCAGCCGAGCATACCCCAAAAAGTTGCCGTTGCTCGTAATGTCGCCTGCTACGTCTGCGCTGACGACCACTACAGACGCCGGATTGTTCTCACCGTGCTTCCACTCCATGCAGTCAATACCGCAGTTGCGGATCCGGCTTACCAAGTCCTCAATCAACGCCCGGTACGGCACAACGACTACCGTCACCCCAGTCTCCTCCATGCATGCCGGCAGCGTAAACAGCAAGCTCTTGCCCCCTCCTGTCGGAAGCACAACAACAAGCGGTGTCGTCTTGTCCAGCACTGCGTACAAAGCCTGCTCCTGCTCCATTGAACGAAACCCAACGTCCTGCTTCCCTAGCACGTGCCGCAGCGCCCGATGTACTGCTGCAGCTCGCGCATCTTCTACCTGAACGGCCTTCTCTTTCGGGAGTATCGAAAGCCCTGAGATACTCTCTCGCATCTGCCTTTTCCGCTGCAGTCGGCGCTCCTCGGGCGCTTCACCCTGTCCATCTACACCCAAAAAGCGATGCCAAGCGGTACTAAGCGCCCGGAACGCATCAATCGACCGCGTGCTCAAATGCTTGACGATATCAATCGATACGCTGTAGTTGCCTACTCCCATGACCGTCGTCCGCGAGTTCTGTAGCTCAATCAAGTCCTCCTCATCTTCATCTACCTCTACTTCATCAATCTCGCCAACCTCATCTTGATAACCCTTACCAAACGACTCACCTACCTTTACCCGCCCAATCCCTACGGCCGTGTGACGGTAGCCTAGCGTACTCAGCTCGACGCCCAGTCGCTTACCTGTCTCACGCCTCAGCACCCTCGTAAGTCGATCTGTACCCCATGCCCCTTGCTCGTTGCTCCAGATATAGTCGTCCAATCCACCCCCAAGCACAGTCACTACAAGATACTCTCGGAACGGCTGCAAGTAGCCCAAGTACAGCACCATCACCTGCCCTAATCGCGGCGGCAGAAAGCGCGGAACCACCTTCGGCTTGTCCCACTGAGACTGTGACTTGTGATACCGCACGACCGTCATGACAGCACCGTCCACAACAAAAACATTGCGGTCCTGTAGCAGTCCATTGCGGTGCCGCATCGTGATAATCTCGGATCCTTGAGCCGGCTGCCCAGATTCAATGTGCACACAGCCTAGCATCAGCTCCAAGAAGCGATCCAACTGCCGTAGATACTCCCGCACCTTTTTGCTTCTCCACCGGCCGTCAGATGTCTGTAGTCGCATGCCGCTCTCTGTGCTCCGCGCCCTTGTTAGCATCCAAGCCAGCCCATCTGACAGACGATTGCCTGGGGCAGTAGCAAACGACTTGCCCCGAGTCGTAAATGTAACGTCATCTTGAATTTGCGCTAGATCCACCGTAAAGCGGTCAGCCATATGATCAACCCAGCACATCTGCCAAAACTTGTCCTCTACCTCAGCTTCTATGCTCTGCGCCATCGTGCGGAAACGCTCAATTACAATCGGCCGGCCGCTGAGATAAAAAAATCTTCTTGTCGGGTGACCAGTATGCGTTGCCAGCATTGCCCTCGTTCAGCGCTGCGTGCTTGCCATACGCAAGAAGACTAAGCATAATGCTCATCGGACTATACGAGCCATCCGCTAGATACTGCTTGCGCATCTCCAAGAATCGCTCGCGGTCTGCTTCTGTCTGATCGTCGCGCTCTGCTGCGGGCAGAATCTTTTCTGCTGCTAGTACGCGAACGCAGTAGACCACGCCAGCAAGCATGTACGAGAAATTCTTTGCAGTACGCAAGCGGTTTGTCTGCGTGTCGATGCCCAGCACAGCCAGATACTGCACCAGACCACCAGACTCCGCAACAAGCAATCCAGATTGGTTCGATTGATTGACTTGATTGGTTAACTCAATTCAATCAATTCAATCAGTCCCTATGCAAATCTAGCGTCAATTCAATCTAAGAGCTAAAGATTGATTGAATTGATTGTCTTGATTGAGAGTTTCGCAAGATTTTTGAGGCTTTTAGAGTTGCTAAGTTACTTATCTCGCGATATTTTTATGGTGTTGCAGTTAGCGCAGGGGCGTTATCCTAACTCGTACTAGACTCGTTAGCGCGCTCTAACCTTATCTATCTAGCACTTGTTACCTCTATATATACTGTTTTGAAGCTCTTAACGTCGCCTCTGCCGCCTATACTAACGCGTTTTCTGGTGTTTTAGTTGTCTAATATGGCTAAACGCTCGCGGGCTCCCGCCTCTAGCACTGCTCCCGCTAAACGTCTGCGCTCATCGGAGCCATCGTCTCAACGCCTATCCCAACGTTCACTATCGCCCCGTCAAGCCCTAGCTGCCGCAAGCCAGGCCACAACGTTTGAGTCGCAATTACTAGAGTCGCAGCTAGAGGCAGAGATCGTCGCGCCCACCGAGGGCAGCCAGGCTGGTACGGCGGCTACAACTGAAGCTGGGGATGGTGGTGGCGATGGCGATAATGATGGAGATGGCGATAACTTTGACGGTATTGACTGGCAGCGTTTGAGAGGCTTTATGAAGCCTCTTGCAACCCAGCGACGCGTTAAAAGCTGGATATTTCGACATGGCTATCGCGTTGTTGAGCGTAGTAACCCGAGCAAAGTGTGGTTTATATGTAGGTACTGCCATACTCATAAGGTTATTGATGCTGGAGGCAGTGGTGTATTTGACGTCTCAAGAGCCACATCAGCTGCAGCGTCTCATCTTAGCCAGCACAAACGAGGCCATATGCACTCAAAAGACGGCTTAAAACAGCGCCAGCAGACTAGTGGGCAGCTCTCTCTGCGGCAAGCGTTTGCGGATGGTGTTGAGGTCTCTCAGCGCGCTGCTAACGCGATGGGCAACTTCAACATACAGCGTTTTCGACAAGCTGCAGTCCTCTGCCTACTAGATAACAACTTGCCGATGGAGCTACTCTCAAACGCTTCGTTTAGAGAGATGATTAACTTTGCCAACCCAGAGGCAGAGGCAGCACTATGGGTAAGTCCTCGCAGCGTTGCTACTTACGCGATGCGCCTATTCCGCCGGCTACAGCCCCAAGTTGTCCACGCCTTGTCACAGGCTGCAAGTAAAATACACATAAGCTTTGACGGCTGGTCGACAAAGGGCGGCAAGCGGGGTTTCTTTGGGATTGTTGCTCACTTTGCTGACGCCTCTGGAGTAATACGAGACTTGCCTATCGACCTACCACAGCTCGCAGGCGCTCATACTGGCGAGGCTATCTCAACTGCGATTATCAAAACGCTCACAGTATACGGCATTACTCGCGACAAATTAGGTTACTTCGTACTCGATAACGCCACCAACAACGACACCGCGATCGCCGCGCTCAGCCGCGTATACGACTTTGACGCCACCCATCGACGCCTCCGTTGTGGCCCTCATACGCTCAATCTCATCGGCCAGGCTATTATCTTTGGCGGAGACAAAGACGCTTACGACAACGCTGCTGAGCAGCTCAATACAGAGGAGTTGTACTTGCAGGAGTGGCGTAAACAAGGGCCGCTGGGCGTACTAATTGACGTTATCAACTACATCAAAACACCGCAACAGTACGAGCTTTTTCGAGAGTTTCAGCGCGCTGCTAACGCTGAGTTGCCTGCTGGAGAGCGTCTTAAAGTACTTGAACCAGTCAAGCCTGTCGTCACTCGCTGGAACTCGTATTACGCCGCTTTTCGACGCGCTACTCAACTCCAGGCCGCCTATAACTCATACGCAGAGCACCACATCAGCCGCGTTGCTCTTGACGATAGGCGCGCAATACAGCTTAATAACAAGCCGCCCGACGCTCCAAACTGGATGAGATCAACTGGTCTTACTGCTGCTGATTGGGCAGTAATAACTGAGTACCAGGACTGCTTAGAGCCGCTCAAGTTTGCTACTGAGCGGCTAGAAGGACGCGGCAAAGCAGGCAACTTTGGTGCTATATATGAGGTTATACCTGTCTTTGAGTACGTACTTAGCGCGCTCGAAGCCCGTACGCGCCCATACGAGCGAGTTAATTTCAACTACGCTGACGCGCCTGAGGACCACATCCACATCAACCTACGCGCTGCCTGGAACAAGGCAAACAACTACTATAACAAGCTCGACAACTCGCCAGCCTACTACGCCGCTGTCTGCCTCCATCCATACTACAAACACTACTGCGATAACAGCTGGGCTGACAAGCCAGAGTGGCTTAACACGGCTAGCGTTGGGTTCCAACGACTCTGGCAGACGTATAAACCTGAGCACCAGCGCCCTCTAGCAGCTCGTACAAGTACAACAACAATTGCGAGTGGGATAGATGATGTTATCGGCGCGTTTATACGGCGGAAAAACAACGTGGAGGCGGATGAGGATGAGTATGAGCGCTGGAAGACCCAGGAACCTGAGTGGAGCAGAGAGCAGTACCTGGGCGATGGTCACCCAGTCGTGTATTGGATACAAATGCGCTCAAAATATCCGTGTTTAAGCCAGTTTGCAATCGATATATTGACTATCCCAGCATCGAGCAGCGATTGCGAGCGGCTCTTTAGTGAGCTCGGCGATCTACTTGAGCCCAAACGGCGCGCTATTGGCAGCGAGCTACTTGCTGCTCTTCAGTTAGTGAGAGCGTGGGTAAGAGCTGGCTTCAAAACTCAGCCTAACAGTAGCACTGAGGGCGACGATGAGGGCGGCGATGAGGACGATCTATCAGATGAGGATCTTGTGCGTGACTACAATATACAAGAGTGGATTACCTAGCTGTAGCAACTGTATACAACTTTGATCTCTTGGCGTCAATCTGATCAATCTACCAATCAATTTGCAATCAATCTACTCAAAAACATAAACAATCAATCCACAATCAATCCGTAGCGACGCTGGTAACAATCAATTCAATCAACGACTCCAAGATTGATTAGATTGATTGTTGCGGAGTCTGCAGACCACTCGAAAACTCATCGCTGCCATAGCCTGTGAGAATGAACGAAGCCAGCGAGTTAAGCAGCGCGTTTGTCTGAGCAGCTGCCTCGCTGTTGCCCAGCGTAAGCCATAGCTGGATTGCTAGCGCCTTCTGATTGTCCTTCCACTTGAAAAGCTCGCGCGCATCCTTCATCTTGTCAGCCTGTAAAACTTGACGCGGTTGCCGCTGCGGCACCACACCGTCGCTTTTGTTGCTATCGACGGTACCTTCCATGTCGCTGTCGTTGTACTCGCTCTCTGTGCCAGCATCCTCGTCGCTTGCACTGTCAACGTCAACAGCTTGATCCCTCTGTGCTACATATTCATCTACTCGACGCTCTTCGTCGGCAACAATGCGGAGATAGAAGCAGACAAATCGGATCATGTAGCTAGCGTACGTTGCCTGACTCTCGGGGTTCTGCAGTCGCGCCAGCGGCCGTTGATCGATTTCCGTCTGCTGCGCACTACGAAGCCAGCGTCGTGTTTCCTGCGGAAGCGTTGCCAAGCCACGAACGGATTTTTCAATCAATTCTTCTGTCAGCTTAGCAGCCAGCTGCAGCTTTGCTTCGTTTCGGTCGGGCAAGCGGGCTTGATAGCCCAGATGAGCCAGATTCCGGCCCTGCAGAAACGACAACCACCCGGTTCTCTTGAACCAGCCCGTTTTGTCCGTCTTTGCAGCCTCTGCCATCACTTGCATGTCCTCTTCAAGCTGTTGTCGCAAGTTCTGCCATCCGCTTAGTTGCTGTTGAACAACCTGATTTTAATCTAACTTTCCTCTGTTTTCCCCAACACCCAAATCAACCATAAAATATTTCTGCAACCCCCCACCGCTAAAAAACGTCTGAACTTTAACAGAATCAAACAACTCGCTTTTCTCTCCCTTCCACGCTTGCTGGTGATTTTTTTTCAAATGCATGCGCATGATATTGATGTTGACGGTGAGAAACGGGCATGTCTTGCAGCAGAATCCATCCAGCGGCGTCCCCAGCTCTTCAATCGGCTGAGCGGGTTGCTCGGGAAGCTCGACATCCTTCGGGTCTGTTCTCTCGCAATGCGCAAAGCGTTGGACAATCTCTTTTCGCACGTTAGTGGGCGTTGCGTGCTGTTTTAATAGATGCTTGTCAAGATTGACAACCCCACTACAGTGATACTTGCAAACCAAGACACCAAAATCAGCCAGAAAGCAGAGAATGTCGTTATAGTTCTCCAGCGAGAGTTTCCGTTCTGTGCTGCGTACGGGCGGGCTGCTGTTGCTGCTCTCTGCGTTCTGTGATGCGGGCGCACGGCTGTTCCAGATTGGTAGCTCCATTGTTAGCCCTAACCCTACCCTAACCCTAAGCTGCATTTCACAACCCCGAATGTGCCTGCAACAAGCTCATACACTGAGAATCGACTAATCAAGTATGCGCAAGAAAGTTTTGTATGGGAGTTAAGTGCTATAGAGTGCTGTAGAAAAATGCATTGGGGGGGTTAAAATCTGCGATTCGGGGGGTACGGGTCAGCCGGATGCGGGCAGAAACCCTAACGCTAAGCCTGTTTCGGCGCGATTCGGGGGCTGAATCGCGCCTCATATTGGTTAGGTTAGGAAGGAAGAGGCTGCAAAACAGGCCGAGAAACAACACCAGCAGCTCATCAACAACACCAAAAAGCTTATAAAACTTTCCCAAAAGGGTAAGCGCAAGGCTTCACAACCTCACACGCCAGCTACAAAGCGTCAAAAGCGTGGTGGTGTTGCTCCAGCTGTGGTGGGAGCCGCAAGGGTTGCACGAGCTGCTCCACCGCGTAGTCGACGGCAACGACCGATAACGCCCTCCAAAAAAATATCTGAATAAGCCAAAACTTTCGTAGGCCTGTATATAGTATAATCCTAGCTTTGCGCAATTTTATTACGATTTGTGGTGGCTCTACAACCTCATCTTTTTGAATATATTGTTGTTGTTGGGGTGTGCAACTGGCGACCATGTGCAACTGGCGCACGGATACTGTAAGCTAGCGGCCACCGAAGCTGGCCACCCACTGAAGCTGGCCACCCGCCCAGAACTCGGCCACCCACTCCACGCTCGTGATTTCTCCATAACCACGCAACCAAAATGGATCCCCGTGAAGCAGCAATTCAAGCAGCTATTAGCGACGTTGTTTCTGGTGTTTTTACTAGTCAATGAGCTGCTGCAAAGGCGTACAAGATCCCTCGAAGCACGCTTGCGGCCCGACTACGTGGTACACAGACACGTCAATCTAGCCACGAATACCAGCAGCGATTAACTCCACAACAAGAGGAATTTCTCGTACAATGGATCCTTGAAGAGGACGCACGCGCGTTTCCTCCATCCCACGCGCGCGCGCGAGAAATGGCGAATCGAATCCTAAGGATGAATGGTGACAACAATCCTGTGGGCAAGCGTTGGATATCCTTCTTTCTTAAGCGCAACCTACGCGTCGCATCTATTGTTGGTAGAAAGATAGAGGGCTCGCGGGCTGAGGGCGCAACACAGGAACAGATACACGCGTTTCTTGAGCTCTTTGAGAGGACTCGCGTACGACTAGGTATACGCACTAAGGATATGTGGAATATGGACGAGACTGGCAAGGCTATAGGGGTATGTGCAAACACTAGAGTCTTCGCAGATAGCCGTAAGAGCAAGGCTTACAAGCAGTCGCTAGAGAATTGCGAGTGGGCATTAATAGTTGAATGCGTGTTAGCTACAGGCAAGAAACTGCGCTGCGGGGTGATATTTAAGGGCAAGAACCTACAGAGTACTTGGTTTCCTGCGATAATACCTGACTGGCTTTACACAACCTCTGAGAACGGCTGGACATTAAATGCGATAGGCCTTGAATGGCTGCAACAGATATTTCTGCCTGAGACGGCTCTATCAGACGATTGTTGGAGGATGCTAATTCTGGACGGCCACGGCAGCTACATTGATCTGGAATTCCTGTGGACCTGCAAGCAGAATAAAGTTTAGCTTCTGTTTCTACCTGCTTACTTATCTTATGTCTTGCAGCCACTAGATCTCTTAGTTTTCTTAGTAGTCAAGAGATTCTACTGAAACCAGATCCAGGAACTATCGCATCTAGATAACGCAGCGCTAGTTAAAAAAGAACGCTTTATTACAGCCTACTATAACGCTAGAGAGGCTGCGATTACTGAGAGAGTAGTACGAGCTGGATGGGCCACTGCAGGCATCTGTTTATTGAACATTGAGCGGGTAGTTAACTCCTTACAGGTAGCTCAGAGGCCTGTTACGCTACTACGTTAGAATTAAGCTTAACCTGCTGAGAGCTATCTATCTACCCCCTGTGGACCTCGTGATCTTTTTATAGCTTAGCGAGAGCTGCACAGAAACGAGAGTGTTAGCTGCAAGACTTACTAGCTTATTCAAAAAGCAGGCAAAGCTATTGCAGTAGCAAATACTCGCGCAGCACAGCTAGAAGCAGAGAACAAAAGACTATATAGTTAACTTGAGGCTCTTAAGCCTTAGCAGCTACGAAAGAAAGTTTATGTAAATTTAAATTAACGCTTTGCAGATGTAGAAACAATTATGGTAGCAGTGCAGGCGTCTGCTCTTTTAGAGTTACAAAACAATAGTAACGCTGCAGAAAAAGTAGCAGAGAGAGCAGCAGCTGAATTAGCAGCTCAAACTCTTTAGTCTGTGTGTACAGAGTGGCAATTGTAACTAGGTTGAATTAATTACGTTGATTTTTGATGGGTGGCCGAGTTCTGGGCGGGTGGCCAGCTTCAGTGGGTGGCCAGCTTCGGTGGCCGCTAGCTTACAGTAGTGGAAGGTACGCCGTGTGGAGACCCCGCATCTTAGATACGTTACGCACTTCATTACAATGTCCCAAATTTATGTATATCGGAGACAACTACATCCGCCTCGAAAGTACGCTGTGTTTACTGCTATGGATATTGATGGCGACTTCGCCGCTGAAAAAGGCATCAGTTTGGTTTGGAAGGCGGGGAGGAAGGAATACGTCTAAAGCGCCCAGGGAGCTCGACTCCGCCTAGGCCGGAGCGTATTACGGTGTCCTAATACAAGTACACAGGGAGAGCAACGTGAAGTTGTGAGCTTCATCCCATTAAGTGTTGCTTATTGTCCATTGCGGGCAATGACAGCTAAGCGCCTCGCCTTTCTTCGACTCGTCCCAATGCGTCCAGATACCATGGAGTAATACGGTCAAGAAGACGTACAGCATGATATTTTTTCCAAAGCTTTCTGTCTCCTAATCTATGTCTAATCCAGGTGTCTTACCATGTCGGATGTCCTGGTGGCTGGGGTTATATCTAATAAGCGCCTACTGCCGGAGATCGTACTTATCTTTAAGCTCGTAATCCCCATCTTTGGACACTATTTCGTTGTCACCCTCGCCGTCTTCGTTTTCGTCTTTCCCTGATTTACGGCTGCAACTATCGTTTTGAGGTATTAGTAGTCTCTATGGATTGACGGGTCTAGGTGTCTCTGGCGCGCTATCTTTGAAATTAACTTGATCCTTTCATGCTTCCTGTTCAACAATGACTAGCTCTGGAGTAGAAGTTATAATTATGGAGAGACGGTTGAACCACTTTGGGCCAAAGTCTGTCTCGAGAGATGATTGACTTGGTTGAGTTGAGTATTTCATGGTTGTGTAGAGCAGTACTGGACGGGTGTCGCTACCATGGCTGCGTTAGGGAGCAGTAATGACTGGGAGCAACTCGGAGCTAGCACGAACCCAGATGAGAAAGGGTGCTGTCACCGCTACTAAGCATGGGCAATTTTCTGAAGACTATTCACTCTTGTTAGCATTCTTTTACCATTGATTCGAACTGAAGTTAGAACACTTCTTTCTCCTAAAAGACAGATCGAATTATTCAGCTCGTATTCGTCGACACAAGCTGTCCTTGGAGCTTTTATGCCATCGCCTCAAGAACCAGCCATGCGGATAGTTTAAGCAACGAGTTACAGATTTCAATGTTGATGTAGTCTGCAAGGAGCACGCTACACAAATACAGGACATTGAAGTGCACCTACGTGATTAGCACAGCGAAGTGGAGAGCGGATATTGAGCACTGCTTTCGCTAGCGGATTACTGCTCTGCAAGATACTGAGTCACCGGCACTGCTGATAATCATTAGGCCCAATGTTTGGACATTAGAAGATCGGAGGCTTGGCTACCTAGGTAACTTCACCAGCGACGAAGCGTTCATCGTCAGCATCAGGACTATCACGATGATTATTGTCTGAGGTACGGAATGTGGCTGCGACTGCAATGGAAATTGGAGAATTATCACAGTGCACAACATGCATCACTTTATGCCTGTATAGGGGTAAAACGTAATTCTTAGTTAATTCCTGTTACTACTCCCTACTCTAACCGAAACATAGAGCAGAGAATAATTTGTAACAGGTATTGCCTAACTGTCTTGACAACCTTCTAAGGTATTGGAGTTACTACTCTCTACCCTAACCGAAACATATGGTAAAGAATAATCTGTAACAGGTTTTGCCTAACTGTCTTCTCAACCTTCTCAGGTATTGGTGTTACATGTGATGTATACTGTCTAATCGAAGAAACACTGAACGGAGTTCTTCTCGTCGTTCCACTCGGTGTTGCGGAGGTTGGTCTGACGTCCAGTCCACCCATCCATACGGCCGGCACAAGATGGGTCACTTTATCTATTCGTCAGTGTTTCTGACTAGGAAAAGGTTCTATAGATACTTACGTGTAGAAGTTGCAGCGGTATCCGTAAGTATCGAAAGAGCTCAATTCATCCACAAGACGAGCTGGGAGATTCCCTGCGTCATATCAGTAATGTGTAAAAGGGAACCGCGTCTTGATTTGTTCTTACGGCAGGCTCCGATGGTGACACCCATGTCTTCACATTCACCTTGCATCAAATCATCGCTGCAGAGCGTAATGAACCCTCGCTGGCGGGGAACAAGATTGGTAGGGCTCGCAAAAGCAGTTGCGATGATAGCAGCGGAAGCGAGGATGGTGATAGGAGAAAGCATGGTGAATATCGACTGATCGAGTTGCAGGATATGAAGAGTTGTGAAGAGTTGATTGTTGACGTTGGTGGTGAATATCTGGTGGCCGCCACGGCTGTTTATATATTCCTGTAGCTACTGCTTGAAGCCTCTGCAGCTTACGGTATCATCATCTCGGTGCTCTCAGGTTAATGATCGCGCTAGTCACAAGTCCGTTGAAGTTGAGCGGCCCTTTGCGCTCGATACTTTAGTTCTTGGCTGATAGAACCGGAAGCCTCGGTGACTGAAACTGGGGTGGGACACTCAGGGAACAGAGGTACGGTTGAGTCAACTAGCTTGATTTCTGTTGTAAACCAAAACATATATCCCTTAGAGATGATCATTGTTGGAATTGTCGCAAACTTGACAACAGATACTACTATTTATGCTCGATACCGATGTTCCAATACCTAGTTATAACTAGTTTGGATGCTTACAGAGATGCTGACTCTCCATCCAGTCTTTGTGTACTCGAACGAGAACTCACACCCTAGCTTGAGGCGCGTACATGAATACCACAACAAGACAAGACGTCTTGTCCTAGTTTGTAAAAACGCGGTGGCATCCTTTCTCCGTGCCAAGGCACCGCAAGTCTGTGCGGCTTTTGGATAGTGACTCGAGCACTGAACAAAACATACCACATGACAATAAGACCGAATACGGTTATTTTAAACCTCCGAGCAACACACAGTTATACGGAGACTAGTGAGTACTCTTAGTATCTTTTGTGCGTGCCAAGGCATGAAATTTCTGGTCGGCTTTCGGATCGCGACTTCGGGACTCAATAGTACAAACAACAAGACCGAACACAGTTATTTTTAGGCTTAGAGCAATATATTGTTTTCCGGTGGCTG
Source organism: Alternaria brassicae (assembly GCA_004936725.1). Classification (NCBI taxonomy): domain Eukaryota; kingdom Fungi; phylum Ascomycota; class Dothideomycetes; order Pleosporales; family Pleosporaceae; genus Alternaria; species Alternaria brassicae. Next base: position 13,038 of record SMOM01000011.1, read on the forward strand.
CCGGGTGATTTTAGTCGCGGTCTTTTAGGTCTCGTGGAAGAGATATAAATCTATGCATTGCCGCGTAACAATACTCTCATCAGCATCTTAACAACACTCCCATCAGCATCGTACCAAATCTCTCTCGTACTTGTATCAACTATGTTGTTCCCTCAGGTGCGTTTCACTACGGATATTTCCATATTCTTGCTTACACGCCCAGGTCCAGACATTCATCTCCTTCGCCCTGCTAGCGGCTTCTGTTACCGCCTCACCCCTCGAGGTTGTGGAGCGCCAGGCAGCAAGTTCTACTATCTGTAGAGGAGTTACGTACTCTGCTGCTGATGTCACAGCCTGCGAGAACGAAGGTTGTGCGAGGTGGTCGAACAACCAACGCTTCTCATGGGGCAATCCGCCTCGACCGCGATACCCCGGTCGTTACAACAACGGTGAAGGGTTCAATTTCAGAGGGTTGACAGGCCCATTTGTGGAATTTCCTTTGTTCCAAGGAAGCGTTTACGCAGGAGGTATTATTTGGCCCTTTCCCTGCTATTTTGTTCTTAAGTCATTTGAACAGCCACCACTAACACGGACTGGCTAGGAAATCCGGGACCCGCAAGGTGCATTTTCGAGGAAACTTCGTGCGACACTGCCGGTCAAATTGTCCATCCTCCTAACAGCAACTCAGCATTCGTTGCATGCACTGGAACGTCGTAGACGTATTAGGAAAGGCGTGAATGGTCTAGAAAGCGTAATGTGTCAATATCAGTAGGATAGGGCTGTTATCAACCACGAGGCATTCCCGTGTCAAGTTAAGCGCATTTGCGTCTGTCTGTGCCAGCAGTCTAAAAGTTTTCAACTGGGAACCTATTACAAAGAATAAACCAGTTGCTAGTCAAGTCAAATTGGAACTTAGTGCCTTCACACATTCAATCACGGTTGTCACGAGATGCTAAGAGCACGTGCTTTAAGAACGTTCTAGAAGCGCTGACTAGAGCTACTTATAATATCGGGTGTATACAAGACGTTGCGGAAGGAGAAGCGGTGGGGAATTATAGGTAATGTCCGTGCGTCTAGCACATAGGTCTCGGCTGTTCTTGTAACCGATTAACGTACTTTACAAGCGAGCGGGCCATACAAGCGAGCGGGCCACCCTACCAACTTTAATCACCTCTAAAGCTGCGCATCTCAACCACCTTAGAGTAAAATACATAGATATTAACATAGTAGATTAAGTAGTATCTTAAGTATCCTGTTTGCACGTACGTAAGTTGTGGCCAGTCCCTTTGCACCTGCTGCAGCGCGCCAGAGCCCGGTAGCTAAGGCCTAATCGCTTTCCCTCCTGACGCTCTTCTCGAGCAATCTGCTGGTCAGCCTCTCGCTGAGCGAGTATATCCTCGCCATCTCCCTTTGTTAACACTCCACGCTTCTGGATTCGCTTTTTCTTGCGCTGCTTTCGCTTTGACGCTGCCTCATTGGCTCTCTCAAGGCCGGCGATCCGATCGTGCATCAGCTCAGCCGAGAGCATCATTACCTCAGCCCCCTTCTTAAGCTGATCAATCGCCTCAATAATTGAAGCTGGTGATGAGCTCTTATGCCGTCGTACGCGATCACGTATCAACGATGATTGAGCCTCAAGCTCACGTACGTTGCTCGGCGTACGAGCCTCCCAGAGAGCCTCTGGTAGAGCAACTGGAGTAGGCGTACGTAGCTGCACGTCTAGCTTTGATAGGACAACGTCTGGCTGAAGAGGGACAAGGCCTGCGCCTTGAAAGGCTGAGCAGATATTAGCTGGTGTGAACGCTCGATCAAACGCTGCCTTGAACGCTGGCAGAAACTCGAGCTTAGTGATGTGGTTGATGTGGTGGCGGATTAGGCTCTCTACCTCACGACTGTACGCGCGCTTTAACGGCGAGAAGCAGCCAACATCAAGAGGCTGAAGTAGGTGGGATGAGTGAGGTGGCATACAGAGCGTGTAGATGTTGTTCTCCTCGCAGAACTCTTGAAACTCAAGCGAGTGGTGGCTCTCATGGCCATCAAGGACAAGCAGGCGACGCGCACCTACAACACGAGTCTTCGTGTAGGCGTTAAAGTGCTTTAGCCACTCAACTCCTAGCTCATTGTTCGTCCAGCCGTTGTCGCTTACGGCAATTACCCAGTCGCGTGGGATATCCTCCTCCTCGTACCAGGCAGACAGGTGATACTGGCCAGCAAAGACGAGGAATGGAGGGATTGTCCAGCCAGCAGCGTTGATCGCAGTGATCAACGTTACCCACTCGCGATTACCAGGCTGAACAGCTTTTGGCCTGCCTCTCCTCTCTGACCCTGTCACGACGAGCTGAGTCGTGATCTTGCCCATCATAAAGCCAGCCTCGTCAAAGTTGTAGACGTCCTCATCGCAGATGCCGTACTTGGCCTTAGTCTTCTCTAAGAGCTCAAACCACTTCCCTATTAATACAGGATCCTCACAAAGAGCTCTCTGCCTATCGTACGGCCGATTAAAACATGTCGTAAGACTGTCCGTACGCTTGACGAAGTTGCGCGGCCAGTGGACGCCAACCTGGCCTGCGCCACGTGCAGCCAGCAGCTTGTTGGCCATATCCTGTACAGCTGCGTACGTAGGCGCAAATCCACGCTGGTCAAGACCGAGTATATAGCTAGTAATCACCTCCTCTTCTCTCTGGGTGAGCTTCCTTGAGTTGGGCTGGCAATCAGGTCGGGCAGGTATACCGGCGCACCGGCGGTCGAGCGTCGTTCGAGAGACTTCGTACATCCGCGCAGCACCTCTATGAGACTGGATTTGGCCTTGACTAATAGCTGAGATTGCTAGCTGTACATCAGCCTCACAGGAAACGTTTTGGGCTTGATTTGGTGGAGCCATTGTTGATTAAAGTGTAAGAGGGGTGCAAAGTTGGTGGGGTGGCCCGCTCGCTTGTATGGCCCGCTCGCTTGTAAAGTACGTTAACGATAATTGCAGCCATCCTCCCCCCACCAGCAGCGCAGCATGGCCAGGACACTACGGCGAGGTGAGGGTCCGCTTAGCGTGGTAAGTGAGCATGGGTTTGGTTAAAGCGGCAATGTGACAGAGACTAAGCGAGGTGGAAACGCCTCCAAAAGCAGCGGCCAAAGACCACCCAAAACAGATGCATTTCCACCGTCACATAGGAATGCGCTATAAGAATCTTAGAGACTGCCTTCAGAAGCATAAACACCTGCGCAACAAGCTCGCTGCATCTTCTCCAGAATAGGAAAAAGATCTTCGCCCTTTTGCATAACTATTCCCTCACGCCGACTCCTCAGTTTCTCCATGATACGGCGCGAATCCTCTCGCGCCTTGGCACGTATCTTGTCCATATCTACACCGACGAGTTTCCCGTCACGCTTCATGATCTTCCCGTCCACCATTACCAAGTCAACATCAGCAGGCGTAGACTGAAGCATCGCAGTGCCAAGTGGGTGCACCGACGGAGAAATCCTACGCTTGTTCGTGATGACGACGATATCGGCTCTCTTGCCAGGCGTGAGCGTACCGACCTCATCGCCAAGACCGAGAGCCTCAGCGCCGTTTCGCGTCCCCCAGATAAGAGCGTCGCGGGTTACAAAGTCCATGTCGAATGAGGGTCGGCGTTGAGCATGGAAGACATGGTGGTCTTGCCCGCGCTGCGCTTGCAATTGGAGGCGCATCGTGGACAGCATGTCTGTTGGGCAAACCATGGCGCTGTCGGTGCTAAGAGAGGGCTTTAGGTCATGTGCAAGAGCGTTTCTCAAGGGCGGGTAGCCCATTCCCGTCTGAATGTTCGAATCAGTTGCGAAGGAGATTTTGCCTCCAGTCTTAGCTATAAGACTCATGTCGTGGTCTGTAAGGCTCGCGCAGTGGATATATAGGTGTCCCGGCAGCATACATTCCATGTCTGCTCGCACGGCAAGAGTGCGCGAGAATTCGGCGCCCCTGGCGAAAGCCTCGTGCGAGCAACAGAAGATCCCTTGATCGTGCGCGAACTTTATCTCGTCACGCAGCCAGGTCATTGGTACTAAACCCGGATGACTAAGGTGAAGACCTATGCGAACAAGTCCATCTGGTGGGTACTCCTGAGACAACTTTTTGATGTGCTGCATGCGGGCCTTCCAACTGGCTTTTCCCGCTAGAGCATCGCCGTATGGAGTCTGATGCATACCGAAAGAATAGATAGTCCGGAGACCAGACTCCTTAAAGCTTTGTAGTCCCGCCTCTGCGTATTCGGGTAAGGAAAAAACCTCGGACGGGTCGTTCATCGTGGTAATTCCACTGTCCAGAGCTTCGAGAGCACTAACTAGCGCAGATGTTCGCACTTGTTCGATGCCGATTAATGGTAACAGTGGGTAGTAAGTATTCACGAAAGCTGGCCACATGTTTTCGTCGACGCACATGCCACGTAAAAGACTAACGGTAGCGTGGCGGTGCGTGTCCACCATGCCAGGAATGACAACGCCTTCCGTGGCATCAATGATTTCGGCGCCATCTGCGGATATATCGCCTGACCTGCCGACGGCTTTGATGATGCCGTCTTCGATGAGGATGGAACCGTTTTTGAAATCACCGAGGGAGTCATCGAGGGTGACTATGAGACCGCCGGTGATGAGGTATTTTCCAGACATTATTGTTGTTGTTGTTGTTGTTGTTGTTGTTGTTGTTGTTGTTGTTGTTGTTAGAGGGAAGAGCTGGTTGTGCGTGCGCCGATGGCTGAATGCTTGTATTATGCGGCGTTAGACAACGAGATAAGAGGTGTTATTATGACCCTCTCTTATCGCGTGTAAGCGATTTATATAATGAAATAATAGACTATAAGAAGTTGATTAACACTAGAATCGTGCCATGAGTGCGTGTATTTGTCGCATTACCCGGATCAACAAGCTGATGAGAAGTCGACGGGAACCACCATCCGGACAAACATTAACGGACCGTTTCGTACGGAGGTGCCTTTCAAAAGTTTTGTCTGCCAAGAATAATTCAGCCGACGTACGGCCGCCTTAGTCGAGGCTTGTCTCTTCCCTCTATGTACTCATTACCGCCTTGTAGCTTAATTATCTTTTGGATATGAACAAGAATTCGCTCAATCCAAGCTTGGATCTTAAGTTGCGAGAGATCTCTCCAGCAATTCTGCCAGATTCTGACTGCCTCAGCCCTTGACTGCGGAGCTCCTTTCTTCGTAGTCTCTCTCTTCATGTAAAACCAGCACGGCTCAATACAGTTACAGTCTGGCGAGTTGCCACACCAGAGTAGCCTCTCAACGTCGTACAGGCTATAGATTGTACTCTGATAGTGATGGGCGTGGGCAGGTGCCTTATCCTCCATCACAACAGTTTGAGGTCTATCTTAGAGGCACTCTTTAGCAAAAGGAATTAGCTTTGGGATCAGAACGCAGGTCTAATATCTCCACCAGTCTACGCCACCTCCAGGCGTACGCACTAGCTTGCCTGTCTTCTCTGTCCATCTCCATTAAGGCTTCCTGCCAGGCTTATTACGCAGCCCTGTCCTTCTTATAGACTCTAACAGCTCCTATTCCTCTCGCTGTAGAGGCTTAAGCTTAGCGTTTAGCTGCTCAATCTTCCGAGCAGCATCCTCTCTCTCTGCCTTCGTCTCTGGCTAGTAGACATGGCATGGACCTTTCTTATTGTACGAGAAGCAGCCCCAGAACATAAACTCAGAGTATCCCTTCCACCTCTTACGGATACAGCTCTTAACTACTCTCTTGTCTGCCCTCCTCCAGATTCTATAACCTTAACGTCGGTGGTTGATTACTACAGACGTCTCGTCTGTCCAGATAACATTCTTCTAGTCCTCCAACGTCTAGTCTCTATGATCGATCGCCCACTTAAGACGAGCACTCCTTATCTCCTGTGTTAACCCAGGCTTCCTCGTTAGCTTAGTCTTCTTGTATCCTGCTTCTCTCAATACCCTCCAGACAGTAGAGGCAGAGATTTCGACTCCTTTGAGACTGAGCCCACCAGCAACGTTAGCGCAGGTCTTCTCTCGTCTATGTCTATCGCGTCGTACTTGTTGGAATATCTGCTCCTTCACCTCTTCTGTCTGCTTAGCAGGTCTACTAGAGCGAGAGGCATCCTAAATGTGGTGTGGGAGAATCTTAAGAGGGAGGACGTTTAGCTTAAAGCTAGCAGCGATAGCTCTACTATAGATACAATCGACTGTACGTGGATTAACACTAGTCAGCTCTGAGATCTGTGACGTTGACTTGCCAACAGGAGGTGATTTTAATGTTACAATTAAGGTGCGGGTATAAGAATTAGTATTAGGAGCCATAGTAGATAGATGACTACGACTAATCAACAGCTCAGCTTAAAGGTGGCGAGTTCCGCCAAGAAGAGTTGTGCCGAAGCGCCGAGATTAGCGTCAGACAAAACTTTTGAAAGGCACCTCCGTAGAAAATCTCGCTATAATAGCTTTTGTGGGTGGCTCTACAGCCTCATTTTCCTATTGTCGATATCTCGTTTGGGTGGCTCGACCCGCGAACTGGCTCGTTTCGCGCACGGGCACGGTAGTGCATCGCGCGGAAGTTCGTTCTCCCCGTCTTCCGTCGGAACGACGGAGTGTAAGACTCCTATCACCCCGCCCCTTTCTCTCCACCGACGTAGCCCAAGGTTGCTCAACCTTGGCTCCCCTGCAGTTACACAGTCCTTTCAGAGGTTACCTAGAAGCAGATCCAACAACCTTGCACAACTATCTCGCGCCAAGATGTTCTTTTCGTCCATATATCGGTCCGACGTCGTGCGATCACCAGATTTATTTCTTGAAAGACACTCTTTGAAACATGTTTTACAAGCGAGCGGGCCATACAAGCGAGCGGGCCACCCCACCAACTTTGCGCAACGTGGATACTTTGATCAACCATGGCCCCCTCCCACCACGGCCAAAACAGCTCTCATGAGGCTGATGTAAACCTCGCAATCTTAGCTCTTAATCAACGCCAAATATTAACTGAGAGATCTGCCGCCTATACGTACGAAGTCTCTCGAACTACCCTCCAACGCCGACGCGCTGGGACGCGCGCCCGACGCGATTGCCAGCCCAACTCAAAGAAGCTCACCAAGCTAGAGGAGCAGGTGATTATCAGACATATACTCGACCTGGATACACGTGGATTTGCGCCTACGTACGATGCTGTACGTGATATGGCTGATAAGCTGCTGGCTGCGCGCGGCGCTGGTCAGGTCGGCGTCCACTGGCCGCGCAACTTTGTTAAGCGTACAGACAGTCTCACGACGCGTTTCAATCGAGCGTACGATAGACAGAGAGCCCTGTGTGAGGATCCAGCCCTAATTAGGAGCTGGTTTAAGCTTGTAGAGGAGACAAAGGCTAAGTACGGCATCTGCGATGATGACGTCTACAACTTTGACGAGGCTGGCTTTATGATGGGCAAGATCACGACTCAGCTCGTCGTGACAGGGTCAGAGAGGAGAGGCAGGCCAAAGGCTATCCAGCCAGGCAATCGTGAGTGGGTGACGTTGATCGCTGCAATCAACGCAGCTGGCTGGTCGGTCCCACCGTTCCTCATCTTTGCTGGCAAGTACCACCTCTCTGCCTGGTACGAGGAGGATATCCCACGCGACTGGGCAATCGCAGTTAGCGACAATGGCTGGACAAACAACGAGCTAGGCGTAGAGTGGCTGAAGCACTTCAACGCTCACACGAAGACTCGCGTCGTCGGTGCGCGCCGCCTGCTCGTCCTTGACGGCCACGCGAGCCACCACTCTCTTGAGTTTCAAGAGCTTTGCAAGGAGAATAATATCTACACGCTCTGCATGCCACCTCACTCATCCCACCTGCTGCAGCCGCTTGACGTTAGCTGCTTCTCGCCGTTGAAGCGCGCGTACAGTCGTGAGGTTGAGAGCCTGATCCGCCACCACATCAACCACATCACTAAGCTTGAGTTTCTGCCAGCGTTTAAGGCAGCATTCAATCGATCGCTCACCTCAGCCAATATCTGCTCAGCTTTTCGAGGCGCAGGCCTTGTTCCTCTCCAGCCAGACGCTGTTCTATCGAAGCTAGACGTGCAGCTGCGTACGCCGTCTCCAGCTGCTGCTCTACTAGAGGCTCCCTGGGAGGCTCGTACACCGAGCAACGTACGCGAGCTTGAGGCTCAATCAACTCTTATACGTGAGCGCGTACGCCAGCATAAGAGCTCGTCACCAGCTTCTATTATTGAAGCGGTTAACCAGCTGAAGAAGGGCGCTGAGGTGATGATACTCTCTGCTGAGCTGATGCGCGATCGGATCACTAGCCTTGAGCGAGCCAACGAGGCAGCGTTAGCGCGTAAGCAACGGAAGAAAAAGCGTATACAGAAGCGAGGGACCTTAACAAAGGGAGAGGGAGAGGATATACTCGCTCAACGTGAGGTTGAGCAGCAGATTTCTCGTGAAGAGCGTCAAGGAGGAGCGCGATCAGGCCTTAGCCGCCAGGCTCTCGCGCGCTGCACAAGGTGCAGAGAGACTGGGCATAACTCACGTACGTGTAGAAAAGATACATTAGATACTGCTTAATTTACTCTGCAAACATCTATATATTATGTTATTACGTTGTTGAGATATACGCTTATAGAGGTGCGTAAAGTTGGTGGGGTGGCCCGCTCGCTTGTATGGCCCGCTCGCTTGTAAAACATGTTATTACAAACCGCTGTTAACAAGACATACAGCTCTCGACTCTAATTTGGCTTGGCCAGCATACACAAGTGAAAGCGCTGTAAATATGGTGTTCAGGAGACATGGCCTCAGTCTGGAAGAGGATAATTGGAGGGCAACTGCGATTAGTAGCCTGAACAACGCTTACGCAGGCTCAGTGTGCGCCATGGAGGGAGCTCCTTGGCCTCCCTCCTTACTCCCTCCCTCCTTGGCCTCCATGGAGCTCCGCCGGAGTTAACGGAGTTGCTAAGCTTTTACCCCATACTCACACTAATCGTATGAGGCGTAGGTTAGAGCGCGGCGCAAAGCTTAACCTCACCGCTGCTATCAGAACGCAGGGAGCACGGGCCATGGTGTTGTTAGAGGAGATAAACAATATATTGTATGTATAACGTGCCCACCGCTGAATAGCGCACACCACTAAAATGGCGCACCTCTACATAAAACTATCTTTGCACATTAATAACACTCCACCACAACATGCAATAAAGGCGTACAATAGCTAGAATTAATCCTCTACTTCTACTGCATCTTTCTTGCATGTGCGCTTGTTATGTCCTGCCTCGCCGCAGTTCTTGCAGCGTCGAATACCTCCTGCACTACCACCTGCGCGCACCCTCTCCTAACGCCTCTCCACCTCTAACTAGACCTCAACATCCCTTTGCTCAGCTATATCCTCTGCCTCTGCCTGCGATAGGGTCCCTCCCTTCTGGATTCGCTTTTTCTTGCGCTTTTTACGTTCAGATGCTGCCTAGTTTACCTCCTTAAGGTTAGCTATTCTAGCCTCAAGCAACGTGTGTGAGTGCACCTTTAAAGTTAATCCCTTTTTAACCTGCAGCACTATCTCAATAATAGAGTCAGGTAATAATTCCTTGTAATCTATTATCCTCTTAACAATCAGCGTCGTTTGAGCCTCTATCGCCCAGGCGTTGCTTGGTGTTTTAGGTTGCCAAGAGGTAGGCCCTAGTGCAGGTAGTGTTAGCGTACGAGGCTGTACTTCAAGCCTAGATAACACCACATCTAGGTTATATAGGACTAAGCTAGTTGCTCAAAAGCTTAATAAGATATTATTCTTTAAGAATGCCTTGTTAAATATTAGCTTAAAGGCAGCCAGAAAGGCTTTCTTGTCGATGTGGTGGATGTGGCTGTCTGCCAAGCCTCTAAGTTCCTTCTTGTACGCCTGCTTTAGCGGGGCAAAACAACCCACATCAAGTGGCTGTAGGATGTGCGACAAGTGTAGAGGCATGCAGAGAGTAATAATATTGCTTTGCTCACACAGATCCTAGAAGGCGAGTAACTTATAGCTCTCGTGGCCATCAAGAATAAGCAGGCAGTAACTACCCACTGTTCGAGCTTCTATATACTAGATAAAGTGCTGTAACCAGGCTAGACCAAGCTCGTTCGTTGTCCAACCGTTGTTACTAACACCTATCCTCCAATCTTTTGGGTTGTTGTGATACCAGGCCTGGTCGTGGTGCTTTGCTTTGAGGATAAGGAATGGTGGAATTGACCACCCCATCGCGTTGATGCCAGCGATCAACGTCACCCACTCACGATCGCCAGGTTGAACTCCAAGTGGCTTGAGGCGTCTCTCAGAGGCTGTTACTACTTTGATAGACCCTCCGATGCCCATCTGGAAGCCAGTCTCATCAAAATTATAGACGTCTTCGTCCAAGATCCCATACTTAGCCTTAACGTTGCGTACAAGATTAAACCAGGGCCTAATAATAGCTGGGTTGCTGCACAGGACTCTCTGGTGATCCCGCTGTCTTGTTACCTGAGATTTGATCTCAGGTCTCCGGCGTACAAGCCTGTAGGCCCAGTTTTCTCCAACCTGGCCACCACCACGTACAGCTAGTAGTTGATTGGCTATCTCTTGTACGTAGCTGAGCGTAGGGGCAAATCCTCGCGCGTTAAGCTTCCTGATAGACTGTATAATCGCCTCCTCTTTATGCCTCTGCAGCTTTGATGCATTGTGGTGAGTATTGTTATTAGAAGCTGGTTTAGCGCGTTGCCTTCGAAGGGTGGTTTTAGGCACGTTGTACACAGCAGCAGCACGTTGCAGGCTTAATGACGCGTTGGATTTCATAGCCTGGATAGCAAGGATAATTCTATCTGTCTGGGGACGTGATTCAAGATTAGGTTGTTGTGGCATTGTGGAGATGGTAGAAAGTGGTGTGGTCTTGGCACAGTGCGCCATTTCAGTGGTGTGCGCTATTCAGCGGTGGGCACGTTAGTAAAAACACGTTTTTTTAGCACTTTTTAAAGTAGTAACGTGCCCCACCATCGAGATGCGCACACCATCGAAATGCGCACTCTGCCAAGCCCCCACCACTTTCAACTCTCTATCACAATGTCTCAACTACCAAATCTTGAACTGCTTTCTACTGAAGATAGAGTTATCCAGGCTATCCAAGCTATGAAATCCAACGCGTCGCTTACCCAGCGACAAGCCGCGCATCGCTACGATATACATGAAAGCACTCTCCGCAATCGACGCGCTGGGAAGGCTTCACGACGCGATACTCAACCTAACTGATCAAAACTCTAGAGGAATGAAGAGGAGGCGATTATACAATATATAAGGAAGCTTGATGCGCGAGGCTTTGCCTCTACGCTTAACTATGTGCGAGAAATGGCCAACCAACTACTGGCTATACGTAGTGGTGGCCAGGTTAGAAAACTGGACCTACAGGCTTGTACGCTGGAGACCTGAGATTAAATCTCAGTTGATAAGACAGCGGGATTACCAGAGAGTCCTCTGCAGCGACCTAGCTATTATTGGGCCCTAGTTCAATCTTGTGCACAACGTCAAGGCCAAGTATAGGATTCTAGACAGACATGGGCATATAGATATCGATATAAAATACCAGATTTCATATCGATATCGATTTGAAGTTTTTTATATCGATATCGACGTCGATATTAATTGTTATCGATGACATAAGCTATAAAAAATCAATTAGCTAGCTAAGTGTCCTCAAACCACGTTATCTCATCAATCACTTCATCTGTCCAGCCCTGGATAGCCTCATTTTCGCCTGGTTCAAGTTGAAATCCCCTTCCGGACCTGGATGAAGGCGTAATTAATCCCTGATGAAGCCAACTACCAATACACTCAATTTTCTCGCTATTGGCACACGATAGCCTGAGTCAATCGTATCTGCAAGTCCTTCTTGCACCTGAAAACACCCTTTCTGCCTCCGCAGATTCAGCAGGGATTGAGAGTATATCGATAGCCATCTGGCTAAGCTTTGGATATCGGCGTCTCTGATCCTCGTGGCACCACCATTCTAAAGCTGTACAGCTAATCGCAATAGGTGTGGCCTCAATAAACACGCTAAAGTCATCCTCATCCCCATTAGCTGTCGTTACAGCTAAGTTGCGGCGTAAACGATCAAACCCAGAGAGATCTCGATGTTGGGGCTGTTGAACAGGTTCGGAACCAGGGATTAAAGCCGTTTTATAATCCTCTACCCAAAGTGTATAAGCTTTATCAATTGCTGGCGCTATCCAGCTTCAGGTCCAGTTCTTTTTGATATAGGCTGACCGCTTTGAAGGATCGAGAAGAAGGGCTGCGGCGTATACAGGTGCTTCGTCTGTGAGGCCGTAGTACTTACTAAGGACATACCATCCCATGTTAATAGCGTAGAGCATCTGAGGATCTTCTTAACCAGGCGTAGAGTACCTTTCCTAATAACTTATTAGTAAAGATACCTAATAAGACGTCTACTTTACCTTCTCTTGTTCATAGTGGTAGAGGAGAACATCCATAATCTCAAGGCTCTGTCCAATTAATGACTTATCCCCTTCTGCGTATAGAGTCGCACCTGCAAACAGTTGCAAGAATGAGTGAGCTTTGCTAAGGATATCCCAATCCTCAGCAGTAAGCTTAATGCCATTTAGGTCGTCTTCGTGATCAACGAGAAAGACCTTAATCTCACTCTGTTTCCGCAGTGTTTTATCGATAAACAGATACCACGATGACCACCGCGTTATATTATCAATCCCTATCTGTATCCCAATAGCCTCAAGCCAGTCCTTATCGCGTTGTGGTGAGCGATGGATCCAGATACCCAGGTCGTGAAGCTTTTCGAGTGCAGGTAATCGGCCTATCCCATCGAAATCCTGGTGTTGAGGGTTCTGGCTCGCCTGTCGCGATCCACGGCCTTTCGCGGTTGCTCGCCAAGTTTTACAGCCGCGAGCGTCGTCTTTCGAGTTATTGGAACTTAAGATAAGGGAAAACCTATCAAAAAGTTCCTCTCCATCGACCTCAGCTGCTGCGGACAACGCGGCGATAAGAGCTTCTTTAGAAGACGCGAGGAGGAAGGCTTGAAGGGATAGGTTGATGATATGGGCTATACAGCGTATACGGCGCCTTTTAGGGTCGTACTTAACCTATATAGTGTTAGCAAGATACCTAGAAAACGTAGAAAACAAACCTGATGCTCTTCAAGTAATCGAGATGCCAGAGATTCCAGACAAGTATCGTTTGACGTCGCGTTGTCGCCTGTATACCACCCAAGGTTTGACGTGATCTCGTATTGTTTAAGAACTCGATGGATTAAGGATGCTTAAGATAATCCTAAGTGGTCTCCTGGTAACTCAACTAGGCCTAACAAGGCTTTTTGAAGCTTATATTCGTGATTGATCCATTGCCCGCAGATAGCAAGCATGCCCTTTCGATGGGGCGACGTCCAGATATCTGTTTGTAAGTGAATCGGGCTGCGAGCCATAGTAAGAGTATCTTGAAGCTGATCTTGGTACATGACGTAATTAGCAGCCATAAGACGTATAACAGTGCGTCGAGACTTGATGAGAAAATGGCCACTTTCAGGATTAGCGGCTAGAAGTAGAGCTTGCATCTCTGGCCACTTAACACTGCTAAATGGTAGGCGCCGTCGGGTAAGTAATCCAACTACTGCTTCTTTGTAGGCTTCCCTATCGAACGTACGATGTAGGGCCGCGGTTGAAGGTAAAAGGCCTCGAGATAATGACGTATCTGCGTCGTTCAAACGCTGCTGACGTAGCTGTTGCTGAGATAATGGGTGCTGGGTGCGACAATGATATGAAGCATTAGATTTTGATGTTTGAGGGCCCCATTGAGGATGCATCATGCATATAAACTCTTGAGTGCCTTGAGATCCACGTTTCTGGCTTGGTACGGTACGTCGTTCCATGACATCCCAGAAGTTACTAGGTAACTTAATTGGGTTGCTAGCAGAGCTAGATGGTGCGACATCTGATGATAAAAAGGACTCCATGGTGTAATAGGTAAGTAGTACTAATGTCAGATAGCATGTGTTGCTGTCAGATGGAAGGCTATCCAGCAGGAAATTTAGCATCGGTGTCGATTGCAGCCATGTTGCCTAATCCGCCTCGATCCTACTTCGGCCTTATTCGTGCGAGAGCATATACATCGTGATAGCATCACCTTCTAAAAAGGGCACTCGATCAATACACAACAACAATTAACTATATGCAACATCTAATCTAATTTAACAACTAATTAGGTTAAAAAACAGCTTGTTGATAGATATTAAGGGATAAAAGTACGTATCTGCAGAGATTTTTAGGTTGTAAGGGCTGCCAAGCTTTTTCATCGATATATCGATATATCGAAAACGGGTGAGTTTCGATATCGATATCGAAATCAGCCTCAAAATCCATATCGATATCGATATATCGATATATCGACGCTAAAGCATATCGATTTGCCCATGTATGCCTGGTTCGAGACGCCTCATCTGCTGCGAGTGGGTGCGCCACACTGCAAGCCGCTGCAAGCACAAGGCAACCTTCTCATTCGTCTTCATGAACTAGTAGTTGTAGCATTTCCAGATAAGCGGTTCTAGTATCGCCATCTAATTGTCTCCACGCTTTTGATGCGAAGCATACGAGCTCAATCTCTGATCAAGCCGAACTATCATTCCATCGTCAACCTTGACTCGAGACTGGAAAAGTCTTGCGACTTGCCGGTATGCCTCCGCTCAGTGTCGAGGCAACACTCTACCTCTTTCACCACATTATACTGCCTCCAGAGCTGCCACAGGAGAGCGATTTGAACGCAGAGTATGAAGATGCCCTGCTCGACACGACAATAGAAGTCCTCTGCACGTTCGCCGAGACGGTGCGGACCAAGCAACCACAAGTAGCTAGGTATGTGCATAGACGTCACCGTCTTTCAGAAAACTCCGTCGAGAGTACTCAGAAGGATTTCATACTACTTTCGTATCCAGCCCCTATTCAGTGTAAGCCTTAGGAAGTACCTTCGTAGATTGTTAGCTCCCGGTCTGAGCAGTCCATCATAGTACATCAGCTGATATGCGATCTTGTCTTATAGTCACATAGATCTCGTAGCATCTGCAGTTCAAAACCTGCGTCGCATTCGCGACACGGACGGATTTATCAGTGATTCCCGACTCGCAGGCTTACTCCATGGTCTGGCCTCCAGTGAGACGTCAGGGACTATTCCCATTGAGATAAAGACACAGAACGCGGCAGTGATCGTCAGCAAACAAGAAGCCGGTACCGATGTCGTCTTCGAGGTGTTCGAGCTGTCACCGCCAAACGAGACCGTGATGCGAACAAAAGGTCGACTCAAGCGCTCCTTTCCGACTTTTGCCTATCGAATATCCCTCAAACAGTTCCAGGAGCAAGGTCTGATTGAAGCATTAGCACAAACGCTTGGAAGGATGAGCTGGGAAGAAGCTCCGGGCTTCCAGCCTCAGACAGACAAAAACCGGCAAGACCACCATGAGACTCGCGATACCACGCACCCAGGCTTGATCACTGACTTCCTCATACACTTCCTGTCCGTCATCGGCCAGCCTACTGACGTGCAGGGTGTTTGGAAAAACACTCGCGAAGATGTCCTATGCAAACACGGCCCCCTGCCATGGAGAAGGTCTGCTTTGTGGCTCCTTGTCCGCACAACTATGCAGCTTCAGATCACTCGCACGTCGTCTGTGAGCGTGTACAAGGCTGTCATGGTGAACCTGTTAGCAAGGCTCCTCCAAAGTGTGAAAGCACATTACGAGATGGCAGGTATGTAAGGTCAATTCACGTGTTAAAGTGCTTTTCGATCCCATATTGCTATCAGTTCGGCGTGATTATTTCTGTTTTAGAACCTGATAACACGAGCTTTGCTGTCGGCCGAGCAGTGCTAAACTGCCTGAGTAGCCTGCTAACGTGTTGTGCGGAACTCTAGATATCGACCTGGTGTACATCACCTCCGCCAAGTTGACCGGCCGCTTACAGAAGTTGAGGAAGCTGATTCCCGGACGCTTCTTCGATCTCTACACCGAGTCATCCCAAACGCTTCTAGACCAGGCACGATCATCGATGGTCGCTAGGATCGACCGCATAATAAACAGCGCAGGTAGTCGTATAGATATGGCAGTGCTCGCCGATCTCCAGCCCGACAACGAGCTTGACATCCATCTCCCGGCAATGAACGACTTCGTTACGAAAATCTCTGGTAGAACACGTCAAACTGGTGTATCAAATTTTCGACCGACGTCAAAATGCCTGGTATGTCCCGAGCATGAGCTGCCCACCAGCTTCAGCGGCTCGGGAGAATACACGTACTTCTACCTGGCTACAGTGGAGAGATGGGTCGAAGACCACCTTTCCTCTTGGGTTGAGCGACACACGTCCGATGACACATCCTGTGAAAAGCTACGACAGCTTTTGCAAGAGTATTTCTACCAGGCAAGCTCGTCATACAGCACCGCAAGCGATATACCAAGGAGTCTATCCATCATGTATCTCACCGTGATGGAGTTGTGGATTGCATGTGACAAGTGCGCTTGTAGGATGTATCCATTACTGTACGACTTCGATCCAGAGGTGGAATTGTCCTCTTTCCATTCGCTTTCTTTGCCCTTCAAGAGTCAGCTAGGGCGGCTGTCGGTCGCTGAGGCCTACCTGCAATGCCGCCGAAGAGATGCGAGGGCTGATGCTCCATCCCTCTACCGCGACTTTGGTTTTCCATCTTCCTTCGCAGTCAGGTTTTTTGATGAATCTCCAGAACATCATAGGTTGCTCTCAGATATCAAGCAGCAGGCAACGGTAGCACGTCAAGAGAAGTGCTGCGAGTTGGCTCGGAAGAAACAACAGTATCACGACCTTGTAGCTGCGTCTGATAGGCGTGACTGCGACTACCAAGTAGTTTACAACGAGTACCACAGATCAAGCAGTACCGAGCATCCAATCTGGTGCAAGAAATGTAGCTTACGGTCTCAAGCTAAGCAACTCGAAATTCATGTCCATGAATGGCCGCTTCATTCAGACGAAGCGATCGCAAAAGCAACAGTTTTTGAACTACAGATCCCAACGGCCTACAGTCACTGGCGCGACGCAACAATGCTCTTACGAGTGGAAGTGCTAGGCTTTATATATGCCAGAACTACAGAACCGAGAGCGAAATACGATCTCTACACGCAAGATGGGTTGAGTAGTTTTTGGACCTCCCCGTCCGATCGGCGTGTTAACCTTGTATCCGAGGTCAAGCCACTCACAGGAAGCCATTACCGCGTCAAAGAGGGTGTTGACTTCCTACAAGAAAAGGAAGTCTGTGTTGAAAATGCACTTCAATACCAGTACTTCGACAGCTCGTACAATACCTTCATTACCATTCTGGAGTCCACTCAACAAGTATCTAAAAGGTGCACATACCAACTTCCGTCTCGCTCGTCGCAACTTCAAGCTTACTTGAGGTCACCTACCATATCAAATGCCATAACCCCGAACCAGGTGATTGCACGCTTGTCCGATTGCCCCTCGCACTTCTCTTTGGACGAATACAAGGCCTTCGGGTGTCTTCCGATTGGGTACAGAATCCAGTACCAGAATCTTCTAGTGCAGCTTGCAATGCCAACTGTTGACCTGAATAAGATCGAGACGCAGTGCTTGCTTTTGCATACCATGCACCGCGCAGGTCCGCCTACAAGCAACAACAAGCTAGAGCGTATTGCCCATGAGATCCTCATGGATGACACGTTCTGTCGAGCCCTTATGGACAAGATCGAGACGGCTCTGAGGCGCATCAGCGAAAACTGGGAGACTTGGAGAGCTGTCGCCGCTCTGGTGCAGGTAATGTTGCGAATACTCAGCATCAATGCTTCGGATCAGATTGCCGCAAGATGTACGCAGCTGCTTCAAGAGGCTCGTGCGATATCATTGGAATGGTTGACTCGCCTCAAGAAACGGCTCCCTACAGTGATAGACGACCTGCAGCGAAAAGAGCTCTCTTCCAGACTTACCGAAATTGGTCTTCTGTGTACGAGTACATTCGATATTGACGGAACATTCCTAGAAGACATCTTTTGTTCCTCTTCGAGAGTTTCGGTACTGTTTCAGGCGTCAATCGTGGTGCAAGAGAACAAAGATGCCACATCTTCGGAGCACGAGTACCTCCATCGCGCTATGCTGCAGTCGTGGAGATTACTGCTTCTTCGAGCTTTGTCAGTGCTTACCAGAAAAATTTCTTCCGACACTGTACAAGAAGGTCTCAACCGAGCTGTGGCGGCATCGTGGGCAGTCTTTCGCCCTACAAATCACTGGAGCGTACTTGAGGATCCTCAACACCACTGGGTCCACGTCGAGTACGATGCACAAGCTGTCCACCTCAATCTCCTAACCGCTGAGTTGCTCGTGAACGGGCTTCCACTTTCTCGACTGCCAGTGCAATATACTCAACATCACTTGTATGCTTCGCTCCTCGACAAGGTGCCCATAGAGGTGACGTCTGCTGTAGAGCCAGGCATGGAGTTTTCTGCGATGCACCCTTTCCACCCCAAATGGTGTTACAACCTCAGTTTCGGAATGGAAGGCTCGGATATGCTTATCCTAGCTGCTCGAGGTGGTACGAAATTTGATCTTGTCCCCTCTCGTATATTCGAGAACCGACTTCCGACGATGTTCGTTGCTGACTACTTCCACTGGTATGACCACAATACCGGGGAGGTAGAATTTCGCCCCCGAGACGATCCCTGGGCTTCAGTTAGTGGGCTGTGGCGCCTGAAGAGATATGGAGCTAGTTGGCGCCTCCAGAGGGTAGACACGTATCTGGTCAGTCCAGCAAGCAACACTGGCAGCACAATATCGAACATCCTGTCGCCTTTGGAGCTTCCGTTACACATTCATATCTTGTCTAGAAAGTCTTCTATCCTCTCCATAGAGCTTCCCCGGCGACGACTAGGCTTCCGTCACAAGCAAGGTGATTCTAAGATCTCTTCGCATCAATACAAGGGAATGGTCATCGATACCGATCAGCGAATGGGCACAATGTCTGGACTGGCCAGCGTACTTGTTTTGAAGGCTGAACACGGAATTGAGCATCGCTTGGCTCTCATACCAGAAGGCGTTGTGACATATTCAAGGACAACGACGGGGCATGTTTCCGTTTCGACTAGATTGGACACAGTTTGTACGACCCACGCGTATCAGATAGACCAACTTTTGGGACGGCTGATAGACAACGGAAGTTTGCAAAGCAAGCTTTTCCTGTGCTACCTTCATGCACTTACTTCGCACTGCCTGCCAGACGTCCTGACCGGCCATACCGGGATTGAGGCTGCACTACTGATCTTACGGTCAGGCGCAGTATCATCCTTCGACGTTCTGACATCGGCTAATATTGGCCTCCTCAAGTCCATCGCTCGACTGACACCAGGACGGATGTTCTATCCTTCTCATAAGGAGGTCATGCAAGAGGTCCATTGGGACAAAAATCTGTCCTCTTTGTCTCAGCACCCCGGCTTCTATACGGCGGTCGACAGACTGTTCTCCATATCAAAGAGAACAAAGCTGCTTCATTCTAGCGACATCTATGTAGATCCACCGAAGCTAGATTTTCTGAAGCTTCACCTGCTTGAGAGAGACATGATAAGAACATCGTATGTCCGCGTTGACGGCTTTGGCGCAGAATACCATACCCGTACTTTTGATCAGTGTTATGAAGTCAGAGCTAGCGTTGCCGACCCGCAACGGGGACCGCGTGGTGCTGTTGCCGCTGAACTGATTTTCCGCAGGCAGGCTACTCTCCACTCTCCCGTCCACGCGCATAGCCTCCTGAATTCCCTTCGAACAATCCATCTGCATGATGCCACAGTCCGAGGTCACAACGCAGTATTAGAGCCACCCACGCTTCGTTACAACGCTTCATGGCTCGCGGAGCCATCTTCCTTCCTTCCAGACATGTGGTGCGACCTGCACTCATGGCTTGCAACAAAGCCTTGCGATTATAACAAATTCGATCTGATGATTTGGTTCTCAACTGCAGCGTTTGCGGAACCCGCAGACATGGATGTCATTCAAGCCCTGGCCGCATTCTATAATTGCTCTGATCTAGCACCAGTCGAAATCCCTTCGGACGCCAGCTTCGACTTAGCAGAAGGAGATTCTCCTGCTTTATCTACCATTCAGAATCTGGTACAGATATATCAACCTTACGAAGTTTGTCCTGAGTATGCCTTACCACAGCTGCCCGGCGAGCAGTATTGGCAATGGGACAGGAAAAGAAGAACACTCTTTGAGATGCATCAGAGCAACGCTGCCAAGACCTTCGCACGCGCACTCCACGACCAGTGGCCCTGTGAGGTACCAAGTACACCACGTACTCGGTTTGCAGAAACATACCTGAATACTGAGAGGGCTATGTCGGAGGTTTGGCGCATGTTCAAAACCTGGTACGATAACCGTTGCTTTTATCGATACCTTGAGAACATCTCATCGACTCTGGCACGACAAGATGTTGACCCTTTGAGGATCAGAGACAACCGCGTCGTTTATGTGCGCGAAAACTGTGGAGGGATACATGAATCCTCTTTCTACAGTGTCAAAGACATCTTCAGCTTAGAGGCGCCGGCATCAGCGGCATTTTGTAAGTCTACCCCAGCACGGTACACTACAGGCAACTCGGATACGCGTTTACTGGGTGCGCTTCATCAACTTCTTAACGTCATCCTCTCCCACACGCTATACTAATATGATGTATAGCATCGAGCCCTACCGACTTGTGCTTGTCAATGTTGCCGACGCCGCTCCCAAAATTGACAGAGCAGCGAGCCAAAGATCAAGGTATCGATCAAGCCAGGATGGGGCTCACGTCGCTTTTCCGAAAGCTTAGACCTGGTGCAAAGTCTCTACGTGAGAAGGATTACCTCTTGGACTTATACGCAAGTTGCGACTCGCTTGCACTCCACAGAAAACCACCCCAAATATGTGCGGACATGACACAAAGCGAGCTCTGCAGGCTCGTGGAGAGATACGTGCACGATTGCCAGCAGTATCTTGATGATACGAACTCCATCCTACAAAACCATGTTTACACAGGCGATGGGATTGCGGTCAAAATAGGCCAATCACCCCGAGTCTCCCCCATATTCTGGCTTCGTCAGTTAAATAGAGATCGCTTCGATACCCTGACTGAGGCTTGGAAAGTAGTAGTCATTCAGTACGGTCTTGCATTGACCCAGCTCCAGCGCGCCAGGAGACTTCTGGCAGTTTCTCTTCACCCACATGAGTTTGTCGAAGACTTGTACAACCGTGGGCACCAGAATTGGAAACCCATGGAGTTTCCTGAGACGTTGCTGCTTGAGGCCGAGAGTGGTCTACTAGTCCGCGAGGTGCAGGAAGAAATCGCAAAACGGATGCGATGCCCACCAAAGCATGCAAACTCCGTTATGCAATTCAACATGGGAGAGGGAAAGTCCTCCGTCGTCGTCCCGATCATCGCTGCCTATCTGGCTCAAGGCGACTTGTGAGTGATCCTGTCCGCATTATATACCTTTCATCGTACTGACTCCCGCCGATAAAGGCTTGTCAGAGTCATTGTTGCAAAGTCGCAGTCACGACAGATGTTTCAAATGCTGGTCGCAAAGCTCGGCGGGCTGCTCAACAGGAGAATCTACCATATGCCGTTCTCTAGAGCCCTTAAACTCAGTCCCTCCGAAGCTGGTGCTATTGGCGAGATGTTACAAGAATGCAGGGCTAACCGCGGTATTCTGCTCGTCCAACCTGAACACATCTTGTCCTTCAAGCTTATGGGCATCGAGTGCCTCCTCAGCGGGCAGCCTGACCTAGGAAGGTCACTTTTGCGAACTCAGCATTTCTTCGACACACACTCCCGGGACATTGTTGATGAAAGTGACGAGAATTTCAGTGTCAAGTTTGAGTTGGTGTACACAATGGGTATGTGCCACAAACGACTGTCACTGCTAAATTTCGCTGTGTCTACCTAAAAGGATTGATCAGTATCAGCCTGCTAAGTCGCGGCGTCACATGTTTACGTCGTCTTGAGTCCTCATACTGACCTATTTTCAGGTACCCAAGCGCCAATACAGCTCAGTCCAGACAGATGGATCATAATCCACTCACTCCTGGGATTGGTCACCAGATACGCCGCCGATATCAAGAAAATGTTTCCCTCTTCGATTGAATTCAACAAACACCAGGCGTCACATTATCCTCGCACGCGCATCCTCCGTGGTGATGCAGAAGAAAAGCTGCTGGACCTGATCTCCGAACACATATGCAGGGTCGGCATCTCAGGTCTTCTTTCCATAGCGCGGCAGCCTTCCGAGATAAGACAGACTATCCTACGCTACATCCGCCAGCGTAATCTCACCCCTGCAGACGTTGACGCAGTTGAAAAGGGAACTTTCTTCACAGAAACTACCAAAGACCCGCTGCTCCTCTTGCGGGGTCTCATTGCAGGTGGTGTGCTAAGCTTTGCGCTAAAGTCTAAGCGATGGAGGGTCAATTACGGTATCGATCCCAGCCGCAAACCAAAAACCCAGTTAGCTGTGCCATACCGCTCGAAAGACAGTCCGTCGCCCCGGTCCGAGTTCAGTCATCCGGATGTGGTCATCACGCTCACGTCACTTACCTATTACTATGGCGGTCTAGATGATCAGGATCTCTTTGACACGTTTGCACATCTCGAGAAGTCGGATCAATCCGATGTTGAGTACGGAATATGGGTCCGCTCGGCAAGAGCTCTTCCCGAGGCCTTCCAGCATCTCACGGGTATCAACATTAAAGATCGTCATCAGTGCATCATGGAGATATTCCCATCGCTTCGTTATTCGAAAGGTGCCATCGATTATTTTCTGTCCCACATTGTTTTCCCCAAGGCAATGAAGGAGTTTCCATCCAAGCTCTCTGCATCCGGCTGGGACCTTGGTTCCGTCAAATCTCATCCCACGACCGGCTTCAGCGGCACGAACGACTCACGTCAAGTACTCCCGCTCAGCGTCCGTTATCTTGATTCCGAAAAACAGAACCACACCAACGCCCTAGTTTTGTCTTACCTACTGCAGGATGAGAATTCTGTTGAACTGCTACCGTCGCAGGCAGATGCTGAGCGTCTACTGGAGATCGTCGACGCAATGGAACTACCGACTCGGGTAATCCTCGATGCTGGTGCGCAAATATTGGAGCTCAGTAACTTTCAAGTGGCTGAAACGTGGCTTCGCATAAGCAACTCAAACGGCATCAAGGCAAAAGCAGCCATCTTCTTCAACGACAACGAAGAACTCTCGGTTCTCGATCACAATGGCTGCGTTGAACGACTGCAAACATCGCCGTTTTCGAAGCATCTGGAAGAATGTCTTGTATACCTCGACCAGGCCCACACCCGGGGAACGGATCTGAGGATGCCGAAGCACTACCGGGCCGCTGTAACGTTAGGCGCAAACTTGACAAAGGATGCGCTAGTGCAAGCATGTATGCGGATGCGGAAGCTGGGCAAGGGCCAGTCAATCGTCTTCTGCATTCCGGAAGAAATACAGACAAAGATTCTGCAGTGCACCTCAAAGTCGTGCAGTACAGAGATAGAAGTTTCCGATCTTTTGACATGGGCAATCGCAGAGACGTGGGCAGACATGCGGCGGAATATACCTTTGTGGGCTGCTCAAGGTCACCGCTATGAGGACCACAAGGATTGCCTGAATGGAGCGGAAACAACTGTAGAACAAGCGAAAGCGTTTCTCGAAACAGAAGCGCAAAGCCTCGAAGATCGCTATCGACCTCGTCCTGGTAATCTATCCGATGCAATGAGGGACTGGGACACCACCAACAGTAGCATTCGGGAGATCCTCAAGCGCTATCGCGACTTCGAGGCAGTGTCTCTAGACACAGCAACGCTTCAAGAAGAGCAAGAGAGAGAGCTCTCTCCAGAAATCGAGGAAGAGCGCGAAGTTCAGAGACCTGCACCTATGGAAGCTGAGAAGCACAAACTGCACCCCGATCTTGTCAGACTGGTAGACGCTGGCATCTTTTCGGCAAGATCAGACGCATTCATACCCGCGTTTCAGGCTCTGAAGTCAACGAGTGCTGCAAAACATTTCGATCTTGAACGATTCCCAAAAGACCTGCTCATGACAGCGGACTTCGAGCGCACTGTCAAGCACCCACAAGGAGTCATGTCAGACTCGTACGTCTCGGACTCGTATCTCAGGCCTGTGCAATGGATCCTATCAGTTGCGACAGGGCATGAGCCCTCCGCTGATTGGTGTTTGGTTATTCTTAGTCCTTTCGAAGCGGAACAACTCGTTGCGAAAGTTCGAAAGTCAAAGCTAGTGACGCTGCATCTTTACTCTCCGCGTCCCAATCAGAGCTATGGCCCACTCGATACGCTCGACCTGTATTGCGTTGGCCGTGAGTTCTCTGCAGGCATCTTGAGCCTTTGCCGAAGCCAGATCGTTCAGCTCAATCTCTTCGCCAGCCAACTCTACTTCCAGTCCTACGCAGAGTATGCCGAGCTGTGTAGATACCTGGGTCTAGCGTGGAAAACTCCTAGGGAGGGACAGAAGCTGCAGGTCGACGGATTTATTGTACCGCCTGCTGGTGTTTGGTGCTTGAACGCGAGTCCTGTACGGTTCTTGAAAGATTATATGAAGACGAGACGAGAAGGGGAGGACATGGAGAAGACGCATCTCGGTAAAGTGCTTGAGGGTGGCTTGCTGGAGAAGTGCGAGATCGATAGCGAGTAGATTGGGCGCGCCACTTTGATACTTCCCCATCTTCTATCCTTGTCACGCTTCATCACGCCGAGCAACAAGGACGAGATACTCGAGAAAATGTCTAGATTTAGAAACGCATGCGAAATTGAAACTAAAGATATTTGTCCAACTGAATTTCGCCTCGAAAGTAGTTCCTGGACTTCGTACTGACCTCTGCATGTCTTGTAACTTCGCACCAACGTTAGTGTACCCGCCCCCTCGATCTCATTCGTTGCTACGAAAACTCTGTAAGGAATTGCGTGCAAAATGTATCCCCAACATCCGACAGCATACGCGATAGAAAGCTATGAGAATATGAGTACCATGGTTGATATCATAGCCATACTTGAGAGAGATCTTCCATACATGTACCAAGGCCGATAGTCAATCACGAGCTGGAGGCGTCAATATGATCAGGTTGTGATAGCACAGGAATCGAATCTCGTCAAAACAATCATCAGTTCCTTATCGATAGTAGATCACGAATTTCTCCCTTTCGCAGGGAGGGTAATGTACGCTTCTGACCAGTGAAGCAGGCGAGTGGCTCCGTCAGACTACCCAGCGGTGTACCCTGTGAATATGGACGATCTTCCGGTTTTGATATTATTGATGCAATGCACAGAGTCCGATCAAGAGACTGTACAATGTCACAGTGACTGGTAGGTACGCTGCACAGGGAAGCACAAACTATGAAATCCTTGCGTTTAGTTGCATGGTAAATCTCAACCCGTGTTAAGATATCATGTAAAGCCAGGCTCTTGGTCTGTATTTGCTTTTGTCGTCACACGAAACGAAGGGGGGCTCAGTCTTCGCTAAAGCTGCTTCACTGGCCTTTCTTCCACCCCGAAAGGCGGAGATTGTTAAGGTCATTAATCATTCACACTCACTGAAAATATGCGTAGAAGCTCACGGGGAGTATGCTATCAGTTCCAGGATAATGGTCACTGCAATTACGGTTCGGGTTGCAAGTTCTCTCACCCTGGCGGCTCACGACCGGTATCAAGCAGAGGGGTAGGTGACCAGGATAGAACGATTCGTTCCGAGCTCTCTTTGCTAAATTGTAACAGAGGCAACTACATCTTCTCCAGCACCATCAGCGCAGAATAGAGCAGGATCTAGACGCAATCTCGGCTTTTTTCACCCAGTATTCAGAGTTTCCCTACGATCCTAAGAGCAGCGTGGCGGAGGAGTTTTATCGCATGTGCGACTTCTTTGCTTGGGACAAGGACTGTGAAGAACGTAAACAAGCTCGTCGAGTATTCAACGACGCCCTGGTCATACGATTCAATGGCTTGTACGGTACCGATGTCGCTGACATCGAGAACTGGCATAAGCTTTGTGTAGCCCTCTACATTGAGCCGTTGCCTGACACTATTCATCACTGCAAGAAGGTATGGTTGTGGCAGCCATTCAAGAGAATCCTTTTCTAAGCATGAACAGAAGATAAAGACGATTCATGTCAATCTTGTAGATCTGGTGGACGTCTCGCGAGATGCAGTCGAGCTCTTTCCTTCTCTCGAAGAGCTGAGGGAGTATACTATTGGTAGCGGAAAGTTTTTCCCAAAGAGATCCGCCTATGCTGGTGGGGTTCTGAAGTTCCTGCTACGCGAGATCTTGTGATCCTCGTACGGGTGGGACAGTACGCAAGAAATATCAAAGTACGTACACATAGTTTGCGATCGACCACAGTATGCTGGGAATCTTGCAGAGTATCCATGTAGTTGCAGTACCATCCATTCGGCAAGTTGGCAGTCACCCAGACGTAAGCATCAAAAGCGCATCACCTAAAGTCTCAGCGCAATGCGTTACATTGAGCGCTCTATTACTAACAGCAAACTTCACCTGCACCACCTTTGTCTCTCCGCCTCGATATCAATCTGACCGTTGCTGTCGTAGTGCGTCGGGCTGATCACATCCACTACCTTTTGGACATCTGGATCCAGTGGATTGATTCGCAAACGCCCGTATTCGTGTAGGAAGCTGCTCAGCGTGCGATAGAGGCCGTTTCCAACCTTGTTGTACTTTTCGTCACAAACCAGCGTTCGGAGAGGGTGGTCGTCACGACTTGTATTTTGTCTGTACTGTTTCCATTGAGCTTGCCAAAATAGCCTCCACCAATTGCCAAAACCTTGCTGTCTAGAGTCAAAAGCCGGCAGGTGCTCGAGCAGCCACCGGCAAGCTACAAGAAGTTCAACATCTTGAGTTCCGCTCGATGCCGTAGTCGGGTGGGCGATGTTGATGCAGCTTTCCTTAATCTGTTCTGACATTGTTATGAGGCATTGTGCGTTCATTATTTCATTTTTTTCGAGTCGACTGCGAAGGCGTTGGAGCTCTTTCTCCCATGCTTTTCGTTGTCTTTGAAGCTCCGACGAGACGTTCACATCACGCTGCTGTGAACGGCTTAATATTGCGACAGTAGATCGAAGCTCGTTGTATTGTAGTGCTAGATTTTCAACGTGCTGTTTTGTGTCGTCTGCCAAGTTCAAGCTCATCAATCTCACTGAGACTACTCGTTCGTCGAGTTCTTTGACGTGTCTTTCCGTGCTGCGGGCTAGAACAGCAGTTTCACCAAGATGCGATGTAGTTTGCAACCATCTCTGTTGCAATACGAGGGAGCTGAGGTTGTTCAGAAGTGTCTTTAGGCATTGCTCCGGATCTTTTAGGGATGTGAGAAGCCCCACGGATCTGCAGAGAGTCTGTATCGTGGCGCGAAACTTCGTCCATGCTGGGCATCGCTTGACGCTCTTGTAGCAACTCCGATAGAAAGTCGCCCCGTACTTGTCAGGAATGCAAACTAGTCGGCAGACTTCGCGTTCAGTCAGTTCTGAGATGTATCGTCGGTCTTCGTAGAACTGGATATCTGCCTCATCGAGATCGCTTCGGTATGTTGTGTTTCCGTCAAAGAAGCGCATACGATATGTGTAACGAAGAAGCGTGAAGAACCACATCCGAGTCAGCTTGACTAGCTTTGTGATCGTCTGTGCTGGATCCTTCCAGAACGAGGCTGTAGCTTGCTGCAAATTGGAGTAAACATTGTCTTCTAGCATAGGTGCAGGGAACAGAACCTCGCGAAGCCAAGTATGCTTCTTCAAGAGCGTCTGTAGCAAGTATCGTCTTCGAATGCGTGTAGCCATATACGGCATTATGAGCCTAGTTAAGGTCTTTCGGTCATGGGATGCGATGTACCAGAAATCCAATGATTTGTTCGGTTTATCTGGAATGACCTCCGATGGGATGTGGGGCAAAGACTCAGAGACCTTAGCTAGGCCGAAGCATACAACTGGAAAGCGGCCCATCATCGATAAGGAGTGCTGTAGTCAGCGAGACTTCGGCAGCCAGCATCGATTGGGGCAGAATTTTTCGCGTCCAGATCGACGTCGCTGGTCAGTAGGGCCTCGAGGGCCCCAGCGAAGAGAGGAGGAGAACAGCACGTATATCTGTGGCGTGTAGGCTACTAATAGGCTTTGGTAGAATACCTTGTGGTTTGTAGCAAAGCATTGAACTGACTTGCAGCTATAGGCTAAAACACGAAGTAGGTATGCAGATCGACTTGCGTCCTGGAGCACGGTCTTTCAACGGGCGCTCGACATCTCGTAGAATGACTTGACGAGCAGAGAGAGCTGACGGCGTGTGGTATTCAGTGCACGTTTTGAACGGAAATGCATGCCTTGAACTCACTGATTCCAGCGATTCGTTATTCGATCAACGTTACTCGCGCCATCTCGTCGCCGCAGGATCAAGCGTCTTGACGTCCGCCGCTTTGGGTGCAGTGATGCCGGGTGCGGGGTCGTGGGACCAATCACCAAGTGTCACGAGGTGTAACGTACTTTACAAGCGAGCGGGCCATACAAGCGAGCGGGCCACCCCACCAACTTTGCACCCCTCTTACACTTTAATCAACAATGGCTCCACCAAATCAAGCCCAAAACGTTTCCTGTGAGGCTGATGTACAGCTAGCAATCTCAGCTATTAGTCAAGGCCAAATCCAGTCTCATAGAGGTGCTGCGCGGATGTACGAAGTCTCTCGAACGACGCTCGACCGCCGGTGCGCCGGTATACCTGCCCGACCTGATTGCCAGCCCAACTCAAGGAAGCTCACCCAGAGAGAAGAGGAGGTGATTACTAGCTATATACTCGGTCTTGACCAGCGTGGATTTGCGCCTACGCAGACTCCGCAACAATCAATCTAATCAATCTTGGAGTCGTTGATTGAATTGATTGTTACCAGCGTCGCTACGGATTGATTGTGGATTGATTGTTTATGTTTTTGAGTAGATTGATTGCAAATTGATTGGTAGATTGATCAGATTGACGCCAAGAGATCAAAGTTGTATACAGTTGCTACAGCTAGGTAATCCACTCTTGTATATTGTAGTCACGCACAAGATCCTCATCTGATAGATCGTCCTCATCGCCGCCCTCATCGTCGCCCTCAGTGCTACTGTTAGGCTGAGTTTTGAAGCCAGCTCTTACCCACGCTCTCACTAACTGAAGAGCAGCAAGTAGCTCGCTGCCAATAGCGCGCCGTTTGGGCTCAAGTAGATCGCCGAGCTCACTAAAGAGCCGCTCGCAATCGCTGCTCGATGCTGGGATAGTCAATATATCGATTGCAAACTGGCTTAAACACGGATATTTTGAGCGCATTTGTATCCAATACACGACTGGGTGACCATCGCCCAGGTACTGCTCTCTGCTCCACTCAGGTTCCTGGGTCTTCCAGCGCTCATACTCATCCTCATCCGCCTCCACGTTGTTTTTCCGCCGTATAAACGCGCCGATAACATCATCTATCCCACTCGCAATTGTTGTTGTACTTGTACGAGCTGCTAGAGGGCGCTGGTGCTCAGGTTTATACGTCTGCCAGAGTCGTTGGAACCCAACGCTAGCCGTGTTAAGCCACTCTGGCTTGTCAGCCCAGCTGTTATCGCAGTAGTGTTTGTAGTATGGATGGAGGCAGACAGCGGCGTAGTAGGCTGGCGAGTTGTCGAGCTTGTTATAGTAGTTGTTTGCCTTGTTCCAGGCAGCGCGTAGGTTGATGTGGATGTGGTCCTCAGGCGCGTCAGCGTAGTTGAAATTAACTCGCTCGTATGGGCGCGTACGGGCTTCGAGCGCGCTAAGTACGTACTCAAAGACAGGTATAACCTCATATATAGCACCAAAGTTGCCTGCTTTGCCGCGTCCTTCTAGCCGCTCAGTAGCAAACTTGAGCGGCTCTAAGCAGTCCTGGTACTCAGTTATTACTGCCCAATCAGCAGCAGTAAGACCAGTTGATCTCATCCAGTTTGGAGCGTCGGGCGGCTTGTTATTAAGCTGTATTGCGCGCCTATCGTCAAGAGCAACGCGGCTGATGTGGTGCTCTGCGTATGAGTTATAGGCGGCCTGGAGTTGAGTAGCGCGTCGAAAAGCGGCGTAATACGAGTTCCAGCGAGTGACGACAGGCTTGACTGGTTCAAGTACTTTAAGACGCTCTCCAGCAGGCAACTCAGCGTTAGCAGCGCGCTGAAACTCTCGAAAAAGCTCGTACTGTTGCGGTGTTTTGATGTAGTTGATAACGTCAATTAGTACGCCCAGCGGCCCTTGTTTACGCCACTCCTGCAAGTACAACTCCTCTGTATTGAGCTGCTCAGCAGCGTTGTCGTAAGCGTCTTTGTCTCCGCCAAAGATAATAGCCTGGCCGATGAGATTGAGCGTATGAGGGCCACAACGGAGGCGTCGATGGGTGGCGTCAAAGTCGTATACGCGGCTGAGCGCGGCGATCGCGGTGTCGTTGTTGGTGGCGTTATCGAGTACGAAGTAACCTAATTTGTCGCGAGTAATGCCGTATACTGTGAGCGTTTTGATAATCGCAGTTGAGATAGCCTCGCCAGTATGAGCGCCTGCGAGCTGTGGTAGGTCGATAGGCAAGTCTCGTATTACTCCAGAGGCGTCAGCAAAGTGAGCAACAATCCCAAAGAAACCCCGCTTGCCGCCCTTTGTCGACCAGCCGTCAAAGCTTATGTGTATTTTACTTGCAGCCTGTGACAAGGCGTGGACAACTTGGGGCTGTAGCCGGCGGAATAGGCGCATCGCGTAAGTAGCAACGCTGCGAGGACTTACCCATAGTGCTGCCTCTGCCTCTGGGTTGGCAAAGTTAATCATCTCTCTAAACGAAGCGTTTGAGAGTAGCTCCATCGGCAAGTTGTTATCTAGTAGGCAGAGGACTGCAGCTTGTCGAAAACGCTGTATGTTGAAGTTGCCCATCGCGTTAGCAGCGCGCTGAGAGACCTCAACACCATCCGCAAACGCTTGCCGCAGAGAGAGCTGCCCACTAGTCTGCTGGCGCTGTTTTAAGCCGTCTTTTGAGTGCATATGGCCTCGTTTGTGCTGGCTAAGATGAGACGCTGCAGCTGATGTGGCTCTTGAGACGTCAAATACACCACTGCCTCCAGCATCAATAACCTTATGAGTATGGCAGTACCTACATATAAACCACACTTTGCTCGGGTTACTACGCTCAACAACGCGATAGCCATGTCGAAATATCCAGCTTTTAACGCGTCGCTGGGTTGCAAGAGGCTTCATAAAGCCTCTCAAACGCTGCCAGTCAATACCGTCAAAGTTATCGCCATCTCCATCATTATCGCCATCGCCACCACCATCCCCAGCTTCAGTTGTAGCCGCCGTACCAGCCTGGCTGCCCTCGGTGGGCGCGACGATCTCTGCCTCTAGCTGCGACTCTAGTAATTGCGACTCAAACGTTGTGGCCTGGCTTGCGGCAGCTAGGGCTTGACGGGGCGATAGTGAACGTTGGGATAGGCGTTGAGACGATGGCTCCGATGAGCGCAGACGTTTAGCGGGAGCAGTGCTAGAGGCGGGAGCCCGCGAGCGTTTAGCCATATTAGACAACTAAAACACCAGAAAACGCGTTAGTATAGGCGGCAGAGGCGACGTTAAGAGCTTCAAAACAGTATATATAGAGGTAACAAGTGCTAGATAGATAAGGTTAGAGCGCGCTAACGAGTCTAGTACGAGTTAGGATAACGCCCCTGCGCTAACTGCAACACCATAAAAATATCGCGAGATAAGTAACTTAGCAACTCTAAAAGCCTCAAAAATCTTGCGAAACTCTCAATCAAGACAATCAATTCAATCAATCTTTAGCTCTTAGATTGAATTGACGCTAGATTTGCATAGGGACTGATTGAATTGATTGAATTGAGTTAACCAATCAAGTCAATCAATCGAACCAATCTGGATTGCTTGTTGCGGAGTCTGCGCCTACGTACGCAGCTGTACAGGATATGGCCAACAAGCTGCTGGCTGCACGTGGCGCAGGCCAGGTTGGCGTCCACTGGCCGCGCAACTTCGTCAAGCGTACGGACAGTCTTACGACATGTTTTAATCGGCCGTACGATAGGCAGAGAGCTCTTTGTGAGGATCCTGTATTAATAGGGAAGTGGTTTGAGCTCTTAGAGAAGACTAAGGCCAAGTACGGCATCTGCGATGAGGACGTCTACAACTTTGACGAGGCTGGCTTTATGATGGGCAAGATCACGACTCAGCTCGTCGTGACAGGGTCAGAGAGGAGAGGCAGGCCAAAAGCTGTTCAGCCTGGTAATCGCGAGTGGGTAACGTTGATCACTGCGATCAACGCTGCTGGCTGGACAATCCCTCCATTCCTCGTCTTTGCTGGCCAGTATCACCTGTCTGCCTGGTACGAGGAGGAGGATATCCCACGCGACTGGGTAATTGCCGTAAGCGACAACGGCTGGACGAACAATGAGCTAGGAGTTGAGTGGCTAAAGCACTTTAACGCCTACACGAAGACTCGTGTTGTAGGTGCGCGTCGCCTGCTTGTCCTTGATGGCCATGAGAGCCACCACTCGCTTGAGTTTCAAGAGTTCTGCGAGGAGAACAACATCTACACGCTCTGTATGCCACCTCACTCATCCCACCTACTTCAGCCTCTTGATGTTGGCTGCTTCTCGCCGTTAAAGCGCGCGTACAGTCGTGAGGTAGAGAGCCTAATCCGCCACCACATCAACCACATCACTAAGCTCGAGTTTCTGCCAGCGTTCAAGGCAGCGTTTGATCGAGCGTTCACACCAGCTAATATCTGCTCAGCCTTTCAAGGCGCAGGCCTTGTCCCTCTTCAGCCAGACGTTGTCCTATCAAAGCTAGACGTGCAGCTACGTACGCCTACTCCAGTTGCTCTACCAGAGGCTCTCTGGGAGGCTCGTACGCCGAGCAACGTACGTGAGCTTGAGGCTCAATCATCGTTGATACGTGATCGCGTACGACGGCATAAGAGCTCATCACCAGCTTCAATTATTGAGGCGATTGATCAGCTTAAGAAGGGGGCTGAGGTAATGATGCTCTCGGCTGAGCTGATGCACGATCGGATCGCCGGCCTTGAGAGAGCCAATGAGGCAGCGTCAAAGCGAAAGCAGCGCAAGAAAAAGCGAATCCAGAAGCGTGGAGTGTTAACAAAGGGAGATGGCGAGGATATACTCGCTCAGCGAGAGGCTGACCAGCAGATTGCTCGAGAAGAGCGTCAGGAGGGAAAGCGATTAGGCCTTAGCTACCGGGCTCTGGCGCGCTGCAGCAGGTGCAAAGGGACTGGCCACAACTTACGTACGTGCAAACAGGATACTTAAGATACTACTTAATCTACTATGTTAATATCTATGTATTTTACTCTAAGGTGGTTGAGATGCGCAGCTTTAGAGGTGATTAAAGTTGGTAGGGTGGCCCGCTCGCTTGTATGGCCCGCTCGCTTGTAAAGTACGTTACGAGGGGTGGAAGAAATCGTTTCAGACCGTGGCTGAAATACATAACCTCTGGGAGATGTACGAAGGCAGGTTTGATGCGCTTTTGACCACCATAATTCAGACAGTGTCGACGAAGTTCAAACGACTTTGCCGAAATGCCATGGGCATCCTTCATACTGCCTGCGACGGGACGATCAGATCGTCACTCCAAAGCGAGAGCATCGAGCTGCCCTCCCAGGCGATGGCACTCTTGGGCGAGCGCAACCGCCAGCGGGGGAGCGCGATCGTCTGGTCGTTGTTCAAGGAGTTCTTGGGCACCACGCTCGCTAACACTGGGAGCGTTAGCGAGTTTCGCAACAAGCTGATAGAGATACAGGAGAAACTAGTCGCGGTTGACGCAGGCTACCGTCTGCCATCGTGGCTGGTTAACTCCCACTTCTTGACAGCCCTCACGAGTGCGTTCGACAACAAGGTCGCAGTCCTGAGCTCGGATGAGTCTATTGTCTCGGTCACCGATCCAAAGGACTTTCAGACCTTGGCGCGAGAGGTGATCCAAGAGGAACAACGACAGATGAATAATGACGATGGCATCACTCTGGCAGTGAACAGCCAGAAAAGGTGTACGCATTGCGGCAGAGTGGGCCACCTGGCCGTTGCAGGGCCGAAAGGATGCTATAGAATGAGCCAGAACGCCAGATACAGGCCGAAATGGTACATTGAGCACCTTGAGAATCAAGGCAGAAAGAGATCTGGTACAGAAACAGTGCAACCAGAGAGTGCTGCAAAGAAAAGAAGAATCGAAGAAAGTGACTTCGTGCAAGGATCCACCTCCGATTGACTATCAGTGCGCGGGGAGAGTCTCTGCTGGGGCATGGTCATCGCATACGTGTTATGCCTGTCGCAGTGGACTGCTTTCGCCTGCGTAATGGTGGCGTTGGGAGCAAGATGGTGGATAGAAGTCGAGGCAGAGACATGGGCAGAGACCAACGGCCCATGGCTGCCACTAGCATTAAGCGTCATCAACGGACGACTGGCCCCAGATGATTGGGTCCTCGATAGTGGAAGCTACACGCACGTGACCGGAAGACGGTCGCTTTTTGAGACGCTGAGTCCGGCGCCACCCGGGAAGCGGGTGATGGGCGTCGGCGGAGGCGTGGCAGTCGCTGGCGTTGGGTCAGTCAAGATCCCGATCGCCTGCGAGGTCGACGGCAAAGTCTACAACAAGACCTTCACCATCCAGAACGTCTCGTATGCGCCAGGTCTCCCTTTCAACATTATCTCTTGTCGAGCGTTGACGTTGACGAATGACGGAGAGAAGGCAGGCATACGCTTCGTGATGGATGGCCATGATCTTGAGATTGTGCGGACAGAGACTGGCCAAGTGATAGCCACGGCTGACTGCCGCACCACCGACCTGTACGTGCTGTCACGACCGAAAGCAGAAGCCACCCGAAAGCGACGACCGCAGCCATATGCCTTCACGGCAATACCCTCAGACGTGTCCATCGACACTCACCATCGTCGACTAGGGCACCTTGGAGAAGGGAGGTTGAGAAGGCTGCTGCGGCGTCTCAATGCATCAAGTGCAGAGGACCCACTACTACCATGCGAATCCTGCAATCGAACAGGTCTAAAGAGGAGAAACTTCAAGGACTCCGGGACAAGGAGCAAGAAGCCTTTACAGAGGGTCTTTGTTGACCTAGCAGGGCCAGTCAACGCGTATGATGGCAAGAAGAAAGTCAATGATCGCTTCGCTCTCACCATTACAGACGACTATACAAGATACAGATGGGTGAGAGTGTTGCGACACAAGAACGATGCAGCAAGAGAACTGCAGATCTGGAAGACCCAGGTCGAGAAAGAACTAAAACACGAACTGCTAGCCGTCCGAAGAGATAATGGCGGAGAGTTCGATAACAAACTATTAAACGAGTTTTTCAGAGAGACAGGCGTTAGAGTTGAGCCTACAGCACCGTATAATCCAGAGCAGAACGGGGTCGCAGAAAGGGGCATGAATATTTTGTTCACTGCAGTGAGAGCGATACTAGACGAGTCGAATCTCGGTCAACATTGTTTCGCTGAGATCCTCATCAGTGTCACTGACATAGTCAACTATTGCCCAACGTCGGCTAATCCCAACGATCAGCCGCCATACGAGCGACTGTATGGAAGGCCGCCGCCAATAGAGCACCTGCGAGTGTTGGGCTGCGAGTGCTGGAAGCCCCGACCCCGAAGCGACTACTCGAACTTCAGGAAGCTTGATCCTCGGGCGGACAAGTGCTATCTTCTCGGTTCCGTTGCGAAACATCAGTATCGGGTATGGAATACCTGCACCGAGCGAGTCGAGTTAGTTCGAGATCTGCACTTCAATGAGGACATATTTGGTCCAGGGGGAGAGGTCCCCGAGACTGTGCGCCAACCAGCCTATTGCGACGAGGTTAGAATTCAAGATACCCTCGCACATAGAGCTAAGCGGCGACGGTACTCCACGATCGAGGGGGAGACTCTAGCGGCTTTGTCAGTGAAGCCTGCTGCGATCGATGGAGGACTCGTGCTGATCGCCGAAGACGGCGAGATAAATGAAGCGGAACGCTTCTCCGAAGAGAGTACACAGACTCAAGTGGCCCAGTCGCTAGCGTCCGTAGACCATGACGATTGGAGCGCAGTAATTGAGTGTCTAGCTGCACTGTCAGCGCTGGAGAAGAATCAAGATAAACTCGAGAACTATGTGGTTGATCATGCTGCTGGTGGCGCATACGAACCAAAGAACTATGACGATGCTGTCACCTGCGCGGACGTATCACGATGGATTCCGTCCATGGACGAAGAAGTCAAAGAGATGATAGTCAACGACGTGTGGGATGTCGTGGATCCCCCACCAGGAGTGTCAATCCTAACTGGCAAGTTTGTATACAAGGTCAAGACCAATGCCGATGGAGAAGTCACTCGTTACAAGTCCCGATGGTGCGCCCGCGGATTCGAACAAGAGCTAGGCGTCGACGTTCTTGAGACGTTTGCGTCGGTGGTAAAGCCGATGAGTTACAAGCTTCTATTCGTTCTGGCCTGCCTGCTGGGCTGGTCGATCGAGCAGATGGACGTCAAGACAGCCTTTCTGTATGGCAAGATCGACACAGACGTCTATATGGAACTACCACCGAATATCAAGGACCAGTACCCTGGGAAGATTTGCAAGCTCAAGAAGGCCCTATATGGGCTCAAGCAGTCTCCTCGGATCTGGTACCTTACCTTGAGCCAGGCGCTGCGGCCTATGGGATTCGTGGCAATCTCAGAAGACCATAGCGTCTTCGTCAATCGAGACAAACGTCTGGTCATTGCGACATATGTGGATGACCTCTTGATCTTAGGGAAGGATCAGGAGGCGATTGCATCAGTGAAAAGTGCCCTGTCGGAGCACTTCAAGATGAGCGATCTCGGCCCGGTCGCCCACTATCTGGGAGTGAAGGTGATTCGAGAAGATACCTTACGGGGAAGCAAGATCAAGCTGACCCAACGCGCATATGCCGAGAAGGTGTTGAGAACCTTCGGAATGGCAGACTGTACTCCTGTGGCGACTCCGATGGATGAGAATCTTGTGTTGGAACCTAGTAAAGAGGCGTCAGACTCGCAGGATCGGAAGTGGTACCAGCGAGCGGTTGGTAGCCTCATGTATCTGATGCTCTGTACTCGCCCGGATATTGCGTATGCGGTCAGTCAGCTGGGTCGCTTCGCCGCCAATCCGTCACAGAAACACCATACAGCCTTAAAGAGGCTTCTTCGGTACCTGAAGGGTACCAGTGACTACGGCCTGGTGATAGATACGCAAGATCGGCCAGATATCCTGACGGGCTACACAGACGCGAACTGGGGAAGAGATGATGATCGCCGATCAACTGGGGGTTACGTCTTCACATTTGCCGGCACCGCCATCAGCTGGAAGTCGAAGCGTCAGGCTACAGTGGCGCTGTCCAGCTGTGAGGCCGAGTACATCGCGGAGTCTGAGGCCGCGAAGGAAGCGATATGGCTGCAGCGACTTTTGTGTCAGCTGCGAGTTGATCTCTCTCAGCCGAGCGCGTCTGAGCCAGTAACTATACTCGGAGACAATCGAGGGGCCCTGGCCCTGGCTAAGAACCCGATGTATCATGCGAGAACGAAGCACGTGGACATCCGGTACCACTTTGTACGAGAAAAGGTGGAGGAGCAGCTGGTTAGGATGGAATGGATTGCAGGCGAGCTGAACCCAGCGGATGGACTCACTAAGCCATTAAGCAAGACGAAGTTCGAGTCCTTTCGGCGAATGGTTGGCTTGCGAAGAATCGATGAGTAGGCAAACGTCTCTAAAGCATGATAGTCGTGTGCATGCCTAGCGGTAATTGAGGGGGAGCACTGCCCTCATCGAGGGGGGAGTGTCAAGATGGGCGATGAAGGCAGTGGTCATGTGACCTTGTCGACATGACTAATTAGCGTCATTACTTAGTCTCAGGCCCAGCTTGATTAATGAGACAACTCTTACACCCCCAAAAGTTGTGACAGATAGTCGTCTTAACACGCTTCTGAGCCGCGCCCAGTCGTAGATGATGGTGCACATGACGGCGCTACTGATACACGCCTTAGACGAGGCGAAGGTGGCCGGGTGATATGACGTTTCGGATGAGACTGCATTGCAATCGATCTCCAATAGTCTCTCTCGGCCCGATAATACTCGGCATCCTCATTCGAATCTCGGACGTTTTGTTCCAATCTGGATATGCTCATGGAGGCTTCACGCTCCTTGTCTTTCCTCCTGTTGCGGAAACGTGCAGAAGCGGCAGCATTACACCTCCTCTTCTCATCAGCACCCTTCCAGGCGGTCTGCGTTTCCACTCGGATATTGTGTAGAGATCCGTCCTGGCTCTGGACTGTCATGAGCTGGACACTGCTCTGGTTGGATGGTGCCATGGTTTTCAGATTATTGCGTTCGCTTTCCGTGTGTAGAGATCGCTCGGTGGGATTGTGAAGGGGGAAATATCTACTCTTTGGTTCATATTGCCCCTGAGTGCTGTGAATCACGTAGTGACTCGACGCCGCGGAGGCTGGCTGATTGTAAGGAGGAAACTGTGCGACTCGACGAGCACCACCGAAAGGTCGAACTCGAGAACATTCGAAGGACTGGAATGACCTGGCATGATGTTGTCCTTCCTGCGTGGATCGGGCAGCGTAAAAGCTATCGATGGAGGGCAGACCTTGGGAACGTTGCCTATCCACTGGTGGTGATGATTTCATCTGGGATTTACTGTGTCTAAAAGCTCGTTGCTGTTCGACCAGTTCCGCCTGGGGGTTCGGAATATAGTAGACTCCGAAAGGACTTCCAGTTCTTCGATCTGATGAAGTTGGTGGAGTCCCGGAAAGATGGCGAAGAGGTGGTAGTGAAACGGGCAGATGCACTGGAGCTTCCCGCAGACTCCTATACTGTGGCTGCATTGGAGGGTAGGCTTGATTGGGCGATATTTTTGGAGTGTTCCGAGATTCTCCTGCTGGTGGAATTGACATGCAAAAGTTATCGTCAGAGGCCCCTTGGCCGCCCTGATTGGGCCATGGGCCGTCCGGCTTTGGATCGTTGTGGTATGGCGGAGTCAAAGAGGCTTGGAAGCGTCGTGGGTAGTGAGGCAGAGGGGCCCGAATAGGGGGGAGAGTTTGAGTAGCCATGTCGACAATGCTGCGCAGAAGACAACCCACAAATTCTGAAGGTAATGAACGGTTGCAGGAGACGAAAAGATTCGAGGTCAGACAGAATAGCGGCAGTCCAAACGGTGAAGCAGTAGGATGAGGCGAGGATGAGGTAACGTCGGCTATGCAGTACCGAAGCAAGTGACCGATGCTGCAGGAACGAGGTCTGGGTATCAGTAGCAAAGGTAAAGAGATGGAAAGTGGGAGTGCGAGGCAACATCGAGAGGGATGCTGAGATGTCTGGAGTCGACTTGTCACGCCCGCAACGGGTACTGACCGTGTCACGGCCGAGTATTATATAAGGATTTGCGATGCAATAGTCACAAGTTGGCCGGCTAGATAGCCAGTTCATCATGCCTGGACGACGGCTTTGATGACGCGCTAAGCGGCGCTTTGGGCTCGCTGAGATTCGCTAGCAAGCTCGTTGCGCACGTCTTGCGCGCTACTGCATGTTGTACAGCAAAGACACGCGGAAGTCGGTAACGTACTGACCCCTGCGATCCAACAACACGCATCTGGTGGCCGAGGCACGATATTATGGCGGCCCAAACCAGTGTAAGCGTGATTTGGACGGTCGCGCCCTGCAGCCCCCACCATCGACCTGCGGGTCACAGCCCAGAAAGTGGTCTTTTCATTCCGTCCGCAGGCTGCTGATCCTCATTTAGTTGCAAAGGCGAGCTGTGGCTAGGTCGCACACATCCTTGAGCGCCCTGTCGATTATCACGACGGACATGTTCACTGACACCAGCTATCTGATAACCAAGTGCATTAAGATCCTACCTGTTGGTACCGGCGAAATATGACCGAGTGTTTCTAGCGAGAGGATCTGTATTTCCATGCCTAGCCATCGGATGTTTTGATACAGTATGAAAGAGCAGCGGTGGGTTCCATCCCATGTACGAGATGATTGCCGAAGGAGATACTATGCTTGGTCGCATTACAAGATTACAAAAGGTATCAATGGATGGTTATGTTCATCGATGTATCAAACTCTGCATCCTGTTGGATATTTAAGACGGGAAGATGATGAGGTTCTATGGACCATCTTGATTAGATGAGGCAAGCGCTTCGGATATCGATCTGAATGTGCCTTTCCGGAAATTTACAAGCATCATCATCTCTCTTTTCGTCACAGTCGTCTCATCCCCACCATGGCTCCTCTGATCTCGAACAAGGGCTCTTACCTAGAGTCGGTCTAGATGACTCTATGCAAGTTTAAGGAAAGGACCTTTTTGCGGCTCCCATGATCACGCTATCCAACTCTGTGTATGTTTATGCAAGAGAGCGATCGTAAGCGTGTATGTGCTGTGACAAGAGACCGGGCCGGGGCCGAAGTCGAAGCTGCTCAAATATGCGATCGCTAGTGGATTATATCAACGCTCTTGAGCTTGGTCGTATTGGCGGTAGGCTCTGACACACGTCACGTTTTGGACGGACGTCTCTCGTAGCTGTGCTTGATTCGTAGCCTCTCCATTAGCTTGCCAATGGTAACATAATCTTGTGGCTCCACAGCAAAACCGGCATTCTGTGACTGGAAGAAATTAATAACGAGCTCCAATGCCTGCGCG
Source organism: Alternaria brassicae (assembly GCA_004936725.1). Lineage (NCBI taxonomy): Eukaryota > Fungi > Ascomycota > Dothideomycetes > Pleosporales > Pleosporaceae > Alternaria > Alternaria brassicae. The sequence continues at coordinate 53,721 of SMOM01000011.1, forward strand.
GCTTCTTCATGGGATGGTGTAATGGGCGAGGAGTCAGCGGACGACCCTTTGTCATCGACTTGACTAGCACCCAGTAGCGGAGAGGGCTGCATGAAATTGGGAACTTGAGTTGGCGAGGGCGACGGTCCTTCGTTGATGGCCGGTGGCGCACCAGGTATCTCGGTCATGGAGGAATCGAGTGCACTGCTACTGACATACTTCGGAGTCAGCGCATCAGATGAGCCCGGTAGTGACATATACTGCTCAACGCCCACAAGCATAGGGAAGGTCTGACTTCGCGGCCGCTGGAAGTTGTTGCTTCCTGGCTGTCCACTAGCAGGCTGGCGGTTTTCTACGAACGAGTTGGGCCCAGATGCTGAGTCAAGCGTGAAGAAAGGCGACGAAAGCGACGTAGGACTTGTGGCTGTGTCCATACATGGGCATTGTGGAGCGCTCTACATCCACTCTACAGCACTCTACACGATAGAATAGAATAGTGGTTATTCTACTCTACTCTATTCTACAAGTTTCTATCTTGTAGAGGAGTAGAGCACTCTACCACTCTACACGCTTTCTGATTGGTCAATTTTATCTTATCTTTTGATTAGATTTCTACAAATTCTACAGGCTTTCATACTAGTATCTATTGACCTATCACGTGACGCTGGATACCGTTGAGCCATTTATGGAGCTGGCTCCATGACTGCTGGCATCGTGTGAGTAGTGGTGTTATGGAGTGTTTGCTTTTTGTACGTGAAACTGGACTTTCCGTGCACCTGAGACATGCCCTGGTCCACAGCGCAACTACAAGAACTAGTCCGCGACCATCTATAGCAATCAACCCAGTTATCATCCCTTCTTCTCCACCTCTTCAGAGTATCCAGCTCTGTATCAATATTATCACTTTGCGAATCAACATGTCTGTATCCCAAGCCTCGTCATCGCTTTTAGATACTCTTTCTACTCCTTCTATACCCTGTATCTCACAATCCGGCCCTTCTACCCTCATCCCTCTGTCCTCTAGCCCTCCCTCCCTTCGCAGCGTGTCTACAGAGTCCTCTATACCTCAAACAGCCCAGAAATCGATATGGGTATACTTTCGGCTTGCAAGGGGTACAGAGGCACAGACTGGAGAGGTTGTACAAAATGGGAAGCGTCGACAAAAGACGCTCCATTACTGTATTTCCTGTTCGAATGAACCAAAGCCTAAAGTATGGCATACTGTCTATACTTCGGCCGCTCAGCATCACGTCAAAACAAAACATAAGGCTCAATGGAAGGAATTTAAGCAACCGACTAAAGAAGAGCGCTCTTCTTTGGGCCACGATCCCCGCCAGATTCTTATTGAGAAGTTTGCTTTGTCAAATACTAATACCGCTCGGGAATTAGTTTTGCGACAGGCGTACAACAAACAACGACATATTCAAGCGATGATAGCTCTTTGCGCACGACGACGACTCCCTCTGAGTGCTATTGGCTGGCCAGAGCTTCATGAACTACTCTTGTCTGTTAATCCAGAGATTGACGATCTCGCACCGTTTAGTAGAAGAAGCCTTGATCGTCTTCTAAAACTAAACTTCAAGAAATACAAGAAACAGCTTCAAAATAACCTCCAGGAGGCTATTGGCGATATTCACATCTCAACGGACATGTGGTCATCTCCGGCTCGTAGAGCGTATCTCGCTATCTGCGCACGCTGGATAGATCATACCTACAGGCTTCGACACGGACTTCTTGCCCTCCCACAGATTCTATTTAGCCACTCTGGTCAAACACAAGCTATCCACATCATCAACGTCCTACGGTCGTACGGGATCCTCACAAAACTCGGCTTCCATACTGGTGATAACGCGACATCAAACGATACGCTTCTACAAGAGCTTGCACGGCTTTTAAAACAAGAATACCAGGTATGTCTTCATCTCTAGTGTGGTTTATATTAACACTATTAGATTGATTTTGATCCGAAAGCCCGCCGTGTTCGATGCCTTGATCATATTCTCAATCTCGCCCTTCAGGCCTTCCTCCTTGCTCGCTCAAAAGAAGCCCTTCAAGCCGCCCTTCAAGCGATTGATCGACATGCAGATGTAGATCCATACGAGGTCCTCTCTACCTCTCTTAGCATACCTACAGCTGACGATAACCTACAGTCTGTACAGTGTAGGGATCACGTACAGAAATCAAAGGATAAGGATAAAGGCAAGCAGAAAGGATTCGAAGGCTGGGGAGCAACTCTTGCTTTAGAGAAGCTTCATAATCTTGCTGTTTGGCTTCGTTATAGTACGAACCATCACGATCTGTGGATGCTAGAAGTCGGAATCACTTTAGGCATCGATAATGATACAAGATGGTCATCGTGGTTCCAGGTCATTAAGCGTGCGAACAAAAAGAGGGATGAAATCAAGGAATTTATCGCAAAACACGATGAATGTGAACCATTCCGACTCCAGAATCGTGATTGGGATATACTGGAACGTACAGAAGAGTTCCTATCTGTTTTCAATAGTGGAACCTTGTGGGTTGAGGGCCATAAAGCATCTCTGTCACAAAGTTTAGAGATGATGGATGTTATACTTACTTATTTTGAAGATCAGAAGGTTGTATCCACTATTCCCTTATTTTGCGATATTATACTAATGCCTAGCCAGGCCAAATACTCTTCTCCAAATCATGATGAGTTTGTCGATGACCCACGAATGGTCCATTCTATCGAAATGGGCTGGTTTATCCTTAATAAGTATTATATGCTTATTGATGAGACTCCAGTTGTCGCTGCTGCTCTCCTCCTCGATCCCTCAAAGCGGAAGTCCTATATTGAGCAAAACTGGCCTTCAGAATGGCATGAAAGGACTGTGAATACTTCTCAGGCATTATGGGCTGGTAAATACAAGCTTCTTCCACTATCCTTAACATCGGATAACGTGGATACAGCTGTATTCCCGCCAAATGGCCCTAAACCACCTAAAAACGCGTTTGATCGAATAAAGCAGAAATTGAAGGTTGCGACCGCGAAGCGCGATGACGATGATCTTTTATCGTTTATTGAAGGCTGTCCTATTGATATAGAACCATTAACGCCTCTACAATGGTGGTCAGAACCAGCTCAACGTCAACGATATCCTCGTCTTCATCGGATGGCCCTCGATATCCTCTCTATTCCTCCCTCATCTGCAGAGCCAGAAGTCACGTTCTCGGGCGCCCGTCGTACCCAGTCATTTGATAGGCTACGGCTATCCGCAAAGAACCTTGAGCGATTAGAATGTACGGGCAACTGGCTAAGGAATAAGCTTGTCAGTATTCAGGACATTCTCACAGTGCCCACAGCGATAAACGACGAGATGGAGACGGACACGGATACAGAGGAGGATGAGGATGAGTATAAGGATGAATCGGGTTTGGAGGACACAGATGGGAGATAAAGAACATCGACGAGGGACACGGATGAGGGATACGGATGAGGGATACGGATTAGAGACACAGATAAGACCCTGTATGTATTAAGGATGTCGCGTTTTTAATAGTAAAGCGATCACAATGTTATTCTCTCCCCCTCCCCCTCACTAGAACTAGTGCGATTACTAATCGGATAGAGCGTTCTACACACTCTACAGGGTAGAATAGAATCAGTGTCTATTCTACAGTGCAGAGTAGAATTAGGGTCTATTCTACTCTACTCTACAATGCCCATGTATGCCTGTGTCTGTGAACACACTCGATATGCAAGTGCTGCTTTGTGAATGGAACGGTCGACGATGATTCGAAAAGTCATATGTGTCTCGGCTTTCTGTCTTGAGATTTTCCTGACTCTTCTTGGCTTTCATGGTCGTGGTTGCAGGTGATACCCCGCCAGGCGGGGGTAGGCGAGATGGCCCGAGGCGTGTGCACATTCGATGGCGGATTGGAAGTCTCCTCCGACTCTTCCGCTATTGAGCCCTTCCTCGCCCTTGCTCCCATGAGATGATTCTTTTTCTTGAACTTTTCTAGCCAGCTCGTGCTGTTTGCCTTGAGATGACTCTCGGAGTTACCCGCGGTCTGGGCGAAGAAGCGTGCCTTTTCTCGGATGATGGCATCGGACAGTGGCAGTCCTTGTCTCTGGTGGTTTCTTGCCCAGTTTGACAACGCGCATTCGATATCTGGAAACTTGCCTTTCGACCTTTTTTATAGGTGGTCGGCTGCCATTGTCCTGGTACAAGTACTTCTCCTTCTGGCGCAACACTTTTGAAACGGTACTACTCGATAGTCAGCACGGTAAGAGATGTACAACATATGCGGTGGTACCTCCGTTCTACGCCGAACATAGCTGGAGTAGTGTCAGTGAATGATCTTCGTGGGTAGATGCGTCATGCTGGCATACCTTCGATTTCCGTTTGCTTGACTGTAGGATTCTCTTCGTGGTATTGGCACATGCGTCTGCGGTCCGAGTCGGTGAGGTTCTTTCGTGGTTTCGATGAGGTACGGGGGTGGGTTGAGCTTGCTGAGACTGGAGTTGCTGATGCAGGCGTTATCGGTGGTGGGGCTGAAGGAAACAGTGAAGCTTGATAAGTCGATTGGCTAGTCAGCATGCTCGGCCATTGAGGCATCTGTGGCATGATCAAAGGCTGCAGCTGTGGAAGTGTAGTTCTCAGTGTCGGGTGCGTTTGGTGTGGCGGATGCATGCCGTTCCCATAGATGGGTTCCATTGGGAGCGGCGCAAAATTGTTGAATCCATTGTAATCTTGAACTGGGGACTGGTGATGTGGGTTGTATCCGTTATCACCATGCCATCCAGAGTGATGATCCTCGAAACGTTCCTGGTGGCAATGGTGGTAATGCTCGTGATTCATTTGCGAATGGCTCATATCGAATGGCAGGAAACGGATCGAGGCGGTGTATCCGTGCTCGAAAAAAATGCAGGGGGAACGGCAGTCGGACCTATGCATTTTCACTGTGGATTTATATCAAGAAATGACACGGCATAAAAGGTTCGGTCCAGTGGGCTTGCACCAAGTCCTGGAGGGCATAGTCCGAAGGCGCTGCTCTGAACAATCGCTGCTTTGACTTTCCGTTCTCCGCCCTAGACGTTCGCCTGGCAAGCGACCGTCGTGATCATTAGAAGAGCTCACGTTGCCGAAGCCCGCTGTCCAACTTCCCCTACCCTGCCGTCTTCCCCATCGTCTCGTGGCAGAAACGTTATCCTAAAGCAGGTTTCCATGAATGGCTGTCATACGGTGCCTGAGATCAGGTGCCATGGACTATGAACAAATTTGCGGTCAGAGCACCCACGCATAGTTTTGAAACTGCTCGTCCGTGGTAAAGTGCAGTTTTTCGTCAATTGGCAACAGCCAGCCAGTCTTTGTGCATGCCGATTTGTTAGCCTTACCCTACCACCATGTGCATAAGTGGGCCCTTTGGCATTCCAAAACATGACAGAGTACGTGGAACATGCCATCACGACTCGGACAGTGGTAGCGCGCCTCGGTTCTAGATGTTGAGGGGAAAGCTAAGGTAGACGGGTTAGCTATTCACTTGCGGCGGAGCGTTCTCGCAATCGTCAACCGTCCTCGACCAGCTAAGTGAGGAAGAAATAGCCTTGCCGCTCACATATTTGTGGATCATCCAATCACACGGGAAGCAGGACGTTGCTGATCTCTCAGCTGACCCCTCTATCGGGTCGCGCCCAGGCGTACGCATGGTTGTCTCGCCATGGGGCCTTTCATGATAACGCAACGCCAAAACAGGGCTAGAGAACCTTGGGTCAGCGCCATGATATACATGGATCTGCTTTGAAACCGTATGCACGCTAGTAGCCGAGCCGCCACTGGATCGTTACAGCACCATGACCTGTGCTAGCGAGCAGGAACATTGTTGCGAACCTGCATACGATATAGTGGTCACAGCTTGTAGAGAATGGGCGGTGTAGGGAGTGTTTTGATTCGTCGAGCTATGCCTGTGCTTTAATCGTCGCACTCAAGGCTTCCCACCCTTCTTGCCCCTCTTTCATGCTCGTCTTGTACCTTTCCGAGGCGATCTTTATCGTCTGGGTCTCTCGCAATCATGCAGTGAGGTGACTGGCGAGATGCCCCAACCCAAGAGACATCCTGTAGTTGTAAGATGAGAGGATGCGCGTTTACTCAGCCACGTCTTCCTGAAGGGCCGACGAACATGAATAATAATGACCAGGTCCATCTACGCGCACCACTATGTCGGTTTATTGGCTGCGATTTGAAAAAGTTATTCTCCTCGAGTTTCATCGTTGTCAATGAATGCTAGGTGTGCCATCGAGGGAGCTTTTGGCATTTACCATGTAGAGCATCCCACAGGGACGACTGTCCCGATCAGCGACAATTCCGCCCACCAGCTCTTGCGTGGTTCTAGAGAGGTCGCGGTCAACCTTCCTCTTGTGTCGACCCTTGTCTAATCAGGGAAGATCAAAGCGCGGCACACTCTGGCTGAAACGGGAACGAGGCTGTTACTGAGCGCCTCATGGCGTCTTGTCAAGTCCTACAGTGCACATTCGTAGACGTGCTACCGTGGGAAGTAGCGTTGAGTTGATGGTAATTAGCTTGATCTCTTTGAGAGACACGTCGACTGGCGTAACTTGTTGACTTTGCGTGACCTGTGGGCTCCTTCCCTAGCCTGTAGAGACGGAAAATCAGGCTGTGGGACCCACATACTAGTCGCATTCCCGTTTGCTCTTCAAATTCCTTTGCACATTCCATGCTGGCAATTTCCAGTAGTACGGCTCGATAGGTGCGAAGGAGCGCTCATGCAGGCGCGATAACGCAAGGAGCAGTGGCGAACACGGCCCCTGATCAAAGCGAAGCAGTTTTGGTGTATTTACAAAGCCCGGTAGACACACTGAGATCTGCCACCTTCACCAGATAGGGAGATAACAATTCACACACTCGCTTGAATTCATCATGGCAGACGAGTCTGCATACACAGCTCCGATCAAGCGAGCTTGCGATAAGTACGTATTATAGTTACACATTCACGTGCTACACGACTCACTCATCAGCTTGTAGGTGTCGCCGAAGAAAGGTCAAATGTATTGCTAAAAGCATGGACTCGTGCAGAATCTGCGCCTCTGATGGCTTAGCATGCACATTCAACGATATCCTACAAAAGAAAGGACGTAAACGCATTCGGGCCAGCGTATTGCTTGAATCTTGCGAAGCTCAACGCAATGCCCAACTTGCTACCGGATTTTCAATCACTTCCGGATCTGATAGTCAGTCACTATCGAAATTTGCTCAAATATCAGGCATCATGCCCCCCGCTCTCGTTAAGAGTTGCATAGAATACTCCTCGACCCATATGTATCCTTCAGAGACCGTCTTGCACCGTGGTAAAGCGCAAGGTCCCGCCAACGATATGGACCACCGCTCCAACTTGTCAATTGTGCAGGGCACGGACACTCTAGACGACATGGAGATGGACGACATCAACTTTGACAACCTCGACCTCATCGGAGAGCAGCCGAGCATGCAGCAATTCTCGGTTCAGAACCAATACAGCCAGTGCCAAAATCAGCAGACACAGCTCAGCGTCGATGCCAATCTCGCGAACAACATGCATAACAACCAGGGTATGCACACTTCCATAACTACCACAACGTCTCCCTCGCAACAATTCAACCCCCAGAACACCTCTGCTGTCTCGTCAGTCAACACACTCATAATGTGCACCATGCCTATGCAAAATCACAACTTGACATGGCCCGAATCGACACAACCGGGCGGTCCTGCCGAGCTCGGTATGATCTTTGGCGGATTCGACCTAATGATGGGCATGGACATAGGCTTGGACTTCGGCAACGGCAACGGAAACTTCGGCATGGGTGCGTTCAAGAATCACGGCACTATCGACCAGCCCGGCAACCGTCTTTTCAGTGAGCAAGGTGGCGGCCTGAACCAGGCTCAGCTACAAACAGCGCTCAAGAGCTACCAGCTCATCGGAAACGACCAAAGCGAGATGGTTAGGAGACTACAAGAGCAGCAGCTCATCAATGGCGCGGGCATAACCCAATTCCCCTGCCCAGAAGAGGTCAAGCCATTCCGATGCCTAGTGATTGGCTGCGAGAAATCATACAAGAAGCAGAACGGTCTTCAATACCACAGGCAGCACGGCCACCGAAACCAGCAACTCAAGGAGAACGACGATGGTACCTTCTCGATTCTCGACCCTCTAACCTCTACTCCTTACCCCGGTACAGTTGGTATGGAGAAGGAGAAGCCATACCGCTGCGAGGTATGTGGGAAGCGATATAAGAACTTCAACAGTCTCAAGTACCACCTCTCCCACACCCCTCACTACAATCTCGAGTTAGCGATGCAGAAGTTTGGCCTCGCTTACAACCTGCAAAATTTCCAGAACGCAAACGTCGCAGGTGCTGGAATGGGTGACGTCGACCTCTCCATGTTCTAAAAACTTTACCATCTTCGGGATCGCTTCTCAACGCGTCTCGCCACATTCTATCCTTATCCCAGTACCAGAATCTTCCGTATTCGCGACGACGACGATTGCAGCTTTCGCCTCATAGACGTTTATTTCTTTATCGACGACAGACAAAAAAGGCATAACTGGCTCTACCGTGTCTTGTTTCTTGCATCTACCAGGCGTTTACACGTTGGACCTGAAGATTCGAGAACAGTATCCTCTACCACCAAAAGAGCTAGGCTTGTTTTGTTGGGTCAAGAACTTCACTTTATTCTTCGCTTCCTTTGTACACCTCTCTTGAAGACGTTCGTCTCTCCTTTTGATCGTGCAGTAGCGTTACAGCAACGGTAACGCTTGATAAGACAAAATCGATGTGTATAGAAAAGTGTCCTTTCGTTTGCCATCTTCCTTACTCTGTTTCTCTAACGCGAAATATCACCCTAAATCGTCGAGTAAACTTGAGTTTCTCTCTTTTTCACGTCGTTCCCTCGCTCTCTCGTCGCACAGTCAAACAGAAAGTTTTCGAAAATAGCTGTATCACCGGCGTTCTTTGCTTCCATGCGGAAATAGTTGATAGACAAGAGGGCATTCTTAACAGATCTCACTCGCTACGCTCGAGAAGATTGAGGGTCCGTTCGGTAATACCACACTTTGTATACATTACAGCTTCACTACTTGGTTCCCGGTTCCAAATTACTTCGATCACCTCCGGCTATGATGCCTCGACTTTCGGACATGGACCCTTTTGCGTCAAGTACAAGTACCCCAAACATCGCTACCATCAAGAACGTTCGCAACTGTCGCCTACTCTGCATAGCTAAGACGGTGGAAAGTGTTACTCATGAGGTGCCGGTCAACGAATATCGTGATTAGTGGCCTGCCACTTCTTGCTACAAACAATCACTAGCTGAGGTCTCTGCCTGGCTATCAGTTCTCACTATCGTCGAGTGGGGAGAGCGAATTATCTTCGACAGCATGACTGTAAGTTTATTATAGTGGAGATGCCAAAGGGCCCTCAACCCGGGCGCGTACTGGTTTGACATGTAAGATGATCATACTGCAGTAAGAAGAGCCTAAAGTGCAGTTTCTACAGGCGATTAGAAAGTTATGATACTAGGAGAGTTATGTCACTCTCCACCGCTAGGTAAACACCGATCGTGGTTGTGATGACATTTGCCTGAGAGCCCAGTATGCGAGAATGGTTAATACGTCTCGAGTGAACACACTCTCGCTACAACAAGCACGATACTTCTTGATCATCCAGGTAGTCACTGAGCCTAGTAACCCCCTTACATGCAGCCATGCACATGGAAACATGTGCAAACAGGGAAGATGTTCCAAACCATTACCCAGGCACGAAAACAAACTCTTCAACACCGTACACAGCGATGATTTGAGGGCTGGCATCTACTCTGCCCACTCGGGTTGTTGCAACACCAGTTTTGTGGCATGTATGCGACGTGAGGGAGGAATCCACAGGGCCGATCATAGTTGATGGTACTAGTCCGCCGCTGTTCAATTCGAGTGTACAGGCGGATGCTTTCCCCTAGAGATCTTCTGAAGACATTCCACTGCTGCTGTTCAAGCTCATCTCATCACATTTCTCATTTTCCCTATCTCCATCAAGCTCACCGCACATCTCTTCCTCGACAGGCGCTCCATTACCCCCGATGAATTCTTCGCAGCAGTCTGCTCAGGCCAAGCTCCGTAAGCTCTTCTCCCTCATACTTCAGCAGCCCTTAGTGCGTCCCTCGCTCGGCGCTCTTGCCTTGTGTACGATCTGAACACGAATCTTACCTACGATTCGCAATCGTATCATCATTATCACCATTCCGCTCTACGGCCGTCGCAGTCGCCGTCACCTCGTACTTGCCCTTCGATGCTTTGTTCTCAGCCATTTTCGCTCCCACGTCTACCTCTCCATCCTTCTGGCCGTTTTCTTTCGACGGCGTGCTGGATAAAAGCCCCGCAGTCTGCTTGGACCAAAGCTCCGCATACTTCCCACCCTCATTCCTCAGCAACTCCTGATGTTTTCCCCTCTCGATGATTTTACCCTTTTCCATCACCAAAATTTGATCTGCGTCGGCAATCGTACTCAGGCGATGTGCGATAACGAAGGTGGTACGGCCCTGGCTCAATTTGCGGAAGGCCTGTTGGATGAGTGCTTCGATCGAGGAGTCGATTGCTGATGTTGCTTCGTCGAGCATTACGATCTTGGGATTCTTGAGTAATACACGGGCGATAGCTATACGTTGAAGCTGGCCACCTGAGAGACGGACGCCGCGTTCGCCAACTTTCGTGTTGTAGCCGTCAGGAAAGCCGACAATATCCTCGTGGATAGCGGCGGCGCGGCAGGCATCTTCAATGTCGCTATCGGAAGCATCGAGTTTGGCGTAACGGATGTTTTGACGGATAGTCTGATTGAAGAGGACAGGGTCTTGCGGAACGAGACCAATGGCATCGCGAAGACTAGCTTGCGTGACTGAACGTAAGTCTTGACCGTCAATCATGATGGATCCTCCTGTAACATCATAGAAGCGGAAGAGCAGTTTTAGCATCGTTGATTTGCCTCCTCCTGTCTCGCCTACGAAAGCGATGGTTTGTCCACCCTCGGTATTCAGGTTAACGCCCTTGATGATAGGTTTCCGCTCGTCGGAGTGGAAGTCGACGTCCTTGAACTCAACCTCTCCAGCAGAAACCACAATGTCTCTTGCATCGTCGTGGTCGGTAACTGTAGGTTTGGTATCGAGTAGCTGAAGAAGACGCTCAGCGTCGATGAGTGAGCTAGAGATGTGCCGGTAGCTGTATGAAAGTACGTAGAGTGGCGACGTCATCGTATGCCAGTACATGATCAAGGTGACGAGATTACCGACTGGCTTGTGGCCAGTAGTGATTTGACATACCGAAGACATACCGCAAGCACCTGCAAATCCGAAAGTTATCAACACGTTCTGTGCTGCATGGCCACCCATTGACCGGAAGTAGTATGAGTATTGAGCGGAGATAGTGGCAATGATGTTCTCCGCATAGCGCTTGTGTTCAAATGCTAATCGGTTGAAGTAAGCGACCGTTTGCCAGTTGTGAACCGTCTCATTGACCGTTGAGCTCTCGTTACGCTGCTTCTCAACATAGTCTCTTCGCTTGGGCTGAGAAAGGGTCGTGGAGTAGAATCCGATGGTAATGTATGCTGCGCCCATGAAGAGGATGATGAAAACCATGTATGCATCGAACAGGTGAGTGACGTAATACATTGCTATGACGAGATCCAGCAGAATTGGCGCAATGTTGAAGAGAACCGTCTCGATGAGTGAGTTTAGGGAGGCAGCTTGTTCAACGGCTTTCAAAACCTCGCCTGAGTCTTTCGAAGTGTGAAAGTCCATAGACAAGCCGAGAACGTGCTCGTAAGTTAGCAAGGTGATACGACGATATGCACTGTTGGAGATGACAAAGTTCGCAATGTCGTCAATAAAACCGAGACCGGCATAGCTGTTGATGTATGAGAACAACACCCACAGGCCGATATCCTTCCATGGCATAATCCCACTTTGAGTTTCGTAAGAGTGCTGTAACTTGTTGGTAATGATACCAAGCTGCCGAGGAGTGAGCAAGTTGAGGACGCGCACATGCAGCATGCGAATGAGCCGTAGTCCCAGACAGGCCATGACCTTCCAGTCATCTTTCGGGAACAGGTAGGGTAAGAACACAGCGAAGCCTTCGAGGTATCCGAACCAGCCACCAGCTTCTTCGAGACGCTTCGCCTGCAGAGCTTTGATGTCCTTGTCGTCGTCGTTTGCGGGTTCCGTAGGGATGGTCCCATATCCAGTATTGCCATTGGGCGTGGCTGAAGCAGTCGTTTGCTTTCCCAGTAGAGGTTGGCGCTCCTCGTCCATGCTGGTCTCTGCCTGCTTGGTGACTAAAATGACGAACGCATCAAGCAGCAAGACAAGGGAAGCGACTGCCCTAACACAGCCTATCACGAAGGGTGCATTCTTCTGCAAGTTCCTTTCTGGAATGGAAAAAGCTGTTGTCAGACATGTCGTAGTTTCCAAAGCAAACTGTAGAACAAATGCGCCAAAGTACGCATGCCATCGTAGCGTCTTGCTCGACCAAAGCATATACGCCAGCGGACTCCAGACCAATATCGACCCTAAACAGCGGATTGCTGCAGGTTTTGGTGCTTCGTAGCCCCGTTCGCGCACCGACCGACTGAAGTAGTAGAGAACCTCCATAATGTACGCGACCAAGATTATGAGCATGGAGATGAGTATGCTTCGCCGTTTCTTTTGCGATACCAATCGCGTTTTTTGTAAAATGCACAGACTAAATGCGCAAGCTCCCATGTAGTAGAAACCTACAGTAGGAGCGTGAATGTGGTTAAGGGAGACCATGGCGAGATAGAGTGGTGTCGCGGGTTGAGGCTGACCCATGGCAGCGGTCGTAAGCATGGGTTCGTGTCTTCGCCGGTGTTCTTGCTCCGTTAGGATCAGTTCTGAGAGGGTGGTTTGGAACTGTGTATAGAATCACGGGTTGGGTAAGACTGCAAGAGGCGATTTTATCGTTGTGCACAGTTGTTGGAGCTCAAATTCTGTAAGAGATGGGCGGAAAACGTCTTGCCCAGGTTGTTGATATTTAAGTCTAACGTCCTGCCAGAATTCTTTAGCCACGGATTCTCACCGGAATGCGGCTCCAGTCATAACGCAGTATAAGCGATGGACGAAAGGCTACTTGTCCGGTGAGCGGCTACGGCTTGTTGGCTGTGTTCCGGCTCGAGTTTGGCCCCTGCATGCGTTTGGCGGCCTGTGGCTGCGGCCCTTCTTGTGCAACAATTTTACTGGCAGCCTTGGGCAGACGGTGTGGGAAATGGTTTGAGGCGCCAACTCCTGACCGCAGAGGGCCTCCGTGAAGCTCATGCAGCTCAGCGTCATCATTCGACTGCAGGTGCACCATGCCTGCCTCACTTTGTCGCATTGCCAGAAACGCCTTGAAATGCGCAATCCTTCCAGCACAGCCAGTTGTTGTAATAAGAAATATCTGTGTCAGTCTCTTCGTGAAAGAAGCGATGAATGGATTGCGTGGACTTTGTAACGTCTACGCCTCCAGTACGCAGCTTGCTCTCGCATCACTATATCAAGATTTCGAATCGCGCGCAACAATGGTCGAATCTTTGATTGGCTGCTCGCTGTGCAACGTGGAACTAGAATTAACCTTGCTGTGGCCTTTGAAAACAGGTCCTTATTGTGCGTACTGAACGCCTCAGGCATGTCAAGTGCCACATCCGTGATATGAGGCCATCGAGCTCTTACCTTGTAGACGAGGAGATGACGCATCTGATCAGGTCGATGACAGCTCTGAGGCCCAGGGACAGGACTGCATCTCAGGCAACAGCCATGGCCCGCTTCCAACGTCGCCACTAGTCGCATAAACTGATACTCTAGAGCCGCGTGGGAGGGCCAGACCTACAGCCAAATCCACTGCTGTTAGTTTCATTATCATGTTTCCATCAGGTGACGCTTTTAGCATTGTGCATCGATTTTGCCTTGCGAACAGCCTGTACTGCATATTGTATGCATGCACATTACCAGAAGACTCTGTGTATCCCATTTGACCGTCCCCCAAGATACCGACCGCTTGTAGAAAGCGCTGAGGTGACTATATTAGAGCTCCAAGAACCAGCAGCATGCGACCATGACCTGATTGCTTATGCTGCTTCCTCTTCCAAACCCTGCAGTGTGCCACATATGATGGAGTGTGGTCTCGATATGCTGAGACTATAACCTCGAAGAATTACTGTTGAAATGTTCGTCAGGAGATCGTCTGATCCAATTATAGACTTATTGACGAACCGCATTTTATGTGCTCGTGGAAGAGGGCGGTAGCTAGCTTCCGGACGCCTTGACCGTCACAGTGGCGCTCAACCATGTAATAATGGCTTGACATGGACTTGTTGATCCCCTCGACAAGGCATGCGGCTTAAAGATAGCTAGTCCCGCGACTTTGGCGCTCTCGGTCCAGACACCAGGGGGCATGGAAGGCCTCTGAACCAATAGCTACGCGCCTACATCGCATGGTGTCCCCTGCGCTGACTCGCCTGTACAACGTGGCAACTTCGTCACATATCGGCTAGTTTTGCAGAGAGACTTACTTTTCTGACATCGATCTCGTCTTCTCATCGCGGTGAAGCTTTTTGCATACAACAGCAGAATCGTCTGCATAGTTTACTTGTTTCCAACGCAAAAATCGTCTCTGTTGCTCTCGGTAAAAGTCACAACAGAAAGTTTGACTAATTCCTAGCATGAAGGAAACTGCACGTATGTATCTCCAGTCATCACGCGAACTATATGCCAATGGAGAGTTGTCACAAAAATGTTCTCAATCTTCACGACGTACAAAAGGTTTTGCCGAAATGAGCAAATACTATCACGGAACGCGTTCGCTGATACATTGCAAAGATAATTAGACTCTGTCCCATCCTCTCTGGCACGCAGCAAGCGGTGGGCAACTGCCCACTGTGGAGCTCCTACTAAAACATCATGTCATACTGGATCGACAAGATACCGACGGCTTTACGCCACTTGCCATCGCAGCATACAAAGGTCACTCAGGAGTAGTAGACTACCTCCACAGAAAGGCGAACATCGCTATTCTGAAAAATGATGGCTATACTCCGCTGTTCCTAGCAGCTTCTGCAAGACATCGGGAATGCGTCAGATTCCTTCTTCGGCCTAGTATGGCTGCACTAGGTACATAACATATGTGGGAGCTTTTCGCCATGGCTCATTCACACGGCTTTGAAGAAATCTGCACAATATTTTATGACTTTCACCAGTCCTTCAACACGTTGGGACTTCTTTCTGTCTCGCGCCCATTCAATGGAAATTTCAATGTCGCGCAAACATAGTATGAATATATAACGTTCCATGCTCTGAATCATCCCGAGATGCAGGTCGTAGTTCTTGGTAATCGATCTTCCGGGTCTTCCATTCTCCAGCTTGAGGCCGAGGCGAGGCAAGGACAGGCACATCTGGGCCAGATCATCAGCTGACTCTTCGTATCTTGCACCTGATACTGCCATACCAATGTAGTTTACACTGTGCTTGCAACGGATCTCTTCCCCAGCACAGTAGAGACCGCAACTGCCGCTTTTCTTTGATATTTTGAGAACGAACTGTAGTCAGAGAGAGAGATAGATTTAAAACCAATGTTAACATAAAATCCTCGACGCTCAAGCAGCTGTTATGATGTTTTGGTCTACTCCACGGGCGGCGGTGCAGACCGTGCAAACCACGAAGAAAGAAGTACAGTTTTGGAATTGTTCTGGTATTCTGTATGAATGTTGCAATACAGAGACTCTCTTCACGTGTGTGTGTGTGTGTGTGTGTGTGTGTTTTAGAGAGAGACACTTGAGGTGTTAACAAAGAGAGTCCCGTCTCGGGATAATTCTGTGACCATTCTACGGGAGGAATGGGTAGATTTGGTGTTGGTAGAACAGCGCGAAAGCCGCGCACAACTGACAAATGTGATGGAGGACCTTCTCGTACAAGTGGTAACAGCGATCGCCCTACGCACGTCTTCCAGGTAAATCTGTCTAGTTACCTCCATACTTCCACATAAGGAAATTAATAGCAAACTGTCGATGAATGTATACTTCGCATTGTTTATTTGTGGTTTAGCCAATGCATCACTTTCCTGTGGCATGGCTTGAGAAGGCACAGGTGGATGCACGTAGCGTGCATGACGGCCAATGGGTTGGAGCTGAGTGGGGCGGAGCGCGTGCTTCTGCAAGGGATACGTCTGATCTGTGACGAGAAAGCCGCATGGCCCGTCTCTTCTCTATTGGTTCAGCCCAAAGCAGCCATGAGGAATCAGCTACGATGCGACCGCAGTCCCAACAACGCCACAAGCTGCTGCGAATCGAGGAGCGTAACTCGCATAGTTGCGCTTGGACGACTTTCGGAGCAGTGTACAAGGTGTCAAACGAAGTAGGGTCTTTGCGCATATGACTACGAGGCGAAAGTACCCAAAAAAGGCCTTCTAAGGCACGATTGTCATGGTCGCTGCTTACGACGGACACGCTTCACCCCACTGTGTCTATTGCGCACTGCCGATAGAGTGGCCTTGTACAGCTCCCAATTGAAAACATAACATCTAGCGCGTATCAGGTTCGCAGGCTTATCATCCTTCTCTGTACGAATGTTCAGGGGTACACGGAGCAACCTCTCGTATGGCGGCAATCTGGCATCCGTGCTCTGGGTGCCTGTCGAGGGGGCAGTGTCCATACCGATCGGCTTGGACAGCGTGGCCCGGCATGTGGAGAGGAGCGTGAGACATTGAACATAGGAGACCAGGTTGATGTCATCCACCAATGCTTCCACCAAGCTTGATCTGGGGGCCAAATCTGCCGCGAAGGCCTCCTCCGGCCCTTTGCAGATTTCTCCATGGTTTGCGTAGTGAGCTCTAGATTACACCCAAGACTTGCCATCTCGCTCCCGATCCCTTGGCTTTCGAATACGATTTCGGTCGACCACCAATCGACATTGGGATTCAGTTTTCTCACTTGGATGGGCAGTAGGATTATCAGCTCCCGATCTTCTATAGCCTTGTACCTCATCAAGCTAAAGCGAAACCGTCTCCTGCAATCTTTCACACCAAGTGACATCCCATCTGTTGCCATACAAAATCAGGCGGATGTTACATCTATAGCATTGGTGGCGCATGCGCCTACTGCCACGGAACTCTCTTGCCTGCCATCTACCGATGCGAAGAGATCCTTGCGAAATGTGAGGCGCGCGGCCTCATCCGCATATGCTGCATCCCGGCAGCACACCATGCCAATCGCCGCCACAGACGTGCCGCCAACGTCGAACTTCTGGCCCAGGGCGCCAACGATCAGAGCAGGTCACTGGCTGAAGATGTCGAAGTCTGATTATCGAGACATGATTTGATTTCTAGCAGTGTGTCGTATCGCTGTTTTGGTGGGTAAGCAAGTATGACAATTTGAGTCGTTAACGTACTTTACAAGCGAGCGGGCCATACAAGCGAGCGGGCCACCCTACCAACTTTAATCACCTCTAAAGCTGCGCATCTCAACCACCTTAGAGTAAAATACATAGATATTAACATAGTAGATTAAGTAGTATCTTAAGTATCCTGTTTGCACGTACGTAAGTTGTGGCCAGTCCCTTTGCACCTGCTGCAGCGCGCCAGAGCCCGGTAGCTAAGGCCTAATCGCTTTCCCTCCTGACGCTCTTCTCGAGCAATCTGCTGGTCAGCCTCTCGCTGAGCGAGTATATCCTCGCCATCTCCCTTTGTTAACACTCCACGCTTCTGGATTCGCTTTTTCTTGCGCTGCTTTCGCTTTGACGCTGCCTCATTGGCTCTCTCAAGGCCGGCGATCCGATCGTGCATCAGCTCAGCCGAGAGCATCATTACCTCAGCCCCCTTCTTAAGCTGATCAATCGCCTCAATAATTGAAGCTGGTGATGAGCTCTTATGCCGTCGTACGCGATCACGTATCAACGATGATTGAGCCTCAAGCTCACGTACGTTGCTCGGCGTACGAGCCTCCCAGAGAGCCTCTGGTAGAGCAACTGGAGTAGGCGTACGTAGCTGCACGTCTAGCTTTGATAGGACAACGTCTGGCTGAAGAGGGACAAGGCCTGCGCCTTGAAAGGCTGAGCAGATATTAGCTGGTGTGAACGCTCGATCAAACGCTGCCTTGAACGCTGGCAGAAACTCGAGCTTAGTGATGTGGTTGATGTGGTGGCGGATTAGGCTCTCTACCTCACGACTGTACGCGCGCTTTAACGGCGAGAAGCAGCCAACATCAAGAGGCTGAAGTAGGTGGGATGAGTGAGGTGGCATACAGAGCGTGTAGATGTTGTTCTCCTCGCAGAACTCTTGAAACTCAAGCGAGTGGTGGCTCTCATGGCCATCAAGGACAAGCAGGCGACGCGCACCTACAACACGAGTCTTCGTGTAGGCGTTAAAGTGCTTTAGCCACTCAACTCCTAGCTCATTGTTCGTCCAGCCGTTGTCGCTTACGGCAATTACCCAGTCGCGTGGGATATCCTCCTCCTCGTACCAGGCAGACAGGTGATACTGGCCAGCAAAGACGAGGAATGGAGGGATTGTCCAGCCAGCAGCGTTGATCGCAGTGATCAACGTTACCCACTCGCGATTACCAGGCTGAACAGCTTTTGGCCTGCCTCTCCTCTCTGACCCTGTCACGACGAGCTGAGTCGTGATCTTGCCCATCATAAAGCCAGCCTCGTCAAAGTTGTAGACGTCCTCATCGCAGATGCCGTACTTGGCCTTAGTCTTCTCTAAGAGCTCAAACCACTTCCCTATTAATACAGGATCCTCACAAAGAGCTCTCTGCCTATCGTACGGCCGATTAAAACATGTCGTAAGACTGTCCGTACGCTTGACGAAGTTGCGCGGCCAGTGGACGCCAACCTGGCCTGCGCCACGTGCAGCCAGCAGCTTGTTGGCCATATCCTGTACAGCTGCGTACGTAGGCGCAAATCCACGCTGGTCAAGACCGAGTATATAGCTAGTAATCACCTCCTCTTCTCTCTGGGTGAGCTTCCTTGAGTTGGGCTGGCAATCAGGTCGGGCAGGTATACCGGCGCACCGGCGGTCGAGCGTCGTTCGAGAGACTTCGTACATCCGCGCAGCACCTCTATGAGACTGGATTTGGCCTTGACTAATAGCTGAGATTGCTAGCTGTACATCAGCCTCACAGGAAACGTTTTGGGCTTGATTTGGTGGAGCCATTGTTGATTAAAGTGTAAGAGGGGTGCAAAGTTGGTGGGGTGGCCCGCTCGCTTGTATGGCCCGCTCGCTTGTAAAGTACGTTACCACCTCTGACGCATATCATGGAACATATGCACAGCCTACCGATATGAGCAACCCAACCCAAGGTGCATATGCTGGATGTTACATTCTTTGCCTCCACCAGTTCGTCCTGCGTCCAGTACAACATTGCCGCCTGGCAACAATATCGTCGAGTCGAACAAGAACCAGAGGATTCCTTTTTGACTCTAACCATGGCAAAGTGCAGGCTGCGGTCATCCCCAATCATCGGTGTCTGCGAGAACAGGCGTGTCGCGTGTCGCACGGGGCTACTGCTCTCATATCTCAGCTCTTCATGTGTGGCTGCTGTCTCTTCTGTATCCCCATCACATTGTTTGTTTATCACGTCCATTTTTTTATCACGTCTATCTGTTTCCTCTATCGGCATTGTAATTGGTGATTATGGTGTTTTTGGCGTTGGATTCGGGATACGTGTAACGCGGTACAAGGATGAAGATTGGCGTTTGGTATACGCTATGGGATTTTAATGTGGACATCAATGTCAAGATAGACATGCTTTATGGGTTCGGCGTTACGAAAAGGGTGCATCGAATATTGGTGGAGTACATGGCACATGGGTATAACAATGTTTCCGTGTCATTCCATAATTGCTAAGGCGGACAAGTCTTCTTTTGGTATGCTATTCAGATGCGAGGTATTGCTTAATCGCTGTGGTTTCCACCTAGGTTAATGCATACTGGAGGTACATGGAGCGGTGTGTCGATTGGATAAAGTCAAGTTGAAGAAGGGTGCCGTATAGTTTCAAAATTGTTTGTTTGACCTGTTCTACGTGGACTCAAATTGCTGGTTCTGTCCGGTGTTACATGGTCTTTGATTCTAGCTCATACAGATATCGTTACACGAACATCCGCAGTTGTTCCTACAGCAAATCCTGGTGCTATAATGTCTTCTTCGCCACAGGCTCCGGTTCTTGGAAGACATTTCATGACCACGCCGAAGTGCACGGTTTTGGGCTCTACATAGGCGAGGATGTCAAGAGTGGTGAATGTATTCGCGAGCAAACTAGTGAAATCAGCTTGGTCAACGAGAGCGATCGCTGCGTGACGATATATGACTATCGGAAGACGGTGTACTCGTTTCGATCAGACTTAGGTGAGCCTGCACATTATACGGATGCTGGTCAGATTACTAATTCACAGTGTAGAACAAGAAGTCAATGTTACGTATATAAGTGAGAGACAGTCAGGCGTGGGGTCGGTATAGATGTCGAAAAAGAGTCGTGCACGTACGGGTGTTGACAAAACGAGAAATTGGCCTGTTACCAGAGGCAGGAATGTTAGATAAGACATAGTCATATGTGCAAAGAGAGTACACAGAGACAGAGCAGGCAGCTAGCTACGCTGTAGAGGCTCGAGCCTTCGTTCAGGAGAAGGAATTTTAACGTTTAGAGGTCTTCAAACATATAGGCTATCATAGTTCGCTACAAGATCTTCGGAACACCACAGTCAGATCAGAAGTTAACGCTATAAAACGTGAGTCCGAGGCATGCAATGTTCCCATAGCCACACAGCCACCACGTGAGGAAAAGGAGGATGATGTAACAATGCGTAGATACAGTAGATAGGTCTGTAGCTATAACATAGCTCAAGAGAGATTACAGAGAGCTAGCCCCAGTTGAGCAGAAGGTGTCAAAGAAGATGCCAAGCCTAAATAATAGTTGCAGCCATCTACCTAGCAACGCAGCATGCGAGCCTAGACGGACGACAAAGTATGCTCGCGGGTACAAAGAAAACCCCACCAGTCTCCAGTATTGTGAGTGCTTGACGATTTAAGAGAAAATCTATAACTCTGATTAACAGTCTTCATCTCCCGTGCAGCGGGCCTGCAAGGCGACTCATCCTCGCGAAGCGAACCTAACCTTTTACCCTTTTTTCATTCCTCCTACCTGATTATCGATGATAACAAAGGGAGCGTATATTACAACGGTTAGGTCTTTGTTTTGCTACCTGTGCGTAGCTAGCACTTTCTTCTCCTTTTTATTTTATCTACACGTGGTTTATCTCTAAACCTCTTATAAGATCACCATAGAGTTAAGAGAAGCTTGTTAGCTTTTATTAAGGAGACCTGATATAAAAGCAGCAAAGTTAACGATATTGGCAGAGTTGACGGAGTTGGCAATCTTGACAATCTTGACAAAGTTGACAGATTTGACAGAGTTGGCAGGATTGGCATATCTATTACCGTTTTGCGCCCTTGTCACCCCTGGTTCGTGTTGCGGGACATGGTTATGAACACATTCTTCCACTCTAGCAGGTCTCAAGACGCGCTAGGCCGTCACAGGCCACTCGCAAAGCGGCGCAACAAGACGCGAAGACACGGCAGCGATCTTGCCTTGGCAGGAGTTCGTGCCGCCCTCTAATTTGCCCTGATCTGGGGGCGGTTGAAGTCACGCAGCAGTAGCATAACGCACCAATATTTCCTTTACAGCAACTTGGGGGCGACGGCATAATCGATTCTTGGATCGCTGAGCGCTTTCGTGTTGGTAGACACAGCAGCCACACGTATCTGGCACCAGGCGAGAAAACTTTCAAGAAGATGGACTCAAGGCAACTAGAGTTACTAGGATTCTTAAACCAGGCTTCCACCAACGTCCGTCTACAAGTCGCGTGTCTTCGCTCCGAAGCAGGGTCCATGTTGGCGCTGACTGACAAGTTCCTAAAAGAGCTAGTTCGGCGTGTCGGGATGTGGTGCCCACCAGAACCTGCATGTACAGGCCAGTGCCAGTTTCTGCGCTTTGGGTATTTAGATGAGAAGTTTCTCAAGTGCACCAATTCCCCGATCGTATCAGGGAAGCGCAGAAAAGGCAAGTCGCTGAACAAAAAGCAAGTTTCACGTGGAACAAAACACAGCTACGTGCGTGGGTCTTGCTATCAATCACCAGCCGCTAACATCTTGGTGTAGATTCGCGACAAGAACTCGATCAAGCACTTCAGGAACTTCAACCTCAAGTGAGAGATATCCCAAATCGCGATGCCAAAATGCAGGAAATTTTTTCCAATCATATAAAGTCGACCTTTAGCTGTAGTGGGCAAATCTACTGCAACGGCGACACCACAATGCTCGATCCTGCTAATCTATCACAATCGTCCGCCACCTTGCCTGTCTTGGCTGGTTTGAAGAATGGCACAATAATGCCAACTCGAATAGAAGTTCAAGCATCGCATTGCCATCCATGTACCTCCATTACGGGACCTTCCAACGGTCCTACAACAAGTGCGTCTCCCAGGAACGTTGAGCCTCGGCTACATCCTGCCCATCTAGGTTCCACGTTTTCGGAATGCGTTCGTGATGAACTCCTCAGGTACATTCAATACCTCTTAGGAGACGTCATCATAGGGTGCGACATGCCCGACAGCCAGCAGGTCTTGAGTCTGCATATGATGCAAACTTACATCAGCTTGTACTGGTACCACGTCCACCCACAACTACCCATCCTCCACAGGCCAACCTTCAATACAAGCACCTGCTCCAAGCTCCTGTTGGTCGTCATCATGTGTCTTGGAGCGTGCTGTTTGGGAAAGAATTCTAGTCAGGAGCTGGCTAACTCGTTGGCTTGGGAAATGCGCTATGAACTTCTTAAGGAGGCTGACTCTAGTCCGGATGGCCAGCTCTGCGCTCTGCAAGGGCTACTTCTTCTCGAAATCTTTGAGAAGAGATACTCGACGCGTCGACTATACGATCGTGCACGCGACTACAGTGGCAAGATACTAGATCGGATGAGGCGCTTAGGTTTCTTTGAAGAACATCCGATCCCAGAGAGTGTTACTAGCAACGAGTCCTGGAGAACCTGGATCAAGGCCGAGGCTACTAGGAGATTGGTGTTCGCGGCCGTTTTTATGGACCGTATCGACACTGTACAACTTGGCTCTACCGCCAACGTTAGAAGCCCGGAGATCAAACTTTGCCTTCCTTGTGCGGAGGACTTATGGGCCGCCCCGTACGATTCCTGGGTAAACCGAATTCAGCCTTTAAACAATACTAAGCCAGCATTGTTTGTTGAAGGTCTCCGGAAGATGATGCTTCGCGAGCCAATACAGATCAGCTCGTTTGGGCGAATCGTACTCATGGCGGACTTACTTGCTGTTCTATTCGGATCGGAACAAAAAAGCATGCTCCTCGCACCATTTCCTAAGACAGCAGCAGAAATACGTGAAGAGTGGCGAGAAAAACTGTCACCTGCCTTTGACTTCTGGAAGCAGGACTTCGACAATGCACTGAACCGATCGGAGAACCGCCCTGATTCGAATCCATACAGGTTCTCGGGTGGTACTGACGACGACAAGGTCCTCAAATCCCGGACTGTCCTCTACCACCTGGCACATATGGCCACGCACGTCGATATCGCCGATTGCCAGATTTATGCGGGTGCTCCCAGACTCCTCGGGAGATCAATACTTCCGCAAGACTACCACGGCTCGCAACGCCGCATGGAAGCGTGGGCTCCCACTGCCCACGCCCGGCAGGCCACCCTCCACGCCCTCTGCCTTCTTCGCAGTGTTATGCTCGCACCCCAATACCCCAGCGCCGTTCTCTCCTACTCCGCGCGCAATGACCACCTTCTATATCGCCCATGGGCGCTATACTTTGCCACACTCGTTGTCTGGTCGTACGGCTTCGCGCTCGATGGCCCTGTCAAGGAGCCATACCAACTTCCGAGCTATGACGATAAAGTCTGGGATATGGTACTCTACCTCAACCGCTTCCGTGGTGTTGAATCACCTGAGGACTTGAGCAAGATATCTAATCGCAATGCTTGCTTGGGGTTGCTGATCATCATGAAAGACATGTTCAAGCAAACCAGATGGGAGCTGCTGCAGGGGGCAGGCGAGCTGCTGACTGGATGCATCAAGATGTTATCCATACATCAAACCGAGGAGTAAGCACAGTATTGGACAACAAAATAAAACAAGATACTGCATGTTTGAGTGAGGTGAAATAAGCTGATGCCTTGGGAAGCACATTGCTGTCAACTACAATAGCGACTCGGAAGATTTGTATACAAAAGGTTGATGTAGATACATACGCTAGCCTCAAGTGCAGTCAACATACAAAAATATAGCTTTTTTCTAATACGCAGGCATACTCGCCGATCCGATGAGAAATACACCCGTGATTCGATAACGTTACGGTATGGGCATCTTTCTGCAGAAGATACAATTCTCATACCAATGTCAGTGATGGCATCAGCATACCTCTTCATGTGCACTAGTTTCTCTTGAGACAGAAGAGATGTAATATAGGCTCAAGTACGTGCAGAATCCGACAGAATCGACATGTGCACTTTGGGGAGAACTCTGAGTGCAACTTGGTGCCAATGCTGACATGCTATAAGCCATGGGGGGTTATCATTATCTTTTCCGTCTAGAAGGTTTCTCAACACGTGTTAAGTGCGATGTGGAACAACCTCGTTCAGTAACATTTGTAACGGTTTGGGCCTTGCCCAGATCCACTCTAGTACGAGTTAGGATAAGCTCATGTACGGTCATCTATGTATGTAGCTTAGCCCACCTCAGATAGTTAATTCAGCGCAGTCCTCCCCCTCTCACACCGTCACAACATTGCATACCCTGGAACCACTGCCTCTCTGCCCTCTACGCTTCTTGCAGTTCCAATTGCCTCTAAAGTCGCCACCACTTTGGTAACTATATCTATCGTTACAATTACGATATTCCCCTTCTCTCATCATCTTGCCAAGCTCTTCAGGACTTTTATTCACTCGCACCTTGGGCTTGCTAAGCTCGACAGGGAGCCGTGGATGTGCACCGTCTTTGCAGCCCTTTCCCTCAGGATAGAATCCGCTGAGGTAGAAGGGACATAACTTCTCCTTCTTGTTGTGTTGAGCGCGCAATCTGGACCAAGCGGACAGAAGCCACTGTCGTAGGTTGAACACGAGGGGCGCTTGGCCTCGGGGTCGATGTGTAGGTAGAGACAGTCGTCTCCATCAGAGCACGTCTGGGTTCGGGCGTAGCATGAGCACTCGGGCATTTGTCGTAGGTTATACACGTGTCGATACCCGCATGTCTCGCCCTTCTTGCAAAAACCGCGTAGCCAATGTCTACATACGCGACTGGGATATGTTAGCTTACGAATGTGATGTATACTTTACCGCCAGATTACATACTTGTAGGACGACGAGTCGTTGTGTTTGTTCGGGCATACAATGTTATCCTGAAAGTAATCCTGAGGGTACGCATTGTATACCGGGCGGTTGTGATTAAGGCCAAAGTCATATTCGCGCTGAAGGAACTTGTTGAACTTGAAGGTATGCGGTGTTTCTTGCGCCTTCTGCGCTGGTGCGTGCGTTGGCACAGGATTGATAACCTCAGTCATCGCGACGAACTGCAACCATCTCGTGAAAGCGAGCGGTGTGTGGTAGGTGTAAAGAAAAGAGTTGTCGTTTTGCGTCGTTGATGTAACGTCGCAGGTGTCAGAAGTGGAGTGGCATCACCGCCAAGATCAAAGGACGCGATTGCACGCGAACGCCAAAGACGGTGCTTGACTTCTTTGTTGGATCACCGTGCACTCGCCCATCCACGTCTCCACCTTACCGTATGTGTCTTACGTGGGGTCCATGTTCCACTCAGTCTTGAGTTGCTCTAATCCTTCCACTGCATCTCCATTTCCTACGTGCTGTCGAACTGCTAACGCGGCTCCTGCCATGAACAGTATCAACACTGTACCAGTCAACTTCACTTCTGCTGGTGAAGGATCAACGATCAAACTCCGCCTTCTCTAGGAATAGGGTTTGTGGTCTGCCATGCGCGATCCCTGATCAGAAGAAACTAGGGCCTCAAGCAGCATCAAACAGGCATTGCTTGCTGAGATTCTTCGAAAGACACTACATCAAGGGATCATGCAGGCTCACGTGTGCGGAATTCAATGTGATTGGCAGATGCGCCTCGACATGCTATAGGCCTCGCAGACATTCAAGTCGCACGTTTCTTCGCGTGTCGAAGCAAGTTAAGCTGGTTAAGCTAGCGCCTATAGTTTGAAGGCTTTGCGCCGTCCGTTCTCCTGGCTGAGACGGCTTATCAGAGTCGGTTTGACGTGGCGAGATCGGCCATTTATATCCCACGCTTTGCGAGAGAATCGCGTTTCTTCATACTGAGATTTGTTGGGTCACCATCCCTGAAGACCAATCTCGCACCGTCCACCTACGCGCAGCCGTGCCGGCCAGGTGAGGACACAGTTTTGACACGTCTCCACGACGTTTTCTATTGGAGACTAACAGCTACTAAGTGGCGCTGTCTTCGAGGCTGCGATGGGATGATTGGTCCGCCCCACGGACGTTCGCATACACCAATGCATTCAGGTTCCTCCCTCTCTACAACGCTGGTGCAGACTCCACAGCAGAGCTCCGTGAACGCTGCTTCTACACTCTTCTTCCTCGTACGGGCGATAACACCAATGCCCTAACATGCTACTCTCTCCATTCTAATCCGCAAGAGAGGCCTGGGGAGGCTTTGCACGGTATGCTCACTTCTAGCGGACCCTTCTCCCAGAAGAAAAAGGTTGCTTGACGCATCCAATCGGCATGTTTGTGGCAGAGCTCGGCGTCAAAATAATAGATGAATTTGGCGGCGATGAATTGCATCTCAAGGTTGGCAAGGCTATATTTCCAAGGTCAGAGCCTACAAGCATGCGGTAGGGGCGGTCCAACCTTTTCCCAATGCAGTCCCTAGGCCCATACGAAAAGGGCTGATGCACAGCCGTTTTGTCGGCCTCGTACGGCTCCTCGCCCAGCCAACGCTCGGGCACGAAGCAGTAGGGATCCTTGAAATGTTTGTCCGAGGTGTACATGGCTCAATGCGACACGTATATCGTAGACTATTTCCGTTAGCGTGCCTGGCTCGGGTCACAACAGTCCACTCACCCCTCCTGGAATCGGCAATCCACAAACAGTCGCACCCTCAGACGGCACCAGCCGGGCCGAGCCCGTGGGCGTCGGAGGATACAACCGGAGTGTTTCCTTGATACAAGCCGAGAGGTAGCCGAGACTCTTCAGCTCCCTCGAAGTCATCGTAGGCGTCGTCCCGTGGAAAGCACTTCGCACCTCCTTGGTCAGACGTGCCATCGCTTTTGGGTGCTTTAGTAGCAGATAGACAAGGCCAGACAGCGACGTTGCAACCGTCTCCGTTCCTGCGACCATAAGGACGAAAGCATTCGAGTCGATCTCTTCCTTGATGAGGTGTTGGCTCTGCTTTTAGTTCTCGTGTAGGAACTTCCAGATATCTCGTTGCTGGGGCTCGGCCGCGAGCCGGTGGCTAACACGTTCCTCACAGAAGCGGAAATGCTCAGCATTCTTCTTCCGGATCAAGCGCCCAAACAAGCACCCTGCTAGGGCTCGCACAGGCGGTACCAGCTGGCCGAGGGCGTTCATTCTCGCGTCGATTTTGATAAAGTCGAACATTGCCCGGACCCAGGGACAGTACTCGTCCTGCTCAAGCATGCGCAGGGAGTCTCCGAACACGAGTTTACTCATAATGTCAAAGGTTGTAAAGTTGAGTAGGCGTACGAGATCGACATTTCCGCCCACAGATTCATGCAGCCTGAGGACGAGGCAGTCAACGTGGTGCTGGATGAGAGTCTCATGCGCCCGTAGAGCGCCGTACGAGAAGGCCGGTTGGAAGAGCTGGCGCATACGATCGTGCTCCACGTCTGGCGCGTCAAACAGATTGTAGGCTTCGTTCGGGCTGTGCACATACTTGTCCCAGTGTTTTGGGAGTGGCGTCCTCGCGACCCCAGGCTTCGCAGGGCGTCCATGGGTGTCTTTCATGCGTCTGCTCCGATCATACTCAGCTCGTCAGGGGCGATGCGAACAACGTCGCCATACTCGCGATGAACTCGTTGCAGAAATGCAACCTTCTGCCCGGTCCATGTTAGGTATAATGTTGGAAGTCCGGACACTGCACACCACCGTGGGCCCGGGAAGTGGCGCAGAGTGTGGAAGTACGTTCTATATACAGCCATTCTGACGCTGTTACACAGAGCCTAGAAACATCACTTAGACGTGCAAACGGGCAGGCGTACGTACGCACCAGTACGCTGAGGGCGAGGAGGACTCTTCCAGAGGTGGGCATGCCAGACAGCAAAACGCCTCGATCGTCGCTAGACATTATGCAGGAAAGAGTCTGGGTAGGCTTCGGTCGGTACAGCAGGAACGATAACACGAGCGGCCTCTGCGGTGTGAGTGTGTAGGGCGATCTAGGCAGCAAAAGAAGATGGAGAGTGCAGACATCGAATTGACGCTACTTTGTCTTCAAGCTACGCAGCGACGCCTGTCGATGGCCATGATGGACGAGACCGAGCCAGCTTCGCGCCGCGTACTGTCGAGCTCAGACTACATTGGGTGCGCTGGTTTACCGCGGTGCAGAAGCGTGGGTGAGCAACATCACATACCCAGTTAGAAGCCATCATGTTGTCAGCGCACCAGTTACCCTGTGCAGGTCATCATAATAGAATGAAGCCTCTATGCTTCGCTGCAGGTAGCGATACCGCTTGCGGTGAAAATACTTACCACGAGAACACTTACCGTGATAACGTTTACTGCGAGAACACTCACTGTGAAAATGCTTACAACGAATCCTCTAACAGCGCAGCCGCTTGCGACATCCTTGCCGCTCTTCGAGGGTTGAACCCGCCATGCTCTACGTCCGGCTCACATCACTCCAGAGCAGTCGTAAGGGCCTAGTGCTGACCGAACCCTACATCGCCTTGTCGATAGGCAGCAAGGCACAATTTGGAATGGCTGTGCAGCCGACAGCGAGGAAATGGTCGTCCTCAAGTACGAACACCCAACCGGGCCCAGCAGACGCCAGCTGCAGAGAACGGACAACGGTCGAGTACAGACAACGGAAGAGACACACAAACACGCAAAGACGCCATGCGAGGCTCATCATACATCGTGCGGGGGTGCGACCATTGAGTGCGAGCCAGCCGACCACGGGCCGCCAACACCGTCAAAAGCAGGAATAGCAGAACGTCCGTGTGCCAAGACGTGAAGCGGCCCTTGAGCGATCACTCGGACGACGAGAATAAAGCAGCTGAAAAGCGCACCCAAGAGTGGGTCAACCGGCCAGCAGATGTCCGGCGGAGGGAGTCGGAGGAGCGCAAATATACTGCGAGACCACCCAACTCGTTCATGCTCTATCGTTCAGCATACATCCCAGTGGCAAAGGCGCGGTACTTTCAGCGTAAACAACAGAATCTCTCGGCTATTGTAGGTTGCAGCTGGCGCATTGAATCCCAGAAAGTGCGCCAGACGTACGAAGAGTACGCGAGGATCGAGCGCCACAACCACCACCAAGCGTATCCCGACTACAAGTTTTCTCCCAAAATGTCGACGATGAAAAAGGGAGTCACCAGGTCGGAGGAGCCGAAGACAATCTCTGAGGATCTATACAGCTGTGGCGACTGCCCGCTCGCGGCGGCTGCGAACAAGGGCCAAGATTGGGACACGACCTCGTGTCCCATCGATACGG
This sequence comes from Alternaria brassicae, assembly GCA_004936725.1. Lineage (NCBI taxonomy): Eukaryota > Fungi > Ascomycota > Dothideomycetes > Pleosporales > Pleosporaceae > Alternaria > Alternaria brassicae. Next base: position 83,474 of record SMOM01000011.1, read on the forward strand.
ACGCTTCTGTGCGATCAATAGCGCCTGATGCGTTCGCGGCATGGCTGCCAACCCTTTTGCCAACGCAGCCGGCATTGTGGCAATGCCAGTACGGCAACCATGAAATCCACTACCAGGTAGCAGGAAACAACGTTCTCTGGCCGAGTGTAGTGCCTACACCACTGTTTCTGTGGCCATGCGGCGTATCGAGAGAGCCCTCAATGGACAGCATGGCTTTTCCGACAGTGCCAAATACAAACGGCCTGCCTGTTGCGAACCCGTCGTGGAGCGGGGCAGAGATGCTGGCGGGGGCCGGCGTCAACTACGCGATGCCCGCCCATGATCCAAGCTACTGTGGCTATCCGTATCCCTTGGGCGAGCCCGCCGCGCTGCCCTGAGCCAGCTCAGAGCAGGTGCGCGCACCTGTGAGCTCGTTCACGACACTACTCGCCAACCTAGACATGCTGTCTTCTTAACCCAAAAAAGATCGTTTAGTTGGCGGGATAGAGGTCGTAGGGGTCCTGAGCGTTTTCCGCGTTACGTCGAGGGTGGATGCGTTGGTCGGGTCGTCTGTTGCAGTCGTTTGCAACGCTTCGCACATTTGGCTTCGCGGTCGCAGCAGCTGGCCCTGGCGCGATCACACGATCCGTTGGTTGCCGACTGAGGATGCGGGTCGCGATCTGTGCGCTTCAGCCCAGGGTGACGTGCGCGTCGCAGCGCCGAATGTGTAGCGATTCGTCGGGATGGTGGTTGGAAGTGACGCGACGGTGACGACGGCAGTATTGTTGGTCGCGAGTTACGATCGGTGCAACGGTGTCAGCGGAAAGAGGTGACAACGATGAGGAACGTCAGGGTCCACAGCCGGGCTTTGAGAAGCCCCAAGCGCTTGGCGGAGACACTGCACCAAGAGCGACATCTCGCGGCGGAAGGAGACAGGCACGAAGACTCTAGAGAAGGGCTTGGGCACGTTGAAGGCTTCACGAGACAGCCCGCAGCAGAACATTGCCATTTACGACCACCCATGCCATTGCGCAGTCACAGACTGTCACAACAGGAAGCTTTGAGGATCTTCAGGGACGCATCCGCAAGATCCAGAGACGAGCAACCTTGGCGGAGCACTATATTTGCGGGAAGCGCCTGACAACTAGCAGGCTCAACAGCCCCAAGCATCACCAGAAACGGCACAGCGGGAAGTATGTAGAGGCTCAGGGCCGAGTTGCAGATAGAAATTGATACATGTCTGCGATAGCGGCTCTTGGTGCACGTTGCGCTCAACGTGTTGATCTCCTTTCGTTGCCTGTGTACTTGCCTGTATCTGCTCCGCGGAGCGGAGTGCGGAGCCACAGGTTCGTTATCACGTGCGACAGATAAGTAGTCTTCACTGCGCTGAGAGACGGCCTCCTGTCGGCCGGAACAAGCGCGGGTTGGACGAGAAGAATACGCTCGTACTGCGAGGGCCACCATGCCAGCCTTACGAACATCATCACTCTCGTTGTCATCACTCTCGTTGTCATCAAATACCGTGCCGCATTGTTGCAGGGCGTGCTCCACTTCATGTCAGGGTAAGCTTTTCCGTGTTGATTACGCTTACGTCTCACGTTCGACCCGCCTGTAGGGTGATAAACTACGATTTGGAGGCAGTACACTCTCATGCGCTTGCAGCTTCCGGTTTCTGTAAGCAGGCGACTCTTGGTTTCATGCTCAGCCCTTCTCGTTTAGTGATGGCCTTACCCAGATAGTGCTAGCTTTTACTAGCACTACTATGAGTCAACCCGCTGCGTGAAACTCGGACCAATGGGTTTGAAATATCTACAGAGTCTAAGCCTTTTAGAGCAAGTGTCTACCAGAAAATCGATGCCCCGTGCAGGGAGACAAATAAGCCGTGTGTGCAAAGCGGAAACTGCAAGTGCATGGGAGTGTACCAAGCAAGCACAAGGGCGGGCCTACTCTGAGCGCACGGTTCAATGCTGGTAAGCCGCACTTCGACAGTAGCTTATCCCGGCTAGCGCAGTCTGTCTGTCGTGAAGCGGGCAGTAAGGGGAAGTCGTGTCAACGTCAACCGTCAGCCTTCACGCCAAGCTAGCGCTGTTGTCGCAACATGAACAAACCTCAGAGCGACGAAGTCGATATGGAAACAAATAGGGTGGTGGTAGACAGAGGGCACCTGTGAAGAACAAAGCGTCGGGTTAACGGAAAGAGAAAGCATTACTGAATGCGATCGTACTGTCGGTCGTGGGGGAGCTGGAGGACGATGAAGAGGAAGAAGAGAAAGATTCGGAAGATGAGCTGACACTCCCACCGATGCCGAAGTCAAAGACTACTAGGCCATCTTAGCAAGGCATGAGCAAACGAGAGATCGAAATCACAGATGCCAATGCACAACAACCTACTTTACCTCTTCTAGACATCTCAGCAACATTCATGCCACAATCCGACGTTCATCATACACCGAACATACCAAATCTCGTCACAGACCTCTTTCAACGTTTCCTGTTTCCACAGGCCCCGGCGGGAACAAAGGCGCAAGGTACTGCATTGCATGCTAACTTGCACAAGACAATCAGCCAAGCTGTTCATCAACTCACGACCGGTCCAAGCCCATCGGACGCCTCGGTAACCTTCGCAATCGTTGCTCCTGCGCCAATCACCTCCATGAAGACAAATGACGAAGTGGCACCTGCGTCGGACCCAAAATGGTTCTTTCCCCCTCCCCCCGCAACACCGCACCCATGTCCAGTCTCCCAGTCGCGCCCTCTGCCACACCACAAAATAGTAGCAACAGCAGAAGAGGCAGCCCAAAAACACAAAGACGTTATATCAATAGGCATGGAGGAAGAAAGACCGGTCATGGCACCAAATGCAAGACCAGACGGAAGCTCACCAACGAGACCACAACGAAGTAGCACGCGTAGCACGCGTAGCAAATGCAAAAGGGGCCGCCCTATCATGTACACGTTCGACCATAAGGACGATGTATATATTAGCAAACGCAGGATTGACGGCGATCAGTGGAAAGATATTAAAGACAGCAAAGATAAGTGGAAGGAGTGGCCAATACATGCGTTCCACAGCCATTGGCGTCTAATCAAGGATAAAAGTCTGCACCTGCAAGAGACGACCGTAACTCCCAAAGACAATAGTGGGAGGGTTGCATCAAGGAAACAAGTTCGCCACCACCCGAGGCCACTGCCAAATGTCGGGGAGAAGAGGGATATAGGGGCTAACGTTAAGAAAATGGATAAAGACGTGCCAGATGATGGGTGGAGTACGGATGAACTAGCTATGTGAGGGGATGTATACATCCGTGCGAATATGTCAGGTGAATATTAAGACATCTGATAATTACCCCGTTGTTCATTAGAATAACTTGATTAAGTTACTTAGTTTTGTATGTGAGCTGAGCCTGTGTTTGACGAAATAGCACGCTCCCTGCCTGTACATGCGAATCGACACATCACCTTACGAGTAAGTGGGCGCTGGCTGTCATCGCCACCTTGTCTAGCCGCTTGTCAGAGACACAGCGGCTTGTTCTGTTTTGTATCTAGGTATCCGGGTAAGGAAACTCAACTGGGACAGCCCACGATAGGGATTGGCCTTGGTGACTTGGCTGTCTCGACCAACTGCTCGTAGCTCTTGCAGACGGCCACGCAGTGGGTGTTCAACACCGAGACCCCATTGGAGATTATGTGCTCAGCATGCACAAATCCTTTGGGGAGAAAAAGTAAGAAAGTGAGGGCTACACGGTGCTCCAAGTCGTGGATCCAACAGCCCAAGGACGAGTGCCCTATTCACAACATGCGATAGTAGGGCAAACTGCCATAACAGTCATCACTGCGTAGTTCGCGGGAGCATCACCTCGCCGCAGGAAGGTGGCACTGTCGTCCCTACAACCCATTCTCGATCCAGGTTCGGGCAAGGTTCCCTATGTTTCCAATAGCTGCCTGGGTTAGGGGATGCTCGAGAAGGGGCTTCTTCTGACGAATCTGCTCGAACAGCTGCGGATCAAACGCATCGTCCCACAGGTAGAACCGAACGTTCTTCGGTATCGGCCGGTCCACTGTCAGTATTTCCGAGGCGGAGTTGGATAGATACGTCACAGGGGAGACTCTCGCAAGACGAGACACCAGCGTTGCATCGTTCCGAAGCGAGTAGAGGTAGAAAAGCCCACGGAAGACGAAGTCCGGGTCCGCGAGCGACCAGTGCGGGATGTGGACCCTAACGGAGACGCCAGCGTGGGCTGCACACTTTTGGATAGCTTCGAAGAGTTTGCCCTGGCACGACTCACTCACAAAGGATACGCAGCACTTGATGGCAACTGATCGGACCCTGGGAAACTGTTGAAGAAGGATGAGACACTGCTCGAACGCATTCATCGTCGAAGAACCCTCTGTGAACACTACGTTACCGTGAGGGCTTAGTGCAGACGACTCGTCACGGAGCTGTCTACACACATGCTTTAGCTGGTTATACTCTCTCCCGTGGCGCTGGATCTGCGCCTTTGCCACGCGACGCGAGCGGTCGTAAAGCGTTGTGAGAACGCTCTTGCGGCTCGTGGTGTTCCTCGCCTTTCTGCAAAGCCTCCCTACACCGTTTTTGCCCACGGTGTAAAGCAGTCCCCCGGCATGGTACAATGCATGCCTGTAAATCTCGTCGCGCAGCTCACGCGGGAGCCGGAACAAGAGGGGAGGGTGATCCATAGTATGGACCCCGTGCATCGCATAGGGCGAAGCACGTCATCTTATAGACTTTGAGGTCATAAGCCGTAAGGTCATCATGTTCTGTCATCCTTTTCGCCCGATCGAGACTAAGGCGCACAGACTCAGAAAACCTTAATCTAAGTATGGCGCAGGCCTCAAGGTACTTGTTAGAAACCTTGACAAGTAAAATTCTGAGTTCATGATAGTATAAGCGTTAGCCATGCCAGTAGGTACTTGCAAGCCCTCGTTACAATCACGCTCACCAAACTCCAAAGAGAGCCCACATTAATCATGAACTTGTTCTCGCATCCGATCGCAAGCACCGTCTCACTACCCTTGTTCTATAGTGATCTTCTACAGCTCTACCTGATCCACTTGCCTCAAGCACGTCGACAACAACATGACCTCTCGGCGATCAAAGCTAGACTGTGGGATGGGATGAGAGGAGCGACGAACGTTGGTGGAACCTTTCCTCAGCCAATATGCAGCAGGTCATGTGATCTTGGTATGCCTTAGAAAGAGTAAACTCTGGGCAAACCGGAGCTCCCCTATCACCCTCCGTTTAGCACGGCGGGGTATGACGAGACTGCAAAGTACAAATTTATATTTTCAGGGTCCAGGAGTATTCGGCAAAAATTGCTCTGACAGCGAAAACATTGTATCACAAGAATTGTTCATATCGCCTTGGACTGCAATCTATTATTGGTGTGGAAAGCCAAGTTTAGCTAGACGAGGTGGTAACACACTCATCTGAGGTCACAGAAACCTTCATCAAGTTTATTGACATGTTGTAGAACAACGATTTGTACCACCGTCGACACACTTTCCACCAGCCAATGATACCCAGCACTAAAGTCCTTCCATGTGTGACGAATAACCCCGTATGCCGGCAACAACTAATGAGAGGGCAAGGATAGCATCTTTCCCGACACGATGGTGTGTCTTATTGACTGTTTCTGGCACAAAGAGGTTTCCGTTACAAAAGGAGGGACTTTACTGCCATACAGTTTCGATGAAACCGTCAGAATGCTGATCATGCCGAGACTACTGTTACATCGTCGGATCGGAGATTCAGTCATGGTACCCAAGGCTGATTAGCACCTAGAGCCTGTTATCGTGGAAAAGGGGAACACACTGAGTCACAGCTACAGCCGGACAGAAACCGAGCAGATTGAATTCCAAAACCTCGCCAATTTCCGACTTTACCGCAAGTTCTGTGGTCGTACCGGTGCAGCCCTCAACCTCAGTCATCTTCTGTGCTTGGCCGCTAGTCCACGTATAGTATCTGGTTACCCAAGTTCCTTGATGCAGATTGTAGACCGGGACCATCATGAGCGCATGCATAGCGGAAATCTGTCGGGCGAGTCCTTTGACAGTATGCATCAGCACAGTCTCGCTCGTCGCTTCTTTTTCATATAACTTTTTGTATCCTATGGCTCCGATACACTTCAAATCGGTAGAACCACGTGCGGCGAAGAATTTCCAAACAGTCGTGTTGCTGAGCAATACCGACTCCGCATAGATCGAGAATGATCGAGGGTCTCTTTCTTCGAAAGCACTCACAGTCTCCTGAATCCATACCTCCAGGGTCGAGTGGTCGCTGGTAGAGTCAGCATCCGGTTGATCCAGCAAAAAGTGCAAATATACAATTGGCTCATGCTGAAGGTTCCTACAGTAGGCTGTGATATGAGATTGGTCTGTCTTAACTGGAAGAACGGGAAGACGTGAAGATCTTAAATATGGTGTGCCTCAACGCGACGTCGCTGAGAAGAAAACATGATTGCACCATTCGTTCAGTCTCCACGCACCTCTCTCCCAGCGAATACCCGTGGCGAAGAGGCCCTCGTTCTTTGGCAGGACGCATGTGTATGTACGATTGACCAGGTTTGCGGTTGACGAGGTGTGCGGCTGGCTAAATGCACCATGTTGTGCGCGGTGGACGGACAGAGCGTAAAGGCTACTTCGAATTGTTGGGAGGGGTGTAACCCACCGTCAGCGCATGCGTACGACTCGAGGCAGGTGACGATAATGGTTGGACACCACTTTCTAGCTTTAGCATTCCTGAAATGAGCAAAGTTACACCACTTCGTGACTGCATCAGAGCTGAGCGTGCAGGCGGTCGAAGAGCGCAATGGTACATTGGTAAAGATGAAAAACTATTAGCAAGGATGTGCAACCAAGACTTCGCTCGCATGGCTTATGTTACAAGCTTATACTCCACCGGGCTAGCCTTCTCCTCTGCCATGTCCATACCTACCATGTACCGATCAAGCTCCGTGCCCAGCGCGGCCACAAGCTTTCTCGTATCTCATACCAGCATATTTGCCCTCGCCGAATTAGGGTTGATTTCCTGACTGCGCGCAAACTGTTCTCTTCGTCAGGCTCAGAGTCGAGAAACTCCACATGAAAACCTGGCCCACTCGCAATTCCACTGAACACCCCCGCGTGTTCTGATTTGCAGGGTACAATCAATGCACACAGCAGCGTGAAGAATCGATGTGATTGTTTATTGCTACAAACCAGCTGGTGTAACTAGTCGATATGTGTTCTGCCGATCCATGTTCGGTCGAGGTCTCAACAAATAGTGACGAGACGGTAGGTTTCGTGTCTGGAAGTGCAGTTGTGGATGGCTTTTCCGCATTCGACACAAGTCAGGCCCTTCTCATGGCTTACTGCATTTTTGTGCAACTGTGGATTTGATTCTCAGCTGGCCCGGTATCCTCCGAAAGGAGAACGCGTTGAGGGCCAGATCCACTACGATATGCGTGTACCATGGTTCGCACAGATCAGACTACTCCACGGTTAGCAGGAACTAAACGAACAGAACGGAAGAAGCGGTGGACTCTTCGCACTACCTACCAACGTCTATGTCCCAGGCCTGAGAGTTGGTTTTTTGGCAATTCTTCGCAGCGGCCTCTCCTGTTCTCCGACGGGATTCATATCCCAGATCACGCACGGCAAGACAAATTGTGGAGGCGGAGCAGGGTGTGATGGGCGCTGGGTGTGTCGTTGGTGCAATTCGTGTATCAGTGATGCGGTTGGCAACGGACGCCGTTTGCTGCCTTGACCACAAAGACGATTTGCCATTGCGCATCCGGGTCGCACAAAGCACTATCTCTCTTGCAGCGGAAGCGAGTGCGAACAGACTGGTCCCAATGGTAGTTGAGCCTCTCGATCCGACACCATTGTGGTGTTGCGCATATTTAATCAAGATCGAGATCGTGACGAGCGTGTCATGGCTATGAGCCGTTTCTCAGCAAACGTCTTGCGTGTACGATTCCTTACATCGCTCGCAGCCAAGTACGTCGATGCTTCAGCCACTGGAGCATAGCACTGCTAAGATTTTCGTCATCGTACACCAGCTGTTCTGCCTCGGTACGCTGCAAGTCAAGAGCGCCGTTGGCTTTGCCAGCCTCGTCGAGTGAGATGTTTGCTCTGGCGGGCTCACCCTCGGAAGACGCACGTACCGCAATCCTCGCTTATTGCCCCGTGGTCATCACACCCAACACGACCCGTCGTTTTGTCTAACACGCGCTAGCATGACGCAGGTAACAAGAGCTAACACGATTCGAGCCGAATCGTCATCAAGCGTGAGCGTCTTGGCGGATGACAAGCCTTTTCGCCTTGGGAGAACCGGAGACTAACGCAACTGGCGGTAAGCATATCATCGACAGATCAGCAATGCGTAACCCCGGCCTAGCGTCACCATCCAACGTCTTGTCCGTCTCGAAAAGCATCACGCTGCTCACTACCATCACCACTGCTGAGGCTGTCATCATTTTGATAATGAATGGCAACGGCGAGTATCGGGACTAACGGAACGAAACCGTAGGCGATGAGGGCAATCTGCGATTCGTTGCGCATAACGAAGGCACGCAGGTAGGTCGTCGGAGCCAGATTACTCGAGCTTCGGTACTAGACCTTTTCTGTTAGCGCCCGATAGCTCCGGAATTCGAAGATAGGCGACCCTTCGCGACTTGGCAAGGGTAGGCGGTCGCGACAGCGTACTCGAACCGCTGTAATTGTTGACTTTGATGCACTAGCTGGTCTTGTAGATATCACTGCGTTCGATGCATAGTGCCCATACTTATATAGTTACATTCACACTCTATCTGTCCTTTACTGTGCGATACGACCTAACAACAAAACCGCCGCCTGTACATACAATTTATCACAAAAAGAAAATAAACAACTAACGAGGAGAGTGCATCTGGCGCAGAAGAGGCATATCCAGATGATTTCTCCTCACCTGTGCGCCATCGCCAACTTTGCAGCTTCACGCTTCGCCAGAACACACACTCGCTTTGAGAACCCAAGGCCTTTTTCACACTCCGACCTTGTTTGAAGTAATCGGACGCTCGTATTTTTCGTAATAGTCGGAGGTCTTGCGTCTCTCGGAGTCGCCGGAGTCGTCGGTTTCCCCGAGGTTCATAGATTTCTCGAAGTTCGCAGATCTCTCGAAGTCCGGAAGCTCTGGCGGGATCGATTCAGACACCGAACCTTTTCGCCTTTGCTCCTCTTTACCCACCACGAACATCACACAGCTCAGCAGAAACATCGCAAGAGATGCGAGTGATAGAGCTAGCCATATTGTGCGTAGAGATGTCTCGGTAACGTGGATCAAGATCTGCTTGTCTTCCGGGCTCGACATCTCCCGGATCGAGTACATGAGTGTGGTGGCAAACTTGGTCATGTTGTCAGCCTCGCTCCTGAACTTGGTCGATCCGAGGTTGCTTCTTAACACACGCTGGAACACGAGCCCGACGATGACCAGGCCCGAGGCACTTCCCAAGTAGCGCATGAAGATGAAAACCATAGACACTTCCCGCCAGTATACGTTGCTCTCTCGCACGTCTTCCTCTCTCTCTTGAGCGCTAAGCGGCTCTCGCACGCCTTCGTTGCTCCCTAGAGCACTACGCACTAGGGCTGGCAGAAGAATGCCGATGCCGATTCCGGAGAGCAGGTTTAGCAATACATCGGATGCGGCCGACCTCTCTGCACCGAGCAAGGCTAGCAGGCCCATCCCAACCGCGGTACAAGACCAGCCGAGTAGAACCGCGCAGCTATAGTGCAGTCGCTCAAGTGCCAGTGCGACCCCCGCACCCGGAGCCATCATTAGCGTCTGTGGCAGCAGGAAGATACCTGTGGCGATTGCAGACCGTTCCTTGACAACTCGGTAGTAGATGGGAAGAAAGAAGAGTAACGCGTACATCTGCGCTGCGTTAGATGGAACACGTCCCTAGAGCTGTACGGAGACCTACGAGCAATCCCAGCCAAAAGGCACCTCCGAACGTGATGATGCCCTGCCTTACCTTGAGCAGCCTCAGACCTAGCAGAGGCTTCTGAAAGTCGTTTCTGCTTCTTAGTGGGGACGGGACGTTATCTGGGCATAGTTCCTTGACGATGAGCAACAGAAGGAAGACGCCTCCAAAGGCAATCGGTGCAATCACTTGCCATTCAGTCCATCGGTAGAGGCTACCAGCAAGGCTCAGGCCCACGAGCAGAGGCGCGACCGATGTGAGAAAGAGTACGATCCCGACAAAGTCCAGATTTGAAAATTTTGCAGGAGCGGAACCAGCGCTGGGAACGTCGCTACTGTTGTATACAAGCACACCAAGTACCACGCACACGGGTATGTTTAGACGGAAAATCCAGCGCTGGTACAGTGGTCAGCTCACGTCTCTCAAGCAGCGGAATGGCTGTTACCCAGTAATGGCTGTCGCTCAGCGCCGCGCCAATGAAAGGACCGCAGACGGTGCCAGCGGCGGCAAAGAGACTGATTGCGGCTATGAACTTGGGCGGACTCCCACTCCCTGGGTCTGTATCGCCGTAGACTGCATAACAGAGCAATATGGGTCCTCCGGCGCCAAGGCCTTGGACGATGCGCCCTGTTAGCAGTAGCGGCATCCCGTCCGCACTCTCACAGAGGAGCGACCCGATGCCCAGCATGATGATGGATGCCAGGACAAGGCTTTTCTGGAGGAAGACATTGGAGAGTTGGGACACGATGGGCTGCGACAAGCACATGGAAAGCAAGTACGAGGCTCCTACCCAGAAGCTCTCAGTGGCATTGCCTCCGAGGTCTGCCGTGATGGTCTATCATGTACCTACTCAGACTTGGCTTTGTATCTAGTGGTACAAATAAGGACTTACAGAAACGGCAAGAACGATGCTGGTGACATCGATGGCAACCAAGAAAGTCAAAGTAAGCAGAGATGCCGGCATCCCTACCCACGCCGCCATGCTTGCCGATGCGGCTTTCTGGTCGTATGGGGGATGGGAAGCAGAAGTTCCCGCTAGAGATGCAGGCTTTTTGCGGCCTTTTGGGGGGCGGAGCGGCTTGTGGTACGCGCCAGATACAGTGTTGCACGAAGAGACGACAGTCGCGAATGGTCTGGCTGGGAGGTAGATACGCGGCCTCTGGCCACGCCCTTCAGCAGGAAACACGACCAGAGCGATTGCCTTCTCCCTTATGCCGCTGACTGGCTATCACATGCCAGAACGTGACACATCCCAAGGCAGAAGAGAAGAGTGCACTTGTGGCCGACATGAGCCGTCAGAACCTGCTGACCGCCCGAGGTGAAGGGCTTACGCCGTCTCTCGGAATGGTCTACGCTAGCATATAGCTCCTTCACAGCTGTAAGCAGAGAGAGCCAGGTCGCGAGATGATAGCGGCGTTGCCGCGCATGCTGGTACATCTTCTCCTCTTCTATCGTCTTTCGTCTAGTAGAGTCCATATTTGATCCCTCGAGTCTTACGGGCCCACAGCACTCCAGACGTACTGCCAAAGCTCTTCGACGTTCTGCAGGCAGTCTAGGGGCTCTACTTCCGTGAAGAGATGACCACAGCGTGAGAAGTTTCCCTGATGACGGGCAGCGTGAGAACAATACGTAAACAGCATGACCAATATTCAGTGAGACGATGACGCAAGCGTCATCTCCAGATAGTGTATAACTAGCGTCTCTGCTCGTGGAGAAAGGCGTTCGCAGGGAGGACTTCGAGAACATGAGTGTGTCACCATGGACAACGCTTCCGGCGGAACTACGCGAGCAGGTCTATGCGTACGTGCTTACGGCGCCCTTGGGTCTTACCTATCGTACAGGGACGGACGGAGTAGACCGCATCTGTGCACGCGAAAAGCAGGTTGCACATGTGAACATGCTTAGTGGCCGTCCGCTTTCCTTGCCTCACTATCTGTACCACAGTCTCTTGGCCGTCTCTCGTAGGGCGGCCATCGCGCCTGAGGAGCTGGAGTTTAATCAGATCCAGTACGTTAGCAGACAGTGCTACCAAGAAGCACACGGCCTCGAGTTCCGTTACAACAACATCCTGTTTGAGGACAGTTGCGATGTGAGTGCGGGTCAACGGTGTCGTATGTTTGTGAACAAAGTGGTGAAGCAACACTATGCGCAGTGCCTGAACCTCTCCATCCGGGGCGCTAGCTTATCCTTCCGGCCGCCAGGGTTTGGCAGCAGCCCTATCACGCTAACCCAGTTTTGTTTGCAACATCCAAAAGCGTCTCTCAGATTACACCATCCCTTCTGGTCTCAGCAAAGTCCTGGTTTTCTGCTTCTAGGGCTCGCCTATGCTGCTGCCATCCGTGGCCACACACTACTTGAGCGGCTCGTCAGGGAGCAGGGACCTATGCTGGACTTTGATCTGACGCCGATCAGGTCGACGCTCCCCAAGGAAGGGATACCACGCAACTTTCGGCTTGCTCCATGGGAAGAGAGTCCGGATATGCCAACTCTGCGCGAGTCGTTGGGCGAATGCTTGTTTTTCAAGGGCGAGAACAGCCCGGTATGGCTTGGTGTAGCGGAGAACTGGTTTGTCGAAGGCTTGTAACGTCTGACAATCGCGGCTGACCATCAGCACTGGCAAGCAGTGCAGCTAGGGGACACAGCGCCTGGTGCTTACGATTGACCACCCGAGTCTGGAAGGAAGGCCAACGTGTGACTGGCCGTCAAACCGCTCGTCCCAAGGATATTTTCCAGAGATGTGACCAGGGTGAGATTCCAGTATCCCAAGAAAAGGGATCGTTTGTAGGTCGAGTAAGAAACAGCATGCAACATACAAGACAGTCTTAGCTCCCCACACACTATACAGACCCCTACTATCGGCCTACATCAGCCGATAGTGTTCAGTAAGCAGGATGAATTACGCTGACGTCTTACATGATGAGTCTCTCAACGCACACACACACACACACACACACACACACACACACACACCTTTTGCGCTATTAAGAGTAGAGGTCGGTGGCTCCCGGGAGATGGAGAAAGTCTAGGAAGCAGAGGGTTCTTATACTTTGCATTATCTCAGGCAACTTTGACCTAAATACCAATACCTCCACGAAGAAGAGCTCGTCACAAGGCTGTTAAAGCGACAATGTCGAGATTCTCGCTGCCTAAGAAATCCCAACGTCCCCTCCACACAGAACCCTCAAAGCGAAGAGCGAACGCGGTCCGCCGATCAGAGTGTGCTACGGAAAAGGAGATCAGAATATTTGAGTTCGACGAAGAACTACTAGCAAAGGAGGAGTGTCGTGAGAACATAGCCCCATGGCACACTCTCCGCAGCCGCATCTAGTAGTTGATGCGGTTGTTGCTGGTAAGCACGGCGCCAATATCATAACATTGCAAGATCTGACAACGAATCTAGTAGGGAAAGACATCGCAGGGTGGTCATAGCTGCTTGTATTTCTCTAGTATTGTATGGCTGGTAGTCACGGCAGATCCAGCTGGCCTGTATTAGCTACGAAACTCTGCAGAATTGGTCAGCATGCGCCACGGCCCGCCCGACAGGATTACAACCATCTCAGAAAAAAGGCGAAGCAGTCACATATGATATCGACATCACCTCTGTGATTCTATGAATGCCATTCTATGAATTTCTCTCTATCACGGGCCACTATCACCTTGCGAGCAGATCAAAAGACTGCCTTTCATAGTACTCTTGACGCTGGCCACGGCTAAAAGTCTTTTTCCTGGTCTTGCGATCCTGTATTCCTCCGGCTCGGCCGGCTGAATTGCGCTGACCACACCCACACTCGCGACGGACAGCTATCTCTGTAACTACGCAAAAAACTGAAAGAGGCGACAGGTGAGCAACGGGTAGTAGGGTACATTGTATCAAGATATGAGAAGAAGGTTTCTGCCTTGGTTATCATCGCGGTCAGGGTCGTCGTGTAAAGAAACGTACCGGTATTGACCGTGCTGCCAGTCACTGCGTCTACCGCTTCTCACCTCCCTTTCCACTCCGCACACCTATCTCACAGCAGCGTCGGGCGCCCTCGGAGGCTTCGCTGGCCTAAGCTGATATCGCAAGTGCTGAAGAAACATCTGGACGTCGTATAGGGGCACTCGAACGTCTGCGTGAGGGTATCGGGGGAGTTTGGCTGTTTCATCTAAGAATGGTCAGTTACTTACTTTTGACATCATCCTCATCCGATAACATCTATTCGCGTATGAAGTGTATGAGATGTATCTTGCTCACTGTTTGTGGATGACCAGCAGGTACTGTCTCTCATACAGTGGTCAACAAACAAATAGATCGGCCTATTTGGTTCCTATTCAGGTATAACTCAACCCAGATGGAGTAAGTGCTAACCTAAACAGAAACCAAATATGCCGATCTATTTGCTTGTTGACCACTGTAGTCTCTCAAAGTTTGAGAAGAGCGTCACAGTGTAATGTCCATCTATGGGGCCAGGAAAAACCCCTGCTCCGCTTATGGCCACAATGTTTATGGCTGTGCTTAGCACGTCGCACAGCCTCCCTGTCTAACTCCCTTTGAATGACGCTTGTTAGGCCATAGCCTTGACAGTCTCTGTAGTCAGAATTGTGCCAATAACGAACGCAATGCAGCGTGCCAGGGCCTTGCCGAGCTGGGGAAAAAAACGAGAGCCGATGCTCGTATTCCTTTCTGACCTCGATAATCTGTTTCTTCTTCTTCGTCTACCTAGTTTTGATCACTTTCTTACCCAAGACTCACCACCATGTCATCTGAAGATCAAGATTGGACGGGAGAAGCTCATTCTCTGATTGGCTTGGTCGCCAGCGAGACCATGGCAGACTCGCACTGGTAAACTTGTTAATCTATAACGATCCAACGCTAACGACTACAGGTTTGGTTTGATTGCGAACGGTTACCAAACCATTCAAAGGTCGCAGCTGAACAGAAGATATGGCAATTCCAGCCGTCGACGCCTAAGAAACCGTGTCACACCATTCGTTTTAATTATTACAGCTCCTTCAGCCGTACTTTTGCAGCATAAGATTCGTTGAGACCCGTACAGCTGATTGCCACAAGCCGGCTTCCAAGCAGAACGTTCAAACTGGTCAATACAATCACTTTCTTCACCTCTACATCAGTGCTACTGATGCCCTCCTCGATTTCAACCCCTATTCGTTGCTTCTCGCCCTGTTGTCATTCGGAGTAGGCGTAGTCCATACCCCCCTGCAAGAGGACAAGCCACCCGGCTAAGCCATCTAGTCCGCCCTATTTTCTCGAAGATGTTTCCCCCCAGCCAATAGCTTCTACCTATAGAGACAAGAGAATTCTTCCCCTTCTCCTGTTCCGCCTTGAACTCCTGGTTTATCCTCAAGAGCATCTCGTGTTTGTTGGAGATGGGTTCTCTATGCTCCAACGCAGTTGTAAGTCGTCTCAAAACCGCCTCTTTGGGTTGAAAAGAGACTTCAAGACCAAAGCTACAGGGAGTCAAGAGAAGACTGGGATAGCTCCGCCGAGTATCCGATGCTCTGGAAGAATCTTTGCGCAGGCCGGCCGCGTTACTGCACTCGCTACAGGTTCAGCGCGAGCTTCTCCACCACGAAAGAAAATGCCTACGCTACGCAGTTACAGCGCTCTCTGCTTAACCTCGCCATGGACCTGTATGGTAACCGCAAATGGTGCCTTCAAAGTGTGTATGTGAGCTTTATCCCGCCTTCCATTACGTTACAGCTCACCCTCAGTCCATCTAGTCAGTTGCAGTCTTCGGGCGCGGGCGCACATGAGCACATTGATTTCTAAGCACTTTCCGCTATTTTTCTATCGTACAATTGCATGTCCACCACGATACATGCCCACTCCTCACCTCTGTCCCTTTCGCCACACCCACACTTAGCTATCCCCCAGTGAATATTAGGACTTGACCGATATATCCGGTATCCACAAAAACATGCCCGGCAATGCGATATTACACAGTATATTGCGCAACAAGATCGGACTTACACATAAACACAATGAGGTGAGGAGAATGAGAAGCGAACGTGACAGCTCGGAAGCAGAGCCAGCGTTTGTTCAAACTCGTAATCGCAAGACGAAAAGAAAGAGCCACCAGAGGCCGGGGGGGATCATGTGCTGATGCAAAACATCTCTCAGCTTCCGCCGCCAACACCAGTGGAGCGATTTTACTGACGTGGATTAGCATATTCTGCATCCCCACCCAAGCTATTCAGAGTGTTCGAGCTTCGGTTCATCGAACCTTGGACCGCCTGTAGCTGGCGGATATCCTCCGGGATTTTTGTAAAACTTGGATACATGTGAGTCAAGCATGCGGCCATGCGCTTGTATATGTCGTCGGTATTGATGTTGTCATATCGGCTCTGCAAGTTGTTCACTGCGGAGGTGATTCCATCCAGTGGTTTGTTCATGTTTGCGGTATCAGCTTTTGCCAACAAAGTCGATTTTAGAGCGGCGACATCTGTCTTCAAGGAAGCTGCTTCTGCCACGATCGCATCAAGCTGATCTTGTTGCTGCTGACGGAAGCTGTTCTGTTGTGGAGGCGGACCTGACACTTGTTGCGTTAGATTGGAAAGATCGTGGCCAAACTTTTCCAAGGTATTGCCGATAGTACTGAACTGTTCCATAAGACAGGTTTCGAGATTCCTCCCCGCATACTCTCGCTCAGTCACCAGCGTCTGGACTTTCTTCTCCATAGCCTTCCCCACAGCCTTTTCCACTGTTCTGTCTAGAGCCCTGTCTCCAGTCGTTTCGACCGTCTGTTTCACCGAATCAAGCGGCTTAGCACTGGCAAAGTCTGCTTCTATGCTATTAATACGCTCCTCTTACCTATCCACCTGGGAGCTCAGGCTTTTCTTGCCTACCACGATTTTGCGGAGTTGTTGCAATGACTTGTCCAGCGAGTCGACCTTCGAGTCTAAATTGGCCATAGCTGCGGTGTTCGGAACAGATGGAGGAAGAACAGGCGTCCCATCTATCCTGAAGCTGGGATCCTCAGGGGCCCTCTCCAGCTCATCGACACGAGGAAACAGTTTGTCCAGCTCATCGACACGGGTAGTCAGCCTGTCTAGATTACGTGCAGACTTCTCCAGCTCACTAAGGCGACTAGGGAGTCTGCCAAACCCAGCTTGGTCAACAGTTTTTCGTAAGTCGGCGACCCTTTTTGATAAGGAATAGCCCGTATCGTGGTAGTTGCCTTTGATTCGCCCTATGTACTTGACGATATCTTTTTCGTGATCGGAAAGGTCCTTTTCGAGCGCTGTAAGGACCTTGTTCGTGCCGCTGACGTCTTCACGGAGCGCGACCACTTTGTTGATTAGTTCGTCTTCTTTGTCTTCTAGCCTGTCGATCGCTTCTTGCATATTGTGCAAATTCTTCGGAGACACTCCATCAACTTCATCCTCTAGTTTCTTTAAGCGTTCCTTCAGCTTGTCGACCTTGGCAAATGTTCCTGCATCGTTCCCCTCAACGGTCTTGACGTTCTCATCCAGTACCGAAAGCTGGACATCGAGCTTCTGCTTCTCAACCTTCTCCTTGAAGCTCTGAAACGATGTCAACTGGTTCTGGGAGTCGCGAATAGATGTCTCATTCCTGGTAATGCGCTCAGCGAGCCTGCTATTCGACTCGTCTACTTTTTCCAGTAATATTTTCGAACGAACAGAAGCCTTCGCTTGCACCTCGGTTGTGATGAGACCTATCATGGTCTCCTCGGACCCTGCTTTGGGTTGTGCATTCTCCCGTGTTTTTGGAGCGTCGATGTCGATCTTGCGCAGTTTCTTCGCGCATTCTTTGACGTGGTGATGTCGTCTTGCAGCGCAAGGATCTTCGCTAGAAAGAGTCGCTTTTCTGTATAAGCGCTTTAGAGCTTTGATTACTAAAAGAAGAATAAAAGAAGTTCAAGAAGTCAGAAGAGACGCTGGGGTGCGACCGGGGGTGAAGAGACACACTGTGTGACGAGATACCTTTTTATCCGGACCTTCGGAATCGCGCCACAAGACCTGTACAAGCTCAAGCTTGATACGCTACAGTCCTACAGTTGTAGTTCATCCATTGAAGTAGCCTCCGATCAGGAAGAGCGTGGTGTTGGACGTCCTGCTGGTTGTTCTGCTGATAGCGTTCATTAACCCTCTGCTAGTACCCCCCTGTTCGTTTTCGATACTGCATCTCTGTCAAGTATTCGGAGGATTTGAAAGGAAGGCTGAATGTTATAGGCTGAGATCGCAGGCTCTAAAGGTCAACTTATCGTGAGGGACATACATTCCGGCAGTTTTTCCGAGCGGGAAACATTATCGCCAAGACACTCTGTCGCACAGCTGGGTGCGGGTATTGTAGACGGAAATTTTGGAGAGAGTGTATCTTGTATTGTTTGTAACCTCCTAGCTGAGCTTATATAAAGGTCATCGCACAGCGTTATTGGTAACAAGGTTTCCGACAGCGCTTGGCCTGCGACACACTCTCTGCGGGTGAAAAGCTCTAGCCTTTCTTGGCACGTAGCAAGCTGCAGTAGCGTGCTCAGATGTATCTGTGGCTGTGGCTGTGGCTGTCATGTGTAATTGCTGGTCCATTAGGTGGGTTGCCCGTAAGCACATAAGTTTACCCGCTGCCCCGCCACCGCGCAATGATTTAGGCACCAGCCAATTCAACTATTCTGCTTCTGCAAACAGTAGGTTTGATAAGCAAGTCTCTCAACGTCGTCTCTGCTAACTGATCACCGCTAGAATTGTTGCAATGTCTAAGAAAACGTGGGACGAGAACTCCTTCGAGGTAAGGATAGAGCGCGAGCACACTTTGAACTAAAGCCAACGATAGACATGTAGAGGGTAACTAGGCTGGTGAACATTCTACGCATTAAGGGTGACTAATATTGGTGTAGGAGGTGAGCAAGCTGACAGACGTTGAGGTACAGAGTAGATGCTAACCTTGGTGTGTCTGGTGGTGTAGCGAGTAAGTCGACCTGCGATCGTGGATGCGCGAGGTGGCTGCTGACCTTGGTGTGCCTGGTGCTGTAGGGTGTAAGTCGACCTGCGACTGTAGATGCGCGAGGCTGCTGCTAACCTTTGGTGTGGCTGGTGGTGTAGCCAGTAAGTTTCTTTTTGTGCGGCGTTCATGGCTGGCGTTAATTACAATAACCTTGGGATAGCCGGACTGGTCCTTCACTTTCGACAACGATTTCGCTAGAAGATTGCATAGGATCTTGCCAGAGCGTAGACTAGGGGACCACTCTAGCGCCATTCACCCTTGCGCCTGTTGCGGTGTCTTGGTAGGTTCTGTAACCGAACAGCGGGATCCTCAAGCTCGCCTCTCTGAGATTCGCGTCGCCTCGAGAAGCTGTGCGCTCTGCAAACTACTCATCCGGACCGCCGAACGCTTGAACGAGAACGAGAACGCGAACACTGACCTTAGCGTTGTTCGAGATGGCGCGGCACTACTACTCGGCTGCAAAGGTCCGCGTATGCTAAGGCTTTGTTCTGACGTGGGTAAGTGTTCCTAGTCCCTCTGGTGTGCTAAAAACACTGTTTACTTACCACCTGTCTTGAGTACAGAGTACCCATTCCTCGACAGAAATGACATCCCAATCGGCTTCCCAGCTCTACCTGAGCCTGAAAGCGCCGCACGCTTCGTGCTCCTTCAAAGCTGGCTCGAATGGTGTGACACAACCCACGCTTCCAACCAACAGAACGTTAGATTACAAGGGGCATCACCAACCAGGCTGATTCACGTGGGAGATACCGATCTGGAAGTTCTGCGTCTCTATGTCCCTCAGGAGAATGAAGGTGTGAAGTATACTGCGTTGTCTCACCGCTGGGGCAACGATCCCCCTTCGAAGGAGGATCCTCGATACTGCACCACTGATGGCAACTTCGATGCACGACTGAATGGATTCAGGCTCTCTGAGCTACCAAAGACATTTCAAGATGCAGTCCGAGTGACCAAGGAGCTGGGCATTGAGTATCTCTGGATTGACTCATTGTGCATTATCCAGTGGAACGTGGATGATTGGAAGCGCGAAGCGGGTCGTATGGAGGACGTCTTCGCCTCGGCCTATTGCACGATCGCTGCAACGTCGGCTGCCGATTCAAAAGTAGGATTCCTCGCCCGAAACACAAGCACCGAGTACGTGCGAGTTCAAGACGCCGCAGGTAATCAAGTCTGTATATGCACCCATATGGATGATTTTGAGAACGACGTGGAACAAGCTGGGCTTAACAAACGAGCATGGGTCATGCAAGAGAGGGTCTTGGCAAAACGGACTATCCACTTCAGCGCCAATCAGATTTACTGGGAGTGTGGAGAAGGAGTGCACTGCGAGAACCTTACGAAGATGCAGAGGTAAAAAGTCTACTTTATCTGAGCTAACATACGACTAACTAAACACCCGCACCTTCAGCTCATTTCGGAAAAGCTATTTCCTACTAGATCCAAGCTTTCCAGACCGTCTCCTGGAATCAGGCCCAAAACGTACTGTGGAATTTATCCACTTTCTGCTCAAGAACTACTCGAATCGTGGGCTTACCAAGGACACTGACAGATGCGTTGCAGCATCTGGGTTAGAGGCCCGTATTGCACGCGCGCTACCGTGCAAGAACAGTAGGTATGGCATCTTCCAAGAGCATCTTCACCGGAACCTACTGTGGCAGGCGTCGGACAGTGACACGAAGCGCATCGTATACGATAAAGATCAACAAGTACCATCGTGGTCATGGATGGCATGTAGCGGCGGCATCGAATTTATGGAAATTGTTCGAGCCTCAGTTAGCTGGGTTAAAGCTCTCGCTTTTGATGATGAGCGCGACTCTGCTGCGTTGATCGCCGATGTGGGAATATTTCGGTACGTCACTCTAAAGCCAGACGGTGATCGTTACACGGTCTCCAATTTCTTAGGAAGAGCAAAAGGGTGGATCCGATATGATGTTGACGGCGGCGAGAGCGGTCACGGAGACTATTGTGTTGTGATTGGACGGACGGAGAAGGGCATCCGCAAGAAACACTACTACATATTGGTTGTTGTGCCAACGAGGGAAGATGGGGAGTACACAAGGATTGGAGCAGGAATGATTCGAACTGGTTGTGTTAAGAGATTGAGAGCTAGTGTGCGAATCGTGTAACCAATGCAGCGGTTGTTGGATACACTCAAAACCATCCAATGTAATTCAACTACGAGCACAAGCAGTATGTATCCGTTCTCCATTTAGTCACACGGGCTACGGTTAGATACCGCTTCCTATCGTATGCTTGGTATCAAAGCGACAGTCGTCCTTGAGCGGACGTTAGCTGCGACAAGCAAAGCGCTCAAACTCAACTCCCCCGCCCCTAGAGACGGATCAGCCTTACACTGGTCGCAGGGCGGGGTTCGGGCTAGCGGCCGCTTGTAGACTCATTGGGAAGCGCAGCTGGGTGCGCCACAGCTGCACAGATATCTGAGCACGCTACTGCATGCCGAGATACACTAGCGCATCCCGCCAGCTTGGGCTCATTTCCAGAGTTCCTTTGCTTCGCACTACGGGGCTCCCGACATGCTCGCTCCCACGTCGGAGCAATCTCTCGAGCCTAGACAATCGATCTTCCTTCGTCGCGCTCTCTCCACAACCCTCCGAGCGCTGAAGTGGTCCTTACAGTCGGCAATGAATAGGGGGGTGTAGTTGACGGGTTGATTGACGACGGTAACGAAACGATCGAAAGCACGGCCAACATAGCTGCGATTTATGTCGGACGCTAACCATCGTAAGGAGCAATCACTATTGAATTATGATAGACTAATAACAGCTATACAAACCTGCAAATAGGGTAGCGCCAAAGATCCGAGGTGCAAACTTGTCTCGCGACACAGTGTGTCTCCTCACCTAGGGACGCACCTTAGTGTCTTCATTTATACATTTATTTAAATCTTTTTAACTACTAATAAAGATAAAGCTCTACACTTTGATAATATTGAAAATCACTTTAGCAAAAGAGACAGATATCATAGCGTCCTCTGATACTAGTAATTTTATTGAAAACCTTAACGTGCATAGCAAGCGAGTCGGTCAGGCAAGCGAGTCGGTCACCCCACCAACTTTGCGCGCCTTATCCACCTTTACGTACAATGCCTCCACGCCGCGCTTCTCAATTGCCTTTAGGTGAAGTGGATATCCAGCTTGCTATCTCATCGCTTGATAACAGCCAAAATCAGAGCACTCGATGCGCTGCTATAGCCTTTAATGTTCCAAAATCAACACTAATTGACCGGCGCGCTGGGAAGCGTGCGCGACGCGATTGCCAACCCAACTCGAAGAAGCTTACCCAGCTAGAAGAGGAGGTGATTGTGGGCTATATACTTGACCTAGACCAACGTGGATTCGCGCCTACGTACGCTGCGGTACGTGATATGGCTGATAAGCTGCTGACTGCGCGCGGCGCCGGCCAGGTTGGACAGAAGTGGCCAGCCAACTTCGTCAAGCGTACGGATAGTCTTACGACGCGTTTCAATCGAGAGCGTACGATAGGCAGAGAGCTCTATGTGAGGATCCTGCGTTGATTAGGACATGGTTCGAGCTTGTAGAGCGGACGAAGGCCAAGTACGGCATCTGCGATGAGGACGTCTACAACTTCGACGAGGCAGGCTTTATGATGGGCAAGATCAAGACCCAGCTCGTCGTGACAGGGTCAGAGAGGAGAGGCAGGCCAAAGGCTATCCAGCCTGGCGACCGTGAGTGGGTGACAGCGATAGCTGCGATTAACGCTGCTGGCTGGTTAGTCCCACCATTCCTCATCTTCGCTGGCCAGTATCACCTGTCTGCCTGGTATGAGGAGGCAGATATCCCACGCGACTGGGCGATCGCAGTTAGCGACAACGGATGGACAACCAACAAGCTAGGAGTTGAGTGGTTAAAGCACTTTATTAAGCATACAGAGGGGAAGGTTGTTGGAGCACGTCAGCTGCTTGTCCTTGATGGCCACGAGAGCCACCAGTCTCTTGAGTTTCAAGAGCTCTGCAAGGAGAACAATATCTACACGCTCTGTATGCCACCTCACTCATCTCACCTACTTCAGCCTCTTGACGTTGGCTGCTTCTCGCCGTTAAAGCGAGCGTACAGCCGTGAGATTGAGAGCCTGATCCGCCATCAGATTAACCACATCACTAAGCTCGAATTCCTGCCAGCGTTTAAGGCAGCCTTTGATCGCTCGTTCACCACAGCCAATATCTGCTCAGCTTTTCGAGGTGCAGGCCTTGTTCCTCTCCAGCCAGACGCTGTCCTATCAAAGCTAGACGTGCAGCTGCGTACGCCTACTCCAGCTGCTCTACCAGAGGCTCTCTGGGAGGCTCGTACGCCGAGCAACGTACGTGAGCTTGAGGCTCAATCAACATTAATACGTGATCGCGTGCGACAGCACAAGAGCTCATCACCAGCTTCGATCATTGAGGCGATTAACCAGCTCAAGAAGGGGGCTGAGGTGATGATGCTCTCAGCTGAGCTAATGCGTGATCGGATTGCCAGCCTTGAGAAGGCTAATGAGGCAGCCTCAGCGCGTAAACAGCGTAAGAAAAAGCGTTTACAGAAGCGAGGAGTCTTAACAAAGGGAGAGGGAGAGGATATACTCGCTCAACGTGAGGCTGATCAGCAGATTGCTCGTGAAGAGCGTCAAGAAGGAGAGCGATCAGGCCTTAGCCGCCAGGCTCAGGCGCGCTGCAGCAGGTGCAAAGAGACTGGGCACAACTCACGTACATGCAAAAAGAATACTTTATATACTGCTTAATCTACTCTATTAATATCTATTCATAATCTTAAAGGGTGGTTGAGTTGCATAGTTAGATAGGTGATCAAAGTTGGTGGGGTGGGCGCCTCGCTTGTACGGGCGACTCGCTTGTAAACTACGTTAGAATGTTGCGTAGTCGCATGATTATTTGCAAACGTATTATTACAGCATTGGCAGAACGTACCTTAGAGGAAAGCGCTCGCTGCCGGCAACGAGATGACGAGAGCCGTCTCACCTGACGGTCATGACCGCTATCTGTGAGACGATGATGTGGGTGTGCTACGTAGGTAGCAGTTGCGGAGAGTTTCGTTTCTGGACATGCAGTGAATTGCCAATGCAAGCGATGATGGGGGCTGTCACCACGGAAGGAAGATTAATCGAACAGTACGATCAAAATACGGCATCAAAATACTATACGGATTTGGACGCTTTACGCTACAGAAATCGGTTGCCTGTCTCGATGCACTGACGACTGCGATTCGATCGTGCATGATAGCCTCCGATTGGCAGGCATAAGCGGCTTACGAGCAAACGGTCACGCGATGGCTGTGCCGCACAATTACTGTAAGTGCTTACCGTCTCATCAGATCGCCCCCAACGCAATCGCAACAGCGACGCATCTCAGGAGCTTCTTCGTCCAAGGCAGCATGAGTTGCTGGAAGAGCATGTTTCGCGGTCAATCTCGTCGAATACACGCTGCGTTGGCGCAACACCTGGACACTGAACTTGTCGAGGTACTATTGCGCAGAACTCCAAGGTCCATAAGCTTAGCGAAGGACCCGCGGCCAAAAGCGATGTCCTCGCTGCTTACTGGTATGTCTAGCCCGCGTACCTGCGATGCATGTAGCGTCTGCTAGATTACACACAAACGACTGTTTTAGATGCGTATCGTCTCCAAAATCATGCCTCATAACGCAATGACTGACTGGGGTCAGCAAAGTACGTACTTTCTCCTCAAGAATTATTCTCCCTTGCTACTTCCTACAGTATTACGCCAGGGTCGAAGATCAGACCACGCTTTCTTTCGCCGCGGCTTGGACAGACTTTAGTTATCTAGCCGACCTGCTGCCGTTTCGAGAGTATCTTATCAAGAGTGTCACCAACCATGTGTGGGCGGACGAACAGTGATGTTGTAAGAGACGTGGTGAACGAAGAGTAGATCAGAGTGAAGACAATCAGCTCTTTAACAAGCCATGCAGGAGACCAACGAGAGAAATAATCAGAATCCAGACAAAAGCGCTTGGAGGCTGATGGATTACTCGTGGTTGCGTTGACCCATACATTCTGGCACCACCAGTTACCTGTTGGGTAAAAGCTGCTTTCATTTATGCTTACAATCACCCTTCACTATGTGTTCTCCGAATCCAAGGGTACCGTTCGCACCAGCGGTGTAAAAGAACACTGCTAGAGTGTTCTCCAGTGCCATCCAAGCATCGAGATACTCTCTTCTTACATATTCAAGCCTTTTATTTCTCATTCAACAGAGATCAACGCAGCCCTCTATTGTTCGGGTTCCTCGCAACGCTCGACACTGCAACATCATACTCATGGCTTACCGAAAATACAAAACCCGAGCGGAGCAAGTAGCAAAACGACAAGAGCAGAATCGGATAGCCCAAAGGACATACAGGGAGAAGTAAGTGCCCAAGGGAAAGGGTGCGGGCTCATTTTTCTTGCGTCTAACTATCATGCAGGGCGAAGAAGAAGAAGTGCGTTCTTGATCCGGCAAATTCCCTTACTCCAGCATCAGTACTGACAATCGAAGAGCCTTAGAGGTTGCAGCGGAAGCCGAATGGACCGAAAGTACATGTGACCTCCTGGACCGCTCATGCTCGAAGCTCCAACTTGAAACGAAGTTAGCATGCATCAACAAGGATATCAACGACGTTGCGAGTATCTTGGAAAATGCTACGGATCCATCCACAAAGACGTACTTGGTGGAGCGACAACCATGTATCCAGCGCACGGTGGACACTTTTCGGGCCTTCCTATATCACTTATCTGAGCCGACGACAGCTTCTTCTCAGAAAGACACCGATGACTTCGCTATGGACAGCACGCCGAACCTCCCGACCCAGTCTAGTTCTGTCTCTGATGAGTCCTGCTTTTTTCCAGCTTTGGAGACCATGGATCCGTCCCCTGGAGAAATCCTCCAGAAGTTGGAAGCACAGATACGTCAGCAGAAGATTTATAACGCAGTGGCATGGTCTTACGCTGGGAGTCATCTGAATGAGTCAAATGTTATCTCATAGTCACTTATCGTATGAAATACTTATTGCGTCAAGCCAGCGATCTTGTTATGATCGGACACCTATGATGCCCGGGGCGATGACCCGAGGTAATCTTCCTCTTCTAGAATGACTTTCATATAGTATACAAACCTAACGGAATCTACGAGCATAATCTATATGCTGCGCTTCTCAATATTCGTACTTCCTCCCGACATCAAAGGTACATTCGCTATGTAATCTTCAAGGGAGCGTTCTGGACCTAAGGTGCCGAACATGCGATTTGAGTCCGTCCGCGCAATGAATCATCTACGGCAGTGACGCGCGTTAGACCGGCGCCCGCAAAGTCACCACCAGCATAAATACTGAGGATGGAAAACATGCACCCGAAAAGCCTATGGCTTGTGAAGCAGAAGAAAGTAGCGCTGTGAAACAACAGAATTGCGATCAGAATAGAAACTGCCTCGCAACAAGAACCTGTGCCCACCGGAAAATGCATTGACTATGGCTACTTACTCACATTGCCCTTTGAGGCACATTAGATGGGCTGTGCCTCTGTAAAATGTCGCATAATTCTTGTACGAAATTGCTTCTGGTGATGCAATGTCAGTATTCTACACTCGAAATCGAGGGATAGATACTTACTGCACATTGTTTTGCTGATGCGAACAAACACCGGTACCATAATGAGCATTACCTGGCAACAATGCGCGACCTTGGTAATAGCTAGCCGGATGCGGATACTCTGACAAAAAGCACAGATTCGAGCGGCGATAATGATCATTGATGAGAGATTGGGTGTCGTTCAACTGCTTTCTCATAGCTTTCTGTGATGCACACAGAGTGTCCTGGCTCTCTTTGAGTTCTTTTAATGATTCGAGGATGATCCTCAACACTTGATCCTGGTGTTTTGCATGGTCGGTGCCAAGGTCTACAGCCTGCTGAAGTAGAAGGACACTCTGTCTCTGGTAGCTCTCATCAGAGTTGGGTGCATCTGGAGTCCGCCGTGCGTCCATTGTCGTATCCCTAAGCGCTCCTCCACTGTGTTTTTGATCCAAGTCAGGCCTGCATGCATCGACTTGTGTTCTACTCACCTTGTGTATTGCAAGCGACCTTCAGAGGCCTCCATAGGCTCTAGAGACAGGCGGATGCGCTCGACACCCTTTACGGCTCAGATAATGGTACCCTGGCAATGTTAGCACGAATGTGACCCTTATGGCATTGCGCATCAGATACTTTTGAATACTTGTGGTTTAATCATTGCCCCTTAAGGTGTCTGTTATGGAGCTGTTCGTTGTGCAATCAGCGCTGTTGGCTGGGCGTTGGTAGAAGCAGATGATACGATAGTCGAAGGACTGCAGATTCTGAAGATATAGGGACTTTCAATATTTCTCTGGGAACGAAACGGAAAAGGACACTGCAAACATAGATAATCAGTGATTTGATAAGATTCGGCCGGGACCGACTGAAGATCGCTTTGGCCGTTGACACAGCTGACATCGCAACGAGTCGGTGTTCGGATCTCCACAGTCCGCATAGTGAACAGTCTAGTCGATCACCGTTGTCATGCAAAGCACTACGTCAAGGGCACGTCCGTGGATGTGGAGCGATGTGGCAAACGTGCCTGTCACATTTCCATGTTAGCAGTGACAGTCATGCTATCACGGTTTAAGTAATAGGCTATTAGGCAGTAGAATTTGGTAGGAACACTGAAGTTGAATTGAAGTGAGTCTACGTGTTGATATACCGGAATGATCGGATGTCAGCAGGGTTATGGTGAAACTCTGTTCACATAGGACCGAGTACTTATCGGACCGAGCAAGCTGTACGTAGACTGCGACACATGCTGATGATCAATATCACGTCCGTCGCTGCGTGGCAGAAAACCGTGCGTAGCGAAAACACGTCAGCGCTCACGGACATAACGAATCCAAGAAGGACTAGCAGGTGCGAATCTTCTCAAGTCAAATGAATTACAGTGACTAACGATTGCTGCTTCGCCCTTGTGCACAGTTGCAAGATGATTCTCTAGCCGCAACGTACATGATAGGATGCGCAAGCCAATTGGCGTCAGACTTTTGACGGCCGTGTCGGTGCCGCAACGCGCACCCCGGCGTAATAACAGTACTATTTCTAATCCCCCTACAGTATCTCAACGCAGTCATGCTTGCGAAGGAGACCATTACAGAGGCAAGTGCAATCTGTCAATGCGATGGCCTTCTATACCAAAAAGTTGCTGATAAACACGGTGTGTGGCGCTCAACTTTGACCCGTCAGTTGAACAGGGTATGCGTGTCCAAAGAGGATCAAGCACTTGAACAACGCCTGATGCACCGATGCGATGAGGAGGAGCTGGCAAGGTACACAAAAGGACTTACAGAGCGACACCTTGTGCCTACAGTTCAAGACAAAGGATCAAGAATTTCGTTAACCCAGTAATTGAAAGAGAGCCATCTGAGAGCTGGCTTACTAGCTTCCTCAACCGCAACAAAGACACGCTCATCACAGCCTGGACCACCCCCATGGATAACGATTGCCATAAGCCCGATTCTGGCAAGAAGTATGGACAGTACACGTCACTACATTACCCAACGGCTGGACAAGTAACGATCTTGGATTGACGTGGCTTGAGCAGGTGTTTAGTCGCTACACCAAGCCCAAGAATGGGAGAAATTGGCGTCTACTCATTATTGACGACCATGGCAGCCATGTAACGAAGGATTTCCATCTACTACTGCGACAATCACAACATTCTACTTATGATCTTTCCCCCACACGCCACCCACACGCTGCAGCCGCTTGACGTAGCCTGCTTCAAGCCTCTCGCACAAAACTACACCAAGCAGCTTGACCTTCGCACTCAGAGAACCCGGGGATGGAAGGCATATGTGGATACTTTACAGAAACGTTGGTGTTGAAGGCCTTCTCTGCCACAGGTATACATCCATCCAGCGCCAACGTTATCCTCGATAGATTCAGAACTGCAACACCAGAGACTGCTGCAACACCTCCAGAGCGAACAGCGCTCTCTTCTTCACCTGGAGAGCCATTGTGGCTTAAAGCTAAGTCACTACTTCGCTCAGCAACCAAGGGAGGTGACGCTATAGCTACTAATGCGCTAGCGCAGTACATCCACCACCTTCCAGTGCAGAATCAGATACTCCAACAACGGCTTAACAGCGCGCACTAGGCTTTGACTGAGAGAACGAAGATGAAGGACAAACATAGAGTGTTGCCTTTGTACGCTCACAATATCGAGTGACATGGCGGAGCAAAGGGGTGGAGTCCCTTCATCGAAGCAGGAGGCAGATGCACGAATGGATGCACAACAACAATGTGAGGAAATAGAAGCAGCAAAAGCTATCCAGCGCAAGCTCCATCGTACTCAAGAGCTACCAAAGCAGAAGGAGATGGAAGAAAATAGGCCAAGGCGTGATAGGGAAAAGGAAGAGAGAGGCCGGCTGAATACATGACAGCGCTTCTCAGACATCTGGCAAGCCGGCGCGTTAGCATGGCTGACTGGATGGAACGATTGGAAGACTGTAGTGGAAGAAGACCTAGCAGTGTGATGGAAACTTCGCTAGGACACCGAAAAACTAAGGTTGAGGGTCAGCAAATGCGCCAACCACCTGGCAGACGTCAAGTTGAGGGGTAGACTCAAGGACCGAGATCGGAGGGATCCGGCTACGGTCATACTCATCTTCCACCATGTAGGATTGAGCAGAGATGGTTGGATCGAGCCACTAAGTGCCATTACGGAGACTAGGTGGGACTTCAGCAGGTTTATCAGGACGAGCGTGAGGATGAATACGAGCCGTCGGCCAGGTACTTTTTGCGCATGCGCAAGAACCCGTCGCGATCTTTTTCTGTCTGCTCATCACGTCGTGCTGCCGGGAGAAGCTTCTCAACCCCAAGTAACCGGACGCAATACACCATTCCCGCTAGCATATAAGAGTAGTTCTTTGCATTGCGCAAGCGTCTGTGAAGTTAGGTTGGACTTGGCTCTGTTGTAGAAGATTTACGAAAATATTCTACAATTTCTGGGCGCTATTATACGGGCGTCTTGTGCTGTTCTTGCAGATGCCTGTTGAGATTGACGATGAGGGGACCGTGACGTCGACCACCTTCTCAATCAAGTCAAACCCCATCCCTTCTAACGTTGGCAAGTGCATGGCGTTGATCCCGGACTGGTCGTCGGGTACGCACGAGATCAAGGTAACGTTCGAGTAGTCGATCGAGTACCGAGACGCGTACGTCGGGCTGTGCGGACCCGAGATCTTGTGCAAGTCCTTGTGGTTGTCGGCGAGCAAGGGCACGAAGAAGCTCTCGTCCACCTGCCTAATCCCGGCTGCGTCGTCGAGCCACCCGTCGATCGGCTTGGTGACGGCGTAAACGAGCGTGAGCTCTTCACTGTACCTGCACAGCTTCGACATCGGATTCACGACCCTGTTCATGAGCGCCTCCACGTCTTTGCCGATGAGCGTGACCCTGTATCCCTCCTTGTCCAGGACGTCGATTGCTTTCTGGTCGTAGAAGATACCCATGTTCTTGATGCAGGCGGTATCCATAATGACGATCGAGCACTTGTTTCAGACGGTACCCGCCGTACTTCGTCTAGTAGCAGTACAAGACCCGCAAACAGGTACGCGTACTAGTTGTGGTATACGATAGCGATCAAGGACAAGTACGAATTCTTTTAGAGGGGCTGGGACGACTCCGGATGCTTCAGCCAGTGGTACAGGTCGCCTTTGGCTATGGAGGGTTCACGACCGCGGAGCAGTTCATGAGGCGGAGAAATCCCTCCGTATATTATAAGAGATGATACAAGCGCCCTTGGAGACCAGCCTATCATATAACCTGTACGGGAGAAATGGGTTGATGATCCGTGAATTCATGTATCTCAGCTGGTTGTTCATATAGATGAGGGCGACGCGTGCACGGCCGTTTTTCGGAAATTTGACCAAGGTTCTGGGTCGGCACGGACATTTTGTGGAAGTTTGAACAAAGTTCTGGGGACTATTAGCCAAGTAGGGCTTCCGCGCGAATCCCTTACACCTTGTCAGGTGTGTCAGAGGCACCACTCCTTCGACACGGAGTGGAGACGGCTGTGGACGAGGCCGTTTGATGGCCTGTATGTGTTGTAGGCACCGATAGTAGCATGCCAGATGTCTGTGAGTTGGTTCGCGCGAGAGGTGGTGTTGTTCAGCCCGAGGGCTCGTCGATGCGGGACGTTGCGAGTCTACCAAGGTATAGCTGGTATGATAACATTCTCCAGCGATTCATACACCTAGCACCAGTACGCGGTTAGAAGAATACGTTGCCAGAGGCTAGGCGAGGTGGAAACGCCTCCATAAGCAGCAACCAAAGACCTCCCAAAACGGATGCACTTCCACCGCCACATAGATATAGAAAGTAACTGGTTGTGTTCACGGATTTGTATCTCGAGCATACCGAATAATGTATCTCCTCATCCATCTAACTCTTCCAAGTCATCCCGCGCTGTCCGAAGGATGCCCTTCATTTCCGTGTACAGCTTTGGATTTGGAACTCTCCATCTCCCACCGTCGGGGAATACTTTCCTCCTTAGCTTATTGACGCACGAGATCAATGGTTGGTAGCATGGCGTAAAATTCGTCCGCGCAAGCTTGAGAAAGTCCCTCTCGTCATCTACCACACTCTTCTTTGAACCTGCCAGTTTCTGATCGCTCTCGTAGTTCCAACACTCGAACTCAGTTGCCCCAATGTCTTTGTATGACCCATCATAGTGGATGCATATCCAGAACAGCACCCAAAAGAACGACTCGAGATCGTGCATAAACGAGTGCTGTTCGTCATCTAGAAGCACCCCAATGGCCATGAACGCCCGCGTGCCGGTCTTCCCACGCGCCCCTGACGACATCTCCCGCTGCTCGCGGATCGCAAGGTCTAGATCGATCAAGAACGCCGGCCAGGACGGGTTTTCGGCATCCTCGTTCACCATGAGGTTGTTCGGTGATATGTCGCGTTGGAGCATGCCGCCTCGTGCGTGTAATGACTCATACCCGTCAATGCATTGTTCCAATGCAGCAAGCAGACTGGCTGGGGAGCTTGCTTTGTAGATGGCCTTCCCGTAGTCGCGGACGATAACACGGCGGTGGACCCTATTGACAATCTCAGGTTTTGTTGGCGAGCTCGAACAGGTGCGCTTGCTGGGTGGCAGCGAGGCGTCAGTGCAGCTCGATGATCGCTTCCGTCCGGCTGCGCTGCCGCTCCCGTCTCTCCGCGAGGCCCGGCGTCCGGTCGTGCTCGGCGGCGGCATTGACTTTTCTGGCTTGTAGTTCGTTGCCTTTGTTATGTCCAGCCCTTTTCGCACGTTTGCGCGGATGTCGTCGTCTTGACCGCCTACACGGACCGTCTCATGGTGGAAGTACCTCGCGACGTTCTTCACCCCCTTCTCCGTCGCCTCGCGTAGCAGCTCGCCCTCCTCCTCGCGCTCCGGATACTGCCATGAGTCCTTGACAACGAGCGGCGTGCCAGAGTCTTCTTCTTGATAAACTTTCCAGCAGGTTGTTGCGCGGCCGGCGACGCAAGGCACTCGTTTGATCATCTTGTCAACGACGAGGCGCTCTTTCCCATTCTCACGCTCAATCTCGATGTACCGCTTGTCTCCGACTGTGACGATAGTCGGATCGAACCCCAGCTGCGCCTCGTCCATCCACAGAAACCCAAGCATTGCAGACACAAACTGCAGTCCATCCTCATTGACGTCGAACTGCTCAGAGGCGATGCCCCCAAGTCGGTCGAACTCCCACAGCCGCATAAAGGGTCCGCAGAGAGTGAAGCCAAGAACGAAGCGGCGGCTGTCTTGCGCGGCGAGCACCTCCCTTGCGTACCGGCCCAGGTCAAGCCACGCCTTGGACGCTTTGTCGGCTGACGGGTTGCTCTTCAGCTCTCCAGGTATGAGGATTTGCGACCAGCGGCACTTCGAGTCCACGCCAGCGTCCGGATCGTCCACAAAGCCAATGTCCAGCTTGCGATCGGCCGTAGAGCCTTGCAAGGGTCGATGGGGCTGTGCCAGCGGTCGCCGTGGACTCCGGGCTGTTGACAGGTGCTCATCCGCAATGTCCAGAAGCTGGTCTATAAGCGGTGCAAACCAGCTCAAGACATCCTTCTCCTTCGCCCCTTCAGGCCAGCCTTGCCAGCCGCTCTCCACCCGGTAGAGCGGGCTGTCTCCTTCCTTGCACTTGTCCAACACAGCCTGTGCCGCTGTTCTCAGTCCCGGCACATCTCCGAAGAATGCGTCGAAGAAACCGGGTACGCCAACGTACAGGTGTCCTAGCTCCTCCTTCAGCACATCGTCGACGTGTTTGCGGTGCTCGGCCGAGTTCGCGAAGCTGCCCGTATTGATCGACAGCGGTGTCTGTTGAAAGGACGAGGAAGGGCGGGGCGGCGGCGTCGATTCGGCGACGGCTTCGTATACCCTATCCCAAACAACCTCATCGGGCTGGTTGTTGAGGATTGCATCGAGTAGAGGTCGTATCCGTCCGTCGTCGAAGTTATCAGAGCTGACCACTGCATTGAGCCTCAAGAGGTCATGGAAGAGAGTCTTGCCTCCATATCCGGACTGCAGAATTCGAGCGGCCGGGAGGGCTCGCAAAGCAGAGAGAAGATTGACTAACAAATCCTGGGTTTCTAACATGCGTTAGAAGTGCAGTACAAATGCTCAGCCGGTACTACCTTCATAGCCCAGCTGGTCAAGCGCTTGTGAAGAGCTAGAGATGCCAATGTTTTCGCATATCGATCTGAAAGTATTGCGAAAGCCATCTAGTCCTTCACCTATCGGTTTAGACTGTATGATCTGCGACCGCGATTGAGTAGACATCCTCGAAGAGACATGTCAGCCGCCGATATCTTGCCAAAGCGTCGTCGTCGCAAACGCAATCGCTCAGAGTTGTATGTGATTCGGAAAGGGTAAGAGAAACCAAAGGTGACGAGATAAGACGTGTGATGTAAGTGGTGATGGTTAGGCAAGGTAGAGACAAACACGCGACGACGCGCAAACGGGGCCGGCGCGACGGCACTTCGGATTACCGATGCTGACGGCCAACCCGGCCCCCCAGCCAAACCAAGCCACGTGAACATCAAAACAGCTCTACAACTTGAGGCTGTACAGCTTCACACAAAAGCTATTATCGCGATCTTTTCTAGTGGTGATAACTATAGGGTTTAATTAATATATACAACTATTGATATCGTGTAGAAGGCGTGACGTTGCGGCTACGCGGTGACCTGAGAACTGGTGCGCCTGCTATAGCACCTTTAGGCTCTCCACCACCTGTCGGCCTCGCGATAGATCTCTTTCTTATAGTAGCTCTTATAGGAGCCCTGAGGCTGTGTTTTTCACATGTTTGAGAGGTCTCAAGAGCTTGTTTGAGTCGTTTTGCAGTCCTGCGAGCAGCTGCCCTGGAGGCCTGTTCAGCAGCTGTCTCAGCCTTCTCCTTCTCTCTCATCAACCTAGCTGCAGCCCTCGCCTGACGCCTCCACGAAACATGTGAACCAACTAGAGCCAGAAGAATTGGAGTGAGGGCTGAGTGGATTTAGCTATGTATCTCTGAGCCCTGGGATAGGGCTGAGTGTCGCTAGGGCCCTGGAATAGGCGTGAGGAGTGGGTGCGAACAGGTGCTAGTAGAGGGGGTATTAGACACTGTAAGAGGTGCGGCGAAGCAGGACACAATAAGCGCACATGCAAGAAAGATGTAGCAGAATTAGAGGATTGATTCTAGCTATTATACGCTTAGACAGCTTATTGCAGTGTTGAGTTATTTGCGTGCAAAGGTGCGTGGGTTAGTGGGGTGCGCCATTCCAGTGGTGTGCGTCATTCAGTGGTGGGGCACGTTATTAATATTCAAAGCTACGAGTTTCCTACAACAGTAAGAGGAAACCGCATACGAGTATCAACCTTATTCCAATTGAGTAAAAACAATTCTCGCAAATCAGAGTCTTTCAGCAACTTGCAATCAACCTTGTGACCCCTCTCATCCCAACCAATTCTCTGGCAGGCCTTGCCATAAACTGTTAGTAATTCCTCAAAATCACGCAGGGTATAGAGTGTGGTCTTACACTAACGTACTTTACAAGCGAGCGGGCCATACAAGCGAGGGGCCACCCTACCAACTTTAATCACCTCTAAAGCTGCGCATCTCAACCACCTTAGAGTAAAATACATAGATATTAACATAGTAGATTAAGTAGTATCTTAAGTATCCTGTTTGCACGTACGTAAGTTGTGGCCAGTCCCTTTGCACCTGCTGCAGCGCGCCAGAGCCCGGTAGCTAAGGCCTAATCGCTTTCCCTCCTGACGCTCTTCTCGAGCAATCTGCTGGTCAGCCTCTCGCTGAGCGAGTATATCCTCGCCATCTCCCTTTGTTAACACTCCACGCTTCTGGATTCGCTTTTTCTTGCGCTGCTTTCGCTTTGACGCTGCCTCATTGGCTCTCTCAAGGCCGGCGATCCGATCGTGCATCAGCTCAGCCGAGAGCATCATTACCTCAGCCCCCTTCTTAAGCTGATCAATCGCCTCAATAATTGAAGCTGGTGATGAGCTCTTATGCCGTCGTACGCGATCACGTATCAACG
The DNA here is from genome assembly GCA_004936725.1 of Alternaria brassicae. NCBI lineage: Eukaryota > Fungi > Ascomycota > Dothideomycetes > Pleosporales > Pleosporaceae > Alternaria > Alternaria brassicae. The sequence continues at coordinate 118,971 of SMOM01000011.1, forward strand.
ATGATTGAGCCTCAAGCTCACGTACGTTGCTCGGCGTACGAGCCTCCCAGAGAGCCTCTGGTAGAGCAACTGGAGTAGGCGTACGTAGCTGCACGTCTAGCTTTGATAGGACAACGTCTGGCTGAAGAGGGACAAGGCCTGCGCCTTGAAAGGCTGAGCAGATATTAGCTGGTGTGAACGCTCGATCAAACGCTGCCTTGAACGCTGGCAGAAACTCGAGCTTAGTGATGTGGTTGATGTGGTGGCGGATTAGGCTCTCTACCTCACGACTGTACGCGCGCTTTAACGGCGAGAAGCAGCCAACATCAAGAGGCTGAAGTAGGTGGGATGAGTGAGGTGGCATACAGAGCGTGTAGATGTTGTTCTCCTCGCAGAACTCTTGAAACTCAAGCGAGTGGTGGCTCTCATGGCCATCAAGGACAAGCAGGCGACGCGCACCTACAACACGAGTCTTCGTGTAGGCGTTAAAGTGCTTTAGCCACTCAACTCCTAGCTCATTGTTCGTCCAGCCGTTGTCGCTTACGGCAATTACCCAGTCGCGTGGGATATCCTCCTCCTCGTACCAGGCAGACAGGTGATACTGGCCAGCAAAGACGAGGAATGGAGGGATTGTCCAGCCAGCAGCGTTGATCGCAGTGATCAACGTTACCCACTCGCGATTACCAGGCTGAACAGCTTTTGGCCTGCCTCTCCTCTCTGACCCTGTCACGACGAGCTGAGTCGTGATCTTGCCCATCATAAAGCCAGCCTCGTCAAAGTTGTAGACGTCCTCATCGCAGATGCCGTACTTGGCCTTAGTCTTCTCTAAGAGCTCAAACCACTTCCCTATTAATACAGGATCCTCACAAAGAGCTCTCTGCCTATCGTACGGCCGATTAAAACATGTCGTAAGACTGTCCGTACGCTTGACGAAGTTGCGCGGCCAGTGGACGCCAACCTGGCCTGCGCCACGTGCAGCCAGCAGCTTGTTGGCCATATCCTGTACAGCTGCGTACGTAGGCGCAAATCCACGCTGGTCAAGACCGAGTATATAGCTAGTAATCACCTCCTCTTCTCTCTGGGTGAGCTTCCTTGAGTTGGGCTGGCAATCAGGTCGGGCAGGTATACCGGCGCACCGGCGGTCGAGCGTCGTTCGAGAGACTTCGTACATCCGCGCAGCACCTCTATGAGACTGGATTTGGCCTTGACTAATAGCTGAGATTGCTAGCTGTACATCAGCCTCACAGGAAACGTTTTGGGCTTGATTTGGTGGAGCCATTGTTGATTAAAGTGTAAGAGGGGTGCAAAGTTGGTGGGGTGGCCCGCTCGCTTGTATGGCCCGCTCGCTTGTAAAGTACGTTAGCACCAGTACGTGGTTAGAAAAATACTTTGCCAGAGGCTAAGCGAGGTGGAAACGCCTCCAAAAGCGGCCAAAGACCTCCCAAAACATATGCATTTCCACCGCCACATAGATATAGAAAGTAACTGGTTGTGTTCACGGGTTTGTATCTCAAGCATACCGAATGATATATCTCCTTATCCCTCTAACTCCTTCAAGTCATCCCGTGCTGCCCGAAGTATCTCCTTCATCTCCAAGTACAGCTTTGGATTTGAAACCCTCCATCTCCCACCATCGGGAAATACCTTCCTCCGTAATCTATTGACGTAAGGAGCGAGCGGTTTGTAGTAAGTCGTAAATCTAGCCTCAACAGTCTTCAAAAAATCCCTCTCGTCAGAGATCAGGCCTTTTTTGAGCTCCGCTAGTTTTCCACTGCTCTCATAATTCCAACATTCGAACTCAGTTGACCCAATGTCTTTGCCAGGCCCATCATAGTGAATACACACCCAGAAAAGGACCCAGAAGAATGATTCAAGGTCGTGCATGAACGAGTGTTGTTCGTCGTCTAAAAGCACTCCTATTGCCATGAACGCTCGCGTGCCGGTCTTCCCACGCGCTCCTGAAGACATCTCCCGCTGCTCGCGGATCGCAAGGTCTAGATCGATCAAGAACGCCGGCCAGGACGGGTTTTCGGCATCCTCGTTCACCATGAGGTTGTTCGGTGATATGTCGCGTTGGAGCATGCCGCCTCGTGCGTGTAATGACTCATACCCGTCAATGCATTGTTCCAATGCAGCAAGCAGACTGGCTGGGGAGCTTGCTTTGTAGATGGCCTTCCCGTAGTCGCGGACGATAACACGGCGGTGGACCCTATTGACAATCTCAGGTTTTGTTGGCGAGCTCGAACAGGTGCGCTTGCTGGGTGGCAGCGAGGCGTCAGTGCAGCTCGATGATCGCTTCCGTCCGGCTGCGCTGCCGCTCCCGTCTCTCCGCGAGGCCCGGCGTCCGGTCGTGCTCGGCGGCGGCATTGACTTTTCTGGCTTGTAGTTCGTTGCCTTTGTTATGTCCAGCCCTTTTCGCACGTTTGCGCGGATGTCGTCGTCTTGACCGCCTACACGGACCGTCTCATGGTGGAAGTACCTCGCGACGTTCTTCACCCCCTTCTCCGTCGCCTCGCGTAGCAGCTCGCCCTCCTCCTCGCGCTCCGGATACTGCCATGAGTCCTTGACAACGAGCGGCGTGCCAGAGTCTTCTTCTTGATAAACTTTCCAGCAGGTTGTTGCGCGGCCGGCGACGCAAGGCACTCGTTTGATCATCTTGTCAACGACGAGGCGCTCTTTCCCATTCTCACGCTCAATCTCGATGTACCGCTTGTCTCCGACTGTGACGATAGTCGGATCGAACCCCAGCTGCGCCTCGTCCATCCACAGAAACCCAAGCATTGCAGACACAAACTGCAGTCCATCCTCATTGACGTCGAACTGCTCAGAGGCGATGCCCCCAAGTCGGTCGAACTCCCACAGCCGCATAAAGGGTCCGCAGAGAGTGAAGCCAAGAACGAAGCGGCGGCTGTCTTGCGCGGCGAGCACCTCCCTTGCGTACCGGCCCAGGTCAAGCCACGCCTTGGACGCTTTGTCGGCTGACGGGTTGCTCTTCAGCTCTCCAGGTATGAGGATTTGCGACCAGCGGCACTTCGAGTCCACGCCAGCGTCCGGATCGTCCACAAAGCCAATGTCCAGCTTGCGATCGGCCGTAGAGCCTTGCAAGGGTCGATGGGGCTGTGCCAGCGGTCGCCGTGGACTCCGGGCTGTTGACAGGTGCTCATCCGCAATGTCCAGAAGCTGGTCTATAAGCGGTGCAAACCAGCTCAAGACATCCTTCTCCTTCGCCCCTTCAGGCCAGCCTTGCCAGCCGCTCTCCACCCGGTAGAGCGGGCTGTCTCCTTCCTTGCACTTGTCCAACACAGCCTGTGCCGCTGTTCTCAGTCCCGGCACATCTCCGAAGAATGCGTCGAAGAAACCGGGTACGCCAACGTACAGGTGTCCTAGCTCCTCCTTCAGCACATCGTCGACGTGTTTGCGGTGCTCGGCCGAGTTCGCGAAGCTGCCCGTATTGATCGACAGCGGTGTCTGTTGAAAGGACGAGGAAGGGCGGGGCGGCGGCGTCGATTCGGCGACGGCTTCGTATACCCTATCCCAAACAACCTCATCGGGCTGGTTGTTGAGGATTGCATCGAGTAGAGGTCGTATCCGTCCGTCGTCGAAGTTATCAGAGCTGACCACTGCATTGAGCCTCAAGAGGTCATGGAAGAGAGTCTTGCCTCCATATCCGGACTGCAGAATTCGAGCGGCCGGGAGGGCTCGCAAAGCAGAGAGAAGATTGACTAACAAATCCTGGGTTTCTAACATGCGTTAGAAGTGCAGTACAAATGCTCAGCCGGTACTACCTTCATAGCCCAGCTGGTCAAGCGCTTGTGAAGAGCTAGAGATGCCAATGTTTTCGCATATCGATCTGAAAGTATTGCGAAAGCCATCTAGTCCTTCACCTATCGGTTTAGACTGTATGATCTGCGACCGCGATTGAGTAGACATCCTCGAAGAGACATGTCAGCCGCCGATATCTTGCCAAAGCGTCGTCGTCGCAAACGCAATCGCTCAGAGTTGTATGTGATTCGGAAAGGGTAAGAGAAACCAAAGGTGACGAGATAAGACGTGTGATGTAAGTGGTGATGGTTAGGCAAGGTAGAGACAAACACGCGACGACGCGCAAACGGGGCCGGCGCGACGGCACTTCGGATTACCGATGCTGACGGCCAACCCGGCCCCCCAGCCAAACCAAGCCACGTGAACATCAAAACAGCTCTACAACTTGAGGCTGTACAGCTTCACACAAAAGCTATTATCGCGATCTTTTCTAGTGGTGATAACTATAGGGTTTAATTAATATATACAACTATTGATATCGTGTAGAAGGCGTGACGTTGCGGCTACGCGGTGACCTGAGAACTGGTGCGCCTGCTATAGCACCTTTAGGCTCTCCACCACCTGTCGGCCTCGCGATAGATCTCTTTCTTATAGTAGCTCTTATAGGAGCCCTGAGGCTGTGTTTTTCACATGTTTGAGAGGTCTCAAGAGCTTGTTTGAGTCGTTTTGCAGTCCTGCGAGCAGCTGCCCTGGAGGCCTGTTCAGCAGCTGTCTCAGCCTTCTCCTTCTCTCTCATCAACCTAGCTGCAGCCCTCGCCTGACGCCTCCACGAAACATGTGAACCAACTAGAGCCAGAAGAATTGGAGTGAGGGCTGAGTGGATTTAGCTATGTATCTCTGAGCCCTGGGATAGGGCTGAGTGTCGCTAGGGCCCTGGAATAGGCGTGAGGAGTGGGTGCGAACAGGTGCTAGTAGAGGGGGTATTAGACACTGTAAGAGGTGCGGCGAAGCAGGACACAATAAGCGCACATGCAAGAAAGATGTAGCAGAATTAGAGGATTGATTCTAGCTATTATACGCTTAGACAGCTTATTGCAGTGTTGAGTTATTTGCGTGCAAAGGTGCGTGGGTTAGTGGGGTGCGCCATTCCAGTGGTGTGCGTCATTCAGTGGTGGGGCACGTTATTAATATTCAAAGCTACGAGTTTCCTACAACAGTAAGAGGAAACCGCATACGAGTATCAACCTTATTCCAATTGAGTAAAAACAATTCTCGCAAATCAGAGTCTTTCAGCAACTTGCAATCAACCTTGTGACCCCTCTCATCCCAACCAATTCTCTGGCAGGCCTTGCCATAAACTGTTAGTAATTCCTCAAAATCACGCAGGGTATAGAGTGTGGTCTTACACTAACGTACTTTACAAGCGAGCGGGCCATACAAGCGAGAGCGGGCCACCCTACCAACTTTAATCACCTCTAAAGCTGCGCATCTCAACCACCTTAGAGTAAAATACATAGATATTAACATAGTAGATTAAGTAGTATCTTAAGTATCCTGTTTGCACGTACGTAAGTTGTGGCCAGTCCCTTTGCACCTGCTGCAGCGCGCCAGAGCCCGGTAGCTAAGGCCTAATCGCTTTCCCTCCTGACGCTCTTCTCGAGCAATCTGCTGGTCAGCCTCTCGCTGAGCGAGTATATCCTCGCCATCTCCCTTTGTTAACACTCCACGCTTCTGGATTCGCTTTTTCTTGCGCTGCTTTCGCTTTGACGCTGCCTCATTGGCTCTCTCAAGGCCGGCGATCCGATCGTGCATCAGCTCAGCCGAGAGCATCATTACCTCAGCCCCCTTCTTAAGCTGATCAATCGCCTCAATAATTGAAGCTGGTGATGAGCTCTTATGCCGTCGTACGCGATCACGTATCAACGATGATTGAGCCTCAAGCTCACGTACGTTGCTCGGCGTACGAGCCTCCCAGAGAGCCTCTGGTAGAGCAACTGGAGTAGGCGTACGTAGCTGCACGTCTAGCTTTGATAGGACAACGTCTGGCTGAAGAGGGACAAGGCCTGCGCCTTGAAAGGCTGAGCAGATATTAGCTGGTGTGAACGCTCGATCAAACGCTGCCTTGAACGCTGGCAGAAACTCGAGCTTAGTGATGTGGTTGATGTGGTGGCGGATTAGGCTCTCTACCTCACGACTGTACGCGCGCTTTAACGGCGAGAAGCAGCCAACATCAAGAGGCTGAAGTAGGTGGGATGAGTGAGGTGGCATACAGAGCGTGTAGATGTTGTTCTCCTCGCAGAACTCTTGAAACTCAAGCGAGTGGTGGCTCTCATGGCCATCAAGGACAAGCAGGCGACGCGCACCTACAACACGAGTCTTCGTGTAGGCGTTAAAGTGCTTTAGCCACTCAACTCCTAGCTCATTGTTCGTCCAGCCGTTGTCGCTTACGGCAATTACCCAGTCGCGTGGGATATCCTCCTCCTCGTACCAGGCAGACAGGTGATACTGGCCAGCAAAGACGAGGAATGGAGGGATTGTCCAGCCAGCAGCGTTGATCGCAGTGATCAACGTTACCCACTCGCGATTACCAGGCTGAACAGCTTTTGGCCTGCCTCTCCTCTCTGACCCTGTCACGACGAGCTGAGTCGTGATCTTGCCCATCATAAAGCCAGCCTCGTCAAAGTTGTAGACGTCCTCATCGCAGATGCCGTACTTGGCCTTAGTCTTCTCTAAGAGCTCAAACCACTTCCCTATTAATACAGGATCCTCACAAAGAGCTCTCTGCCTATCGTACGGCCGATTAAAACATGTCGTAAGACTGTCCGTACGCTTGACGAAGTTGCGCGGCCAGTGGACGCCAACCTGGCCTGCGCCACGTGCAGCCAGCAGCTTGTTGGCCATATCCTGTACAGCTGCGTACGTAGGCGCAAATCCACGCTGGTCAAGACCGAGTATATAGCTAGTAATCACCTCCTCTTCTCTCTGGGTGAGCTTCCTTGAGTTGGGCTGGCAATCAGGTCGGGCAGGTATACCGGCGCACCGGCGGTCGAGCGTCGTTCGAGAGACTTCGTACATCCGCGCAGCACCTCTATGAGACTGGATTTGGCCTTGACTAATAGCTGAGATTGCTAGCTGTACATCAGCCTCACAGGAAACGTTTTGGGCTTGATTTGGTGGAGCCATTGTTGATTAAAGTGTAAGAGGGGTGCAAAGTTGGTGGGGTGGCCCGCTCGCTTGTATGGCCCGCTCGCTTGTAAAGTACGTTAGAGAGCACTTTCCACATCGGTTCAGTGAAGCTGCTTTCTTGCTACACCCATGGCACGTTCGGATTCTATCATTCTTTTCCGAGAACTGTTGAATTCGGTCGTTCAATTCCAGCAACTTGTTTAGTGATACGGGAAAGATCTTCATAAGGTCGGATTAACATGTTTTACAAGCGAGCGGGCCATACAAGCGAGCGGGCCACCCCACCAACTTTGCGCACCTCTATAAGCGTATATCTCAACAACGTAATAACATAATATATAGATGTTTGCAGAGTAAATTAAGCAGTATCTAATGTATCTTTTCTACACGTACGTGAGTTATGCCCAGTCTCTCTGCACCTTGTGCAGCGCGCGAGAGCCTGGCGGCTAAGGCCTGATCGCGCTCCTCCTTGACGCTCTTCACGAGAAATCTGCTGCTCAACCTCACGTTGAGCGAGTATATCCTCTCCCTCTCCCTTTGTTAAGGTCCCTCGCTTCTGTATACGCTTTTTCTTCCGTTGCTTACGCGCTAACGCTGCCTCGTTGGCTCGCTCAAGGCTAGTGATCCGATCGCGCATCAGCTCAGCAGAGAGTATCATCACCTCAGCGCCCTTCTTCAGCTGGTTAACCGCTTCAATAATAGAAGCTGGTGACGAGCTCTTATGCTGGCGTACGCGCTCACGTATAAGAGTTGATTGAGCCTCAAGCTCGCGTACGTTGCTCGGTGTACGAGCCTCCCAGGGAGCCTCTAGTAGAGCAGCAGCTGGAGACGGCGTACGCAGCTGCACGTCTAGCTTCGATAGAACAGCGTCTGGCTGGAGAGGAACAAGGCCTGCGCCTCGAAAAGCTGAGCAGATATTGGCTGAGGTGAGCGATCGATTGAATGCTGCCTTAAACGCTGGCAGAAACTCAAGCTTAGTGATGTGGTTGATGTGGTGGCGGATCAGGCTCTCAACCTCACGACTGTACGCGCGCTTCAACGGCGAGAAGCAGCTAACGTCAAGCGGCTGCAGCAGGTGGGATGAGTGAGGTGGCATGCAGAGCGTGTAGATATTATTCTCCTTGCAAAGCTCTTGAAACTCAAGAGAGTGGTGGCTCGCGTGGCCGTCAAGGACGAGCAGGCGGCGCGCACCGACGACGCGAGTCTTCGTGTGAGCGTTGAAGTGCTTCAGCCACTCTACGCCTAGCTCGTTGTTTGTCCAGCCATTGTCGCTAACTGCGATTGCCCAGTCGCGTGGGATATCCTCCTCGTACCAGGCAGAGAGGTGGTACTTGCCAGCAAAGATGAGGAACGGTGGGACCGACCAGCCAGCTGCGTTGATTGCAGCGATCAACGTCACCCACTCACGATTGCCTGGCTGGATAGCCTTTGGCCTGCCTCTCCTCTCTGACCCTGTCACGACGAGCTGAGTCGTGATCTTGCCCATCATAAAGCCAGCCTCGTCAAAGTTGTAGACGTCATCATCGCAGATGCCGTACTTAGCCTTTGTCTCCTCTACAAGCTTAAACCAGCTCCTAATTAGGGCTGGATCCTCACACAGGGCTCTCTGTCTATCGTACGCTCGATTGAAACGCGTCGTGAGACTGTCTGTACGCTTAACAAAGTTGCGCGGCCAGTGGACGCCGACCTGACCAGCGCCGCGCGCAGCCAGCAGCTTATCAGCCATATCACGTACAGCATCGTACGTAGGCGCAAATCCACGTGTATCCAGGTCGAGTATATGTCTGATAATCACCTGCTCCTCTAGCTTGGTGAGCTTCTTTGAGTTGGGCTGGCAATCGCGTCGGGCGCGCGTCCCAGCGCGTCGGCGTTGGAGGGTAGTTCGAGAGACTTCGTACGTATAGGCGGCAGATCTCTCAGTTAATATTTGGCGTTGATTAAGAGCTAAGATTGCGAGGTTTACATCAGCCTCATGAGAGCTGTTTTGGCCGTGGTGGGAGGGGGCCATGGTTGATCAAAGTATCCACGTTGCGCAAAGTTGGTGGGGTGGCCCGCTCGCTTGTATGGCCCGCTCGCTTGTAAAACATGTTACGTCAGTGAACCTGAGAGATGTTTTGCTACAAGGATTGGCAGTACGTACTTTGAGCATTTGAGGATCCATATGCTTGATACCGGGATCTCCATGTGTAAATACGTGACGTTGTACGTACAGGACGGCAACTGTGTACCCCTTTTGAATCTGCACAGGTGCCAATTCGCTACCTCGACCATCAGTGTTGAAGTGTAGTGGAATGCGCTTGGCCTCCACATCCGTGAGCTTCAACTCTAAATGATGAAGCGTGATGGAATCGACGATTTCTCCCAAAAAGCACCAGTGACGTAGGGGTTGGTAGGCACCGTCAATTTCCCCATAGAAGTCCAAATCAACACTGTCACTGCTTGGAAGAGCCGTAAAGCCGGGGAAGATTGTGCGATTGCGAAGATCCGTCAGTTGTCCCAATTGCTCAGGCTTCTTTGGCTTCTCTCTCCTCCAAAGCCAGTCTTCGAAGTCGTTAGACTTGAGTCCTCTAGGGGCCTCATCCAACGATGTTTTCCATCTCATAGACAGCCCATAAAGCTGGAGTTTCGCGGGATTTCGTACTATTGAACTGTACTCCATCACCTCCTTGCTGTCGCTGCCATAGGCTGTCCGCCATCCTTCCACTGCCCTCTCTGCAAAAATGCGTCCTCTTGCCAAGTCACCATTGGCGATAGCAATCTGAGCGGCATCGAGGTACGCGCGCGGCAAACCAGAGTTACCCGGTCCGTGTTCATTGTATAGACGGACCCGCTCATCCGCATAGCGAAGGGTTTGTATTGAAAAGCGAATCTGCATTCCATCGCGGCCAATGAGATCGTCCAGAAGGTCAATTCTTTCCAACCGTTTATCACTTTCCTGGCTCTGCTCTACTGGTAAAGAACACAGATGGCATGAACACAAGAATCCAAACTTCTCCTGGAGTTTCTTTTGGCGAATTTCGCGGCTGCTGTCGAGACCCAAGTAATTTATCGTGATCTCCTCGCCCTCAGCAATGTCTCTCAAAGCGTGGACTGTGTGTCGCTCAATGCATCGGTTCCAGTCTTTCGATGCGTTGTTATCGCAGGCGTGGTTGATGCGGCACGCTTCGAGGAAGACCCCACCTCCAATCCCGTCGGCTTCTATGGGAAGGCCGTTCGTTCGAATAATACCGAGAGACTGCTCGACGACATTCTGGGATGAATAGAGGTTGTGCATAGAGAGAAACGATTGTCGCTGGTGTTCATCAAGGGAATCAACTTGCTGAAATATATGTGTCTTTAGCCACTCAGCGTTCCGTTGGCGTTCAGGTGTCGTGATGACGGGTATCTCCGAAAGAATCCGTGTGCCTTTGGGGATGTTCTCACTTGCGACGAGTCCTTTGCCCTTCCCTGGAACATTTCGCAAGGTATACATTGAGCCACCGTTCATCCTTTGCGTATTCACCCACTCTATAGCTCTTACTTTGTTGTGCAAGACTGAAAATCTAATTCCACATCTTAAACTTATTAGAAGCCTGCACTGACGGTTTCTGTTAGCGTATATCTCAAAACAACAGACTGGAGGCTGGATAAGATTAGATATGGAGGGTGCTGGACGGATGCGGGGTAAATGCTTTTGATTGTGGGATTGGGATACGGTGTCCGTGCGCGTAGTGCGCTTTTCGCGCACAGTGTCCGTGCGCCATCTGAGCCAGTTCGGCCAGTGCTGGCAGAAATTAATCCCGAACCAATCACAACCAATCGATATCGGTAATTGCCGATATCGGGTAATTTGCCAATTAATTGGTTCAGAGATGCTTGGCACTTGAGAATTTTTATTGTACGACTCCCTACCTTAAATAAACACTACAAGATGTCTTTTACTATAATGTCAATCCAAGCGTGCCGGGACGCACGGTGTAACGGGACAGTTTTCGTTCCGGAGCCTCGCTATCTCTAGTATGCAAGATTTTCGACCTGCAGTCAGCGTGTTAATCTTCTAGAGCTGTTTCTCTTTAAGGGCATCAACCTCCGGCACGAGTTTTCGCGCTGATGCCCTTGCTGTCGATCGTTTTGTTGGCGCTGTTGGTCCACCTCCCGTGGATACCCCCCTGTCTGCTCGCGATAAAGAAGGTCTCTGCAAAGATCGGAGGGTCTGTTAGGAAGCAGGGATAAGAAAGTATCCATCCCGTACATTCGAAAGGATTTCCAGCTTGACATGTATGCAGTCCGGCAGTTTCGCCGATAAGAACAACGATCGCTGGAAGCGTTCCAGCGCGTCGGGCCTCTCTAGCGTTGCTTGGCATACATGTTGCCTGCAGTAGCGTGCTCAGATGTCCATGCCCCGTGTCGTAATGAATTCAACGCTTTGCCTAACGTAGTTTACAAGCGAGTCGCCCGTACAAGCGAGGCGCCCACCCCACCAACTTTGATCACCTATCTAACTATGCAACTCAACCACCCTTTAAGATTATGAATAGATATTAATAGAGTAGATTAAGCAGTATATAAAGTATTCTTTTTGCATGTACGTGAGTTGTGCCCAGTCTCTTTGCACCTGCTGCAGCGCGCCTGAGCCTGGCGGCTAAGGCCTGATCGCTCTCCTTCTTGACGCTCTTCACGAGCAATCTGCTGATCAGCCTCACGTTGAGCGAGTATATCCTCTCCCTCTCCCTTTGTTAAGACTCCTCGCTTCTGTAAACGCTTTTTCTTACGCTGTTTACGCGCTGAGGCTGCCTCATTAGCCTTCTCAAGGCTGGCAATCCGATCACGCATTAGCTCAGCTGAGAGCATCATCACCTCAGCCCCCTTCTTGAGCTGGTTAATCGCCTCAATGATCGAAGCTGGTGATGAGCTCTTGTGCTGTCGCACGCGATCACGTATTAATGTTGATTGAGCCTCAAGCTCACGTACGTTGCTCGGCGTACGAGCCTCCCAGAGAGCCTCTGGTAGAGCAGCTGGAGTAGGCGTACGCAGCTGCACGTCTAGCTTTGATAGGACAGCGTCTGGCTGGAGAGGAACAAGGCCTGCACCTCGAAAAGCTGAGCAGATATTGGCTGTGGTGAACGAGCGATCAAAGGCTGCCTTAAACGCTGGCAGGAATTCGAGCTTAGTGATGTGGTTAATCTGATGGCGGATCAGGCTCTCAATCTCACGGCTGTACGCTCGCTTTAACGGCGAGAAGCAGCCAACGTCAAGAGGCTGAAGTAGGTGAGATGAGTGAGGTGGCATACAGAGCGTGTAGATATTGTTCTCCTTGCAGAGCTCTTGAAACTCAAGAGACTGGTGGCTCTCGTGGCCATCAAGGACAAGCAGCTGACGTGCTCCAACAACCTTCCCCTCTGTATGCTTAATAAAGTGCTTTAACCACTCAACTCCTAGCTTGTTGGTTGTCCATCCGTTGTCGCTAACTGCGATCGCCCAGTCGCGTGGGATATCTGCCTCCTCATACCAGGCAGACAGGTGATACTGGCCAGCGAAGATGAGGAATGGTGGGACTAACCAGCCAGCAGCGTTAATCGCAGCTATCGCTGTCACCCACTCACGGTCGCCAGGCTGGATAGCCTTTGGCCTGCCTCTCCTCTCTGACCCTGTCACGACGAGCTGGGTCTTGATCTTGCCCATCATAAAGCCTGCCTCGTCGAAGTTGTAGACGTCCTCATCGCAGATGCCGTACTTCGCCTTCGTCTGCTCTACGAGCTCAAACCAGCCTCTAATTAACACAGGGTCCTCACATAGAGCTCTCTGCCTATCGTACGCTTGGTTGAAACGTGTTGTGAGCCTGTCTGTACGCTTAACGAAGTTGCGCGGCCAGTGGACGCCAACCTGGCCTGCGCCGCGCGCAGCCAGCAGCTTATCAGCCATATCACGTACAGCTGCGTACGTAGGCGCAAATCCACGTTGATCTAGGCTTAGTATATGGCTGACAATTACCTCCTCCTCTAGCTGGGTGAGCTTCTTCGAGTTGGACTGGCAATCGCGTCGTGGAGGCTTGCCAGCGCGTCGGTCGCGTAGCGTCGTACGAGGGACATCAAAGGCCTGAGCAGCTGCTCGTACAGTCTTAATCTGATGCTTGTTAAGAGACAAGATAGTTAGCTGTATATCAGCTTCAGATGAGCGTGATACAATGTGGTGGGGTTGAGGCATTGTACGCAAAGGCGAGGTAGGTGATCAAAGTTGGTGGGGTGGGCGCCTCGCTTGTACGGGCGACTCGCTTGTAAACTACGTTAAACGCTCTCATTTCTTTTCTTTGTGTACTTGGTTGGGCAGCCTGCAAGAGTAGGAGCAAGACAGGTGTATAAACTACTGAGCTCGTGAAAACTAGGTTACTGCCTAGCCACATCAGGGGCAACGCGGGAACAGTATTTCTGCCGTGTTTGGCTGTGCTATCGCCACTGGCACTCTCATCTTAAGGAGTACTCGATTGCAAGTTGTCGTCCTGTAAGGCATTCCGCCTTGCATTCGTCGTTCATTCTATTTCACAGCAACAGACACAGATACCATCATGAAAGTTGTACTGGCGCACTTGCGAGTCAACACAACCGCCTATACTTACTTCCCTCAATGCTTCTCTACAAACGTTCTACCTAGAACGATTTCACATGCATAGCTGTTTGCCCTCTCAACCGCCTACCCACTTCTCTGACGAAATGTTGACGTCTTGCAGCGTCACCTCTTGAGAAGGGAATTGCGTAGTTTGTGGCCCTGAAAAGTGTGGCGTGACTGAGAACATGCTACGGAATACAGTAACCGTGCGCGTGACGAGCCACTTCGCGTGACGAGCCACCCCACCATCCCAACATTGCGCGTCGTCCCATCCTCAACGCGTCACAACTCAACAACCATGATTGCAATTCAAGAAGCAATTGAATACATAAATCGCGTGAGGCTGGAGATAGTTTTTCGTATCGGCAAGTTGCAAAAAAATCCAGGGTTGATCGAACAACGCTGTCGCGGCGGCACAAGGGTTTGCAGGTCTCCCATGAGGCCAGAACACAAGATCAACAACGACTCAACCCACAACAAGAAGATGAGGTTGTCAGTTACATAGAGAGGACTACAAGAGGCGGCGTACCGCCTACACGAGGTATTTTGAAAAATTTTCGGAAGCGCTGTCGCGCAGCAAGAGGTCTCCGATAGCTAGGTTGACCAGTTTCGCCATCGCCATCCCAACGAGCTCACCACTATATAGGACACCGGTATTGATCGCGAGCGTCACTTGGCCGACAGCAAGCATAAGTACGAGTTGTACTTCAACTTGCTGTACTCCAAGATGGAAGAACACGGCATTGACGAGCGCAATACGTACAACATGGATGAGAAAGGCTTCTACGTCGGCATCGCCCACCGCAGGAAAAGGATCTTCTCCAAGGCACTTTGGGAGTCGGGAGAGCGTACCCAGACGATGAGAGATGGCAACAGAGAATGGATCACGCTGTTGGCTTGCGTATGCGCTTCTGGAGAGGCATTGCCGCCCGCTCTCGTCTACGAGGGCACCTCCGGGGTTCAATCAAGCTGGGTTCACGACCTTTTGGAGGCCGAACAACACCAAGTATTTGTATCTCACTCGGCTTCGGGATGGCCTAACAACGAGTTAGGTCTTGCCTGGCTTCAACAGGTGTTCGAACGTCATACAGCAGCCAAAGCTCGCCAGCAATAGCGCCTTCTGATCCTTGACGGCCACGCCAGCCACCTTACGCCCGAATTTCTGGAGTTTTGTGAAGCCAAACGTATCATAGTTATAGTGTATCCTCCCCATTCAACCCACAGCTCGCAGCCGTTAGATGTGGTTCTCTCTGGGCCGCTTTCGAAGCACCACACTGAGGAGCTAACTCAACACCTCCAGCGAACCCAAGGCCTCTCAAGAATCACCAAACAGGACTTCTATCGTCACTTTTGGCCAGCGTGGAGCTTTACAATGACTCACGATCTCATTTTGAAGGGTTTTCAAGCTACAGGCGTATGGCCGATAGACGCAGACCCGGTACTTTAACGCTTCAACAACGGCCCACAACAACAAGATAACGAGCCAGGAATTAGAGAGCAAGGCGAGGGATTATATGACCTCAGCTGTGCAAGACTGTTGACGCTGCGGTGGCTGACAAGGCTAAATTTAAGCCAAACGGCTATCCCAAGGCCTGCACTCGCTGCAGGTTAAGAACGAGCTTCTCCGCCCCCAGAACGCGGAGCTACGCGCTGAACTCAACCTTATTCGAAAGCGCCCGATCAAGTCTACAATACTGACTACACGAGAAGGTGACGAGTGGCACGGCGGAGCTGTATTCTACAGTCCTAGGAAGCTTGCCAGCGAGCGCGCGCGCAGAGTCGCAGAACTTGATGGAGCCGCTCAACTACAACTCCAAAAAAAACTCGCAATAGAGAGATAATAGCAGCAGCAATAGCCCAAAAGAAGCAGGTTCAGGGAGCTACAAAGGTGGCTTAACAACAAGCTAAATTAGGCGTAGTTGCGAGCCTCAACAGCGCGCTGAGGAACTAGTTGCAGAACAGGCTCTTGAAAAGCAGCAACGCGACGCTGCAACTACTAGAAAACCCACAATACAGTCAACAAGCGTAAGCGAAAAGCATCACACAAAGCAGCAAAGAACGCGACAAAGCGTCGTCGTGGTGTTGCTGCATCAAGCCGAGTTGACGCTGGTCCGCCGGCGGCGTCTCCCCACTCAAACGCAGCGCAAGCCAGCGCCAAACTAAGGCACCTGCAAGATACAAGTAGTGCCAACGCTCTAGAAGCTTCCATATAGCAGTACGCCAGTTTTTGTCGCGATAATAGCTAATGTGTGTGGCTCAATAACCTCTTCTTTTCGATCGTCTGGTCTTGGTGGGGTGGCTCGACCCGCGCACAGGGGTTGTAGGTCGCCTAGGCATCGGCTCAGTCGCGAAGACTGTTGACAATCTTACTCTCCATCATTCATCATTGCCATAACACTCTGCAACTTTCGCTGTGGGCCTATGGAAACAGCACTGCTATCAGCAACGCATCGACTCTCTTCGTCAGCTCCTTAGCGTCGCGCTTCCCGTGCTTCTCAGCTGCATTGTCATTGTTTCGCGCACGACATACAGTCATGGCGCCCAGCATGATCAAGCAGCGCATCGCCTACTATGGCGCAGGCGATCTGATCGCTGCATTGCCGGCCCACAACTCGATGAAGTGGGTATCCCACTCTGTAGCAACACCGCCGGAAGCGCTTGTGATAGGCACCTGCGATGGACGCGACATCCTTGCCTTCATGGGAAGCGTTGGTGGCAGCCCACGCAGGGTGCAGTATTGCTTGAAGCCAGCTGATCGCGGACACAACGCATCCACAGCACCATCTCTTGCGCCAGACGAGGTGGTGAAATTGTCACTCGATGCGCCGTTTAGGTACAGCGCCGACACCTCTGAGCCGGGAAAGAGGAACCTCGACATCGTTGTTCAATGGTACTTCATGAACATCATTGAGCTCGATGTTGACTATGTCAAGTATTGTCAGCAATTTTATAAGGCACTGCAGGACATCGATGCGAAGAAACGCGCTGAGGGAGAATTTGGAACACCGGAACCCGAAGCACCTAGGCGCGCGCAAGACCAACGCTCAAGTTACCACGGTCGTCCCAGCCCAGAAGCAAAGGGGACCAAGCAGCTTGTTACCCCAGACAAAAGCCTAGGAGAATGCCCATTAATTAGCATGGGCGGCGATGAGCATACTGATCTGGACAGACTGCACGATTACTTGGGTTCACACGGCGTGCTTTACTTGCTGAAAAATCTACCTGGTGCAGACGAGGTTCGATTTGTGCACCAGGACTTCTTCCTCGATGCCCAGCCAAGAAAGCTCTTTGTCGGCTATCATAAAGAACGCGGCAACGATATCTATGCATATATGCGAAAGCCACGCGAATACCACAGGATCGAGTTCTACATCGAAGATACGCACGCACTTTCGAGGACAGTCATCCGCTCTGAAGATGTTGCCAAACAGCGCATCCTGCATCCCTTCAACAAGACTTATCTGGAAGGTGCCCACAGAATCGGCCAAGACGAGAAGGCACGACTCACACTTATGGTAAAGTGGTACTTCGTAGCAGCCGGCGTAGCTAAGAATTGCGTGCTCAGAGAGACAAAGGCTTTTCCTGAGCGCTTGCGGAGTGCGCTTGAATACATTGCCGAGCGGATGGGAGCTGCTTCTGCCAGACCACCCTCAATCGACTGCGGACGACAAAGTGAGCCTAGGACTACACCGGAAGAGGCAAGCCCAGCCATCGACGAAAGTCCTGTCCAACCCACTACCATCGAGATTACAACCGATCTTTTATCGTCGCCCAGCACATCTACAATCGCTTCTCCGCGCCGGTCAACTGCTTACGCGGAGCAACTGAACGATGAGGTGAACGCAGTCAACACTTCGATATCGCGACTCACGAAGCGCACCGCTGATGATGCAGAGTTCGAAGATCTCGCTGGGATAGTCTTGGAAGTGCTTGCCACGGATCAGAATCTTACAAGTCAAATCGGCGACATCGACAAGCGGATTGGAATGTTGCACACGCAACGTAGGGAGCTGGTAGAGAGGAGGAAACAGGTAAAGAGAAAGTTCACCAAACAGACTTTGGCGATCGCTTCGAGGATGGATAAATAGAGGTACGAAGATTTAGGTTGGGGGTTAAGCTCACGTGAAGCACATGTATCTCGGCAGTTTCTCCGTGCAAACAGCGAAAGTGTCAAAAACAATCTCACAGTGCACTAAGCTCTAGCTCCTGTTGATATATGAGAGGCTGTCGTAGTGTGGTCGAACATGTCTGTGGCTATGGCACGTACACTCTTGTGTACCTGGTTTGCCGCGTTGTGTACGACACCCAGTTATCATCCCACACCCATCTCTGCCTCACTAGAGACAGGCTCACCGTGGATGCAGAAGATGTAGCGCTCACAGTGCTGTTGGCAGCGCTGCTGTGAAAGTTATGATTTCTGTGGAAGCCCCAAAAATATTCTTTCTCAACCGCTACAGTTCCGCTTGCAGCTGACCTTCGTCACTTTCGATATCTGTATCGTTGAAAGTGACGTAGAAGTCATCATTCGTCGCACGCTTGTCTTCCGTGGCCATGTTCTCCGACGATCCTACAGCACCCGGCATACTCGGAGGGAAAGCCGTGGCCATGGATTGAGTGAGCGATTGGCCAGCTACCACAGAAATGTTGATCAGCTGCTGCGCCATTGATTGGTGGAGTAGTAGCTCCTCCTGGCGGAGCTTTTCTCTTTCTGCTTGTATCTGGATGATCCTTTTTCTACCCTCTTGATTCATTGCCTCCACATCCTGATTCATCTTTTTGACGTGGGTGTCCACCTGTGCATACATAGTTTGCAAACTCGCTTTGCCCGTCTCTTCCCGTAAAGCTTCGACTAGCATACTGGCAGAGTATATCTGTGATAGCAGCCGGTCGGACGGAAGGTGCAAGCGATGGACTGCAGCGTGGCGCAGTTGAGCGACGAGTGGGACCAGCTTGTTGAAAGACGCACGTTCAGCGATGCTCATACAGTTGTCTGGTAGAGACTTCATATGCTTCTTGATGACATAGAGCCACTTTGTAAGCTCGACTGCAGCTGCACAACGCCAGCCACGCTCCTCGAGCAAAGAGGGAAGCCATGCTCTGATAAAGTTGAAGCATGACTCTTCAAGGATCTGCTGGGCCACAGACAATACACGATGTTGGATTTGGAAGGGAATCCTAGGATGATGTAAGACTAAGCAAGCGGATTCAGTCTTTCTACTACTGGCGATGTGAACTCCCGCGTCTGCGTTATGTGAGACGTTTCGTATTGAACAGCAATGACGCAACGATCTTACCAGCTGCAGTTCCTCCAGTCGGTTCTTCAACGCACTCGGCTTGCAACATACATTGGTCCTCAATTGCTCTCCCTGATGATGCCTTACGCTTCTTCGAGATGTCCTTAGCCGATGGTTCCTGGAGCGGTTCCGAAAACAGGTCCGGAAAGTGCCTCCTTGCCTCCTCCTCAGACTCGAAGACACGACACTTGAGAAGAGATATGAGAGAAGGAACGATTTGGTCGATATGACTATCGCTAACAGAGCCACCCGGAACAGGCCGTTGATCTGAAACGAGTTTACGAACCACCTTCCTTTTTCGCACGCACGCGTTTCGGCCAACGAAAAGTTTGCGATATTCCAAGAATAAACGCTGACGATCGATCTGTGTCTGGCAGTTCATCTTGCTCCGAAAGATGTTGACGGCAGCATGAGCTTTGTGAACGAAAGCAAGCGCTGTTGTCGCGTAAAAGTCTTGGGCGTGCCGCACACGGCTGGCGCCAACACGACAAAAGCTACGACAGTATTCTTTCCTACCATTCGTCGTCCGCTGAACCTTTCGCTGTTTGATCGAAAACTCGACTTGTTATCTTTGTACAACGTCAGTTTTTCTCTGGTCCTTTCCAGCTACAACATTCGCATACGCCATCCTTCGATGTGATGGGCTAGCACGGGTACGGCAGTCTTGACGTCTGCGGCAGGGTCTGACCTCGGGAGACACGGCTCGCTGCGCTGCTGTCTTAGCGACAGGGAGACAACCGCGCCCGTGCGCCACCCCACCAACATCGGACGACCAAAAAGATGGGCTGTATGCCTATCACAACTCGCTTTTGTCGATCTTCTCCTATATTAGTGTGTAGAGACTGGCGCATCGTTCATGCTACTAGCATCTCGCTGGCGTCTTGATCTGGCGGCCGCGCGTGATGGTTTTGCATTGAAGAGACGACAGCGCGAGTGCAGCGTTGACTCGACTGCCACTACCCACAATACGATCACGCCTTGTGACAATTGTTAGAATCGACTGTGTATCTTTTTGCATATGTGTAAATATCCCGTTGTGAGGTTTTCTCGTGAATGCAGCTTGTCTTGCCTGCTGTTCCTGGGCCTTTGCGGCAGCACGCAGCAACGCCAAACGTCCGTGAATTGCTGGCCCCGCATTCGACCAAGCATAATAAAGTGTCGCAGGCTGAGCACTGTTGGGAACCTAGTCACCAATAACGCCGCGCGATGGCTTTTGTGGAAACCCAACTACGATGCGACGAACAATAACAACACATGCACTCTCCTAGTTTTCCTGTCTACGATACACGCACCCAATCGTGCGACATAAAGGCACCGCCAACATGTCGCTCTTGGAGTTTCCAGAAGCGTTATGTACTAAGAATGGCGTGTGGGCGCTAAAGTTGTTGCACCCGACAGTGTCCATGCAAGAAACGCGCCTATCCAGTAAAGGTGCACCCCAGCTCCCTTTGCGGTAACATATCTATAAGAATGGGGTTGTGGAGGCACATATGAATAGCCCTTGCAGGGAATCTCAATTCAACGCTCTGTAGGTTCATACGACACCATTCTTGATACAACTGCGTAGCAGAGTGACGATGTGGCTAGAAAAGGCGGTTTTGTTAGGAGCTTTCCGCAGCGGCGTTGCAGGACAAGCACCACTGCGGACATCCATATCATCACACCGCTTCTTCGTAGACCTTTCCGCGGGTTTCCAGATGCTTTCGCCGGCCTCTTTGAAGCTCCTTCAGAGCTCTCGCGAAGCCTTCTCCCTATCACTTCTCGCTTTTTCACTCAATACTGGCATGTTGGCTCTCTCGTTTTCGATAACTCGTGTTCAATAACTTCCAAAGCTTCTACCTCTTCACAGATGGAATTCTCTGGCGCTCATATTGCTGCACTGTATTTCCACCCCGCGAAAATGTCCTGTACAGCTCGCGTATCTGCCGCATACATGATGTCTAGAGGAAAAACCTGGCTGTCCACGATCACGTAGGTCGGAAGCATGACTCACTCATAGCCGTCATCCTATGGGTCTTGAGACAGAAGACAACTGACGCCGTAGCAGGCTACATATATTGAATGTTGCCTGAAGTTGCTCTATCAATAATAGCGCACTCAACCGGCCTCGTATGCATCGGCTGGGTTGCCACAGACGATGGAATTTGGTGGTATGTCACAGACGACGAGTGACCCGGAACGAATTATGGCACCGTTACCAACTCGCACCCCGGCTCCTACGACGCAGCAATCACCCATGTAGACATTCTCGCCAATGTAGACATCTCTAGCGACTTCAAGACTGCAGCTTGTTTTCGATGCTTTTGTGTCAGTTGGCGCCTCCAAAGTCGTGATGATAACACACGCGCCAATCCTGGTGTTTCTTCCAATGCTTATTTTGGCTGAATCGAGTAATCGAGAACTAGGCCCGATGATAACATTGTCGCCAATGAACACGTTGCAGCCGTAATCGCAGTGAAACGGTGTGACAACGTGTGCATTGTTACCGAGTCGACCGCTGCCCGGATTGTCTCCACAATGGGGCTGGGTGCAAGCTGCATGTATAGCTGCCCTGAAATAGCGCTCGCGCATATCCTGCACAAGCTCGGGTATCGCATCGAGGGTCTTGTTAAAGTGATATAGCATAGCTGCGCATTGCCTTCGATCATCAACTAACTGAGTATCGTAGGGCATGAAAGGCTCTCCATCTAACATCTTCTGCTTCTCAGTCTTAGGAAGACTCGCTGCTTGCTTATGCCAACATAGCGATGGCTTTGACAGTGCGATATCCATGATAGCTGGTGAAGAAAATCGCGACGACTGTGTTCTCTGGCAGTATGGATCAGGCGCTGGCGCAGAAGGAATGGCTGTGCTAAGACCCATATTGTGCGGTGGTTGGTCATATCCGCATGCCTTGTGATATGCCAAAGGTGGAATTTGGATCGGGTGTATCGCTCGACGGTCTTCGTTAGACACGTCTCTCTCGTGGACATGCACAGGCACAAGCGGATATGGAGTACGATAAGGGTATGGCTGCTCTCTTGGTCGCGATGCTCGGGAAAGATCATGCCTGTCCGTTTCCCTGCCTGGTGCAGGCAGTCGATACTCGCGTTCTTCGACAGTAACACCACCGTTAGTGTCTGCACGCTGAACGGGAGCTTGGGGTTCTTGGTAGATGCTGTGGTCGCTACCAAGGCTAGGTTCGCTGTTGAGTATGTCTGCCAGGTTGCAGCGGCGTGGTTTACTTTGGGGGTGATGTGTATCTACGGGCTTTGGCGCTTGATCTGATAACGAAGGCAGAGATGTTGAGCTTCCGTTCTTTTGCAGTGTCATCTTGTCCATGGAGCCTTGGCAGGTGATGCCGATACGAGTGCAGTTGTTACATTTAGGCTTCGCTTCGTCACACTTCTTCTTGCGCTTTCTGCACATTCCACACCCAGTCTTGACCCGCTTCATGAATGGTTTGTTCCTCCTTGGTCCGACGTGGGTAGCACCATCCATCGGCTTTGTTGCTACTGCTCGATCTACGCTGCTCCGATCTGTCCTACGCATAGGGGTGTGTGGCTCAGAAGCGAGTGTTGCGTTACTGTAAGCTGGCTTCACTGGGCAAGCATCGCGGTGCTGTGATGACTGGATGTCGCACTGAGATAGTTCGTGGGACGGGGTAGTCGATCGCTGAGCATACCTGCCATCATCTACCAGGGGCTGTATGTGCTGTGGTGCAAGTTTCATGTCATGCAACCTCTTCTGGTTGATCGGTGAACCACTACAGCTCGCAGTCACAGAAGGCTCTCGCGATGGCCGTGAAACCACAGCTAGTTCATCCGAAAACGGGTCTACTCTTTCAAGGGTTGATCGCAATTCCTTACTAGGGCTTGTTGGATATGTGCCTACGCTCTCGATTACGGGTGAGGTGAAGCGGCTGACAGTGCGGCAGCCGTCCTCATATCGCCTGAGCGTAGAGTTCTGGTCCACTTCCCCACAACTCGGTGGCTTTGGGCTTAACGAAACACGGGCGACAAAATCAGTCTGCTCTCTATCAGTAGTGTCCATGCTGTTTGCCACACGGACCTACTCTTCCCGTTCAGGTACTATTTCAGGTTCTCTGACGCTCCAATTCGAAGTCGTCGGGTCCCGAAGATCTCCAATGTCAGCCTTCGAAGGCTTATTTTGCTCAGAAGTATGGCGCGCGCAGACTGTTAGAACCGCTGCAGGCAATGGGCACATTTTGGCATTTCTGCTCCCAGCTAGAACATTGACATCCTGCTTGACAAATGCCTGCCCAGCTGTGGTTTTTGTGTCTGATCTCAACCCTAGCTGGGTGGATAATCCTGAGGGTGCAATCGGTGCACGATCTGTTGCTGCGATAGGCACAGTACATGCACGCGTTCTACGATGCTGCACGATGGATTCGCTCTGTTTCGCACATAGTGACATCGACCGCTCGGATCGTGCTAAGAATCCCGAGGGCTCATCGCTCATGTCGGGTTCGGCTGTGGCATGTTGTATCGCGGTCTTTTCATGAATCCAGCCGTCTTTGGAGAGTCGCCCCGGTGTCCGTTCTAAACTCACCGATGCCAGATGTAGCTCCTCGACTGAGCCACCCGGGAGTGAAAAAGGTGTGGCTTCTTCGAGGGTGTGATCGCTCGACCTCTTCGTAGAAGACATCGCTTTGCTTGCTGCTTGCAGCTTGGACTCTCTGTGAACCGCCTCATCAGCGGGTGCGGAAGGCGTGGCCTCCAGAATCTCCAGCTTGCCCGGTATCTCTTGCTGCTCTCGTGTCTCCAAGGCTTTCCTAGCTGTGAGCAACGCAGACAGCGGTGAATCCTTTTCCTCAAGCGTACAATCATGGGCTCTTTGCGATTCTCAGCTAGCCAGCTCCCACGGCTCTGGCCCTTTCTGACGTGAGTTTTCCGGAGTCTCGTGTTCCTGGCATCCTGCGTCCTGGAGCTTCGCTACAACATCAGGGTGCGACGATAGCTGCATGTGGCCGACACTGCCAACCTCCTCGATGCGAGGTGAGGGCTGAGCATGTAAACTGTGTCGCGAACGTAGCGCGGCCGGTTCAGTAGCGCTCAGATGCTATAGACACATGGTCAGCAAGATATGCTAGCGTGTTTAGAAGGAGATCAAATCACCTCATCTGTATGGCCAGAGCCGTCCGCAATGGCTGGATCTCGTTGGTTCGAGCCCGGTGTTTCTTCTAGTGTAGTCATCTTACTGATTGTCAGACTAGCGTTGTTCTGCCTGGGGGATGTAGCACCGCATTTGTACGAGGTTCCACCTTTCGAGACACACGCAGTTTGCTCTGGATCTTGGAAGAGCGAAGTGAGACTGCGCTGTGGTTGGCGCATCTGCTGCGGAGAAGCTGTCGGAATGCTTAGACATTGAGTTATCCCCTCGATTGGGGATTGTCTAAACGTCACTGTTTCCGGCGACTCGCTAAAGAACTGCACTCGACTGCCGGCTTCTTCAAATGATTGAGCTTGATTGTGGACACGTCTTGTAGCGGTGCTCTGAGCGGCGATAGTCTTCTTCCAGTCTGCTTCTAGAGCCAGAGTGACAAAGTTGTGCGGTTCCCATGTCGGCTCATACAGACGTCCCGTTCCTGGGTCGATGCCCTCCCACTCAACCAGATAACGCGTTCCATTGTCCTCCAAGATCCTTGTCGCCGCCCAGAACACTTCGCTAGCAGATACATGTGCTCGATAGAGCTCAGATGCGTCGGTGAGGGCAAGCCGTGTTGTTCGACGTCGCTTGCTTCGAGCGGAGATGTTCGAGGTCCGTTTTCGCTTGTTCGCTGTTTGCTTCGAAACCATTTCGCGATATGACACTAGGTGGTGATGTAAACTGGCCAGACTTTTTGACACCGGCTTTGCTGTTCATAGACCGTAAAATATATATATATATCCGTGTGTGTGTGTGTGTGTGTGTGTGTGTATGTGTGTGTCCGCTTTACATATTTTCTGATGCCGTCTCTGCTTTCGTTGCGCACTTTCTTAGCGTTTGGATGGACTTCCCAAGTGTAACGGGCCAGGGCGCAAGCACAACAGGCCTCCTGGTCGGCGTCGGGGAACGGTACGTGCAACTGGAGAGCGGTGCGACTTGGTGTTGTTGCACAAGAGCGTCCGGCAGCGAAGACAGGGTAACACGTCGGATGACATTGTGAAGTCGAAGAACTATCGTTGTCATGCTCAGTAGCTGGTCAGCTTCGACTCAGCAGCGGCGCGGTTGCCAAGATTACCATGTCCGTGCACCAGTTGCGCAGAAACCAGATACGCGCCACTTGTTCCCACACGAAATGACTACCATGGAAGAAGCGCTTGCAGAGTGCGACTCAATATTCCCTGGCGACAAGGTCTTGTGATAGAGAACAGCTGATGCTCACAGTGTTGTTCGCTCAATGTTGACGCGCACGCGCCGATGTGAAACGCGGTGTTCTGTATTCTTAGAAATGTGCATAGGTAACCCAACTGCGCCAGATGGAACAACATGGCGAGGAGCAGCACTGCAATACTAAGCGGGCGTGTGTAGCACAAACAAGGCGCCACTATCACCGTACTACGCCAACCGCTATAACGTATAGCTCCATGGGCTGGCAGGGACTAGGTTGAGAAAGTATGCAATGTGGATCTGTGCATCGTGTGCACGGACATAGGCCGCAGCGGCAAACGCTCGGCCGTGGGCCAAGCTGAGCGGGCTTCTGGGCTTCGGACTGTTTGTCTCTTACAACGCGCGCGCACCAACGACGGCAATCGTGGAAAACACTCCATCCTAAGCAACTGTATCTCGCAAACATATCCTCTTGCAAGCGCGTTGTCTCTAGGTGCTACTGATTCACCCTGAACGTCACGCAGCAACAGCGCGGCGTTCAGACCGTCGACAGGGTCTTGAGCTGAATACTTTCGATCTTTGGCGAGGGATGCCGCTCGACTCGAACCGCACTCTTCATGCTTGGATGAAGCAGTACAAGCAGTACAAACAGAAAAAGAATACAGATAAAATGCCAACCGAGCCAGAGAAACGTGATCTACTTGGGTTTACCAATGTTGAGGCAGAACACCCCAAGCGGTACATCCGGAGGCTGTGGCTCGTCGCAGAGAACGACCGCAAACCATTCCCCGTGTTCTTGGACCCGCAAGTTCAGGAGCTTGCAACGCAGGTAAACGAGGTGGTCAATAGGTTCGTGAAGGATGAGGATATGCGGCATGAAGAGCTGTGTGGCGGCGCTTTTCTCAAAAAGGACGCTGCACATATACTCGACGAGTTAGGCTTCGGGTCGCGCATCTGGGGCGACGGTTCTGGGGCCGAGATACGACTCAGGAGCAATCTGCCAGGGTCGCGCCCTCGGTGGGGTGTCTACACAGACTCCGGATACAAGAGCAACGATGAAGACAGGTAAAGCTGTTGGCCCAGGCGTCCGCGAACAAGATACTAATGTCGGCAGTATTCGGAATAACCTGCGGTACTGGATGGCTGCTCGGATACAGGCTAGGATCAATGCGCCTTGCAAAGAGAAGAAGAGCGTTCCTTCAGTAACAGCGGAACGCATGGAACAGCTACCGCAGGCGCCTACATCAGTGCCTGCATCACCATCGCTTCCGCAATGGTCTGAACCCATGCAGCGCGGTGGCACTCCAGATGCATCCAGTCTCGAGCCGTCTCGCTTGAAACGTCGAAGGAATAGTTCTGCAGCGACGGTAGAAGCAGAGACCAAAGCAGCCAGCAGCCGATCCAGGAGCAGAGCACGCTCAGACGACTCAAGCGATCCAGTCGACACCTTTTCCTTCACGAGCTTCATATGCACAGGTCCAGAAGCAGACTCACCCCAGTTAAGAAGCGATGGATACAAACGACCACGGATAGACACCTCGCAGCATGGATCACGCTCTCCATCTCGCCAACAGAGTCCTGAAGCCACGTCCACCGCGGGTGACAATCCGCCGACCGACATCACCATTATCACAACGCCGGATAGGATCAGTGGCAGCGAAAACAACATGAATACCCATGAAGACAGCCTATCCAGGACCAACCAAATGAAGCGGAAGCTGCAACTTGACCTTAGTCGGCTCCTGAGCAACAAGCCAGATTTCACCGGCATATTACACGACGTCATACCGCCCACAAAGAGACTCTACGCCATCAGTCCCCATCGCAAACCGTACAGTGACATGGAGGTTGAGTTTAGAAACTTCATCCGAGCATTGGACCATTGGGAAACGCTTATCAGAACGCGCATAGCTTCCCCTAGTGTCGTACGACCGCCAGTCAAGGATCACCTCGAAGTGCTAGCCGCCAAAAGGACATTCGAGGATCGCGTAGCTATGCTTCAAAAGCTGGGTCCAAGATCGCACGTAGACTTTCCTTTTGAAAGATGGACCATTTCCCTTGCGCTTTTTTTCGAAGGTCTGTTGGGTAGCACTTACATGCCTCTTCCGTTTAAGGATCTGGTGGATCGTTTGAGAGCTATCAACCGGCCCCTATATGATGCTGTCCGCCGTGGTGAGTAGTCTGAGTAGTGGGACACCAACGTACAGCGCGCCGGGTATTCGAGATTCCAGGACTTCGAATACACTCTCATGCACTTGCAACTTCTGCTTTGCAGACGCGGTTCACTCGTCGTCTTGCACGGAACATCGATTCGTCCAGTATAGACCTGCCCTGAAAAGGCCTAGACCATGTAGACATCCCAATCTGATTAGTCCGAGTATCAAGTCGAAGATGGACTCATGGCAATGTTGATGAAAGCTAGCACTATTTGGTAAGGCCACTACTGAACGAGAAAGGCGTAGCATGGGACCAAAAGTCGCCTGCTTACAGGAACCGTAAGCTACAAGCGCATGAGAGTGTACTGTGAGCGTAGGTCGTCGATTGCTTCCATGCCTGACTTGCATCGTTCCGATTATGCAGGGACAGGCAACACGAGGGTGATGATGCTTATCTAGTCAATCTACATGGTCAGAACGTGCTTACTATGGCACGCCCCGCACCTGGTGCTGACAGATCGCAGGTGGGCCATCATAGCGATTACGTAGCTCGTCGATAGCACATTCGACCATCGTTCTCTCAACACTACGTTGGTGGACGTCAGCGTTTTGTTTACATGGCTGACCTGCCAACGCAGGTAACGTTATGCGTGATTGGCAGCGAGTGGTGGACTCCAAGCTCCATGCTCCGTGATGCATTCCGCGGCTGGTATGCAATTAGTCTCACCGCCCTGGCAGTTCTCATCTCTATCTGGCACTGTGATGTTGCTGCTCGCTGTCATCCTCCGAGCTGATGTCTAGACACCCAGCGTCGCGCGATCCTTTCGGCTGGATGCGGGGTGTCAGCATTTCGGGGCGAGTGACTGGAGCGAGCAGCGCTGCTGCAGCCATAGTTGCTCTACAGATGGCCTTCTGTCAGCATAAGCATACTGCAAGCGAGCTACTATAAAGGCGCTGGTGCGACATGGTCGCGAACCTCGTCTGTGGTTGCACATGGCTACACCTAAGGCTCTCTTCAGTCGGAGATATAGGATGTGACAGGCGACCAAGCTCAGCAGCATGCTGGAGGGCTACGACTACCGACTCCGTGTTCTTCTGTTGAGCTAGGTGTAGTGTTTCTCAAACTGCTTTATGAGGTGCGCGAGCTTCATAGAACCCTTCTCGAGCGGACGCATAACTTTTAGGGAGCCCATCTTCTCCCACAGCTAACTACTTCGCTCACTTTGTGCATCTGACCGTCGAGGTGTGCACACGATCGTGTCGGCTGCGAGCGCGAGCTTTTATGGCTGAACCAGAAGGTATCGTTCTCAGGCACTGGTTTGTACAATCTCTATCACCTGTTGTCCCTTATATCTGGATGATCCTCGTTGACCTCTCTCGTAGGGCGACCTTATGCGCATATACAAGTTATGGAGTAGAGCTCCAGTAGAGTAAATTTACCCTATCTTCTCAACTAGCACCCAAACCTCCTCTGCGACGACCGCATAGCTGATCTACACGCCGTAACTGCTTGTTGCCAACAAAGCTAACCAGTCACACAACCTCGGTGGTGTATTTGAACCAAGATGTCCACAAGAAGTCACTGACAATATGTAAGCCTAGGACCACATCACATGACTGCTCTGCAGGCATGACTAATGCGTCCGACTACTTTCGAGCTCAGATCACACACTTGTACATATACACACCAATACACTCATACATGAGACCTAAGACTAGTGCCACCCCATGCTTACAGTTATGAGCCCGGCCTAATCCGTGCTATCACTTCTATCACATCAACCTCCTATCACTACCATCATGTCAACCCATTCTGTTAGTTCTGACATCATTCTCCAAGGCCGCAACAACTGGGAGCTCTGGATTTTCGTCATCAAAAGAATAGCTGAAGCAGGAGACGTATGGGAGTACATCGATCCCGATCGAGCTGTCCAACCTCTCCAGAAGCCAGAAAAACCCCTTCGTCCATCAGCCATAATTAACGATGATGGATCGCCTGCCACCGAGCCTGGCCAAGAAGCTTTTGCTCAATACAACGCGGATGTCAACACCTACTACAAGGAGATCAAGGAATACAGACGCTTGCGAGATAAGTTAGGTCAAGTTGAAGCGCACATCACTAAAACGATCAGCCAGGACCTTCTATACCACATCAAAGACAAAGACACGGTCTACGAGCAGCTCAAGACTCTTCAAGAGCTGTACTCACCTACTACCGCTGATCAAGAATACCGAGTCCAGAAAGCATACGAGTCAGCGAAAGTGCTGCATGCTCGTCAGTCAAACATCGAAGACTGGTGTAACGACTTCCTCGCTGCATACAGCCGTGCGAAACAACTCGATTTGCCAGAAGCACATGGCTTTCGACCTCACAAAGACTTCATTCGAGCCATTAAACAGATCGACTCAGGCTACTCTGCCACTAGTGCTATCGAGCTCTTCAAGGCCGAAGAGACATGGAGCCGCTATCGTGATCAGCCTGTGCCACACGAAAGCCAACTTCCCACCCTAGTCGGAAACTTCCTACGATATCATCGCACCACACATTCAAAGAAAGCGAGCATACAAACTGCAGCGTTTGGGGCGAAGTTCAACAACAAAGAATCTCCATATTCTGAGAAAAGAGGCAGAAACGATGGCAAACCCATGAAGCCATGCCTCTGCGGCGACACCCACTTCTGGGGACAATGCCCATACATTGACACCTCACTAAGACCAAGGGGATTCGTAGAAGACCCTGACAAAGCCAAGAAGATCTCCGATTACGAGTTCAAAGACAAGAAGGGCCTATTAAACAAGATTCGGGAGAAAAATCGGCGATATAAGAAACTCAAAACGGGCAGCCCTGGTCATAAAGCAGAATCTGATTCGATAGAGATCGATGCAGGTGACGACCCCATCGAACACACTTCCCACCAAGCCTATGCTGTCTTTCTCTCAGCCTTCAACCACCAACCACCTTATCAGCACTATCCGCTCCTCCATTCATGGACGTTGGATCCAGCCACCGACGTACATATCTGCAACAATGCTGCCGAGTTCCAATGGAAAGCGCCGGCTGCTCCAGACGACATTGTACTCGCTGGAGGATCAGAAGTACGCATCGAAGCGTGGGGAGAAGTGAACATACCTCTTACTACCGCCAAAGGCACAAAGACCACAACGCTTAAACGAGTGGCACTAATCCCTACCTTCTTTACAAGCCTCGTCTCGCTCGCACGCCTGTCGTCATCAAACGTGCACTTCGACTCAGGAAAGAGCATCTTATATCGTGCCGGAACCTCGCGGGAACACATTGCTGATCTTACCCGATTGGGAGGCCATTGGCTCCTAGTGCATCGAAGTGAGCCTCTACAATATGCAGCCTCACATACCGCGCTGCACTCTTTCTATGTGACAAACAAGAGAAGACCGCAATACTCTGCTCTACCAGCACGACCTCGCACGCTTTCAAAGCCACAGCTACATGTGCTTCTCGGACACGCTGGGAGTGATGCTATCGACCATTTGTCTGGCAACGTCATCGGCATTACGCCACCCACAGGAGGCTCACCAAAGACGATCAACTGCGAAGAATGCTCGCAAAACAAAGGGCATCAAATTGTCTCGCGCCGAATTGGTCACGAGATAGGAGCATCTCGGCCATTCGAGACTGTAGCCATTGATCTTATTGGACTTGACGTAACTGCCTATAACGGCCATCGATATGTTTTCCATGGCATTGACCTCTATACGAAGTTTCACTTCGTATTTACAATCCCTAAACGCGACAAATCAACGCTTCTTGATGTGCTCAGACAGCTAGATCGAAGCATCAAACGCGAGTTCAACGCCACCGTTACCTTCCTCATTGCGGACGATGAAAGAGGATATGGCATTACCGACGACTCAGCTCGAGCCTACTGCAACCAAGAAGGCATCAAGTTCCAACTTCGAGCACCACACGTCAAAGAGCAGAACGGCTCTGCTGAACGATCAGGCAAAACTCTCATTGACCGTAGCCGATCTATGCGAGTCGCGTCCAACCTACCTCTAGCCCTCAGCTCTGAGATGTACATGTGCGCTGGCTATCTGCTCAACCGAACTCCTACAAAAGCACTGGGTTGGAAAACTCCGTTCGAGATGGCGTATGGCAAAAAGCCGTCGTTGGCTCACTTGAAGCTCTATGGTTGTCGAGCGTACGCGCTACGGCAGCAAATAGCAAGAGGCGACAAGCTCAGTCCGCGTTCTCTTGTTGGATACTTGGTTGGCTACGATGCATCAAACGTCTACCGAATATGGTTACCAAGAGCTAGAAGCAGAGCTCACCAAGGAAAAGTCGTACGAGTGCGTGACGTAACGTTCAAGGAAACCATGTTCTACCAACCAGAGAAGGATGATGCAGAATCGATCTTGCAAGGTTCAGACCTTGAGGAGTTCATCCAAACATATCGCATGCCAACTCTCAACAACCCTGAAGACACTTCAGAGGACGAAGCAGAGAATAGCGAACAGCTAACAATTCAGCCCACATCAAATGAACAACTCCAATCTCAACAACACCAAGCAAATCTAGGCAAAGCTACTCAGCCAACAGTGTTTCCAACTCCAGCTCCAACATCACCAAGCCATAGAAGCATACAGTCACCCACTCAAGACTCCTACGACGCTCCACAAATACAACAGCAGAGAGAACCATCACCAAATCATGCAAGTTCGTCTAGGAAACGTAAAAGACACAGCTCAGTCGATTCGAACTTGGCTCAGAACAGAGAGCTCATCGACAGCAACTTGCGCTCGTCCCACATACTCTCAGAAGGATCGAGAAGAGCTAGGAGACCAACTAGAAAAAGCAGCAGCTTCTTTGTAAACACATACTGGTCAAGTTTTGTAGCTGCATCCGCAAAGGCGCCCAAGACGAGGTTCCACCTCACCGCTCTTCCACCTGAACCACGCTTCTACAAAGACGTTATGAAGCTCCCGTATCCACACAAAGAGGGATTCATCAGAGCCATGCAACAAGAAATAGAAGTTGTCAAGCGAAAAGATACCTTTGAAAAGATTACTTGGAGCGACTTTGACGATCAGAATAACGAAGTTCTTCCTCTTCTCTGGGTGTTCAAGTACAAGTTGGACAGTGAAGGATACCTCACAAAGTACAAAGCTCGTATCTGCGTGCGCGGCGATCTCCAAACCACGGCCGAAGACACTTACGCTGCCACACTGGCTATGCGCATCTTCCGAGCACTTATGGCAATTGCCGCCTACTTCAACATGGACATCCGTCAGTACGACGCTGTCAACGCCTTCACCAACGCGCAGCTCACAACGCCCGTTTACTGCTACTTACCAGAAGGCTTCTCCGACAACGAGCACCTATGGAAGCTCAATCGAGCACTGTACGGTCTCAAGACATCTCCACTGCTTTGGTACAAAGAGCTCACCAAAACCCTTACTAAACTGGGACTTCACGAAGTCAAAGACGCACCATGTCTGTGGAAGAACGATAAGCTTCTTGTGTTCTTCTACGTCGACGACATTGTTGTTCTAGGTCTGCCAGCTCATGCGGCAGCGCTGGATGACTTTGAACGAAAACTTCTACAAAAATACGAGATTCGGTCTCTCGGAGAGCTCAAGGTCTTCTGCGGCACCCAGGTCCATCGCGATCGCGTTAACGGTGCTATTTGGCTATCGCAAGCATCTTACGTTGACAAGATTGCTCACAAGTACCCCTCTCCAAAGACGTTCAGTCGACCTCCTTCGACGCCACTACCACTCGAGGAGTTACTTCCATCCGACGAGCCCAAACACGACGCAAATACGTACAGATACGCTCAGCTCGTAGGCTCAATTGGATATGTAGCAGGAGCAACACGACCCGATGTCGCCAAAGCCCATTCGAAACTAGCAGAGTTTCTCGTCAACCCTTCACAGCGCCATATCGACGCGGCGTATCAAACAATTGCATATCTGCAAAATACCCGGGATCAAGCCCTCCACTACAACGCTTCCGTCTCTAATGATGCTGCCTACATCTCAGATCACTGCGAACCAGACTTCTATGGAGCCACGGACGCTTCCTATGCCGATCACAAAGCTACTCGCAAGAGCTCGCAAGGCTACATCTTTTTCCTTTTCGGTGGTCCTATCGACTGGAAAGCTACCTTGCAGCGATGTGTCACCAAGTCAACCACAGAAGCAGAGCTGATCGCCGCTTCCTCTGCCGGCACAGAGCTCATATGGTGGTGGAGAGTGTTCCGTGACATCGGCTTCGATCCAAACAATGAACAACTGCTATACTGCGACAATCAGCAAACAATCCGCCTTCTTAAGGCTGCAACACCTCGCCTCAAGACGAGCCTTCGACACGTGGATATTCACCATCACTGGCTACGTCAAGAATCACAAGCAAACAACATCAACATCTCGTACACACAAACTAACTGTCAACCAGCAGACGGCCTTACAAAGCTTTTGCCTCGACAAAAGCACCAACACTGGGTTTCACTTCTTCACTTCGAACCCTTTCCTACAGTGGAGCATTAAGCTCAGTAAAAGGCATCTAGCTCAGCCAAAAGGTTAAGCACTACCCGACCAAAATGAGCGCGAAGCAAAAAGGACCTCAAAAACTGGCAAGCTCTGGGGACGCCTATCACATAGAGCAGAGGTCCACCAACACTGCGACGGCAGACGATCGCCCATCTGGAACTGCACCGTCAGCGGTACTAGCCCGCACCTAATGCAGCTCTGCCCGTCACACGGCAGGGGGTGGTCTACGATCACATCAGCTTCCAACATGCGTTCGAACCTGAAGGGGGTGTGTAAGCCTAGGACCACATCACATGACTGCTCTGCAGGCATGACTAATGCGTCCGACTACTTTCGAGCTCAGATCACACACTTGTACATATACACACCAATACACTCATACATGAGACCTAAGACTAGTGCCACCCCATGCTTACACAATATCCAGAAGACTAGACTACAAATATTGTACGAGTCGCACGAGTGGTTGGTAGCTTGTCCGTACCTTTGCGATGTTCTCTATAACCCTCCTCTCTACGCAAGCCACGATGCCAAAAAGCCAACGGCGCGTTCGCTTCTGCCAGCTCCACATCTATGCTTCAGAGACCGTCGTGGAAGAGAAGACCGTGCTTGCGAAGAAGACTGTCCACTAGGTCAGCTCACATGGCGGTATGGGAAAAAGATCTATGATTGAATGCTAGGCGAGTTTCACAGCATCCATGTCCGACAACTGACTACTAGAGTAGGTTCGCGCTACGACTTCCAGTCGTGCTGCTACGCTACTCATACTTGCTCCTTCCGCTCAGCCTATCTACACAGCGGCCACACTACGAGGTAAGAGCGAGTATGTTTGTCACCATCAACTGTACTAGACATGAAATTGGCTTTAGTTGATCCCATTGTGTTGACAGAATACTGGCCACAACGGCATCATCATGCACTGCCGTGTCGTACTCTGGACACTAGTCTTGTTTCTGTTGTTGATATGCAGGTAGCCAAACTGGTGGTACTGCAGCGTACCCGGAACACAGACCGAGAGCGCTTCTTGCTATCTGGCCAGGTGAGCGATCTACAATGCTATATACCTCTTCGCGGGGCTGTGCTTCAGCAGAACGTGGAGGCGTTGATCCCTATTTTGCAACTTGGCTTCTGCTAATCTGAGCTCTCTAGGAATCAGTTCTATGCTGTTCCACATATAAACCCGACGAGACTTTCGCAAATATACGCAGCCAAGTGGGTGACCACCCCGCTCGTTGCATGTGCGTGTAGCGACGTTCAAGGATCGATCACGTCGTAAGTTAATTCTGTAACTTACCAGAGCAGCCACTCGTTGCTACGCTGATATCTTTTGATCTAGACTAACCACCGTCCAAACGTGTCGTTTATTCACATTCTTCGCAGCATCGATAAGCGGCCACGACCCGACTAGAGACCGTCGTTCGACGCGTTCAAGGCTGGGGTAGTGGGGAAGTCAGAGCATTCACTAAGGCAATAGACACATCTGATGCTGTCGAACGGCAACCTTCGCCCTACAACCCTACCTTTGTCGACATGACCCAAGACCCTCGAGGCCTGCAAGATATGGTAAGTTCCATTTGGATGCTCGATAATTATTCGGGATGTATCAAGGCTGTGAGGATAAACCTAAGGCTGACCGACGAGCCCCTAGACCTCATTCGGCTAGCATTGAGGCATGTATCTACGATTGTCGAGGCCCATTGGAGTGTAGACATGTGGATATCGCTAATGCCAATCAGCTTTTGTGCCTCTACGCCCTCGTAGCGTGCGATGAAGAGCTTTTGAGACATGTCGCCGATTGCTCCGGATCTAGGTGGCCGTAGATCCCCTGCGCATCGAGCAGCCCTCACAAAACGACTCAGCGCACATGGCTGGATGTGTGTAATGCCGCAGCCAGACAAGGCGACAAGAGCAGCTCCTCTAATACGGTCCCATCAGCACACAAAGCCACGGCTGCACAGCTTACAGCGACCGATGATACGCCGTCGTGCTGCCCTCCTGCATACAGCAGTTTTACTTCGTACGCGCGGTACCTAGTGTGCATTTGGTCTGCTAACATTCCTACCTGTGTAACGGAAAACCCGGTAGGCCGGAATGAGCCGATAAGGTACAGTATTCCACCGGACTGCTTGCTGACTTTGCGCTCTCATTGGCTAGTTCCGACCAACCGGGTTTTCCGCTACACGGCGAGGGACGTTAATTGCTGCGAAAGCAGATCAGAGCGAAAGCATGTCATACGTGCCCCAGGACACACGTATGCGACAAGGTTGTCGGATATGGGCTCGGACATCGGATTGCGTCGCCATGAGCAATGAGCCTACTGGTGCATAGTGCGAGGCCATCCCTGCGCCAGCAAGAAGAGGTAATGTCTTCTTTTTTGATGCGTAGAGAGTAACATGACAGGTGCGTTTGCAACATCGCTGACGTTACAGTCCCATCCCACGGCTATCTCCATCGAACTATGACTATACAGATGGTAAGAAGCCATCCCTCCTGCACGAAACAAACAGTCAGACCTTTGCGATGGGAGACAAGATTGCCAAAGAGAGATGGCCGTGAAAGCAGTCGGAACGTATAAGAGATGCATCTCCGACATGGAAGTCCCGCAACAGCACACGGTCAATGCCTCTACCGATGCGTGGCTCACGACACCTGTGTATGGCATACATGGAAAGGCCAATTCGACTATAGTATTCGTGAGAAAGCTGAATGGAGCATCAGATCCATTTAGACCGCCCCGCTAATCAGATACAGAGTCGTTACAAGAGCCCTAGATTCGGACCTTACTTGATCCACAACACGATTTGCCGATGAAAAGGCAATGAGCTTTGTGCTTCCATATCCCTAGCCCACATGTAAGTACTCGACAACCGCGGGGAGGACGCTCTTGAGTTGATACGAGATTTACATCTCATGGGCGCTTGAAGTGTGTGTTGGTCTTCGGGTCCATCGGTACCGCATTAACGGAGCAACACAGGTTTCTCAAACACCACGCACCAACAGCATTGGTCATGCACATCCTGCTCTTGGCCTCTACCGTTGAGCTTCATGCACATCGACCGTGTCAGCTTCACTGCGCCGGAGTCGCTCTAAAGATCGGCGGGTTTGTGGCGCAGATGTCGACGCGATCACGTCGAAAGGTGCATCAAATGGCCCAGCCTTCCACCAACCTCCCACGAACTGCACCTGGCTGTCAAGGTTGACGTTTTCGATTTCGTAAGCCTCGCCATATTCCTCGGAAGTCACTACCTGAGCACCTAGGTTGAGCATGTAACAGCAGGAACGTGGTTGCCGCTGAGCCGTATCGAAGTCAAACTCACCAGTCAGCAAGGTACTGCAGTGTGGTTGTCGTGCGCGTTAGCGGGTGCAAAGCACCCAAACATGTCGCTCATCTGCGTCGAACCTACGCAACATTGTTGCTACTACTAACGCGATGTGATTGTCAGTTTGGGCGTCGAGCAGCGCAGGCGAGCCCAGCATGCAACCAATCCATCTGCCCTTGCTGTCAGGGCATCGTACGCGAAAATCTGTCAGCGCAAGCTGCCCGCCGGTCGAAGTCCAGTCCTCATAGAAAACATGTATAGGCGACTGCGCTTTGCACAAGTATGCGGCAACAGCAGTTACGTGCGCATGGTACTCGGCGACGATGCTGTAGAGGCTTTGGCGATGATGCCATAGTACAGCGAGCTCTTGCGTTACCCGAATCCCTTTAGACCTCATCTTGAACACTGCTGATCGCGCAATAGCACCTGATACATTGTCCTCACAGCCTTGAGTAGGTGCAGCATCGTGGGGCTAGACAGAGTGACCTTGTGCAGGCTTCTGGAGATGGGCGGCGGCACTTGAGGGCTAGCTTTGGACGTTGTATGCAGCGCCAGGACTGCGGTGCTGGTGATAACAACGGCAAAGCCAGTCATTTGACCTGTGTTTTATATGCCAAAGCAACCGGCCGTAACGAAGAACCTAGCCACGGAGACCGACACGAGCAGTCGGCTCACGCTGCGGCACGCGATTCCCGTCAAACCCTCCAGAGTCTCTGTCGTCCACCAAGTCCGGCACTGCCACCACGACAGCGTCCGCAGGCACTACAATACGAATGCCGCTGTCGGCATCGTCAGCAGTGGGTGCGTCAGAGGTCGACGGGGGCGGACAGTCGGCTTTACCACGCTCGGCGAGACGTTGCAAGGCTGAGGTCGGCTGAGCAGACTTCAGAGACACCAAAATCCGAAGTCGTTGTAAGCTTTGCTAACAGGATGGCAGCTCTAGCCATAGCCGAAGGCGCGTAGATGGGAACACCAGCTCGCCCACATCGACACTGGACAACAGCGGTCTGAAAACAGCGATCTGAACAAACCAGCCTGGCCAGTCTCACCTCGGCGAATTGACTGGGCGGAGATGACCAGACGCTCCGCACTGATCTGTTCGACTGTCAGCAAGTCTCAGAAAGAGGCTCTTCACGAATCAAGCACGGAGACAACGATGCAAACACGATTTGCGAGTGGAAGATATCCCACATGTTCAAGATTAGCTATAGTACACGATGCATATAAAGATGTTGCAAAGCTCAATGCGCGCGTAGAACCTCATCTTTTCGGCACGGTAGATTTTCCGCCACACAGAAGGAGACAACACTTGCTCGCCGTTCGGAATGTACGCCATTGACTCGGCCTCAGAGGTCCCGCTGAGAGAGTTGCGCCTGCGATCGGACGAACTGCTTTTGCACGCCGACTCTGCATGCAAGCATTGCGAGTTCAGAACTGCCATCAGCGAACTGCTCGCCCGCCACCTGCCCAACTTCCCGTCCATCCACTTCTTCAACAGCCATGGTGTAAAGTAAAGTCGTCGACGTGGCCTCGCGACCATAGAGTGGAAGGACTGGCTCCTTCAAACTGGGGTCAGGACGGAGAAGACGGCTCAAGCTACTGTCTTTTGGAGCTCGATCGCTCAGTCGCAGCTGCTAGTCCGCTCGACAGCAGCCTGCCGCAAGATCCAGCGTCACGACCCCGCCTTGAGCAATCGCGCCGTGATGGACTCACACGCATGGCCGGTTCAGCCAAGAACTCATGGTGGTGCTCGTGCAGATGCCGCACAGTGGAGGGCGGCACATCGAGCTTGGAGGTCGGGATGACATAGCCTCGTGCAGCTGCCCAAAGCAGTCTTTACGAAGCTCGACCAAGTCTCCTCGGAGGCAGTACTTAGGCCCGTAACTCAGGCCGACGTCCAAGGCGCCGGGTATGCCATTTCTACCACAATCATCCACAACTGACATGCTCCACGGCACCTGTGCCCCCTCCGCTAAAGCAGCTCGTCATGGGCGACATCAGGTACCTACTTGTGGTGAACGCCATCGATTACAAGGTGGAGACAAGTCATATGCTTGGCATCACCTGCATCGAATCGACTGCGCCATGCCGTTCAGCTCAAACATCGCCCGCCGTATCTCCAGTGTGCATGCAGAAGGCTTTCTTTGCCCTGGCCTGCCCAAGCTTTCTGCCGGCTTCTTCCTTTTGCGGTTGACCGAGATGGCACCTAGTACGGTCCGTTGCTCTATCTCTGCTCGCTCGAAGTCGATCACCATCACGCGCCCAGTCTCCTCGTTCCACAGTATGTTGCGTAGCATCAGGTCCCTGTGCAGCACTCCCAGCCCGTGGATCGCGTTGGCCGACAGCCTTACTTGCTCGCTAACCAATGCCTTATTCTCCGCTGTAAGATGCTGGCTGATAAGATGGCCTCCGAAGCTGAGAAACATCATGTGCACAAGGTCGGCGATGCCTTCGTAGAAGTACGGCGTCTCCAGGTCGATGTTCCCCAGGTGCACCGGCACGTGGATGCCCTGGATGGGCCGAAGCCGCTCGTAGATAGACGCCTCCCGTCGCAGGCGATGGGCGAAGTAGGCGGGCGTGCACTTCGCTGCCACAACGTATCCGTGCGATCGCAGACGGATGCGGAAGAGCACGCCACACGCCCCGGGCATGCTCACGGGACTGCAATCCGTGTCCAGGTCATCCGCGAGCTGTCGACGCATGAGGTCAAGGAAGCTTGACTGGTCAATCCGATGGTATTTGTCTCCGTGGTCTCGCACGTTAGGACAACATCTGTCGAGCACACCGCCCTCCGCGAGCCCGCGCAAGCATTCCTGCGTGCAGTATTGGCCGTCTTCTGCTCCCTGGCCACGCCTGCGCTCGCGCTCGCGACCGCTTGATGAGCTAGCCCGTGTCTTCTGCGCGCGCGAGAAATGCTGCGACAACGACAGCTGTCGGCTCGGCGTGCCCGGATCAGGCTCTGACTCTGGCTCGTCGTCGCTGGCCTCGTGCCGCTGCTCCGCTTGCCGGCAGCTAGGCGAGCTGTGCTTCGCTCTTCCGCCGCGCAGCTGCACAGGCGACATGCGAAGAAAGCTGTTGTCGTCTGGAGGCTGGTACTCCGACGACTGCGTCGTGCCTTCGGGGATCGCGTCCAGCAGCTCGTCGTACACCACCTCCCAGCTGTGCAGTTGCGCCGCCGCCTTAGTCCGCCATCGCTGCGACCGCGGCGGTGTCTTCAGCGCCTGGAGGGTAAAGGCCAGCATCTGGCCCACCGCGGTTAGGTGCAAGCGGTTCGCACCCTCCGAGCCGGCTGTCCACTCCGTCGTCTCTCCCACGTCGCCCTTTGGCACCGAGAGGAAGTAGTGCACCGTCCTGGGGTCGTCTCCCACTCGCAGGAAGATGTACGCTTCGCCCGTGCACACGCACCCATACTCCACCCCGATCCGGATCATGTAGGAGAAGGCTTGCGTGATGACCGCGGCGACCAGCCGGCGAAAGCGGTCTCTCAGCGTCTCGTCATCATGGCACTGCACTACGTCGTCGAGTTCCATCTCGCCCAGCCCCTCGTAGATGTAGCCAAGCGGGAGCTTGTGCGGCGCCTTGTACTCGAGGATGAAGGCTGCGACGCGATCATGAGCGCTTCGAGTCGTGCTTGTGTTGTATACGCAGAACTGGTCGGCCCGAGGACGCGACGAGCTCGCTGTGCTCTTGCGACCAGCGTCCTCCGCTTTTGCCGTATCTGTCGAGCCCGACGGCTGTGTCTCCTTCGCTTTAGCCTGCAGGCGTGGTGACCGCCGTCGCCCGGTCCCCGACACTGCCAGCTGCTCCATGTCCTCTTCCAGCTGCGACTCCGGGCTGAGCGTGTTGGCGTGGTTCTCAAAGTTCACCGAGCCCTGCAGCCCAAACTTGCGCCGCAGTCGTCGGTCGCTGTGCATGCCCTGGATGATCAGCGATACCTGGTCTTCGACGGTGTGCCGCTGGAAAAGGTTCAGGTCCAGCTCCGAGCTCATCATCCGCCGCCGCACAGCCTCGCCCGTCTCCTCGAGTGTGTGCAGCGACGTGAAATGCCGTTCGGACGCGAAGCCG
The DNA here is from genome assembly GCA_004936725.1 of Alternaria brassicae. Classification (NCBI taxonomy): domain Eukaryota; kingdom Fungi; phylum Ascomycota; class Dothideomycetes; order Pleosporales; family Pleosporaceae; genus Alternaria; species Alternaria brassicae. The sequence goes on from SMOM01000011.1 coordinate 160,155, forward strand.
GACTCCATCAGATCGTTCCAGCTGGTCGCCTGTCGTGCTGGGAAGTCGGTCCATGGGACCACCCTTTCCGGGCGAAGCTTGTTGTTTGCATTGGCAGGATTGCCTTGCGTGGATAGGGTCGGGTCGGTCTGGACGGTGAGGCCGGAGTGGAGATGGGTGTGGCAGGCATCGAGGAACTCGGGAAGGGCTGTCTTGCGTGTCTTCTCTGTAACTCTTTCCTGAGCTTGCTCTGCCTCCTCGCGCCTGCGTTGTTCTTCGTCCCGTGCTGCCTCTGCTGCTTCACGCCTCCGTCCTTCCTCCTCGCGCCTGCGTTGTTCCTCCTCGCGCCTGCGTTGCTCCTCCTCGCGCCTGCGTTGCTCCTCCTCGCGCTTGCGTTCTGCCTCCAGGTACAGAACCTTATAGTCTGGCGACCCCTCGGCCATATCGTGGCGATAAGATCTTTCCGACCACCAACTCGCTGCAGTGGGTCCGTCTGTTGCGTTCTCCGTCGGCAGAACACGAACACCCGAATATGCCTATCGCATGAGCGTAGACAACGACGATTGCGCCAGATGTTTGGGGCAATGAAAAGAGTCGCTTTGACAGCTGTAGTAAAAGAGAGTCGCGAGAGTTGTGTGGGAGCGCCGCTGTGTTTTGGCCGCTTACACTCCTAGTGCATGAGCGCCGCCTGCGCGCCGTTGCCCCCGCAACAAAGGAAAGGTCACGTTGCCAAGAGATGGGCACATCTCCTGGTCAGCGTCGTTCACGAAACAAAAGCCCACCGAGCAAAGCGTCTGTGCTTCCAAATATCGTCACAATGTCAAGCTGGAAGTCACTCGTTGTTCCCCATGTCGTATGCCACAAGATGGCACGAAGTCGTTCTGACTGCTGTGTCTTGGTGGGTGCAGGCAAGCGTCGGTAGTTCGTGCACGCCATTACTTTACGACAAAGCGATCAAAAACGTCAACACTTTCGGGCTCCTCACCTACCCTTTGTCCTGACCTATAACATGGCTTCTTTTGTAAAGATTTAGGCGCGACGGGCAGAACCATTTTGAGAACTCGCCGTTCACGTAGGCGTATGCAAGGGGTGATAAAAAGCTCCCTCCTCGTATAGCGGAAAACTCAGCGGGCCGGAACTAGCCAATGAGAGCGCAAAGTTAGCAGGCATTTCCGCGAGGTGCTGTATCTTATTGGCTCATTCCGGCCCACCAGGATTTCCGTCGCACAGGTAGGAATAACAGTATGAGGTCTTGTGTATAAGTGTATCGTTGTGGGTATGTATGAGTGTGTCTAAGCTCTGAGATAGTCCGACGCATTAGTCGTGCCTGCTCATACTTGTCCACTGCTCTCAGCTTATCTACGTGGCTGGCCACCTTATGAAGTAAGAGCAAGTACCTTTGTCACCACTATCTGTACCAAACACTGCACAGGCCTTAGTTGAATTTGTCGTGTCTGCCTTAACAGAAAACCAGCCATGAGGGCTCTTCCTTGCGTCGCTGCGTCGTACTCCGGATGACGATCTCGCGTTGTTAAGATATAGGCAACCGTACTGATAGTAACGTCCGTCCCTACACAACGAGAAACCCGGTGGGCCGAGAACAGCTAACGTAGTTTACAAGCGAGTCGCCCGTACAAGCGAGGCGCCCACCCCACCAACTTTGATCACCTATCTAACTATGCAACTCAACCACCCTTTAAGATTATGAATAGATATTAATAGAGTAGATTAAGCAGTATATAAAGTATTCTTTTTGCATGTACGTGAGTTGTGCCCAGTCTCTTTGCACCTGCTGCAGCGCGCCTGAGCCTGGCGGCTAAGGCCTGATCGCTCTCCTTCTTGACGCTCTTCACGAGCAATCTGCTGATCAGCCTCACGTTGAGCGAGTATATCCTCTCCCTCTCCCTTTGTTAAGACTCCTCGCTTCTGTAAACGCTTTTTCTTACGCTGTTTACGCGCTGAGGCTGCCTCATTAGCCTTCTCAAGGCTGGCAATCCGATCACGCATTAGCTCAGCTGAGAGCATCATCACCTCAGCCCCCTTCTTGAGCTGGTTAATCGCCTCAATGATCGAAGCTGGTGATGAGCTCTTGTGCTGTCGCACGCGATCACGTATTAATGTTGATTGAGCCTCAAGCTCACGTACGTTGCTCGGCGTACGAGCCTCCCAGAGAGCCTCTGGTAGAGCAGCTGGAGTAGGCGTACGCAGCTGCACGTCTAGCTTTGATAGGACAGCGTCTGGCTGGAGAGGAACAAGGCCTGCACCTCGAAAAGCTGAGCAGATATTGGCTGTGGTGAACGAGCGATCAAAGGCTGCCTTAAACGCTGGCAGGAATTCGAGCTTAGTGATGTGGTTAATCTGATGGCGGATCAGGCTCTCAATCTCACGGCTGTACGCTCGCTTTAACGGCGAGAAGCAGCCAACGTCAAGAGGCTGAAGTAGGTGAGATGAGTGAGGTGGCATACAGAGCGTGTAGATATTGTTCTCCTTGCAGAGCTCTTGAAACTCAAGAGACTGGTGGCTCTCGTGGCCATCAAGGACAAGCAGCTGACGTGCTCCAACAACCTTCCCCTCTGTATGCTTAATAAAGTGCTTTAACCACTCAACTCCTAGCTTGTTGGTTGTCCATCCGTTGTCGCTAACTGCGATCGCCCAGTCGCGTGGGATATCTGCCTCCTCATACCAGGCAGACAGGTGATACTGGCCAGCGAAGATGAGGAATGGTGGGACTAACCAGCCAGCAGCGTTAATCGCAGCTATCGCTGTCACCCACTCACGGTCGCCAGGCTGGATAGCCTTTGGCCTGCCTCTCCTCTCTGACCCTGTCACGACGAGCTGGGTCTTGATCTTGCCCATCATAAAGCCTGCCTCGTCGAAGTTGTAGACGTCCTCATCGCAGATGCCGTACTTGGCCTTCGTCCGCTCTACAAGCTCGAACCATGTCCTAATCAACGCAGGATCCTCACATAGAGCTCTCTGCCTATCGTACGCTCGATTGAAACGCGTCGTAAGACTATCCGTACGCTTGACGAAGTTGGCTGGCCACTTCTGTCCAACCTGGCCGGCGCCGCGCGCAGTCAGCAGCTTATCAGCCATATCACGTACCGCAGCGTACGTAGGCGCGAATCCACGTTGGTCTAGGTCAAGTATATAGCCCACAATCACCTCCTCTTCTAGCTGGGTAAGCTTCTTCGAGTTGGGTTGGCAATCGCGTCGCGCACGCTTCCCAGCGCGCCGGTCAATTAGTGTTGATTTTGGAACATTAAAGGCTATAGCAGCGCATCGAGTGCTCTGATTTTGGCTGTTATCAAGCGATGAGATAGCAAGCTGGATATCCACTTCACCTAAAGGCAATTGAGAAGCGCGGCGTGGAGGCATTGTACGTAAAGGTGGATAAGGCGCGCAAAGTTGGTGGGGTGACCGACTCGCTTGCCTGACCGACTCGCTTGCTATGCACGTTATAAGGACTGTTATACAGAATGTCTAAAGAAGAGCTATTAGCACTTTAAAAAGAGCTTACTTTCTTATTAGATAGAGGGTTTATATAAGTTAGCTGGTTAAGTGCCGCTGCTTCTATACTCTTTATGAAGAAGCCTAGAGGAGAGCTGCAATTATGCGTAGACTATTAAGCGCTGAACGCTATATCTAAGAAAGACTAATACCCTCTTCTATTAATCTTAGAAACACTGTCCTAGATTAGTAGAGCTAAGTAGTTTACTAAACTAGATATAGTCTAAGCATTCTATAAGATCTAGATTGCTTCTGGAGAAGAATAGAAGACAGCCTTCTAAACCTAGTATAGTCTATATAAATAGATAGTCTGCCTATTTAGCCTCGCTAACGCCCTAAGCACGTTCTAGAGGTATATTAATTACGTTCTTAGAGAACACCTTAAGATTAATGCCTTAGCTTAAGTTAATAATGTCCTAATCTATTCTAAGGGAAGTTAGCAGGATTACTAGAAGAGGGTCCGCGCTATTATTTAGAAACTAGAAGAGGCGGGATTATAGCTAGACCTTAAGAAATCCGAATTCTGTGTTAAAAGAATAAAATACATAGGATTTATTATAGAAGCTAAGAAAGGAATCTCTATAGACCCTAAGAAGATTTAGGCTATTATAAAGGAGGAATCTCTAAAGTTAGTTAAGGGAGTTTGTAGCTTCCTAGGCTTCGCGAACTTCTACTAGAACTTTATTAGAAACTTCTTCTAGCTTACTAGTTCCCTTGTAAAGCTTACTAGGAAGAACGTAGAATTTATATAGGGTAAGAAACAGGAATAAGCATTCTAAGACCTTAAGACAGTATTTAGTATAGAACTAGCGCTAGCCTACTTTAACCTAAAACTAGAGACCTATCTAGAGACAGATGCCTCTAGGTAGGCGTTAGGAGGGGTTTTTATGCAACGCGGCTCTAAGGGCAGTCTCTAAGTAATTGCCTTCTTCTCCGCAAAGCACACGCCCGCGGAATGCAACTACAACGTGCATAATAAGGAACTTCTAGCAGTAATTAAGTGTCTCCTATAATAACAATAGAAGCTGCAATTAGTCTAGAATTTTAAGGTATTTACTAACTATAAGAACCTAGAATTCTTCTTAAAGGCGAGGCTACTCTAGAAACGCTACGTAAGGTAGTTAAGCTTACTTAGTTCTTTTAACTGTACCTTTAAATACCGGCCTAGCTCTATAAATAGTATAGCTAACGCACTCTTCCGCTAAGAAAGCGACATACCTCTTAGAGACAGCGATAAACGAGTACAGAGTTGTTTCTTCTAGTTGTTAAGGCCCGCTAGGTCGCCGGACAACGCACTAGAGCATATTCTAATAATAGCTACTAGAGTGGAGAAAGGCTAAGCACTAATATAATAATCTACCTTAGTTTCTTTAGAGAAGGAATAGAGTAGAGCAGTATAGGGAGACTTCTAGTACTAGCAGGCGCTTAAAGCAGTATAGTTAGGAAAAAGAAAGTTCCCCCTAGAACTAAAGCTAAAAACCTTAATATTAGAATATAATATACTGCATAGAAAACTTTGGTACAGGGAACGCTTATAGGTACTAGATATAGTAGAGCTAAGAGCCTAGTTAATCTCCAACGCTTATAATAGGTTAGATACAGAACACCTAGGAAGAGAGAACATATATAAGATTTTAGCCTAAGACTTCTTCTAGCCTAGAATGTTAATAGATATACGCTAATATATACGCAACTGTAACACTTATAGGCAAGTAAAACTATAAAGAGACTTAAAGTAAGGCCTTCTTAAACTACTTCTTGTCCTAGACTGGATTTAGAAGGAAATCTTGATAGACTTTATTACTAGCCTACCTCTAAGCGAAGAGTGTACAGCCTTTATAGTAATTACGGACCGCCTTAGAAAGGACGTAGTCCTTATACCGCTGCAGTTACTAGACATAGAATTAGTAGCAAAGAAGTTCTTAGAGTAAGTAGTCTTATATTACTAGGTTCTAGATTTTATTGTCTCTAACTGTAGAGCCTAGTTTACTGGGGATTTCTAGCGGAGACTGTGCTAGATACTTGTTACACGGGGGTTTGCTATACTTCTCTAAGCTCGGTCCGTACTAAGGCGAGGTAGACTAAAGCGGTAGTCCGTGAGGTAATGTAGGGAATGATCAGGTGGAAAGGAGTTATCGTTGTAACCAAAAGGATAAACAATACCAATTCTATAAACGATAGAATAACTAGTTGACAATCTGTGTAAGAGATGAACTATTTGAGTTGACCACAACGAATGTAATAATGAGATCCAACACATTCTTATATCCGCTGCCATCCATACCTGCCATCCCGTCCATCCCAGCTTGGTGGGAGTTATGGGATGGCGATGCCATCCCTATATGCACTGCCATCCCGGATGGTCAGCCTTGGCGGGATGGCACATCACGTGACCCTGGCCCCGCGATGATCATTGCCTTCTGACGTGGCCGCTGGTTGGCCTTCAACCCGCTGTCCCCGTCAAGGAGAGAATCCTTCCTGTTACTTGTAACATTATCTCCCCTCTTTGGCGTATCGTCTCGATACCCTGGATTATCGTTTTCCCGTGCCGCGTGTTGAAGCGTTGGCTGCATATAAGGTCTCGGTACGCCCGTCGTGTCGTACGCTCGTTTTCCTTTATGCCTTCCTGACCATGCCCAAGATTCAGTCAACCCGTCGCAATCGTTCCCAGAACTCGACTTCCGAGCGACGCGCTCGTGCTGAACGTGTAAAAGAGCAGGGTCTTGAGATGTCGTTCCGTTGTAAGCGTTGTGAGGAGAAGAACCTTCGTTGTTTTGTGGACACTGCGACTGGTCGTTGTGCTGGCTGCATTTCCGTAAAGGCTGAGTGCAGCTTGTTTGTTTCCGAAGAGGAGTGGGAGAAGGTTCAGCGCGAGAAGCGTCAAAAGCGTCTCGAGGTTGCTCGATTAGAGGCTCAGTTGGCTCAGAGCAAGTTAGAGCTTCTAGAGGCTGAGGTGCAAGAGCAAGTATTTGCTGATCGAGATCTCGCCATTTTGCAGCTTCAGGATCGTGCGAAAGAGCAAGCCGAGGGGAGCTCTGCCCCTGGTACGGACTTTCCGACAACCGAACCATCGCTACCCGGACTGTCGACTGACTTGGGCTGGTTACAGGCTGACGCTTCTTTCGATCCTTTTTCTGAATTCTTTTCTTCCCTTGAGGATCCGGTCCTCCCTTCTCTGGGTGTTTCCGATGGTACTCACGTACCTGTGACTTGCAGTTCGTCAAATTTTCCTTTGGTTCCCAAGTGTTCTGGCTCTCTGGCCATCCTAGCCACTTGACCAAGTATTTCCACTGACGACCGATTTTCTGTAGGTCCCTGATTTCTTCGACCTCGTACTCGTCGTCTTCGAGCTCTATGTCGGTAGCTAGCTCGGCATCTGGAGGTGCTCTTTCCAGGAGTTTCTTGTGAAAGACAGGGTGGATGCGCATGCCTGGTGGGAGTTGGAGTTTGTAGTTTACGTTGCCCATTTCCTCTAAAACCTCGAATGGTCCTACTCGGAGGTTATCCAGTTTCTTGCTTGGTCGCTTAGTTTTCAAGTTCTGACGTGACAGGAAAACTTTGTCCCCCTTCTTGAAGGTTGGTCCCTCAATCCTTTGCTTATTAGCCGCCTTGGCTGTCGTGAGGTTCCTGTGAGCTATGTTCTTGCTCAATTCGTCGTGCAGTTCTCGCATCAAGCGGGCTTTGTCGTCTGCACCTACTGCGATACTTTCTATATCCTTCGGATCTCGATGGGCAACCGGCTCATATCCGTAGTTCGCATAATGTGGCGAGTACTTTGTCGTCGCAGACCTAGTACTGTTGTAGGCCAATTGTGCTGTCGGCAAGAGTTCAACCCAGTTGTCTTGCAGCTTGTTGGCGTACATCCTCAGATACTGTTCCAGTGTCTGGTTCGTTCTTTCCGTCTGGCCATCCGTTTCAGGGTGAAAGCTAGTCGATAGCTTCTTCTTCACACCCAATTTTGCCAGGAATGTGTTCCAATATTTGGAAGTAAACAGTTTATCACGATCGGTGATGAACTCTTCAGGTATCCCATGTTCTGACATTAGTGCCTTGCTGACCTCGTACGCGCATTCTTCTGCCGTGATGGTCTCTTCGGTAGGCACGAACTTTGCTCCTTTCGTGTGTCGGCACACGATAACTAGGACTGTGTCGCATAATCTTCCGGATCCTGGTTCTAACGATTTCGGGAGCTTCACTATGAAGTCCATCGTTACGCTACTCCATGGTCTCGTTGGTGGCGGTAAGGGTTGTAACAGGCCATAGGGCTTATGTCTCTTGGGCTTGTTCTGGTGACAAGCTAAACAGTTGCCTAGGACGTCCTGCACCTTCGCTCGCAAGCGTGGTATTGCAAACACCTTTGATAGTCGCCTGACCATTTCTTCTAGCGATGCATGTCCGTACTCTGGGGACTCATGCAGTTCCTTAATGAGATTCGATCTCATGTGTGGAGGTACATATGTTCGATCGCCTCGAATCATATCTCGGTACTCTCGTTCGTCTTGCAACAGTTCATCGGAGCCGTTCTTGTCAGGCTCGAACTGCCAGCTGGCTGCTCTCTGCTGCCATTGCTGCTGACGTGTTTCTACCCGCTCGGCCACTTTAGCTACCTTAGCTAGTTCCGGCTGGTTATAACGTAGTGTGCCGTCCGGCATCTTCTTGAACATGGCGTCATGCGGTTCCTTATGACTTTCCTCGCGTAAGTCGGATCTCCTACTTAGAGCATCCGCTGCTCCGTTGAGCGTTCCAGCGCGGTGTGTTATCTTGAAGTCGAACTGAGCTAGCATCTCAGCCCATCGGACTTGTCGTCGGTTGAGTTTCTTCGTTGTCATGAAACCTGCCAAGTTCTGGTGATCGGTAAAAACCTCGATCTGGTGTGGTAGTCCTAGCAAATAGACCTCCCACTGTTCAAAGGCATCGACTACTCCCAGTAGCTCCTTATCGTGAACGTCGTAGTTGAGTTCTGCTCCGGAGAACTTCCTTGAGTGGTAGAACACCGGTCTCCACTTCTTATCTGGGCACTGCTGTGATAATACAGCTCCAAGTGCATAGTCTGACGCGTCGGTCTCGACTCGCGTCTCTCGTTTTGGGTCGTACATCTCTAGTACGGGTGCCTCGAGGAATATCTGCTTGATTCGATCGAAAGCTTCCTGATGTTCCTCGTTCCATTTGAAACCAATTTCCTTCTTCGTGATCTCGGAGAGGGGTGTTGTGATCTTCGAGTAATCCTTAATGAACTTCCGGTAGTAGTTGGCAAATCCTAGGAAGGATTGCACATCCTTGACTGTTTTGGGCGTTGGCCACTCCTGTACAGCCGCTGTCTTCTTCGGGTTCATCTTTACTCCCTCTGTAGATATGATGAAGCCTAGGTATTCCGTTTCCTTCGTATGGAATTCGCACTTCCCTGGCTGCAGGTACAGCTTGTATTCCTTAAGCTTCCTCAGCACTTTCTTAACATGTTCTACATGTTCTTCTAGCGTCCCGCTAGTGTATACCAGCACATCGTCGATGTACGCTGTGACGAAGATTCCAAGGTATTCGTGGAGCGCGTTGTTGATGACTGACTGAAACGTTGCCGGGGCATTCGTTAACCCAAAAGGCATTACTGTATACTCGAACAGTCCATATTTCGTCTTGAACGCTGTCATCCATTCGTGTCCTTCCTTGATCCTGATTCGGTGAAATCCTTCCCGAACGTCGAACTTCGTAAACCACTTGGCTCCCTGGAGTCGATCCATGAGCTCCGTAATTAGTGGTAAGGGATATCGGTTTTTCCGAGTAACGCTGTTCAACCTGCGGAAGTCGACACATAGTCGCCACTTCCCGTTAGGCTTCTTTACGAACAAGATAGGTGAGGCCATCGGGCCTGATCCTGGTCGGATGAATCCCTTCTTCAGATTCTTCTGGATGTACTCCCTTAGCTCAGCATCGTGCTCGGGCGATATGGGATACATAGGTCCTGGGCTTAACTTTGCCCCTTCATCTAGGATGATCTCGTGATCCCAATCCTGATGGTCGGCCAAATCCGTGGCTTCGTTTTCCTCGAAGAGTTCTCTAAACTCGTCGGTTTGATACTCTCTTGGTATCTCTAGTGGTAAGGGTCCTTCCTTCGCGGTCGCGACTCGTCTTATCCATATGACTCCTACTTTCTGAGGGTCCTTCTCATAGATTCTCATGATCCTATGAGGCGAGATCTTGCCGAACCTCCCGTCCTGGGTTGAGCTCTGGTCCTTCGGGCTCACTCTTTGGCGTACTCCAGCAACCTTGTGCACAGGTTCTCTTCTGAGTATCGTCTTCATTCGCCAGTCGATGGCGGGGTTATGGGCGTCCAGCCAATCATAACCTATCAACATGTCTAGTCCTCCTAGTTCCATTATGTCGATGTTCATTTGGCACTCTATGCCAGCTATCCGTAGCTTTGTTGATTCGGTTTCCATCCGTATCATGCCGTTTCCATATTCCATGGGTTTCTCATCGGCTAACAGTACCGATACTGGGTTCTTCTTGACCCGGTAAGGTAGTTCGTGTTTCTCCACCACTCTGGGTGAGATCATCGTTCGTGCGGCCCCGCTATCTACGAGCGCCTCGATGTTTCGTCCCTGTACAGATACGGTCGTGAGCAACTGCTTCACCCGACCATCGGTATCCTGTACCTTCCTAAGGGTCGTTTTAGGACTGCCTTCACCAGCGTGACCCTGTCCCTGGCGGCATCCTAGTTTTTTGACTGCTTATCTTTCCTGTACTTAGGAAAGTAGCCTGTGTCATTCTTTGAGCTGTAGTGCGTCAAGCACCTGTCGTCGTAACAGAAGCTCCAATGAATGTTCTGATGAGGAATCTCCTCCCTGGTGATCCTCTTCCTTGGTTGAGCCTTCTTGGCTTCGTGAATCTCACAGTCTGCGACCTCGCAGATGTTTGATGATAGGGTGCGATGGTAATAGTCATCCACCTTGTGTGCTTCCTTGAGCTGTTTGCGATGGAAGTCACACCCGTTCCTGCATTGCGTCCATAGAAGTCGGTAGTGGATCTCCACTTTCTCCGGTTCGTGTAGGTGGCAGTTGTCTGCTAGACACTCGTCTGCCCAGAGGTTCAGGTGACAGCAACGCTCCTGGTCTGTCCTGCACTCCTCCTTATCTTGTTTATGGAACTCGCAATCTATCTTGCAGTCATACCAACACAAGTCCTTGTGGTCCTTGGCATCTTCTACTTCGTGGGCTTCTTGGTCCTCGACCTCAGCTATTGGATCATCGAAGTAGGGTTGTTGGTGTATCGCCTGATACCCAATTTCTTCGGCATTCGGGCCGGTAATCATGATTCGTTCGCGAATCGTGCATTCGTCGGCGTAGTGTGTCTTGTTACCACACACCCAGCACTGGTTGTTGGCTAGTCGTTCCATCACGATGGTGCCCTCGACCTTCCAGTCGGTCTTCTTTGGCTGGTCCATGGTGAGAACTTCGTTGTCCGGTTTGATTCTTGGGACAATTTCGTAGCCTTCCTTATCCTTTAAGCGTGCCTCCTCGTAGAGGTCTAAGTCGCTTAGGTTGTCATCCGGCTCTATCCCGGCCGGGTAAGGCGTGCCTTGTCTGATCATCCTGATCTGGACAGCTGCCTGTTTGGCTTGTTCTTCCTTGCAGTCTCGGGCAAAATGTCCTGTTTTGCCGCATCGGAGACATGCTTTATTGTCGTAACGCTTCTGGCGTTCTTCCTTGGAGAGACCGTCCTGTCTCCATCCTCGGGTCTTCTTGTCTTTGGACTTTTCCTGTACCTTGCCGGTCATGATGGCGTCGCCATCTCTGTCATACCTTCCGCGTTGCTTCTTCATGTTTGGCAGGTTGGGTCGGAAGTATTTCTTCTGGTCGTTCCGTTCCCAAAGCCTGTTGTCTATACGCGTGGCTAGCTCGATCAGAGCGTGTAGTGTTCCGGGCTTGTCGTGGTGTACAAGGCCGTCCTTGACATTTTCCTTGAGGCCTGCTTCGAATACCGTTCGAAGAGCCGCATCATCCCAATCGATCCGTGCTTGCAGTTGCTTGAATTCCGCCGTGTATGCCGATACCGACGTGGTCTGCCTCAGGCGAGTGATCTTCTTTTCTGCCTGGTTCTGAGCGTCTACTTCTCCAAAGATGCGTCCCATCTCTTGTTTAAATTCTGTCCAACTTGCGAATAAGGTACGGGTTCCTTCCTTGGTGCCCATGTGTTCTGCGTCCAGCAGGTAGTCGTCCACATAGGGTTGCATCCAGTTGGAAGCCTTATCCTTCATGTATGTACTGGCCATGAGGATCTTTTCTTGGTCATTGGGTACCTCGTTATACTCGCAGTACAGGTCGATGTTGGTGAGGAATACTCGTAGCTTTTCTCGCTCTCCGCCGTATTTCTCTGGTGACGCTATCTTGGGTTTCCTAGTAGCGACGGGTCGTTCGTTGGGTGTCATCATCAGTTGCCCCGCAAGCTGATTGATCATTGCCTGCATCTCAGCAATCTGCTGAGCCTGCGCATTCGTGTGTTGCCTAAGATTCCTAAGCTCGGTGACGTTGGGGTTCTCTCCTTCGTCGTCGGATGCTTCGAGCATCTCATCGTTCTCCGGGGTAGGGCGTGCTGGCGTCGAGGGTCCCGGACCCTGGGCCATGTTGCCTTGAGTGTTTCCCTGATGAGCCATTGCTGAATCTTAATCGGGCTGTCCTGTGGGTTAAACGTCCACTGATATCCCTGGTGGTCAAAGTGTTACACGGGGGTTTGCTATACTTCTCTAAGCTCGGTCCGTACTAAGGCGAGGTAGACTAAAGCGGTAGTCCGTGAGGTAATGTAGGGAATGATCAGGTGGAAAGGAGTTATCGTTGTAACCAAAAGGATAAACAATACCAATTCTATAAACGATAGAATAACTAGTTGACAATCTGTGTAAGAGATGAACTATTTGAGTTGACCACAACGAATGTAATAATGAGATCCAACACATTCTTATATCCGCTGCCATCCATACCTGCCATCCCGTCCATCCCAGCTTGGTGGGAGTTATGGGATGGCGATGCCATCCCTATATGCACTGCCATCCCGGATGGTCAGCCTTGGCGGGATGGCACATCACGTGACCCTGGCCCCGCGATGATCATTGCCTTCTGACGTGGCCGCTGGTTGGCCTTCAACCCGCTGTCCCCGTCAAGGAGAGAATCCTTCCTGTTACTTGTAACAATACTCTATATTAAGCGGCGTCTTTCTACAGCATTTTACCCCTAAACTGACAGAGCTACTAAAAGAATAAATAGTATAGTAGAAACCTACCTACAGGCCTACGTGAACTAGGCGCAAGACAATTAGGCTACCCTATGCCTAGCCGCATAAATCGCAATTAAAGGTCGCGTCGCGGAGTCTACTAAGGTTAGTCTATTCTTTCTCTAGCATAGCTACAAGATAGACCCGATCTACCTACCTAATAAGAAAGAAGACCTCTACTGCTCCGCGACTTGTCTAGAAAAGTTAGCTAAACTCTTCGTTAAGAAGTTTAAGGAAACTATTAAGTTTATTTAAGCAACTATAGTAGATTTCTAGTAGAAATAAGAGCGCTAAGCGAACTGTTACAGAACTTAGGCACTAGTTCTTAGGGAAGAAGATCGTGTGTAGCTACAGTACGGCCTGCAGTTCTTCTATAGAAGACTGAGTAAGAAGCTAGACTAGAAAAACTCCAAGTTTAAGGTAATAGAACTTATAGATAACAGGAACGTAAAGCTTGATACCCTTAAGAGAGTCTATCTAGTCTTCTATATAGACAGGCTGCGCCTAGTTCCTAGCGACCTAATGCTGGGCTAAGCCTAAAGCGACTAGCAACCTAATAGTATTAAGGTTAAAGAATAGAAAGAATAGTTAGTAGACTTTATACTTCGCGAAAAGCATAAAGGAAGGTCGCGGAAATACCTAGTGCAATAAGTAGGTTATAACAGTCTAATCTAGGAACCTGCGGAATTACTGCAGAATATAGAAGCTTTATACAAATAGTTAGAAGCTATAACTATGCTAAGAGATAACAAAGGAAATCTTCTTAAGGGATTTTCTCTAACCTAAGAAGAATAAAAATATTAGAAAGTTATAAATGTTATTTTTGTTTAAAAGCCTAGAGGCTTAGGAACTACACTAGAATCTACCTATATAAACCTAGAAAACTCCTCTTCCTTCTTAATACCTCTAAGCCTACTAGCGTTCCTACCTAAGCGCTTAATCTTAGGCATTAAGAATAGAGCTTTAGTAGTTAAGCGCGCAGACTAACTAGAACCTAGATAGGGCTCTTAAGGAAGTTAATAACAGCGGGGCCTAGAGGTAGGACTGTTAAAGGTATTCTTATTATTATTATTACTACTACCTCTAGTATATCTAACTAGGCTAGCACTAATCGCGAGGCCGCCTATATTAAGCAGGGATTAAGGCGGGGGAGACAAGACTTCGCGGCGCTAGAAATATAAGGTTAGTAAGAAACTCTAACTTAAGCTTAGAAGACTTACGCGATAATCTGCAGCCTAAGCGGGCGAGCTGTTATCTTTCTTAACTACGGACTTGCGCTAGGCCTGCTGCTGCTGCTACTGCCGCAGCGCAATAGCTAGCTAGACCTAGACCTTATCTAGCTTAGCCTTAGTGTACTTGCAAGAGCTGGCCTTAAAGTTATTATTCTAGGCGACTAGCTAGTTAATAGTCTTAAGAGGTAGTCTAGTAGCCTATCTAAGAATTAGTAAGAACAAATAGAATAGAGCTAGAGGTAGAACTTACTATAATGCAGCCTAGGTTCTTACAGCGACAGCGCTTATAAGCCTTCTCTTTTAAACTCTTATACGCGAAGGTGCACTAAACTCTCTCCTTAATATACTTACTGCACTTATAATACTAAAGATTCTTAGTAAGTTTCTTTATAGCTATATCTAGAGAGCGCGGAGCATAACTAGAGGGAGAGAAAGGCAGAAGGTTATGATTATTGTTAGGCAGCAGAATAATAGCCTTAGCTTTGCCTTTGCTAGAGAAGGCAGGCGTGGAAGGCGAGAAGAAAGTGTTGTCTTAGTTACTCTTAAAAAACCACGCTATATTAGTGTGTAGTTATAGAAATTAAGTAGAAGAAGGTTAGGATTCTTTATATGCACAGAAGATGCTTCTAGAAACTAAACAACGCTACTACAGTCTTAGCGGAGGTAAGAGACACACATAGCGAAGCAAACACAGCTCTAGGCAGATGCGCGGTTTTCTTAGAAATAAGAGGTAAATTAGGCGCGTCTGCAATTAGCTCTTACTAGGTAAGAGCGTAATAAAAGCGAGCAGTCTAGCAATTGCAGAGATATACTAGAATTGCCTTAAGCGGTGAGCTAAGTTGTTAGCACCTAAAAACAGATACTAGAGGCTAAAAAGGGTATACGAATAGTGTGTTTGCTGTCGCGTAGAAGCTCTTAGGAATAAAGGCAAGTATTTACAAGCGACGCAGAAGACAAACTAGAGTTAGGATAGACTTGTAAATGCGCGAACAAAATGCAATAGCAATAATAGAAGGATACTAGTTATAAGGCAGCGAGAAGCTAAAGCAGACTGCGTAATTAAATTGTATAAACAACGTCTTCGTTTGTCGCAGGAATAAGTCTAGATAACAAACGTAGTCTTTGCAGGAATCGCGAAGAACTCTAGAAGTAGCGAAGGCCTAGGCTGTGCACAAACTACAGAAATAGTAGAGCAACACTAACTATCGCGGGACACCTTAGGGCAAGAAATCCTAAGACTGCTAGAATTATAGTAATAAAGTAACAGACACTAACGTAAAGCACCAGTGAGCCGGCCACCCCAGTGAGCCGGCCACTTTTTCTTGGCATCGCGAACGCCACGTACGAAGTGCAATGCGATCTCAAAACAAGCCTAACTTATCGTACGAAGAAGGCAGAATTAATCTTGCTCTTTAGGCCTATAAATTAGGCCAATTTAAGAGCCTGCGACGCGCTGCTGCAGCCTTTAGCGTACAACATCAGCGGCTCTCTGATCAGCTTTACGGAATCACAAATCGACGCCAAACACGGCCTGGAATCTCAAAGCTTACTGTAACAGAGGAGCAAACTGTCGTACGATACATCCTTAACCTAGACGCGCGAGGATTTGCCCCCCGGCTTTGTGAGGTAGCAGATATCGCAGATAAACTACTGGCCGTACGTGGTGGGACACCTGTTGGCAAGAACTGGGCAGAGCGCTTTGTTCAGCGTACAGAGGAGCTCAAGATGGCCTTCAACCGAGCGAAGGATCGCCAGAGGATACTCCAGGAAGACCCAGAGGTTATCAGCGCCTGGTTCGAGCTCGTACGAGAGACAAAAGCCAAGTATGGGGTCCTTGACGATGACATCCACAACTTCGATGAGACAGGCTTCCAGATGGGCGTTATCGGCTCAATGAAAGTAGTCACAGGTTCAGAGCGTCGTACGAGACCAAACCTTATCCAGCCAGGCGATCGCGAGTGGGTTACAGTCATCCAGAGTATCTGCGCTGCTGGGTACGCGACCCCGCCCTTCATTATCTACAAGGGACGCGTCCACATCTTAGCATGGTATAAGGAGGCTTCAATACCGTACGACTAGAAGCTCTCTGTATCTCAGAATAGCTGGACAAACAATTAGCTTGGTCTTAAGTAGTTGAAGCACTTTGATAAGCATACAAAGTCGCGTTAGGTAGGGTCGTACAGGCTGCTCATCTTAGACAGCCATAAGAGCCACCTTAACTAGGATTTTAAGGACTTCTGCCTCGTACAAAAGATCCTAACCCTCTGTATGCCCGCTCACTCATCGCACGTACTTCAGCCACTTAACGTGGTGTGTTTCTCGCTATTAAAACTAAAGTACTCCCAACGCGTACGAGGCTTGGCATCGCGACGCGTCTTCTACATTAATAAAGAAGGCTTTCTTCCAGCCTGTAAAGACGCGTTTTTCGACGTGTTCACGTACGAGAACTGCAAGAAGGCCTTTGAGGCAGCAGGGCTAGTTCCTCTTGACGCGCAGAGGGTTCTTAATCGCCTTAAGGTCCGTCTTTGTACGCCACCACCTGTAGCCCTACTAGAATCGCCCTAGCAGTCTCAAACACCAAGTAATACACACGAATTTGGCTCACAAGTAAGGCTTGTAAGCGATGCTATCGTACAATCGCCAGAAGAAGCTAGAGGAGGCTTCTCAAAGCTTGTTAAAGGAGCTGAAGAGATGCTGCATAAAAATGTTCTTATTAAGGCCCGCCTACGAGAGCTTAAAGAGCAAGTAGCAGAGTTAATAAGGCGTAGAGGGCGCAAAAGGAAGCGAATTCAGACAGGCGGTACAATAGAGTTTGGTGCAGGCGCATTGCAGGTAGCTGAAAGTGCTTCTGCTGCTCGTACGACGTCTAAGAAGGGTGGTAGTAGAGGTAGTCAAGAAAGGACCCAGCCAGCTCAACGACGCTGTAGCAATTGTGGGGGGATTGGACATAACGCTCGTACGTGTCAGAAAGATGCAGAAGAAGATTCTAAATCTGATGCAGCTACGTTGTATGAAGGATCTGTAGAGGATGTAGAGTAATTTTATATTTTGTACGTGGTGTTCGCGATGCCAAGAAAAAGTGGCCGGCTCACTGGGGTGGCCGGCTCACTGGTGCTTTACGTTATAGCCTATATTAGACCTTCTACTAGTATAATCACCCCTCTAATCTGCATCTGTAGAGTCTACTAGATTGATAGTTCTGTTAGGCTCTTTAGATAAATATTACTCTCTATTACTTATATTTAGGCTATAATATAGATCTAATTCTTTAGTATTTCTTAGATAACCCTACAGATAGTCTAGGTTACAAAAGTGTTCTATAATAGGATTAGACATATATCTAGCTAGGCAGCTTACTGCATAAGCTATATCTAGCCTGAAAAATATAGTAATATATATTAGAGAGCCTATCTTCTGTTGATATCTTTTAATGTTATGGTGGAGCAACTAGGGCATAGCGGGCCGGACAGCGGGCAAACCTTAGAAGGGTAGAAAAAGAGCTCAGCAGTCGTCTAAAGGGACATCAGACAAAACACTTACAAAAACAATAATAAAAATTTAATTCTATTCAACCTACCTCTGCATTAAGCACCCGTTCTAATAGAGAACTTCTAGAATACTCTACTATATATAGCTGTTACACGGGGTTAGGCTATACTTCTCTAGGCTCGATCCGTACTAAGGCGAGGTAGACTAAAGCGGTAGTCCGTAAGGTAGCGTATAGAATAATTAGGTAGAGAAGAGTTATCGTTGTTAACTAAAAGATAAACAATACTAATTCTATAAATAATAGAATAACTAGTTAATAATCTGTGTAAGAGATAAACTATTTAAGTTAACTATAATAAATGTAATAATAAAATCCGTCTATTCTTTATACCTATTGTAATCTGTACCTGTTCTCCCTGTTCTCCCTTCTAAGAGGGAGACCTAGGGGGCCGTAACCTTCTGGTTTTTACTAGCCTCCTGGAGGTTAGGTCTTGGCGGGATACTATTCCTATTACGTGATCTAGACCCCGCCCTAGATCTACATCCGTCTATTGTGTTCGCCTGATAGTCTTCCTTCCTGCGACCTGCATTAAAAGGAAGCAACTCCTTGTTACCTTGTAACACAAGCGCAGCTAGGCGCGCTGTCTCTTACAGCCTATATAAATAATAGAGTAATAGCTCTTCTAGTAGACAATACTAAGCTTTACAACAAAGCATAAGAATAGCTTTACACTTTACTCTAGTTAGTATTTACGCTTCTACTAGTGCTGCTTATAATACTTCTTTAGCACACTGCACGAATAAGCGATAGCTACTAGGCAAAACGTAAAGCAGAAAAAAGGACTCTCTTAGTTACTAAATTATCTTTAAGAATCTAAGATAGCTATCTTTTATTAGCTTAAACTACTAAGCAACCTGCCTAGATATTAGCGGTAATGCTAATCTCTAAGAATAGCAGCACTCTAGCAGTAGCTACTCTAGAAGGATTATTAACTTAGGATTAGCTGACTAGTTAAACGTATAAATCTAACATAGCAAAGGCTCTTTAGATAATAGCCTTGTCTCTCTAATAACTTAGTAGTTGTAACCTAGTGTACACTAGCTAACTCCTACTATACCTAGCTAACTCCTACTATACCTAGCTAACTCCTACTATACCTAGCTAACTCCTACTATACCTAGCTAACTCCTACTATACCTAGCTAACTCCTACTATACCTAGCTAACTCCTACTATACCTAGCTAACTCCTACTATACCTAGCTAACTCCTACTATACCTAGCTAACTCCTACTATACCTAGCTAACTCCTACTATACCTAGCTAAAACAGTCCCTGTGTTTAATAGAACTAATGTTACAGTCTTCCTTAAACGCTTCAAAGATATATTAAAGTACTATAAGTTTACTAAAAAAATAAAAATTAATCGCCTTTTAGCCTACTGCAAGCCTAAACAGCGCGCTATTATTTAAGCCTTAAGCGAATACGCAACTGCCCTTATAAACGAATCTTAGAAGGACTTCTAAGACGCCCTTAGAAAGCTCTTCCGCACAAATAACAAGGATTAGTAGCAAGCTTAGGCGGAGTACTTTAAGCACTAGCTCCTCTAATACTAATCTAGAACTAATCTTAACATTAAAGAGTACCTGCAGAAGTTTTAGATAAGAAGCAAACGCTATATTAAGGTATCTACTATTAATAAAGACTACTAAAGATTCTATCTTGTAAAAGAACTACTCTTTAGATAAGCTACTAAGGTTCTTAAACGCTTTGCACTCTAAACTAATAACCTAAAGGCGTTTAACTATAATAAGATTAGAGATTATCTTAGTACCTGCCGTAAAGTTAAAGAAGAAGCCTGCATGCTTAACTCTTTTAATTGTTACAAGCAATAAAAGGAACTCTACTCTTAATAAAGAAGTTAGAGTAGAACGCTAACTAACAACTATATTAGAAGGTGATAATTAACGCAGAGCGCTGATCACGTAACGTAGCCTCCCGCTAAGAAAGGGAAGCTAAAGGCAAGGGGGAGGTTATGTTCTCCCTAACCTCCCTTTATAGGCAGGTTAAGTAAGAAGGATAAGGAGAACAGAAACATATTGCAATAAGTATAAAGGATAGACAGATTTTATTATTACACTTGTTATAGTTAACTTAAATAGTTTATCTCTTATACAGATTGTTTACTAGTTATTCTATCATTTATAGAATTAGTATTGTTTATCCTTTAGTTACAACGATAACTCTTTTCTACCTAATTATTCTATACATTACCTTACAGACTACCGCTTTAGTCTACCTCGCCTTAGTACGGACTAAGCCTAGAGAAGTATAGCCTAACCTTGTGTAACATTAATGCAGTTAAAGAGTTAATCCCTAAAGTAGACTTTATCCTGCTGCTGCTAAATAGTGTTTAGTATACGCAACTAATAACCTAAGTATACCAGGCCCCTTATGCTTAATAGTACTAACCTTTCTAACCCTTAAAGCTTAATATAGCCCTAAAAGAAGATTAAACCAGACGTTAGCAAACCAAATTGCCTCCTAGAAAGGCCTCTACTAATACAGAGTTAGATAATTTAGTTAGCAAAATGCTTAACCTGAAGATTAATCAGGCTAGTTTAGAACTAGAGCTGTAGAAACTTTAGTAGTCTTTCTATAAAACAGAGCCTATAACTAACCCTGACATTCAAAGTAAGGTTAATCGCCGCGCTAGTAACAAGGCGAAGTTCCTTTAGCCACTCCCTAGCCAGGACTCTAGGTACTAACAGCTAGATAACTAATATCATTCCTAACAATATAATGTAGGTTACCAGCAAAACAGGAACTAGGCATACTAGAACAACGCTTAGAACTTCTAAAGCTAACCGCCTTAGTATAACTAAGGAAGAGAATAAGGACAATTATTTAACACAATAATAAACTGCTAGGTTTGTAATAAGCTAAACTATTAAAAAAACAACTGCCTTACTCTAAGAGCCTTTATAGAGAAGAGATAGGTCTACCTAGATAAGCGATTAGCACTGCAATAGGGAATAGAGAATAACCCTTAGGGTAGAGTACTGAACCTTAGACAGAGGCTTTAGGCTAAAAACCTTTTAGCCTAAATTAAGAGAAGGTTTCTTAAACAAGACGTTAACCCTCTAGCAGTTACTGCACTATTTAAAGAGAAACTAGCTCTTAGTACTATTAAGAACAACGCTATCTTAGTCTAACTTATTCTAGATTCTACTAGAAGCATTCCTAATAATAAAGCTAAATAATACTAGAAGCTATTAAGCATCTTTGCTAAAGCAGAGTCAGACTTTGGACTGCAGATAAGACAACAGTGCAACACTATCGCATTAGCTACTATTGCTAGAGCGCAACTAGAACAGAAAGGTTATTTAAGCTATAGCTAGTTAAAGATATAGAAGATAGCTTAGAAGACAGTTCTGCGCAAGCCAAGTAGGGAACATATTCTCTACTTAAAGGGATATAAGAGCTGGTCTGAAGCGCTCTTAAATAACTGTACGTTTAACAAGAATAAAGTAGTCTAATTTAATTTATTACTTAAGATAATAGACTAGGACGATACTTCTTACGATCAGACCTAATAAGAGATACTAGATTACAGGACAGGCCCAAATAACAAGCAGGTCTAAAAGCGCAAACTTACTAATAAGTTGTAACTAGACTTATAGTTAGTTATCTAAAGCATAGTTAGCACTATAATACCGCTTCTAATTACTACACTACTTAGAAATATGCTAGAGGTTAAGAAGAGCCTGTTCTACTTAAACTACTTAACAGAAGAACTAGCTAAGTTTAATGTTACTTCTCTAGGAATAAAGAACTAGACTACTAAAGAGAAGAAGAAGTCTAATAGTAAGTCTGGTATTAGAACATTAGTTAGCGCGATAGCACTAAGCACGCTGCCTGACTACGTGCTAGTTAAGGCTAAAGATAGAGAAGTTGTTAATTGCTATAGCCTTAAGGCTAAGCACTAGTTAGATCTAGAAATAAGCTATGTCTAATAGCATATTATTGTAGACTAACGCTAAGACAACAATAACTTAGAGAATAATAAGGACGCCTACCTAAACAACTATTAGCGTTTATATAATAAACTAATAAGAATGAAACATCTTCGCTAAGACTGCCTAAAGGTACCTATTAATATTAGGAGCAGCTTCTTTCTCGCGCTACTTAACTTAAGGGCTAAGCTTAACACTATTAAGCGGGAATTAGTAAAGAAAGCAATGCTACTAATTATATTACTTCCTAGAAGTATAAAGGCTACTTAAATAGTTACAGCGAATAGAAGCACTGCTAGCTTGATAGGGATTGTATAGAGTGTGCTAATAGTAATAGGCTAAATTTAAGTGCAAACAAACTTCTTTATAGTAGAATTCTATACTAACCTAAATATTCTAGAAAATCTATTCCTAACAGACTCTTAGGCCTATATTAAGTATGCGACTAATAGATTAACGTACTACTATATCTTTAGTATTAATAGGCAGTTTAATACAAGGTTTGTGTGCGCAAGAAGCAATAGGCTTAGCGCACCTAATCTGTAGACAGGCCTTATAGCAGAAAAAGGGCTAAAAGTGTAGCTACTAGCGCATCACTTCTATATTTACTAAAAGGACTAGCAAAAGTCTACGTAAGACTAAGTGCGGACGTGTGCTTAGTGCAAGTAGGGCTTATTATTAAAAGCCTAAAAGAGGATTAGCTGCTAATAAAACTAGTTAGCTAGTAGAGGAGAAGAAAAGGTAGAAAGAAGACAAAGCGCCAATCGTACCTTTCCTAAGAAGAAGAAGACTTAACAGAAATTTCTTTAAGAGAAGCTTATTAGTGCGTAATAAAGACAGACTATATATATTTATAATAGAGGGTTGTAATACCCTCTTAGAGAACATTCTTGCAGCAATAATAGAGCTAGCAACTAGAGACAGCGTAACAGAAACAATAGAGAAAGCGTTCTAGTATAAGAGCTTAGCACACGTTAATTAAGGATGTGCCTTACCTATTAAGGTAATGTTAGTACTTCTAATCCTAGAATACTAACGCCCTAACGCTAGCGGTCTAAATAACGCTTAGGTTAATAAAGCCTATAAGTAAAAGGAAGTAAAAGTTAAACCTATTAACAACTCCAGTTAACTATTAAGGACGATTAAAGGAAGACTTAACTAGAAGGAAAAAGCTGCTGCACGCTAGAAACCTAATAATAACAGCAGCATAGCTTCTTTCGCGAAATACTTTAAGCTAAGATATGCTACCTTCTCTAGAGGCACGCGGCTTACGCCTAAATGTATTTTAGAAATAAAGATCTTATCTAAACCATAACCTTAGAAAAAGAATATGCTTATAGAAGTTTTATACTAAAGAGAAGCCGCTCTAGCATAGAATTTCTGTAAATTAGGCTAAGTTAGTAGAGAGATTATCCTACCCGTAGTAATCAACATAATTAAGCATTAGGCATAGAGAGCAGATTAGTTCCTAGTGCCAAGAAAGCTTTAGCAGGTCGTAATTAACATAATTTAGAATCGCATTAATCGCGGAACTCTTAAGCTCTGTAAAAGCTAATATCACAACCTCTAGTTCTTAGTAGCTAAGAAGGACAAAGGCTATTAGCTTATTAATAATGCCTAGAAGCTAAATAGAGTTACTATCCGCGATGCTAACCCTCTACTAAATCCTAATAAGTTTTTAGAAGAATTTGCAGGATGCATTATTATAAGCCTCTTAGATTTCTTTTTAGAATATAACTAGGTTAAGCTACACAAGGATTCTCGCGACATAACTGCCTTTTCTACCCCTCTAGAGCTTGTTTAGCAATGCACGTTACTAATAAGAATAATAAACTTAGTAGCTAAGTTTGTTTAGGTTATAATAAAGATCTGTAGAAAGCATATACTAGACAGATGCATGCTGTACCTAGACAATGTTTGTATTAAAGGCCTAAAATCTAGATATAATAACAAGAAAGTTAAACTAGGCATTAGGCAGTTTGTTGCTAAACACCTTTTAAACATTAATAAGGTACTAGCAGACATGAAGAAGGCAGAAGCTACTATATTAGGCTATAAATCCAATTTCTGTTACTCCTCTATAATTGTAGTAGGCTACAGGATAGATAAGCATAGCCGCTACCTAGATAAGAAGAAGATTAACAAGATACTTAACTAGCCTAAATGCCGCAACGCTAAGAAAGTCTGAATATTTATTAGAATATGCGTCTACTATTAGATATAGGTACGAGGATTCGCTGTAATAGCAGCCCCGCTATTCTAGCTACTACGCAAGAACGCATTATTTAAATAGACTAATCTTTAGGCCTAGTCTATAAGCTAACTTAAGAAAGCACTTACAACAGCACCTACACTCGTTTTTATTAACTATACAGAACTTATACAGCTAGTAATCCTTGTAGTAGACAGTAGCAAGAAGGGATAGGAAGCTATTATTATGCAAGAAGATCTAAATAGTTATTAGCACCTAATCTGCTATAAAAGTGGGGTATAGTTAGCTACTAAACGTAACTAAGATTCTAGCAAATATAAGTATAAGGCACTACTGCTAGCCTTAAAGAAGTTTAGATTCTATATCTATAAAATACACTTTGTTGTAGAAACAGACGCTAAAACACTTATAGCTTAACTTTAGCGCAGTGTAACAGACCTTCTAAGAGCTCTAGTTATAAGATAGCTTGCTCTATTAAATATATAGAAATTCGACATTGTCTACGTAGCTAGCAAGAAAAACGTAGTAGCTAATACTCTCTCTTATAAACTAAAGCCTAATAGCTAGAAGCTACTAAGTAAACTAGAGAAAGACGTAGAAGACTTTATTAACGCCTACCTAAACGCAGTTTAGCTTATTGTGGATATAACCCTCTCTCTTGCATATAGTATAGGTACTATAGATTTATCTTTTAACTAGAACCTACTAGTTAAGGGATACAGCAACAAGTTATAAGCTATTGTATTCTAGATTCTGTTCCGCAGAAAACAAGAGTATTTGTCTAAGTTAGAAATGCAGAAGTTTAAGCAAAAAGCACTCTAAATAATAGTTAGGGAGCGAGACCTCTTTACTCTACCTAGAGAAGGACGCCTACTTTAAAGAGTAGTTAATAATCTATCTTAATAGCAAGAGATTATTTGCTCCCTTTATAATAACTTTAGCTACTAAGGCAAAGAAGGTACGTAGCGTAAAGTATAGGCCTAATATTATTAGAAAAGCTAGTAACGTAAAGCACCAGTGAGCCGGCCACCCCAGTGAGCCGGCCACTTTTTCTTGGCATCGCGAACGCCACGTACGAAGTGCAATGCAATCTCAAAACAAGCCTAACTTATCGTACGAAGAAGGCAGAATTAATCTTGCTCTTTAGGCCTATAAATTAGGCCAATTTAAGAGCCTGCGACGCGCTGCTGCAGCCTTTAGCGTACAACATCAGCGGCTCTCTGATCAGCTTTACGGAATCACAAATCGACGCCAAACACGGCCTGGAATCTCAAAGCTTACTGTAACAGAGGAGCAAACTGTCGTACGATACATCCTTAACCTAGACGCGCGAGGATTTGCCCCCCGGCTTTGTGAGGTAGCAGATATCGCAGATAAACTACTGGCCGTACGTGGTGGGACACCTGTTGGCAAGAACTGGGCAGAGCGCTTTGTTCAGCGTACAGAGGAGCTCAAGATGGCCTTCAACCGAGCGAAGGATCGCCAGAGGATACTCCAGGAAGACCCAGAGGTTATCAGCGCCTGGTTCGAGCTCGTACGAGAGACAAAAGCCAAGTATGGGGTCCTTGACGATGACATCCACAACTTCGATGAGACAGGCTTCCAGATGGGCGTTATCGGCTCAATGAAAGTAGTCACAGGTTCAGAGCGTCGTACGAGACCAAACCTTATCCAGCCAGGCGATCGCGAGTGGGTTACAGTCATCCAGAGTATCTGCGCTGCTGGGTACGCGACCCCGCCCTTCATTATCTACAAGGGACGCGTCCACATCTTAGCATGGTATAAGGAGGCTTCAATACCGTACGACTAGAAGCTCTCTGTATCTCAGAATAGCTGGACAAACAATTAGCTTGGTCTTAAGTAGTTGAAGCACTTTGATAAGCATACAAAGTCGCGTTAGGTAGGGTCGTACAGGCTGCTCATCTTAGACAGCCATAAGAGCCACCTTAACTAGGATTTTAAGGACTTCTGCCTCGTACAAAAGATCCTAACCCTCTGTATGCCCGCTCACTCATCGCACGTACTTCAGCCACTTAACGTGGTGTGTTTCTCGCTATTAAAACTAAAGTACTCCCAACGCGTACGAGGCTTGGCATCGCGACGCGTCTTCTACATTAATAAAGAAGGCTTTCTTCCAGCCTGTAAAGACGCGTTTTTCGACGTGTTCACGTACGAGAACTGCAAGAAGGCCTTTGAGGCAGCAGGGCTAGTTCCTCTTGACGCGCAGAGGGTTCTTAATCGCCTTAAGGTCCGTCTTTGTACGCCACCACCTGTAGCCCTACTAGAATCGCCCTAGCAGTCTCAAACACCAAGTAATACACACGAATTTGGCTCACAAGTAAGGCTTGTAAGCGATGCTATCGTACAATCGCCAGAAGAAGCTAGAGGAGGCTTCTCAAAGCTTGTTAAAGGAGCTGAAGAGATGCTGCATAAAAATGTTCTTATTAAGGCCCGCCTACGAGAGCTTAAAGAGCAAGTAGCAGAGTTAATAAGGCGTAGAGGGCGCAAAAGGAAGCGAATTCAGACAGGCGGTACAATAGAGTTTGGTGCAGGCGCATTGCAGGTAGCTGAAAGTGCTTCTGCTGCTCGTACGACGTCTAAGAAGGGTGGTAGTAGAGGTAGTCAAGAAAGGACCCAGCCAGCTCAACGACGCTGTAGCAATTGTGGGGGGATTGGACATAACGCTCGTACGTGTCAGAAAGATGCAGAAGAAGATTCTAAATCTGATGCAGCTACGTTGTATGAAGGATCTGTAGAGGATGTAGAGTAATTTTATATTTTGTACGTGGTGTTCGCGATGCCAAGAAAAGTGGCCGGCTCACTGGGGTGGCCGGCTCACTGGTGCTTTACGTTATAGCCTATATTAGACCTTCTACTAGTATAATCACCCCTCTAATCTGCATCTGTAGAGTCTACTAGATTGATAGTTCTGTTAGGCTCTTTAGATAAATATTACTCTCTATTACTTATATTTAGGCTATAATATAGATCTAATTCTTTAGTATTTCTTAGATAACCCTACAGATAGTCTAGGTTACAAAAGTGTTCTATAATAGGATTAGACATATATCTAGCTAGGCAGCTTACTGCATAAGCTATATCTAGCCTGAAAAATATAGTAATATATATTAGAGAGCCTATCTTCTGTTGATATCTTTTAATGTTATGGTGGAGCAACTAGGGCATAGCGGGCCGGACAGCGGGCAAACCTTAGAAGGGTAGAAAAAGAGCTCAGCAGTCGTCTAAAGGGACATCAGACAAAACACTTACAAAAAACAATAATAAAAATTTAATTCTATTCAACCTACCTCTGCATTAAGCACCCGTTCTAATAGAGAACTTCTAGAATACTCTACTATATATAGCTGTTACACGGGGTTAGGCTATACTTCTCTAGGCTCGATCCGTACTAAGGCGAGGTAGACTAAAGCGGTAGTCCGTAAGGTAGCGTATAGAATAATTAGGTAGAGAAGAGTTATCGTTGTTAACTAAAAGATAAACAATACTAATTCTATAAATAATAGAATAACTAGTTAATAATCTGTGTAAGAGATAAACTATTTAAGTTAACTATAATAAATGTAATAATAAAATCCGTCTATTCTTTATACCTATTGTAATCTGTACCTGTTCTCCCTGTTCTCCCTTCTAAGAGGGAGACCTAGGGGGCCGTAACCTTCTGGTTTTTACTAGCCTCCTGGAGGTTAGGTCTTGGCGGGATACTATTCCTATTACGTGATCTAGACCCCGCCCTAGATCTACATCCGTCTATTGTGTTCGCCTGATAGTCTTCCCTTCCTGCGACCTGCATTAAAAGGAAGCAACTCCTTGTTACCTTGTAACACAAGCGCAGCTAGGCGCGCTGTCTCTTACAGCCTATATAAATAATAGAGTAATAGCTCTTCTAGTAGACAATACTAAGCTTTACAACAAAGCATAAGAATAGCTTTACACTTTACTCTAGTTAGTATTTACGCTTCTACTAGTGCTGCTTATAATACTTCTTTAGCACACTGCACGAATAAGCGATAGCTACTAGGCAAAACGTAAAGCAGAAAAAAGGACTCTCTTAGTTACTAAATTATCTTTAAGAATCTAAGATAGCTATCTTTTATTAGCTTAAACTACTAAGCAACCTGCCTAGATATTAGCGGTAATGCTAATCTCTAAGAATAGCAGCACTCTAGCAGTAGCTACTCTAGAAGGATTATTAACTTAGGATTAGCTGACTAGTTAAACGTATAAATCTAACATAGCAAAGGCTCTTTAGATAATAGCCTTGTCTCTCTAATAACTTAGTAGTTGTAACCTAGTGTACACTAGCTAACTCCTACTATACCTAGCTAACTCCTACTATACCTAGCTAACTCCTACTATACCTAGCTAACTCCTACTATACCTAGCTAACTCCTACTATACCTAGCTAACTCCTACTATACCTAGCTAACTCCTACTATACCTAGCTAACTCCTACTATACCTAGCTAACTCCTACTATACCTAGCTAACTCCTACTATACCTAGCTAACTCCTACTATACCTAGCTAACTCCTACTATACCTAGCTAACTCCTACTATACCTAGCTAACTCCTACTATACCTAGCTAACTCCTACTATACCTAGCTAAAACAGTCCCTGTGTTTAATAGAACTAATGTTACAGTCTTCCTTAAACGCTTCAAAGATATATTAAAGTACTATAAGTTTACTAAAAAAATAAAAATTAATCGCCTTTTAGCCTACTGCAAGCCTAAACAGCGCGCTATTATTTAAGCCTTAAGCGAATACGCAACTGCCCTTATAAACGAATCTTAGAAGGACTTCTAAGACGCCCTTAGAAAGCTCTTCCGCACAAATAACAAGGATTAGTAGCAAGCTTAGGCGGAGTACTTTAAGCACTAGCTCCTCTAATACTAATCTAGAACTAATCTTAACATTAAAGAGTACCTGCAGAAGTTTTAGATAAGAAGCAAACGCTATATTAAGGTATCTACTATTAATAAAGACTACTAAAGATTCTATCTTGTAAAAGAACTACTCTTTAGATAAGCTACTAAGGTTCTTAAACGCTTTGCACTCTAAACTAATAACCTAAAGGCGTTTAACTATAATAAGATTAGAGATTATCTTAGTACCTGCCGTAAAGTTAAAGAAGAAGCCTGCATGCTTAACTCTTTTAATTGTTACAAGCAATAAAAGGAACTCTACTCTTAATAAAGAAGTTAGAGTAACGCTAACTAACAACTATATTAGAAGGTGATAATTAACGCAGAGCGCTGATCACGTAACGTAGCCTCCCGCTAAGAAAGGGAAGCTAAAGGCAAGGGGGAGGTTATGTTCTCCCTAACCTCCCTTTATAGGCAGGTTAAGTAAGAAGGATAAGGAGAACAGAAACATATTGCAATAAGTATAAAGGATAGACAGATTTTATTATTACACTTGTTATAGTTAACTTAAATAGTTTATCTCTTATACAGATTGTTTACTAGTTATTCTATCATTTATAGAATTAGTATTGTTTATCCTTTAGTTACAACGATAACTCTTTTCTACCTAATTATTCTATACATTACCTTACAGACTACCGCTTTAGTCTACCTCGCCTTAGTACGGACTAAGCCTAGAGAAGTATAGCCTAACCTTGTGTAACATTAATGCAGTTAAAGAGTTAATCCCTAAAGTAGACTTTATCCTGCTGCTGCTAAATAGTGTTTAGTATACGCAACTAATAACCTAAGTATACCAGGCCCCTTATGCTTAATAGTACTAACCTTTCTAACCCTTAAAGCTTAATATAGCCCTAAAAGAAGATTAAACCAGACGTTAGCAAACCAAATTGCCTCCTAGAAAGGCCTCTACTAATACAGAGTTAGATAATTTAGTTAGCAAAATGCTTAACCTGAAGATTAATCAGGCTAGTTTAGAACTAGAGCTGTAGAAAC
This sequence comes from Alternaria brassicae, assembly GCA_004936725.1. NCBI lineage: Eukaryota > Fungi > Ascomycota > Dothideomycetes > Pleosporales > Pleosporaceae > Alternaria > Alternaria brassicae. Next base: position 189,794 of record SMOM01000011.1, read on the forward strand.
TTTAGTAGTCTTTCTATAAAACAGAGCCTATAACTAACCCTGACATTCAAAGTAAGGTTAATCGCCGCGCTAGTAACAAGGCGAAGTTCCTTTAGCCACTCCCTAGCCAGGACTCTAGGTACTAACAGCTAGATAACTAATATCATTCCTAACAATATAATGTAGGTTACCAGCAAAACAGGAACTAGGCATACTAGAACAACGCTTAGAACTTCTAAAGCTAACCGCCTTAGTATAACTAAGGAAGAGAATAAGGACAATTATTTAACACAATAATAAACTGCTAGGTTTGTAATAAGCTAAACTATTAAAAAAACAACTGCCTTACTCTAAGAGCCTTTATAGAGAAGAGATAGGTCTACCTAGATAAGCGATTAGCACTGCAATAGGGAATAGAGAATAACCCTTAGGGTAGAGTACTGAACCTTAGACAGAGGCTTTAGGCTAAAAACCTTTTAGCCTAAATTAAGAGAAGGTTTCTTAAACAAGACGTTAACCCTCTAGCAGTTACTGCACTATTTAAAGAGAAACTAGCTCTTAGTACTATTAAGAACAACGCTATCTTAGTCTAACTTATTCTAGATTCTACTAGAAGCATTCCTAATAATAAAGCTAAATAATACTAGAAGCTATTAAGCATCTTTGCTAAAGCAGAGTCAGACTTTGGACTGCAGATAAGACAACAGTGCAACACTATCGCATTAGCTACTATTGCTAGAGCGCAACTAGAACAGAAAGGTTATTTAAGCTATAGCTAGTTAAAGATATAGAAGATAGCTTAGAAGACAGTTCTGCGCAAGCCAAGTAGGGAACATATTCTCTACTTAAAGGGATATAAGAGCTGGTCTGAAGCGCTCTTAAATAACTGTACGTTTAACAAGAATAAAGTAGTCTAATTTAATTTATTACTTAAGATAATAGACTAGGACGATACTTCTTACGATCAGACCTAATAAGAGATACTAGATTACAGGACAGGCCCAAATAACAAGCAGGTCTAAAAGCGCAAACTTACTAATAAGTTGTAACTAGACTTATAGTTAGTTATCTAAAGCATAGTTAGCACTATAATACCGCTTCTAATTACTACACTACTTAGAAATATGCTAGAGGTTAAGAAGAGCCTGTTCTACTTAAACTACTTAACAGAAGAACTAGCTAAGTTTAATGTTACTTCTCTAGGAATAAAGAACTAGACTACTAAAGAGAAGAAGAAGTCTAATAGTAAGTCTGGTATTAGAACATTAGTTAGCGCGATAGCACTAAGCACGCTGCCTGACTACGTGCTAGTTAAGGCTAAAGATAGAGAAGTTGTTAATTGCTATAGCCTTAAGGCTAAGCACTAGTTAGATCTAGAAATAAGCTATGTCTAATAGCATATTATTGTAGACTAACGCTAAGACAACAATAACTTAGAGAATAATAAGGACGCCTACCTAAACAACTATTAGCGTTTATATAATAAACTAATAAGAATGAAACATCTTCGCTAAGACTGCCTAAAGGTACCTATTAATATTAGGAGCAGCTTCTTTCTCGCGCTACTTAACTTAAGGGCTAAGCTTAACACTATTAAGCGGGAATTAGTAAAGAAAGCAATGCTACTAATTATATTACTTCCTAGAAGTATAAAGGCTACTTAAATAGTTACAGCGAATAGAAGCACTGCTAGCTTGATAGGGATTGTATAGAGTGTGCTAATAGTAATAGGCTAAATTTAAGTGCAAACAAACTTCTTTATAGTAGAATTCTATACTAACCTAAATATTCTAGAAAATCTATTCCTAACAGACTCTTAGGCCTATATTAAGTATGCGACTAATAGATTAACGTACTACTATATCTTTAGTATTAATAGGCAGTTTAATACAAGGTTTGTGTGCGCAAGAAGCAATAGGCTTAGCGCACCTAATCTGTAGACAGGCCTTATAGCAGAAAAAGGGCTAAAAGTGTAGCTACTAGCGCATCACTTCTATATTTACTAAAAGGACTAGCAAAAGTCTACGTAAGACTAAGTGCGGACGTGTGCTTAGTGCAAGTAGGGCTTATTATTAAAAGCCTAAAAGAGGATTAGCTGCTAATAAAACTAGTTAGCTAGTAGAGGAGAAGAAAAGGTAGAAAGAAGACAAAGCGCCAATCGTACCTTTCCTAAGAAGAAGAAGACTTAACAGAAATTTCTTTAAGAGAAGCTTATTAGTGCGTAATAAAGACAGACTATATATATTTATAATAGAGGGTTGTAATACCCTCTTAGAGAACATTCTTGCAGCAATAATAGAGCTAGCAACTAGAGACAGCGTAACAGAAACAATAGAGAAAGCGTTCTAGTATAAGAGCTTAGCACACGTTAATTAAGGATGTGCCTTACCTATTAAGGTAATGTTAGTACTTCTAATCCTAGAATACTAACGCCCTAACGCTAGCGGTCTAAATAACGCTTAGGTTAATAAAGCCTATAAGTAAAAGGAAGTAAAAGTTAAACCTATTAACAACTCCAGTTAACTATTAAGGACGATTAAAGGAAGACTTAACTAGAAGGAAAAAGCTGCTGCACGCTAGAAACCTAATAATAACAGCAGCATAGCTTCTTTCGCGAAATACTTTAAGCTAAGATATGCTACCTTCTCTAGAGGCACGCGGCTTACGCCTAAATGTATTTTAGAAATAAAGATCTTATCTAAACCATAACCTTAGAAAAAGAATATGCTTATAGAAGTTTTATACTAAAGAGAAGCCGCTCTAGCATAGAATTTCTGTAAATTAGGCTAAGTTAGTAGAGAGATTATCCTACCCGTAGTAATCAACATAATTAAGCATTAGGCATAGAGAGCAGATTAGTTCCTAGTGCCAAGAAAGCTTTAGCAGGTCGTAATTAACATAATTTAGAATCGCATTAATCGCGGAACTCTTAAGCTCTGTAAAAGCTAATATCACAACCTCTAGTTCTTAGTAGCTAAGAAGGACAAAGGCTATTAGCTTATTAATAATGCCTAGAAGCTAAATAGAGTTACTATCCGCGATGCTAACCCTCTACTAAATCCTAATAAGTTTTTAGAAGAATTTGCAGGATGCATTATTATAAGCCTCTTAGATTTCTTTTTAGAATATAACTAGGTTAAGCTACACAAGGATTCTCGCGACATAACTGCCTTTTCTACCCCTCTAGAGCTTGTTTAGCAATGCACGTTACTAATAAGAATAATAAACTTAGTAGCTAAGTTTGTTTAGGTTATAATAAAGATCTGTAGAAAGCATATACTAGACAGATGCATGCTGTACCTAGACAATGTTTGTATTAAAGGCCTAAAATCTAGATATAATAACAAGAAAGTTAAACTAGGCATTAGGCAGTTTGTTGCTAAACACCTTTTAAACATTAATAAGGTACTAGCAGACATGAAGAAGGCAGAAGCTACTATATTAGGCTATAAATCCAATTTCTGTTACTCCTCTATAATTGTAGTAGGCTACAGGATAGATAAGCATAGCCGCTACCTAGATAAGAAGAAGATTAACAAGATACTTAACTAGCCTAAATGCCGCAACGCTAAGAAAGTCTGAATATTTATTAGAATATGCGTCTACTATTAGATATAGGTACGAGGATTCGCTGTAATAGCAGCCCCGCTATTCTAGCTACTACGCAAGAACGCATTATTTAAATAGACTAATCTTTAGGCCTAGTCTATAAGCTAACTTAAGAAAGCACTTACAACAGCACCTACACTCGTTTTTATTAACTATACAGAACTTATACAGCTAGGTATATGTGTGAAGGTGGAACTGCATTAGGAAATGGACGCTTCCGAAGCAGGAAATGGATGCTCGCTTAGCGTCTCGCCGCTTTTATCTGGCCCGTGCGCTGACGCATCGCCTATAACCACGCTGCCCTTGCCGGTCTATTGTCCCTCTCCATCGTCTCTTTTCCCCCCAATTCCCTCCTCCGGCCCTCATTGGTAGCTCTAATCTACCGCGAGGCATTTCCCTGCATGCACCCGCTACACCGCCCAGTTCTGCGTCCAATTCTGCCCCCCTTAATCCACCGACCGTGAGGGCACTACGCCGTATCTGTTAACAGACCCCGTCTACGCATCTTTTCCTCCAGAATCAGCGCGGTTCTCTATCGTCTCCTGCCACTTCAGCTGCTCCATTTCCTCCGCTCTTAGCATAGCTAAGCAGTGAATATCTGGCGCCCTAGATCCTCGAAATGCCCCTGCAAACTCTCGCGGACAGCCACCGGCACTTTCTTGAAGACACCTCCCCTTTCAGGAGCCCGCAAATTCGGTAGCTCATTAACCTGCCACGTCATCAACCGCTTAGCACGGCAACAGCATTGCTTTGGATGCCCCAATCTTAGGAGGGGTTATGCCCGTGCAATTGCATCTGGAGGCATAGTAAGATTACAAGACCACATAGCCCCAGAGAAACGATTGGCCTCGAGCCGTGCAAGTGCCGGTAAAAGCCGAATGTCACCGTACTCATGCTAGGGAGGCACAGCTAGGTCGCCACCCGCTGCCCAGCTAGACAGGTGGCAGTCGCAGCATGTACTTGCTCATGCTGCACCGGACATCGGATTAGTGGAGCTTAGGTCCAAATGACGGTCTGTATGATTCTAGTGTTACATCCTCGATGTTACAGATTAGGGGAGCGAAGGACTAGAGCGAAGCTCCAAAGCCTAGACGAGCATTTAAGCCTAAGTTTGGGTTCTAGGGTCGCTGAAGAGTCAAACATCCGTATTCGGATCTCTCCTCTCATTTTTAGGACGTGGATCAACCGGAACAGGCATCGCTGTGCTCGTATTGTTGAGAGGCGGGCTCTGACCGAAAAGGAAGAGTTGCATAGCGGCGGCGCAACCTAGCCCTTAGGGAGCTAGCATCGCAGTTCCTCGTTCCATAACGAGCATTAACTGGATAGTCACATACTTTTTTGTCCGAAGAAAGAGGGGCTTCAAGCGAAGGCCGTATGGCCACCAACACTGCGCAGCTATGCGATTGCTGATTGGACTTCACCCTGGTGTACCCCTGGAGTCTGTGTTTCGAACGCCGTGCCGTGTCGAATGCTGCCTGCTGGAACATGCAAGGATATTAAAGCCAGCTTTCTAAGATTAATTAATCTAAGCGTCGAACCTTCACATACTTAAACCACGGCTCTTCCGCATTCTCTGCACCACTAGATCTCCCTGAAGCAGGCAACAGCGGCAACAGCGGGAACGACAATGTCTTTGAATTCTTTTCTGACGCAGAGCGACCTTCAATTCATTCCTTACACTGGACCTCCGGAGCCAAAGCCAAAATCGCGACGTAATCCGTTGAAAACGACGCTGTCTAACCAACACGAATACCTTGTTCACGACAAGAATCTGAGTACCGGGCCTGCTCTCACGTTGCACCGAGCCGGGGATGTTGATGTAGAAACAGGTAGGTATTCCTAAAACTGATGAAGGAATGTTGTGTTCATATTGACTAAACGCAGCCGACAAACATATCTGCAAACTCGAAGACTATAGTAGTTGTCGTCGCGATACTGACTGCGCAGGCGGTCTTCTTCCCCCTGACGAACAAGGCGTAGAAGTTGAGCATTTCGTCTCAAGCTGTTTTTCTAAAGAGGTCCTACGTGAGGGCAGCTCAGATCTATCCTCTGTTGGAGATAGCAGTCAAGGTAAGCTCCTTGCGTTATCTAAATAGTAGCTCAAATGTACCATATCTAACATTGCCTAGAGGATGTGGTTGTCACTATGGGCAGTGAACCCAAACTAGATGCTACTGCCGCCAAAGACAATTTAGTCACGCAGACACACGATTGCACTCACGTCCCGGGTATCGCAACCTGTAACTATCGCAGCACCGACGGCACCAACAATGCTATTAGCTTGGAACTGCTTGAGGTACCAGAATCTCAAGCTAGTAGACTCCCGAATCGTAACATCACGTCAACACCACCAACACCGTCAACTAGATCATCAATGATGGACATTGGACAGCTAACGCAAGGGGCCAGCGGCAATACTCTTCCAGAAGCTATGACACATCAGTCCCAACCATCAGTGCACAAGATGGGAGAGGAGCAAGGTGAGTGAACTCTGTTTTAAGTGAGTTTCTTCTGTCTAATACTAGTGAGACAAATACGCGCCACTCTTAATCACGAGCAGCGACAGCGATGGCAACAGATCCGACGGCAACGACCACGACCACAACGATTACAACGACCACAGCACAAATCGCAGAAAGCTGAAGCGCAAGTGGGAACGCTCTCTGCCAGCCAAGTGGTGCAGCCGAAAGTCTAATGCGAGGTCAAAGTCGCGCCCGGGGCACGCCGCACACTTAGCGGGCCAACGAAAGCCTTCCTCCGGCAGCCAACCGCTCGCTAACTGCCCAACCCGCCCAAAAATTCCTCCAGCAGCGCAGTATAGTGACTACGATACCAAGAGATGCTATAGCGATGAGAGTAGCGATGGCAGCAGCGGCCGCCGTCTTGGAAGCAACAAGCGACTGAAGTCAGCCCATCGCTCAAGCAAGCAAAGGCGGAAGCGTGATCGCTACAGTGCACTCGAAGACGACGAATACGAGGTAGAGCAGATCCTCGAAGCCCGTGTCTATCATAACAAGCTACAATACCGTGTTGAATGGCTCGGATATGAGGTCGATCGGAAGTGGTACCCTGCATCGAACTTCAAGAATAGCCCATTCAAGCTCCTTGAGTTTCATCGCGCCAACCCTATCCACCCCGGACCCCCAAAAAGGCTTGATTTGTGGGTGCAGTGCTTTCAGGAGGATAGGGACGCGGACGATCACTCTAATGACGACGAGCCCCAGCGGTCAGATGCAGAACGCAGCGGTATGCGCTTGTCGTCTAGCCCTATAAGCCCTTGCCGCGTATACTGAAGCTCGTGCCCGCTAGCGAAGATCGCGGGCACTCTAACGAATATGCCTAGGCGTCTCCTTTGCACTGTCAATTTTCTTGCGCCTAGGACATGGTGGGTACTCCTGGCACGAAGGGTGGAGGTCGTGCTGAGAGAGAGGGGTTAGGGGCAGTAGCGATGGTTGAACATCGCCACGAGTTTTTCATGTAGAATTAAACAAAAAAAGGGAATATATTTCGCTATAATGCTAGTTACTGTAGTGTCCCACGTCTCTGGCATAGGAATGGAGGAGATATACTAATTTTGGCACTATGCATGTTATGTAACGGTTCTTGACTAGTACGTACTGCTCTGCAGTTAGTTAGTTAGCTTACCTGAGGTAAGATGCCTTAGAAGCTTATCGGCTCTTGTCTCTAGACAGATGATGCAGTCCCTCCTACCCACGAATACCATTAATTATTAGGTCTAGATAATCTCGGGATCTGTTGAGAAGGTATATATGTGGCGGTGTATATATGCAGTAGTCAAAGGGTAAATGCGCAAGGCAGTGAATCAAAAGTATGAAGTGTGTTTCTTTTTTTGTTCTTTTGTGCTGTTGTGGTCGCCTTATATATGGCCACAATCAGGGTCTATTTACATGACGTATCTCTGATGCCAGTAAAGGGAGAAGGTGCTCATAGAGGTGAAGGAGGAGCACCAGGACAACCCACGTGGCACACGTGATGTCCTTACCTCATAAACCGTAACAATATACCAATCAACATAGAGGCAAAGTATGGTCACATTTTGTTTCAACAGGATCTATCAACTTAGAGCCTAAGCCTACTACCGCATACAGAAAAAACTTAATAAGCCCTATAGTACAACATTTCACTTATTAACTATTTGTGACGAGTACGTATGCTATTCTACACCCAGTATTCCTATTCGGAACACTATACCTTTTTGGTAGGGCATGGCCAAGTGGCGTAGGGCTTGATCGTGACACTATTAGTGTTGCCTGCTGCGAACTTTCAGTCTTCTTGTATCAGTACAGGTAGGTTGTACGCCAGAGGATGCGTAAGGCTTTAAATTTAAATACAGGATAGTTTATCAACCAAATCCTCCTATAGCTACACTCCGATTCGTAGTATTGAACACATCAGAGTGCCCTGGCTCTATGCACTCAGCAGAAGGGCTTCGCTGTGCTTAATGTGCCCCGTTCCTCCATGTCTGCTATTATGCTATTCAAAAAGTACTGTTTGTCAGTCTATGGGAGAAAGAATAGCGCAGTCTTCTTATTTGATCACCCATTGGGATGATGAGTCGACGCCAGATCCGATTAATATAGAAAGGAAGGTGACAGAGCAACTGTGTAGCAGTGCAGGCCTAGTACAAATTAGATTCTGTAACGAAGGAAGACGCAGACTTACCGTGAATATGCCTTGCCGTAGTTGCGTAGAGGTGCGTCTGCCGGCAAGTGAAAGACTCGAGACAATAATCGCGCCACATAGTTGGATAGATGCTGCAGCTGTGTTCGCAAAGCCGATCGTATGCAACAAGCGCACATAATCTTCGTCTCTCCGCTCAGATCCTGAGTTCTTGTGGATCTCTAGTTGCTTGCGTGAGAGTGCCGAAGATAAAAGCGATGCCGCAGCGAAACGAGCAAGTAGTGCCGACTCGTAAGCAGAAGATACCGTTTTGCCTCTACTTGCGATTAGACAACTTCGAATATCGATATAGTCCACCTACATAACTGCGGAGACAATGTCCAGTATAGTCAAGACTGCCACTAGATGTACCACCCATATAACCCAGGGAGGAGAAATAAAGATCTGCAGCAATCGGGCGAGCTGAGGTTTCGATTAGTAGGGGACGAGCAATCAAGGCAGGAAGACTATCTCACATTGTTGCTAGTGAGAAGTTGGAGATTACACATAATGACTGCGTCAAGCCAGGAGTATATCTCTGTTGAATGGGGTGCAGTCGCGATTGCAACGAGGCCCGTAATACTTAGGCCCATTAAACCAGTACTAACTAGGATTCCCGTAATCTTCTCCCAATGGTAATCGTAGTCAGAAACCTGAGATTTCGCCCTGAAATAATTTCTGATGTCGAGGTAAGCGAGCGTACTACTTAGTATAGGACCGACTGAGAAACAGATTGCAAGGCAGATAAGTACAAAGAGTGTCATGTTGACAAGAATTGGTGCAGTACTGAATATGGGGGGGCTCACATCTTTTGTACCTGCTCCATGTGCCGTCTAAAATAGAACTTGTGGATAGTTGCATCGTACACCGACTCCCGGTAGTGGAGCCCGGGCAGAGTGAGTGACACGATGGGAGAGTAACTCCGAACAGCTGCATGCATAGCTGTTGGGAGATCCACATAGTCTTGCGGTATTCGGCCTTGCCGACCGCTGGTATAGGACTTGGAAGCTATCGTGATGGCTGCAGGTGCCCACATTGTAAGGGGTGAGAACTAGAATGAGACCGGATGCACATCCACATGACCCTCATCATGGTCTCCAGCGGACACTGGGACTTGCCGTTAGAGTCCGGACCATCGCCCACAGCGGCCCAACTAGGCTTTTATCTCTTGTATTAGTATGTCAGCGTCGCAGACGTGTAAATATTAAAGCGGAAGCCTGCAGCGATCGGGAGCTTGATGGGCTATACTAGAAGAGACCCAGGTCTGGAATGGAGAAGCTTCAGAGCTCTCCATACACAAATTTGCTTCGAGGTCTTTACTAAGACTGTCAACTTTTGAGTTACTCCCCTGTTGAAGGACGCAGTCGTCTGCGAACGAAGGAAATTTTCTCTGTACATCCTCGTCGCAGGATCCCACCTCATACCACTCGGAGCGTCTGCCCGCCCTTCCCTCCTCCTTTTGTGTATTACATGTGAGGTTTGACACTGCAACGCTTCCACGTCTACAATGGTAGCCGCTTTGTCTTCCAGCAGCTCCCTCACCTTTTCGACTGAAAGCCATTCGCTCCTGTAGGCAATCTCTGAATCATTTCTGTTTGCGCCTGGTGCTGTTGTTTCTGCGGTATACTCGATGTGAATTTCAAGGGCTCCTTGCAGCGTGGAATTCTGGTTCGCGCGCGGTGACAATGCTGCTGACCTGTGGCACACTCTGAATTTACTCTACAAATTTACTTGTTGTAACCTTGTGACGAATTTCCCGAGGACTGCATCGGGCGGATAATTGCGTTGCAAGCTGGTCCGACAAGCCCATATCGGGAAGTCCATCTTCTTCTGCGGGGATAGCACTTCTCGAGCTAAGTACGGAAGGAACGCTTTCGATACCCTCTAAGAGGGACACCAGTGTTCTCGCTTAGACACACATTTGTGAGCGCGAGAGCAGAACGAGATTCAGGGAAGATTTGCTCAGTACAATGTCGTGTATTACAAAGCTATACTAGCAGTAATTGATTATAACACCTCCAGACGATCGTCTCCTATCTATTGCTATTTAACTCCTCTCGTGCTTTCCGAAGTATCTTTTTCATCTCATCGTACAGCTTCGGATTCGGGTCCCTCCACCTGCCGCCTCCAGGGAATACCTTTCTCCGTAACCTGTTTACGCAAGGGATCAGTGGCTGGTAGTACGGCGTGAAGTTTTCTTCCGCAGTCTTGAGGAAATCCCGTTCATCATCCACGACGCCCTTCTTCGAAGCAGCTAGTTCTTCCGCGTCTAGGTAATTCCACTTGTCAAATCGCGGAACGATGCTCTGCTGGGACGGTCCATCGTAGTGAATGCATATCCAGAAAAGCACCCAGAAAAACGATTCTAGATCGTGCATGAAGGAATGTAGCTCGTCGTCTAGAAGTACCCCAATCGCCATGAACGCCCGCGTGCCGGTCTTCCCTCGCGCCCCGGACGGTTTCTCGCGATCCTCCTTGATAGCAAGATCTAGGTCGATCAAGAAAGTGTGCCAGGAGGGGTTGCCCTCGTCCTCGTTCACCATTAGGTTGTTCGGCGAGATATCGCATTGAAGCATGCCGGCCCGCGTATGCAGCGACTCATATCCTGCGATGCAGCCTTCTAGCGCAGCCAGAAGGCTAGCCCTAGAACTCGCCATGTATATGGGCTTCCCGTAGTCTCGGACAATAACACGGCGGTGCACCCGATCCGCTGTTGCCCTTCCTCCTTTTACGGGAGAGCTCGAACAGGTTCGCTTGCTAGGCGGTAAGGATGCGTTCGTGCAGCTCGAGGATCGCTTCCGTCCGGCGGCGCTGCTGCTTCGGCCTTTTCTAGAGAGGGGACGAACGACTGTGCTTGGGGGCCGCATTGTACTCCCCGTCTTGTAGTTTGTCGCTTTCGTTACGTCTAGACCTTGTCGGACGTTCCCGCGGATGGAGTCGTCCTGATTGCCCACACGAACCGTCTCATGGTAATAGTATCTCGCCACATTAATCACGTCCTTCTCGGCTGCCTCACGCAGCAACTCACCCTCCTCCTCGCGCTCAGGGTACTGCCACGAGTCCTTGACGACGAGGGGTGCCCGCGACTTATCCCCTTCACGATAGGCTCTCCAACAGGTTGTGGCTCGACCGGCAACACAAGTCACGCGTTTTATGACCTTGTCAAGGATGAGGCGCTCTGTGCGGTCGTCTCGTCCGATCTCGATGTACCGCATGCCCCCGGCTGTGATGATGGTGGGGTCGAATCCAAGCTGTTCCTCGTTCAGCCATAGAAACCCAAGCACAGCGGAAACGAACTGTAGCCCGTCTTCATTAATATTAAACTGCGAGGAGGCAATCCCTCCAAGTCGGTCGAAGTTCCACAGCCGCATGTGGGATCCACACAGCGTGAAGCCGGGCACGAAGCGGCGATTGTCCTGAGCGGCGAGGACCTCTCGGGCGTATCGTCCGAGGTCGAGCCATGCTTTGGAGGCTACGTCGGCCGCTGGGTTACTCTTAAGTTCTCCCGGTACGAGAATCTGCTTCCAGTGGTATTTAGAGCCCGCGCCGGCGCTCGGGTCGTCCACGAAGCCAATGTCCAGCTTGCGATCGGCAGTGGAGCCTTGCAGAGGCTGATTCGGCTGTGCCAGTGGTCGCCGCTGAATTCTAGATTCTGGCTGATGCCCTTCTGCAAAGACCAACAGCTGGTCTATAAGCGGGGCAAACCAGTTCAGAACATCCTTCTCTTTTGCCCTTTCAGGCCAGCCCTGCCAGCCGCTCTCTTCCAAGAAGAGTGGGCTATCTCCTTCCTTGCACTTGTTGAACACAGCCTGTGCCGCCTGTCTCAGACCTGGCACGTCTCCGAAGAACGCACCGAAGAAACCGGGTATGCCAACGTACAGATGCCCCAGCTCCTCCTTCCAGCACATCGTCTACGTGTTTGCGGTGCTCGGTCGAGTTCGCGAGGTTGCCCGTGTTGATGGACAGGGGTGTTTGTTGGAAGGACGAGGTAGGGCGGGGTGGAGGCGTCGATTCGGTGACGGCGTCGTAGACTGCGTTCCAAATTACGTTGTCAGATTCTTTGCGAAGGGTCGCTTGTAGGAGAGGAAGTATTCGTTCGACATCGAAGTCATCGGCATTGACAGCGGTCATAAGCCTTGACAGATCTTCTAGCAAATTCTTGCTGCCGCGGGTCGAGGGCAGGTGACGAGAGGCTGGAAGGGTTTGAAAAGCGGATACGAGGGCGACTAGAAAACCCTGGGTCTCTATGTAAACATTAGAGGAGGGCTTCAAGAGAAGATGTTCACAATACCTTCGTTTCCTACCGGTCCCAGCACCTGGGAGGTTTTGGGAATGCCGACATCTTCATATGTAGAATTGAAAAAAGGCGCGAAAGTGATCTAACCCTCCAGCGATTGGTTTAGACTGGATGATCTGTGATCGCGATGGTGTAGGCATTCTAAAATATTCGGCAGTGAGTTGCGGCGACGTTGCGCATGCGTTCGGCCGCGACCTGCGTGCTTCAAAGAGGATGGGAGGAGCCGTGAAAAGAGACGCGCAAAGTAATAAGTGGCAGTTGAAGAGTGTCGCAGCGAACGCGCGACGAATGTGGAGGCCAAGGGCTGGATCGGCGCAACGTCGGCACCCGAAGAAGTTGGTTGGTCTGTGCGTTAATGGCACGGTTGCAACACGCTATCTATGCCTTCGCCTTCGCTCTTTAGCGGGCACAGTAAACACAACACAGTCTAGTCCACCCGCACCCCACCGCTGCCGAAGCGACAGGGCCGCGCTTGCTTCTCCTCCTTCGTGCAGAACACGCTAGGCGCTTTAGGCTAGGCGCACCATGGGTCACTGCAGTGACTTTTACCGGTATCTATAAGAAGCGGCGCAGCATGTGTCTTGACCTACATTATCGTCGCCCACCATCGACACGTTAACCTTCTTATCCAACCTCAGAGAGCTACGAGCACCCTCAAACTCTACCCTGACTTCAGCATGGATGGTGCTGATACTGGCGATAATTCTGCTTGGTTAGCTTTTGCAGATTACCTGGAAACATCTCCACGGGTTCTGTGCCTCGTGGGTGCGGGGCTCAGCGCACCATCTGGCCTGGCTACCTGGCGTGGGACGAAGGGATTATGGAACGACATCAATTTGAGAGAGCTTGCCTCACCCAAAAAGTTTCAAGAGGATCCAGTCACAGTGTGGAGCTTTTACGGCGAGCGTTTACTCAAGTCATTGGAGGCTCAACCAAATGCAGCACATCATGCGCTAGCGGCTCTTGCTAGGTGGCATAAAGGATGGTTAACTGTCAGTCAAAATGTCGATGGTACGGATATTAGCCTGGAAGACAGGAATCATGCGGGCGGTGCGCTAATGTCATAACACAGGGCTTCTCGAGCAAACCGATCATCCCTCATCAAGGCTACTGGACATTCACGGCACATTGAAGATTGTTCGATGTACCACATGCGATTACGATACCAACGTTCATAAGCCGCAAGATCTTCCGTTCCTGCTGTCGCTGTCCAATGCTAATGATCAATCGCGGTCGGTAATATCATCTGACCTTCCGCGTTGCCCCAAATGTACAAATTTATTGCGCCCAGGAGTCGTTTGGTTCGGTGAGACACTCGCTGCCGGTGCACCAGATAGAATTGACGAGTGGATATCAGAAGAACGCATCGATCTGGTGATCGCTGCTGGTACAAGCTTGGAAGTTTACCCAGCTGCGGAATGGGTGAATACAGCGCGAGAATGTGGAGCATCTTTGGCGGTCATTGATGCGAACAGAGATCACGGACTGGCGGATGATTTAAATGGTAATGACTGGTTCTTCGAAGGAGACATCGCAATCATTCTACCTAGAATACTGAATCTTCTCAATCGTTAACGTGATACAAGAGAATAATACTATTATCATCCTCACCGTGCCACAATGATGTTCCGTCTGTTGTGCGTTTCGCTCCTTCATGGTCGATACGGGATCTCAAGATCCGTGTTTCCATGATGCAATTGTGGTCACGTGTAACAAAGGTGCCAAGCAACTAGGTGAGGATAAGAATAAATTGTTCAAGTAAATTCCTGCATCCACCGTTCATCCTCTCTCCACTATGTCTGCTCTCACTGACGATCAAATCATCTCGCTCTGTCACGATCCAACGACCAAAGTTCTCTCAGCGCAGCAGTGCTCAAACAAGGTGGTGCTCATCATGGACAGCCTAGCCGTGAAGTTCGGACATTTTGTTACCGCTGAAGAATTCAAGAACCAACAGGCCGCGCAGCAGTGTCTCAACGCAGACATTGTCAACGTACCGAGAGCCTATCGGTTCGTGCAGAAAGAGGCAGTTGGATACATCGTAATGGATTACGTCGATGGCAAAACGCTTGACCTGGTGAGCGCCAGAAGCATGGCTGAGGAGCTGGGCAAGGTCTTAGATTATATCCATCGACAGGAAGCAACCATTCCTGGATCACTTGGAGGCGGACCGGTATCTGGTGTGCTCTGGCCTGAACATGAAGAGGTGGAGTTTTCGAAGTCTGACGATCTCCAACTTTGGTTCGATCAACATTCACCCAGCTCAGGGCACAAACTTGATCTTCGTCGCCATTCACTATCTATGTGTCACCTGGATTTCAATCCAAGAAACATCATGGTCAATGGCAATGGCATCTATCTCGTCGACTGGTCTTCTGCCGGGTATTTTCCTCGATTCTTTGAGCATATATTGTACCAGTTCCTCCCGCAAGATCTTGGCTTCTTCAATCTTCTGAGACCATTTCTCACTCCCTTGTCCGATGAAGAACTGGAGAGCGCACAGACTGCGTTGGAAACTTTGCAACACAGTCAATTTCGTGTTTTGTAAGTTACAAATTGGATGAACCCAGACGCCACTAACCAGGGCCATCAATCAGTCAGGGGGCCAAAGCTTCCCAGAGAGCACGCATCGGAGCGTAGGCTTATGAAGTACTCGATCACGGGCGGCAACGGATGTGTGTGAGGATGGTGATCGGCTCCTTGACGGTGATCGACTCCTGAGCGGTGGAAGCTTCGATCTTGTGTGCACTAGGTATGAGCTGCGATGAGAGGTGCTGCGCGTCAGGTGGAGGGAATTTTTTGGCATTTTGACTTGTCGTAGCCGCAGGAGGGGTCCAACTGAAACATCGGCGCTGAAAAAGGCATGGAAACAGATAAACAATTTACTCCGCCGGCTTCCCGCATTTGATATGATCGATAGCGCCCGGTGAATTGCAGATCGACGTCTCCATCAACCAGACTTGCTATCAGTCAGTTCAGTCCGAACCGAAGTCCGTGCACGCTATTAAAACCTTAAATCTCATCACTGACAGGGTGGTATTTGAAGAATTGAGCATAGCTTTACCTATTTTGGTTGCGCGCACGAGCCCTAGAGCGATTGGTGCCCGCGTTGGTGTAGCAACAGCGCTAGCGTGCACGGACTTCAGTTCGGACTGAACTGACTGATAGCAAGTCTGCCATCAACAGCGTCCTACAAAAATGCACAGGATCCTTCGTTTCAAAAATCAGCATCCTGCAATTCATGGGAAATCTTATTTCGACGTTCATGTTTGACGGCCAATGAAAAGGTGTATAGTGCTAAGCACGGCAGTTACTCGCTCCACCAAAAAAATCAAATAGTCTAAGGTAGAGCAGTGCTAAGCTTCATTCTTCTACAGTATTCCCACTAAAACGCATCATCTGAGGGCCTTTCATGCTACCTCTACTGCGTTATCCCATAAATCAATGGTGATGGTTGAGAGCGAGGTTGCATCACGCCCATATGATCAGGACTCATTGACCAGAAGCTGTGTAGGTACTGCCAAAGTCGTGCAGCACTTCCTGGGGCAATATATTGCGCCGTCTCGAGATGCTTGATGGCCAAATAGCTGGTTCATCAGCCATTGATGGTTAAAGGATACATGGACAAAACTCACATCCAGTGTCTGCATCCAGATCCTTCTGATGAAAACTCGAACTTGTGGAGCTTGTTGTTACGGATGACTTGGCTAATATAGCCGACTGGCACATTGTTCGAGGTTGGGGGAAAGTCAACCGTGAGTACACAATTATTTGTGATGGCGTAGGCGTGGGCAACAACCATATAGACTGTGTCATTGTTCGTCTCATCAATGGTCATGTGGCAGCGAAGTGAGCCTGCTACTGTATTGCTCGTCGGAGTGTTCTTGAACTGGATGTTGAGAGACCAATGATTGTAGTCTTGGGAGAGCGGATGGCAGACAGCTTGGATTTTATGGACTATTCGAGTGTCGTTGCCAAAGTCCGTCATCTAGCGGGCGTTAATGACAGACCAAGGCTTGGGGAAAGGGAAAGGACATACCGTGAACTAATCAGTTACGTGACTTCCGATGAGGTGGATTGTGCGAGGTTGGGATGGTTGGGCTCGTGGACTTGCGGGTTCTTATATCTGAAACTGATAGCGTTTAACCGGATAAATCGTAAGATATCTTTCGTTCATTATCGCTCATCTTGATTCTACAAGCCTTGCGCAAGCCTCTACAGTGATTCATGCAAGACAAACTGCTCCTTTCCAGAACTGTCAAACGTCCTTGGTGCATGGTGAGCGAGGATCTCCATCCATCCCAGCTCCTATTTACTCAACGAGATTCAGCATGCCGCCTGTGTGAAAACGGTAACGCCCGTGGAAACATGTAAGCGGCGCTAGGCCAACACACATGCCTGGGAAAATACGAAGTGCTTTCCTCCTCCATCACCACCTGCATCATGCAAGCCTTGCAAGGCATGAACGGCTATCCTCCGACAGCGAATAAAGGACACTTACGGCCCGTCCTCAAATCTCGGAATGGTAGGTTTTACAGCGATCACGAGACGCATGCTAGAAGCGAGGTCACTTATCGGTGAGCGTAGGACCTGAGTTTCCGTCCATGAGTGATATCCGTAATGTGCGCGGCAGTGGAAATAATGTTGCGCTTCGCTCATGTCCTGTGCCGCATGCCTCGGCACAGCGTGAAGAAGAGAATGCTATGCAAAGCTTTTAGACGCATGGCGGTTCCTTCACCAGTGCACTAATGTAACCAATAACGTCAATCCCACACGGCAGACATTCTGCACAAGTGATGCGACCGGTCAAAACACCGACCAGTTACATAGTAAGCGCTTCGCTTGTTTCGCGTGCATAAGTTGTTATCCCGCTATGCCGCCACAGCGACGGACCATCCACGGTGGCATGCATGTCGCTTACAGTAGCATGTGAAATGCACATGTTCTAACAAGGGGTCTAGCCGTCCACCAATCACGTGCCTATATCATGATGATATACCTTACTATTCGGCTCGGCTGCACTAATGCTCAAACCTACGCTCAAACCTACGCTCAAACCTACGCTCAACCCTACGCTCAACCCTACGCTCAACTCTACCGCTTAAATCTACGCTCAACCCGACGCTCAACTCTACCGCTTAAATCTACACTCAACCCTGCGCTCAATCCAACACTCAATCCAACGCTCAACTCTTCGCTCAACTCTTCGCTCAACCCTACCCTCAACCCTGCGCTCAATCCTACGCTACGCTCTACCCTCAACTCTACGCTACGCAATACGCTCAATCCTACGCTCAGATCACATCATGCATACTCCGCGGAAGGATGTACGAAACGGATTTCGAGATGTCAAATCAGCCTGGGAACATCTTAAAAAAGCTGGAGAGGATTTAATTTGTTCCGGATACCTGTCAAAGACAGAGTCTAAACGCCACACAGAAGTAATTGCCAACAGAGGGAAAACACCACAGAACAAGTATGACCGAAAATACAATCTTTTCCTCAACAAGGTTGATGAAGCTTGGTACGAGTTATGTATAATCGCGTTCTCGAGATACCAGGTTGATTCTACGAAAAAAGCTATTCTGACGGGGCTGGCTACGAAAACCAGAGAAAGGCGTGGCGACATAGATCCTCGCGTTCGATCGTTCTTCGCGGACTTGAGGAAACCTGAAGCTGTGTGTGCTTCTCCAGAGTCTAGTCAAGAATCAGCAGCCACTTCTAAATCATGGTATGAGTTCACACATGCCGAGCTAGAAGGAACGATTAGCATGTTTGGTGAGGCCATGGCGAAGAGAATCAAAAAACCGCAACTGGACCAAGACTGGAAAGCAGTGACAATGCACTTTCCCGAAAAAGATATACCAGAATTCTCCTGTTTCTTAAAGCTGGAGATTGCCGAAGAATATCTGGGAGAGCTTGCGATGGCACTTTTTAAAATTGAGGTAAGTTGGATAGCGAATACTTTCCAGGTTATCCACGAGAATGGAATGGTGCAGAACATGCCTGTGTTCACGCACAAGGGCGCCCTGAAAGAGGACATCATTGCAGTGTTCGGCTCCAAGGTAAGTAGTGCAATCACTGAATGTGCAGTACGACGAAGGGAGTTAGATGAAGGAAAGAGCCGAACAGGATGTGTTTCGATGACATTTGCAAGGGGCGAGGGAACAGTCACATTGGCAATGGACTTACAGATGGGAGTTCAGATTTCGAAGCAGCTATATACCAAGAATGCTGCATAGTTCTATTCCTCTTTAAATTGCCCTCCTACAATGTACAAAGACATGTCTGAGTTAAGCACTATAGAGCCCTTAGGCCAGGTCTCTGAGAGAGATGTCGAGTGCTTCTTTCCGTCGCTATCCTTCTCAATGACTGTGACATTGCTGTTTATCCACTGCACTTTTTGGCCACTTCCTTCTACCCAACTAACGCCATTCACTTTTATGTTTGTAAAATCTGTTTTCGGATCGAGGGGTTTTACGTTATCGAGATCGAAAGCCTAGTATTAACAGTTAGAGCGAGGACAGGATCGTATCTGTAAAAGGAGACGTACCATCAAGTTGAGTACTCTGACGAAAACCGGGTATATTCGTATTGAACGTGGTGACGCTGGCGCCTCTCGAATTCGCGCGGTCGCGTCTCTTAACTTGAAGTTTTGCGTATTTGGTGATAGTAAAGGTAACGGCAGTTATCGCGCTGTATATGTGTGTCCAATGCGATGTTGAAGAGGAAGCTCACGAGCTCAAAAGACAACGATGTTGGCGGGGTCGTGGTGTCACGTAATTCGTGGCAATTGTCAGGCATCCATGCTTTTGGGCCGTAACGTAGAATCTGAGAGAAATAAAATCGCAGCGTATCGACTAACTATGCTAGTGTTGAAGAGAGTGTCAGCCAGTCTGGTGCATGTGACGGTTTCAGATGGGATCGTGGTGTTTTGTCGGCCACCCACTTCCGAAAAGACAGTAGGCCTCTTGAAAATTGCCCCGCATTGTCACGTGACCAGAAGTGTCACGTGACCAGACGGGGTCACTTCGGAAAATTGCCCTGCACTACCACGTGAACAAGTGGCGCAAAATTGAGCGTAGGATTCAACGTAGGATTGAGCGCAGGATTCAACGTAGGATTGAGCGTAGGATTGAGCGTAGAATTAAGTGGGAACGTCAATATGCAGACTCATAGACTCACAGGAGCCACTTTCCACTTTCTTCCTTGCTAAAACTCAAAGCGATTTAGGTCTGGTATTGATATTATGCAGTCTTGCGGTTCATGCCGGCGAAACAAAGCACGCCGTTCGTCTTTGTGATTAGATGACCCCAGACAATAATGCACGTTACGGTGCCTCTGATCCGTCCACTTTTCTGACAGGTAGGTATCTATGAAGCCGAAGATGTGGCGGCATTGAGCGTGCATCTTAGTGTGATCCAAGCATATGGCACTTGCTTGCCGTTTCTGCAGACGACTGATCGTAACAACATGAAGAGGAGTCTGCAAGCCCCTTCACGCCTGCAGGCATCTATACAGCTGGGGATGTGGCGGCATTGATCGCGGGCTTTGGTGTGATCCAAGGATGTGGCACTTGCTTGTCGCTTCTGCAGACGGCTGATCGTGACAACATGGGCGATGGGAGCGGCATAGAGCGCGAGTAGGATCGTAGGTGTTGGTATAAAGGACCGCAGTTAATCGCCAGTTCATCAATCCCTCAAAGCCATCACCCCTCGTCTTGCTTAGCACATCCCCTTTGCTCAGCTCATTTCTCCTTCGACACCTTCGACACCTTAGGTCACTGTCTCTTTTGGAAACGGAGCAGCGTCTGCTGTATCTTCCCTCCTAATTTTAGGCGGCACTTGTTGTAGGTCTGCATTTTTACCTAAGCTAGTATTCAAGAGGATTGATATATATGCGTGCTAGCGAGCTTCTTATCCTTATTCCCATATTCTGTGCGTCAGTAAGGGAATAATCCTAAGTGCAGCGAATTTTAGCCTTCACCCACTCCTCTATCCAACCTGACAGTCTTCGATCGGCTCGCTCATTGTATAGCTACCTGCAAGTGTGCAAGAATAGCCACCGTCGCTGAAGGTATGTTAATCTGACCACACTTGCTTCTCCACTGACGGAACTAGATTTTCCCTTCACTCGAAAGCATCTCTGACCTAAAGAACTTACCATTCTGATCGTCAAAGGTGACAACACCCATCTACTTCTGAAAGCATATACTCACTACGGAACGAAGCATTTACAGCCTCCATGCCTCACTCTGACAGCAACGCGGAGTCCTCAGCTCCTGATCCCCCCAATCACAACACCGAACAGACCGCGAGTGTTATGCCTAGTAATCGGACTAGTCGTGGGTGCGATGGTGGTACTGAGAACAATGGTGCTCGTGCTGCAAACAGCTCAACTTACTTGAGCGATTATATGTCACCTACTACCGACGATGAGCAGCAGAGAAGCACGAACGGTGTCACTTCAGGATCAGGCGGAAGCGGCCAACATTCATAGCTGGCGCGTCGGTCTTGCGGAGTTTTCGATTTAAGTCTTGGCATTCTGTGGCGACGGCACGTGGCATGACGCTAGTGAACCAAGTCCAGACCGCCAGCGTGTTCGGCCCAACGTTAACAAGGCTTCAACGTGTCATATAAATACATCAAATTTACATTGATAAACTCAAGACCATCTGTTCCTCTTCATGTCATCACACATTTATCTGCCTTCCAACTCAAAACTCGACGAACGGGTTGCGGAGGTGATTCTTGGTGACCACACAACGCTCAATACTGCGAACTTCGCTGTCCTTCGTTACAAAGAAAACGAAACCCATAAGGCTGTAGTTAATGAGATTCTTCGGTTCAGGGTATGCTCTAGAGGAGACTTTCAATTGGCATTGCTAATGATACATAGTTGAACGACATCAGCGATGCCGTAGGAAAGCGCTTGAGCCGTCCGTCTATGCAACCAGAGATCATGCGTAACATATCCGGTTGCATTACCACCAAACCTGGCGAACTATTCGCTATTGTACCTGTTATTTCCAATCTCGAGGCCCTCCAGCAGGCCACCATCTATATTTGGGAGAACAAGGCAAAAAAGGTAGCGAAGCCGCTGGAGAAGGGTATACACCTAGTGCTTCCGAACGTCTTTTTCTCAGTGTCTGAATTTGTTGATTTTTATGTGCTGCCATTCAAGTATGAGCATTAAGATGAGAAGCAACAGCGTACATGGCTCATAAATTTGATAATCATTGATGTCTTTGATTACATAATTTCTCGATATTCTTGCATGAAATTGCTCAAAAATAATCCATCCGCGACTGGTAATTGTTGAGATTCAAGCTCATCAATACCTGAAATTCGATTGACCAGAGCTAGCCCATCTGAATTAAAGCCGTCCGCCTGTCCGTCTAGCAACACACCTAGATGACCAGAAGAGTACTGTTCGTCAGGCTCCGAGCGACCGAGATCACTCGTTGAGAGATGGCATGATCGCATAACGGATCCTGCGCTGCCATCACACGAGACCTGGTGGTCTTCTGTTGACGCATTACTCGCTTCCCCAAGGGCACCACCATACTCTGCCACACTGCGTTGCTCTAAGATGCCTGATGCGGGCGGTGAGGGTTGCAGTTGATCTCCAAGCGGCAGGTCGGCTGCAGCAACCCCCGTGTAGCCTTGATTGCCATGTTGGAGTGACCGAAGAACGTTTGCGGCAATTGCAACATCGTGAGCTTGGTTTTCTGTATGAATATTGGTAAGGGGAGCCTCTAAAATGGGTGCAGAGGTATTCTCGTCATCTTCTTGAATTGTACATAGCCCGGCCTGAGCCTGGGATGTGGCATGTCTTGAGATCTTCCGTCGTTTGGTGCCGTTTGCACTTGCTTCGACAGAGTCGACGAACGACTGCTGACCGCGTAGAGAGTTTTGGTAGGAGGGTACGAACTCTTTCGAGCTAGGGGTCACTCGATGACAGGATGATGCGACACTCGTTCCAGATTCGGGTTCGATTGGCGATCGTGAAAGAGTATAACTAGCATTTTGGTTCAGGTTCGGCTGTTGGATGAACACTACGAAATTGAGTGATAGCCCGAGCATTATAAGGCCAGGGATCGACTTACTGAAGTGCTGATGCATGAGACTGAAGATGCTCTGTACTGACTCTGAGTACAACTCTGAGTCTTGGATTAATTCCTCATTTATCCAATTGAAACCAAAAACAAGGGACCGATCTCTGTTGCTCCACAAATCATGGTACCTGATGACGTTAGTGGTATGGAATAGGTGAAGACTGGGTCGCATACTCAGATGTTGTAATGAGATCAGAGACTGTGATAACTAAACCAGGGGCTCGAGTGAACATCAGGGAAATAATCTCGCCCTGAAGTACGTATCTGTCGATTTGTTTTCGCTTTGCCTCCTTCTCTTTCGAGTCGAGCTTCTCAAAGCCTGGCTCCAAGGCTGAAACCATCCGTGCCTTAACACGGGTGGTAGTGTTTTCCGAAGTTGTCCGTTTTAAGCATCCATTCCACCAATCAGCGAGGACCATTTTATGGAAAGGTCGCTGGAGGCCCCCAAATTTTTCTGAAGTGTCGAGAGCTTGATATGACCATTGCCCAAGGGATGCATAACTGGTATGGCCGAAAAAAGTAGGCCAATTGGAAAGCAATGCTTCTAAACTCTTCTTTTCCTTTCGTTGCTTTACCTTCCACTTCTTCAAGGTCTTCGATGCGAGTGTCTGACAAATCTTTGTCAATTCTTCGTCCGAAGTCGGCTTTTTCGGCTTCTTTTGCATGGATCTTTTGTTGTTAGAACCATCACTGTTGATCGCATCGATATCGTCTTCCCTGTGCCCGTGCTCATCAAGACCTGCATGATTCTTCCCTCTGAATACATTCTCTGCCCCATTGCCTGCTCTTCTTGCAACTTGAACTGTAAACTCTGGTGTTTGTTCATAGTCGCTGCTGAGAAGATCATCTGGTCTGTCGTCGACCTCGTCTTGTGGCGTATCGTCTGGGTCGTTGTTTCCTGCAAACCAAAATTTTGCTTGACTTGCACTACTTCCAGAAGAAGATGCCACTATTTGAACAGGCTGTTGGTCGACAGGCTTGACTGTAACTCTCTTCTTGTTGATGATTCGTTGTAACAAGATGGTGATTGATTCGGTCTTCGTCTGTATTGTGATGAAACCATTTCGAGATGCGCTGCACTGGACTCCCGGGCCAACGCTGACGGTGCACTCAATCTCCACTATACGTGATATATTAGGAGGGTTCATCTCGGGTTGGCAATGCAATGAGGATGGATCGGACTTGTCGTGGTGTAGTTGTCACACGCTGCTGGGGCCAAGGGGAATGTGGACATCGTGTCGGTGATTGTCTTGGCCGTCCACCAACTCGCTAGTGTTAGCGCGTCCACCACCCAATGGTCACAGATCCTTGTCGTAGCATATCACATAACAAACTCGGACATTAGATATGCAGGCCGCCGGCGCCCGCATGATTCAGGCTTGGGGGTATAGTTGATGCCAATACTTGCTCAACTGAGGCCTTTCTTTTTCGAAACTAGCGGATTTGATCTCGGGGCGCAACTTAGTCAATAGCGCCCCTATGATAAGATGGGATTGTGCAAAGATGGCATCTCTGTAACTGCTACTCACACATCATAAACCCTTCTTGAGAGGCTGAGACGTCCTCCATTTGCCTTACCGCCTCTGCGTCCTTCGCCGGTTGCCTTCCTGCACAACATTCACTCTCAGATGGCCCAAGCTGCAGCACCTGCCGACAACGCGACTGTATGTGGCCAAGCCCTGTTGTTATCACCGCTGATCCCAAAGACAGGCCGCGGACGCTGTTGTAGCGTTTACTGAATACTCGGAGTACAAAGGATACACGATCATTGTGCCGAAGCAGTTCTCCGACGATTCAGAGTTGCTTATGCAACTGCAGGTCTTAGCCATTGACGCCGGTGCCGTATCTGGCGTGAAAAGAGACACCATAGTCAACACCGCAGCATGGACTACCAAAGGCGAGCCCTGTGTACACATCAACTTTTGCCCCGTCCCAAGAGATGCCTTTGATTACTCAGCATTTCTTCCCTTATCTCTGGTAGAGAAATGCGGTCGTATTGTGGCAGGCGTGTGTGTGACGTCCTTGGCCCGGTGCAGGCAGTTAGGCCAACACGCAAAGTCCCTCCCTCTAGATCTAGATACTAGCCTAGGATTGCTCTTAGAAAGGTATGTAAAGGCATTATACGTTTGAAAACTCTTACTGATCGATATAGGCTCTGGCCGAAACGGAACACCAATCTCGTTCACAGTGATCGTCAAGTGGGTGCCATCAATATGCGCGTCGAGAGCCTCAAGATATCGACTGACCCTTCCAGGACACCTCGAATTGCTCACCCAGCACTACATCAGCCATCTGTTCGCCATCGACGTTGACAACTGCAACGGAAGCGAGGGAAGGGAGCCTCAGAGAGATAACGCGGCGTCGGCGACGAAATAGTAAAGAGCCGGATGATTACGCGGCTGAAGCTCCTGAGTCGAAGCGCGCGCGCACTACAAGTACTTCCAGACCCAGCTCTGAGTCCGCCCTCATACAACCAACATTCTCGTCCACATCCACTGTGCCTGACAGAGGAGACATCATTCATGCGCCAACGGCCGAGATGGGAAACCTTACTCCGCTTCCTGCAAGCACATCCAAAGATGGGAAACCTTACTCCGCTTCCTGCAAGCACATCCAAAGCAGGTATGATGCATTACCTCAAGATGGACAATAAAACACATGGCCTACTCTGTGTAAGGGACCGAATCGCCGTTTAGCAGGATTTTACTGACGTAGAATACAATTATAGAAAGAAGCCCACGAAGCGCGACACTCTGTATGTCAATCCCTAGACAATCCATCTTGGAAAAATCTTTCGGTGGAAGTGAGGCACAAAGCGACCTTAGAGATGGTTAAGAACGCCTCTATGGAGACGAAACCTTACTAAGACAAGGGTAGGTGGTGGGATAACGGTATAGAAGAAAATTGGGTTGCGTGGTGGTACCTTTATGTGTGCTTTCGGTACAAGTGAGTACAACCAACGCGATTATTATAGAGCTAACATGATATATGGAAGCAACAGGAAAACAGCATCGAACAAAGCCGGAGCTGCTCCAACTCAAGACTTTGTGAGAGGCGATTATCAACTCCCAATCGAAGACATTCAACGTGGGTGGGTAGGGAATTTGAAGTGGCAGGACATACAATCGCCGTCCAGAACGACGATCAACTCTTCCTCAATACCAACCTCGGTGGATATGCAGTGCGGGCATATCATACCTCCAGAGGTGCGACAGTACTGGAGTTACCCTATGTCACGGTCGTCTTGGAATAGAGGTTTGGAACAAGTGTATCCTTCTACATATCCTTATTAGAGCATAAAATACTACATGCTGTTCCCATTGCTTCGATTTTATGCGATAAGTTCACGTAGCGTCCTGTCTATACAGTGTCCAATAGACTGCTGCTACTTGCACTTGACTTTGACCTTATGAAATGCACAGGATCTCCTCCACCCACCCCATGAGTGGCCACAACGTCGTTCCTGGAGGCTCGGACCGTGTAACCTCCCTTCTACTGCATCGACTGCCTCACCGAACGACCTTGCCGCATATGCTGATCGCTTCATTGCCATACCCAACCGGCAGTATTGCCCTGTAAGGCTTTGATCGACGCAGTGTTTAACAAAATCAGGCTATCCCACGGCAGGATGCCCACTCTTACCAAGTATGTCATACTAATCTCGGGACGCGGTCAGTCAACGAAGCGTCCCATAATGCGACCCACTTGTGCACGGGTAGGATCACTCTGGCTTAGACTGATGACGATCGAAGCCCAGCCAGACTAACGGAGGCGTGCCGTGAAGGTTGCATAGTGCCCACGTTCACGTCCA
This sequence comes from Alternaria brassicae, assembly GCA_004936725.1. Classification (NCBI taxonomy): domain Eukaryota; kingdom Fungi; phylum Ascomycota; class Dothideomycetes; order Pleosporales; family Pleosporaceae; genus Alternaria; species Alternaria brassicae. The sequence goes on from SMOM01000011.1 coordinate 216,287, forward strand.
TTTCGTTTGTTCAAGGGCCCTGACTCGAGCCGCCTCCCGGACACTAGTGGTATCTCTGTATCTAAAGCTTTGCTAACAGGATGGCCTGGCGTCAGTTGGAGGACTGAGATATATCATGCACCCTTCCTGCGAGGCTGAGATGTCCTGCATCCATCGTCTCACCGCTCTTGCGTCCTCAACGGTTGCCTTCCTGCACGTCCCGTTTCTTACAATGGCTCTATTTCCCACCTGCAAGGCGAAAGTACGGAACACTATCCCTGTTATTCATCGATCCAACACTCACACAGAACCAGGGCGATGCACCAGGGACACAAAAGACAGAAGACGAGGAGAACGGATACTTTGGATGGTTTTGGGGATGCGTCGGTTGGAGGACCCCCCGGAGAGCCACAATTGAGAGAAGACCCAATCCGTCGACAGTCTTCAAGCCAAGCTTGAGCACAGAGGCGTTTGTCGCCGACAGCGGCGCATCCTCCCATGTATCTTGTGCGCAGCCCTACTCATTTACTGTGCCTGTACTAAAATTTGACATTGTATAGTCACTCCCTCGACGTACAAGTGCAGCCATCCGGATTGTGAGGTGTTTCACACTGTTCCATCCCTGATCGACTGGCACTGCGAGAAGGATCACGACGGAGACGGTGGCTATGGATTTAGGAGGCAAGACAAGGGTCCAAGAGAACCCGCAAACCTAAGGCAAGAAGCAACAACGACCACTGCTTCAGGCCTACACGTCACGGAGAAACCGAAAGTGCTTGCCATCCTTAGCTGCAAGACTAACGGGTGTATTGAAGCATTTGTTCAATCCGAGGAGCAGGGGACAACCAAACAATGGCCGCAATTGTACAGCTTGGCAGAATTTCGCGAACTGAGCGATGCTCTTATTGTACTTGAGGATTTTCTACGGAGCTTCTCATAACAGTGTTTACAAGTAACGTTAGTACAATTGTTCATTTATCTGTTGCCTGGAGTTACGTTCAACGCCCACTGAATTTAACTCGCTCCCCACATCATGTGATTGCTGGAGCAAGGGTGTCACGGTTTGGGGTCTCCCCTGCTTCTGCAGTCGCAACTCACCTTTGGTAAGGGCGCGATGCCTTTCTAGGGTTAGCGTTGTTTACTGTCACCCACACACATATAGATCCCTTTATGGAGAGCAATCACAGCATGCATATGCGCACAAATGCGGGTGTTCGTGCCGCAATGTATATTTCGGGAACGGCCCTTTCATACCCCTCTCTATACCACACTGTCCGTTATCGGTGGCGTGCGAGGAGATCTTCGGTATACAACGTTGCTGATGCTTCTACCGACTTTATTTATACACTTGATCGCTCGAAGACAATCTGCTGCCCATCATTTACTCCTATCAATATTGTTCATTTATCATACGCAACACTTGTTGTTACGAGGCCATTAGAGCAAGGCAAGTAACCTCTAATTACCAAGAGCTTTGCTAATGAGTTTGATCAAAAACAGATCTCGTGGCGCTCTTTTCCAGTGCAACATACGGCTTCCTGGTCTCTTTTCACCTAAAGGTGCGCTGAGATCCAGAAAACAACTAGTACACATTGGACACCCTGATGCTGTCCTGTACGGCATCACTATGCTGGTTAGCTTGGCGCACAACTGAGGCCTGTTGAGTCCCCTCCCTGGCTTTAACCATTGTGGTTATATTATCGAGAATCGGTTATCACGCACACGCACACGCACACGCACACATTCACAGCACTAAGTGCAACCCAGCATCCGAACATGGGTATTTGGCTTCAAGTGCACCTATTTATATCCCGGTTAGCACTTGCACGCTTCGTTAGCATGTATCCAGATCAGATTATATGCAAACATCGGGAAGTGTTACTATGGTTGGTATTACTTGCGAACTATCTGCTTCCTCAGGGCCTGGTCTTGCTGGGGCTCTTCGAATTCACGGCCTATCTCCGCTCGGTGGGAAATCTGCATAGTAAGGCGCAAAAATGCTCGTAAACAAACAATTGCTGACTATAACTAGTGCTTGATGCTAGTGATGATATACAGACAATTAGTATACTAGTGTTGACGGTGTCATACATTTTCGCACCCGAGGACATGCGGCCCACATGCGTGCCTTATCTTTTCGCAGGTGTTTTTACCAGATGGTCGTTTATTCTCGTTTGGGGTTCTTGGTTTACTTTGCTCTTGTTTTTGCGGTTAGTGTTTGAACTTGCATGAGAACAATATGAGAACGAAGTCGGCCTTAGCGTCGCACCAATAGATACTCTTCTCCGGCGCCGATTTACTTCCTAAGATCAAGTTGATCAACTAAGTAGCCGTTTGAGGCTAACCGCAACGTTGCTTGGAAGATTTATAAGCGGGGTATGTGACGCAAACTTCGGGCTGCAATATCTTCGGGTCTGTGGTATAGTTAGAGGTTCAAAACTAGCTCTTTCTTGGCTGCGTCGCGGAAGCATGTACATACAACTAAACCCTACAGTAGCGCGCATATCTATTAGCAAATTTGCCGCACCCCACGACGCTTTCAAAATTTATTAGACCTATACTACTGCATTCTTAATCATTGTAAAGCCTCACTTACTGCCACAAAAGAATGACGGACCACAAGAAGCCGCAGAACCCTAGAGTAGTTAAATGGCAAAGTATTTTCGCTACTATCTTCTAAGAATGTGCTAATTGGTTTCTGTATTATCTTGTAGTTAAATCATTATGCTTCCCTTATTCGGCTTTGCCCTTTTACTTGACCACTTCCCGTCCCAGATGCATCCTGCACTCCCCAACAGAAAAGGTGAAAGCAAGCATAACGCCACGTGCGGAGTCTCGACCCGTGCACAAGGTGTGGCGGCATATGGATCAGACACGCCTAGCTGTATCTAGTGTCCTCTAACGAAAATACTATACAGCTTCCTACGAAACTTAGTCACTGATTTCGACTTCCTGTAACCAAGTCTCGATAATGCAGGTGTTGATGCAAAGCCATGCAACTAAGGATGAGCAGCCTCCGCGGGTTACATCCCTGGCAGGACAAGCTTTCTTCGGGATAGTGCCGCTCCCCACATGGAAGAACTTCGAAACGGACGCACACATAGTAATTCTTAGGTGATAGGTTATAAGGTCCTAGTATTCCTTCGTCTTTCTGCAATCGCCAACCTCATAATGAGTCCTTCTACCGAATACGAACGCTTACTCGAAACGCGAAAAAATGGCTCACTCTATCGTCTTTACAAGCTGAAGACTATGCCGGAGAAAATCGACGACAGCGCTGTAACTTATCTGATTAGTACCTTCGAATCGTTCCTTCGAATCAAGTCCGAAGCATCCACTGTCTTCTCGAGCACAACTATTTCTGATAGGTTTTTTACTGTAGGCGGGTACGCTTGCGTCCAGATTGTTGCGCCTAAGGAAACTTTCTCAAAAGAGGAGTGCATGTACTGGGCTGAGGGAAGCAATCTTGTTACTGGGACGGTGATTTTGAGCAAGAAAGAAGAGCTTCCGTACGACAAGGCCAATACATATGGGGACTTCAAAATGGATATGTGTGGTACGTGTTCTAGTACTTCCCTTAGAACTATACAGATAACCTTGCGTTTAGAGTTTTTCAAGGCGATGCCTACTGAGTTCTGGTCTAAGATGGTGTGGAAGTAGAGGTAGCGGCGGTTTTCGATGGTGTATTAAAGAGTGAGGACATTTTGGTATACTGTGCTTAGATGTGAAATGAATTGACTGCGGTTTATAGGCTAGAGCATGGAGTAAACAACTGATGTTTTTGGATGTGCTCTACTTTATGATGTATCGCCATGATGTACTAGTAGCCGTATCTGATCTTAGCTCCGCATTTTTGTTCCTTTACCAAGTTCACTTAATGCCTCTTTAGCCCCGATAGCTAAGGATGTATAATGCATGCGTTTAACCCTAAGCCTCTCCTACAATAAATCTCAAGAATAACGGGAGTCTAAGTTAGTAACCTCATTCTTGAACACGGGGTCAAGGGGAGCGAGTACATTCTGAAGTCTTGGTGCAGTTCTTCTGCAGCATGGAAGATATTGTTTCCATCTCAGTCTCAGAGGAAACTAGCACGTACTGTACCTTAACGCGAGGAACAACACGAGCTTACTCTGGGTTCATCGCCCCTCTCCAGGTGATCTGTACTACAGTTGCCGAAAAAGAGCCCAGTAGCGATTCCTTCGCCAAGCCGGCTTGAAATCCTTGCTTACTGCTTGTGGCGTTATGGTGTACCTTGCTTGTTTGATGCTGCAGGCATGTAAACTGCCTCAATATCTGTATATGCATGCATGCTTCATGCAATTTTGCTAATCCTTGTGCCACCCTTACATACTGAGAAATACCTCGCCTCTTGCAACGCCCCGATTTAATAAGCCTATTTCTGTATCGGCTTATTGATTCCTATGGCATGAAATCCGCCCTTGGTCTATGCGTAGATCATATATCAAGACCCTACAGTCTTTATACTCCGCTCTATTAACCCCCCTTACGATGTTACCCAACACCGGGTATATGATGAGCCCGATTGCCCAACCCCAGGAAGCCTATTCCCAAAATCCACAGTCCCAGAATCCAGAGCTCCAGAAACAGATCTGAGATCTCGAAATAGAACTCGGACAGGAGCGAGCTGCCAGTGCATACCTTAGTGGAATGCCTGCAAGCCATTCCTTGGACAGTTCAGTATTCGGCCCCTGGGCCGTACCGACCGACTTAATAACAAGGAATCAAGTGATGAAAAGTGGCAAGAAGAGAGATCATGTGCGAGTTTCATCAAGTGTAAATGATGTGATCAATTCAACTTCCAAAGAAGTGTGTATCTCTATTTAAGCTACCCTTATTTTGATAGCAATCCTGACTCGAAACTACAAGATCACAAATCGACCGGGAGAACTTCCAGGCCTCACGATATCCCAGCGTTTCACGCAAGAGTAAGCGCTTCGAAAACTTGGAAATTTGCACTAGAACTAACACTGAGAAGCCAAAAAACACTTCGCTCCTTTCCTACTGAGCTTAGCTGGGGTGGATTGGTGGCTGTGGTATTTCTCCAGGTCCCGTTGTCGAGCAAGATCCAACTACCTCAGGCTTCTATGACATTGTGGGATCTTATTGAGTGGTTGACTAAACGTACCTACGGTAACAATGGCCACAGCGCTACTGAAGAGGGGACTGCATTGCAGAACATCTCAAAATGGGCTGCAAGAATACATGATCACCTCGATGTTAACAACACACAACGACGGATCGTCTTGGTCAGCTTAATTGGAAAGCAGGTGAAGCTAAGGTCGGGCGCCTGTATGAGACTAGGTGGCATGCATGGAGGCGAGTTCGTAGTACAAGATAGAGAAGGGAAGAAGAATAACATAATAGTTCAGATGGAGGATATCTTGGGAGAGCATGTAGAACTGTAATCCTCGTCGGACGGAAAAAGAACGTCGCTTGACATGGTCAAATCAATACGCTTTACTTTTTTAACTTGACCTTGGAGCTACCTCTTGTTAGTATTGTGTTATTAACAAATATCTGTTAGGATTGCCTCTTCGCTGTCGCGACGCTTACTATTCACGCTTAAATTTTCCTTCCATTTCATGTTAAGCTTTTAGATTAGCATAAGGAATGGATAAAGTTACAAGACAGGTGAGGAGAGTCGCAAGGAATTTGTAGGAAATTTTTCGGAGTTGTTAAACGTACGCATAGGGTAAAAGTTAAGGATTAACTGAGGTTGTATTGTAGAAGCTATGGAAGGTTTTTGTAGGTGAGTGACCGTAAACAGCGCTAGCCTAGATAGGCGTAGCTCGCTAAGGTGAGTAGTCGCGAGTGCAGTGAGAGCAGGAGAGTAAGAACGAACCCCAAACCATGACAAAATAACTAAGGCGGAGCACAGGTAGGCTTAAGATTCTGTAGCGCCATCTATATGACGTCTTACTCGACGTAGACGTCGAAGACGATTACAGGCACATCACGGAGCCCAAATCCTAATACTGATAACCCGATGCCCTTTAGAGACGGCACGCTCAGAGTGAACCAGGAATGCCGAAAACAGCAGAAACAACAGCATAAATTAATGGAAGATTAAAAACGTACGCCGTCTAATACTCTATCATCCCGCTGCAAAGTCAACTAACATGTCTTCCGGGCTTAAGTACGCTTCGCGAGCTCGTAAATGCCCAACATATCCCCTAAACCTTATGCACCTTTCTTTGATGATCCACTAAACATGTAATGGCGCTCGCGCCATAGAAAGACTCCCCGCAACCTTCTTCTGGGCATAGCTTGCGCACAGTATTCATTTCCAGATCGTCTATAGTGGATGAGTTGGACGCTTCTACGTCTGACGCAGCTGCAGCGGCAGGTTCGGGTTCAGTGAGACTTTCTAATGGGACGGAGGCAGAAACACGATCGCTAGCAGAAGCTGGGTGGAGTTAGTTTAAGAGAAGTAATGTGACAGGGTGTGCTATCACTAACCTTTTGGAGGATCGAGAGGATATGGCGGAGGCCAAGAGTTTATGCCAAAATAGTTGTCAAGAGCAGCACTCGCCCGGATGAAGTTGGGCAAGTGGCCAAACCATCTCACCCAAGCTAAAGAGTCTTGACATCCAGCCAGTAGTGCCTGTATTCTATCCTCGCGGAACACGTAACGCATGCCCACTACATGCGTCGCTGCATCAAATTGGGCAAGGACCTTCGGGATGCTCTCTAGAGGTAATCCTAGGATAGTATATGCATATACCACCTTGTACGCTGGCAAGTCCAAACAGTAGGGTGATTTCTGATGCTTCAGCAGGTGCGTGAAGTCCAAGTCAGACCTCCCACATCTTCTGCAGGTCATTGGAAGCGGTGGAAGCAGTCCCCTAACGTGGTTATGGATCTCAGCACGGAGCGCAGCGGTGCTATCATTCTCGTAGAATCTTTGGTGCGACGGTGTTGTGGACAGTACTCGAGGACCGCTGCTAGTATGGGTCTCATGTGAGAGGGGATACGAAGGAGGTCCAGTCGTTAAATGGGAAGTTTTCCAACGGCTATCCCATCGTAGGTCGCGCTGAACCGCGGGTGTAACGTTTGTTGCTGCTGTCCGGATTTGCGACCAATTCTGGTATTGTTGACGGTCTTGACGGCTGGGTTGGCTGTCGTCTGGCGCTGCTGTCACTGTTTTCCACTGGCTTTGGTATTGGCGAGGGTCGTGATCGTTGGTATGGCTGTTGGATGGCGCTGTCTTCTTGCGGTGTGTAGTCGCTAGGTCACTACCGGTACCAGTAGTTGTGTCAGCTGGAAGCCCTCGCTTCCGGCTCGTCGGCTGCTGCGTCTTGTCGGACTGCATGCTTGGTTCAGATACAAAACCAGAATCAAGCGGAAGACTGAGAAGCCCGGTGCTTAAACCAATGGTTATATAGCCCGCAGATTGATGGGTAGACCCCAAGGTGCAAGCACCAGGTCGATGACCAATCGCCCTACAGGCTACCCTCCTGTAGCGGGAAAAACTCGTGGACGCAAGTTAAGGGGTTAACTTATCGCCTCATAGGCTACCTTCTCGTCACAGACAGGACACGTCAGGTCGACACTAAGCTAGCAAACCCATGGGCTCTCCCCCTATCGTAGCTGACACGCGCTATGATGCCGGGGCAGGGCGAAGCTGCGTTAGAGCTTCATGCATTGCACGGTCTTCGATCTCGTGACTGATACCAGGAAACCGTTCCTCGTACCCAATTTTCATCACCACTTTAATTGCGCGAGTCAGACCTGTACGGGTCAACAAACATCGCCACCAAATGTTAGTGGCGACGTGCAGAAGCTCATCCAGACCGGAGCTGCATTCATCCAGTGCGTCGAGTACAAGATACTTGGTCAGCATCGAGAGATAACTGTGGATATCCGACTGCATGTGTTTGCATGCGAACGACGAACTAGACGTACGAAGTCGTGGGTCTTAATGGCTTCGTGCGATTCGAGGAGTAAATGTAACAGTCTGGGCTTTACCAAGACCTACTCTGGTACGAGCTGGATATGGCTATCACTACCACATTTTATCTTGCCACACACATATATATAGCGGCACTCCCTTGTAGCTAATCAATGCAACGCAGTCCTCTCCTCACACTGTTACAGTAAGGCGTGCACAGAAGCACGCTTCAATAGATTAAAGGCGATGCCTCAATAAACCGTCCTACAAAGATAGATAGTTCTACACAATGTACATTAGCGCAACGTTGGTACGGTAGTTGTAGTATCGCGTCATGCGTCTTGAATAACTCACCTACAACGTGCAACATTCCAACACTTCGCCATCGTGACACCAAGAAGTGCAACCTTGATGGGTAGCCTTTGACCGAAGACACGTGCATCTGCTTGTACATTTACCAACGCAAGTACAGCACAGTAGTTTCTTCTCTTTCAGCTACGCAATAAACGCCGTAACGCACTCCGCATGCTCTGGGACCAGGGAAGGCAACGCGTTGAGGACTTGGGTCAACTGCCTAGGAACCGGCTCGTTCGTCGAATTGTATCGTGGGATGATAAACTGCAGCTGATTCAGGACCGACGGTACACTGTCAGTGGTCCATTCCATCCCGCCCATCATTAGCGAGTCCTCACCAGTGAGTACAAAATGCGAAATAAGATATCCAGGCCTCATTATCAGCATATCCCCCGGACGCATTAGCACTGCCTGGAAAAGATCTACTGGGGCGTTCCAACTAGGCCCTTCCTCCCCAAACTCTCTTATTTCTTGCTCACTTAATGGTCGATTTGGCACAAACCAAAGTTTGAAGCCAGATACTGCTAGTACGCACGTTCCGTTGAGCACATCCATATGGTAGCCAGAAGCCGCACCCCTCTCACCAAAGAGCACAAATCTAAGACACGATTCCAAGTCAACATGTTGTAGCTCCGATATCGGACGGGACGTAAGATGCTCTTTTCCTAGTGCTCTTAATCCGCGGTGATGGTTGGCATGGACTCTAGCAACAGCGCGACCCAACAAATGAAAGTTGAGATGATCAAGCACTGGTGGCTGACGATGAAATTCGAGCTTGGGTCCTGAAATGTCCAGAAAATTGTACGGTGGATGAGCTGCAACAGAAAGGCGCTGAGCAGAAATAGTACGTCTCTGGTCCAGGCGAGCGCAAAAGTCTTTGACAGATATGTGACCAGACGATTTATGTTTCTTCTGACAGTTCACCTGGCCGGGTTTGTCTCTCATATAACCCGAAAATCGTTGATACTCCAATTTCGCATGCGTCCATCCTTGAAGCTCTTCGACGAAATCATCCACGTTTCTTTGCACTGCCGGCTCTTCTTTAGGTATGTACATACAAGGGATGTTGGGGAGGCCAATACCGCTCCTCATTGCTAGTCGAAGCTGATCTGTGGAAGCACATAGAACTTGTGCAGTAGTGTTCTTGTGTGGGTGTTTGAGCTCTGCATCACCTGGAAGGTCAAATCCGTGTTGCTCTGGAAAACAGTCTTTTCCAAAGGTAGCCATCGGTGCATAGAATCCATTACAACCATTATGATGGTTTTAGATACGGAGGTACTCTTTGTAGTATTGCAGCAACGAAACAAACTTCTCAGACGTCCTTGAAGGAGCTTCGACAACCTCAAGAATCTCATTCGTGAGCTGGGAGATTCGGGACGTGTAGTCCAAGTGAAGCGCATCACCAAGCGTCCACCTGGGAGAGTTGGAGCTACTGTCCGTGTTGTCGTCTGTGTTTCCTGTTGTGCTTGTTTCCTCAATAACCCGATAGCTCGAACCACACTCTTTCTGGCTGACATTTCGCTGTTGACTGGTGCTGTTTTCGTCACGCTCGATAAAAGATGGATGTGAATCCTCATATGTCGCTGTTGGTGCACCAAGAGAGGCTACGGCCGTTGGCTTCGGTTTCTTAAGGCAGGAGAGGCAGCTACGCTCATATTCACTTCCATCTGGGCCCAGTCTTTGTAGATGGCGAAAATTGCTAGTTTTCCTAACTCTTTTGCACTTGGTACAATACGCTCTCCTTAACGAGGGGTGTTCAATGCACGTCTTCCGGATCACCCAGCCATTTTCGCGTCTTTTCTATCCCTCTCTGTGCACCGCTCGCACTGCCGCTTTCCCTCACTCCTAACATGTTTGCCGTTACAACCACGACAAAGTAGATCTTTGCAGGTGTCGCACGTATTTGCGGTGATGCGGGTGACCTGTTGCCTGCATCGAGGACAGTGCGACATGGCCAGGAGCAGAGGCACACGTACGGGGAGCCGAGATATGGTCGCGCGGACGCGTCGCGTACGTGGCTTGTTTCTTGAGAAGATGGAATGGGTGAATGTAAGTTGTAGACAGTCATGGAGCGAGTAGATGGGCGCATGCCGATAAGCCATGGGTGGACGCGTGCCGATAAGACATAAGATGACCGATGAGAGCTCCAACTTCATAGACAACAACAGTCCCAGCAATTTGACGTGCACGCGTAAGTGTCCAAGCTGTGGATATTGCGATACAGGAAGTCCCAGCCCAAGGCTGGCTACGTAGTGTTAGTCTCAGTCTGTAGCGGTGGAGTAAACAGTGCGCATGTGCAGAGAATTGAAGGATTGAACTGAGGTTGTATTGTGTGAAGCTACGAACAGTATATGTGAGTGAGTGACCGTAAACAGCGCTAGCCCTAAATAGGCATAGTTCGCTAAGGTAAGTAGTCGCGAGGAGGTGAAGAGTAGGAGCAGTAGAGACCCCAAACCGTGACACAGTCTCAGTTTAGTTTACTCCCTGCCTTCATCAGACGCGCTCGACTTGATGCTTCGCTATACTGCAACTAGGTGGTCTGCTCCAACACAGAACATGGTCTGGCTACGGGCTATTCAAGTCAAGTTACGATTGAGTCATATAAAAGTCCGCTGGAGAGGCACGCTTCCCTATATATAACCACCTAATGTTACTAATTCTTGGAGTATGCTAGTGGATATCCTGTTTGAAGAGTGTTTGCATAAAGGGGGCTGCAGCTGAGCGGAAGAATATATAATGCATTAGAATAATCTCAAGCCAGTTTTAGAAAAGAGTCTATCGAACTTACATATTACTGTAAGATGCTAACTAACGGTCATGTAGTGGGGCACGGCCATGTTTATTTAGAGTAGGGAGCTGAAAATTGGGTGTAGTTCGAATCTGTAGTGCCTCAAAATACTGCACTAGGCTGCTAACGTTAGACTATAGATCTGCATAGACATATGCACGCTCCTGCCCGCCTTGCGCTCATTCGCATACATCATTAATCTATGACCGCAATGTCAGTCGAGCAACTCGCTGTCAGAGCCGCACTAGAGACCATCAGCCAAGCGTCGACTCAATCGCTCGTATTAAGCACTCGCGAGCTATGCCAAGCCAATTTCGCTATTGCAGAGGCGCTCTTGTCTCTTGGTCGAAGCAGTGGTCATAATGCTGATCAAGTCGAAGCTCAAGTTGGGGGTATCGTGAGCTCTGAGCATGCCGACCTTGCCAATATCCAGACGCAGCCTCACGCTACCTCGGAAGTCGGTACCGCGCAGGATAAGACTCAGAGCATGCTGCAGAGGTACAAGACTCGGCGCGACGGACTAGAGCATGCATTAGTGAGGCTTGCGCAGTACTGGATTCAGAGAAAGTTGACGGGGTCTAGTTCCCGTAATGCTGGTGATGCAGATGAGCGCAGGCTGTCAGTTGATTTGCGTAAGGCTGCGATATCAAGCACTCCTGCCGTGTTAGCATTACTTAGGGGTATCAAGAGGAAAAGGTCTATTGACGGTACTTGATGTGAAAGTAGACGTGTTCAACAACGTGCCCTAGCTAGATACCGGTATCTATTGTAAATTTAGATATCTAACTGTCATAAGACTAGGCACCATCCTAATAAACCAGAAATAGCAATAGGGAGATGAATACGACAATCGTAATATTCAGAGCTGTCGTTCGAAGAAGATTATGTTAAGGCGTGAATACAGTAACATCGTCCGCAGACTTCCGCAAAGTGATAAATAGCACTTAAAGTGTCACTGCAAACGCACAAATATCTTTGAGGCTAAAGCGGCTAGCTCGACGCAACGTTGGTAACCATGCAGCATTCTTCATCGGCTTTGCAAGACGCCCGCTTAACTTTAAATCCCTTGCGGGATACGTCGAAGCTACCAATAGTTAATGGTTTAAGGCCTGCATCAATTAAATGATCTCGGTAGAAAACAAAGGTGCTCTGTATCCTTGATCCAGCATTCGCCCTTATGGGACCGCATCCCGTGCGGTCTAGACGATTCCAATAATTGATGGTTTAAGGCATTAGTAAACTGATCTCGGTAGATAACAAAGGTGCTCTATATCCCTGATCCAGCATTCGCCCTTACGGGACCGCATCCCGTGCGGCCTGCACATCAGAATTTGCTGGGTTATTCAGAAGGACAACACCCTAACGTGCATGCATCAATAAACTGATCTTGGTAGGAAATGAAGGTTCTCTGTATCCCTAATCCAGCGATTGGCCTTACACGACTACATCCCGCACGGCTTACACACTTGCCTGCGAAACTAAATTTGGCCTGATAGTGTAAGTTATATGTTGTCTTGGTAGTAGACAAACTTCTAGTAAGCACTTTTAACATCTCAAAATCCTCTAGTTCTAAGATCACTCTCTAGTGTTTCAAGTGTAGGAGAGTGTGTTAACATTAGCATACGTAGTGTATTAAAAATAGACAATAAATTAGTTCCTTAATATTATTCAAAGCTAAACAAAAAGTCTCTGCTTAGAATGTTGAAGTCGTAGGGTCGCTACTCTGCTGCTGTTGAGGTCGTATCAGTAGCAGCAGCCCGCTCACTACTTCTAGCTTTCTTAGATTTTAAGATCCCCAAAGGTTTTCTTTTCTTGGCTCTTGTACTTAGAGTAGATGGTACTACTTCAGCCCCAGCCGCGCGACGTCGTTTAGCCGTAATCCCTCCAGTAGCCTCGCGTCGCTTTCGTTTGCCTTTTCTGGTAGATTCTTTTTCTAGAGCTTGGGTAGCATTCTGCTTAATGGGTACAACTGAATGATTCGGTTGTGAAGAAGACGCTCCTGAAGTCAAAACGGGAAGGAATGCTGCTAGCACGGACTTGCATCCGATAAATATCGTCCGATTTTCCTCAAGATACCCGAACAGATAGGCAGGCTCTGTGTTGCTGAGATGCATTCCCAGGATAGTGATCGCATGAAGCTGGTTACTACCGAATGCTGTTTTAGCTTGGCGTAGGGCATCAGTTATCTGAGGTATTGCCTCCTCCATACTTTGGCTTATATTAAAGCCATACCCTTGCAATTCGCATTCTTCAGTAACATCATAGGCGAGGAAGATCTCATACTGATGCAGATTATCGGACTCTGCTGTCCAAGTATATGGAAGCAGATCATCCAAAAATGGCTCGTCGTCGCTGTATTCCATGTCCGACACGGTCGTGGCCTCTACTGCAACAGGCGCCTGTACTTCTTCTACTCTTCGGGGTCGTTTATCCGGTGTTTGATTATCTAAATCCTTTTCTAGTTCTCGTCGGAGTTTGGTACATAAAGATGTAAGCTCCGTATTCTCCTCTACCTGTGCTTTCCATCTATTGCCTAAATCCTGAAGCTGTTCTTTAAGTTTCTGGCAGGATTTGTGTTCTTGCATAACACGGTAGTATGCGTCGTTCAGTTGTTGGCATTCCGCTGTGTACTTTTCTAAAAGGCCTTTTATCTCTGCATTCTTATTCTCTAGATGACTAATTGTGTCGTATTGCGTGTTAGATTTGCTCAAGAGTGTCTCGTGCTGAATCAAGACGCTCTGGTACTCCTGCTGAAGGGTCGCGTAACGTAATTGCAGTTCAGTATGCTGGGCATCTAGGCTTAGTGGTTTAGGCGGGATGTCGATATCCATAACGTCTTGGACTAAGACAGGAGTAGTTGTTGATAATCCAAAGTCAGCTGTCTAGTGTTATGTTAGCAAGGACTTTTGGTACACAAAAGATCACCTACTTGGAGTTCTAAAGAGACAAAAATGCGCGAGAAAAGATCGCGACGCAATAGTCTCAGGTTTACGTCCTCGCATGGCGGACCTCTATACAGCTGTGGGAGGAACATTATCTCTTTCTCTTTGATAAAGTCGCGCTCAAAAGGGCGACCACTTCGCCGATCTAGCCTAAGATGCGGGAGTTCTAGTATAGATTCGTGTGTTTTAGGACTCTCGTATGATCGGACTGCTGTTAAGACTCTCTGGACGTGGTCACTAGAGAAGGTAGGACACATTGGCTTTGCTTTACGAAGGTAATCCAAAGCGAGTTGTGAATGATACTGTTCCTCCTTCGCTACAAGATCTTTTGCGTGTGTTATTTGGAAGCCTCGAGAAACTGCGAATTTTGCTAGGTGTTGCCAAGCCACTGGATTGGGTCCTTTCACGTGAGGTTTTGGTCCTCCTGTTTCCTTTCTTGGTGTATACGCTGTCAATCCGTCAAAGTGACGGCTACAGAATGCCCACAGCTCTGTGTATGCAACCATCATTGCGTCTTGCTGGCTAAGCCCAACTTTAATCTCTACGTCTTCGGTCTCATTAAGCTGCACCATGTTCTTGCTAGGAGGGAAGAAGAGTCCCGTAAGGCTTGACCGTATCGTACGTTTCATCTGTGCACCCAGCAACTGTCTTAGCGCTTCACAGAGAGGCTCCAAATACTTAAGCGTCTCGAAAAAAAGTCCATAGTGACGGAATTACGCCAGGAAAATTACATATATTTTCCAGTAAAGTTTTTCGTACGCCACGGTCATTCTGCGAGGGAAATATCTCTCCACGATCCATAAGATCGATAACCAGGCTTTTATCGATGTCCGAGTGCTTAGGAGCCAGAAGCTCAAGTCTTTGTACAGTAACGGCGTCAATAGCCGAGGAAGGCAACATCGTGTCACCGCAGCGTAAGATTCTCTTCCACGCTTTTGCGATATAATCTAAGTAAAGCGTCATTTCCTATACTAATTAGGAAGCTTCTTGTTGTGTCTACATGTATAAATACCTCGTCACACTTCAACACTAAGAGCCTGTGAAGCGCTCCAAGTTGCAGTTTAGCCCATAGCCCTGGCATGTCAATTAAGGCATCGAAGCCGGCAGCAAGTGAAGGTCGTCTTAAAAGCTGCCGTAAATCCTTAGGCTTAGACTTCTCCAGGCGAGACCACCATCTTTTTTGGGCTTCTTGGTCGTTTTCTCGGTGATACAATCTAATCTTGCGGAAGATCTCGCCATCTGAAGGTTTCTGTTCGTTCGAGTATGACTCAATAATACGAACCAATACCGGCTTAGGGGTATCTGCTCTTAGATTAACAAAAGCAAGGAGATATCTGCTTCCAACTGACCATAGGAGAACAGTCTTACGATCCACCATTTATCATTCTCGTCCAGAAAACGCCGTGCTGCCTCAATGCGGTGCATGCCAGAGAGGCATTGAACGTTCTCAAGATGCAGGACGGGCGCATCCTGTGGCCATTGGAGGTTGCGCATGTCATCTAATGACATGCCGTGCAAGGACAGTGCTGCAACGAGGTCATCGTCCTCGATAACAGCATTTATAACATTCTCCTCTTGTAGCCGTGAGCAGCCCACTTGCTCATAGATCTTCTCCAAGCGTATAACATTCTCATAAGAGAGATCCCGATGTTTGTCTACCACGACCCCGTGTCCAAACCTTAAAGCGTGCAGTGGTACCCGGGCGATTCCTCGGTAACACATTAACTTTTTCGCAGAAAAATCTGCATCTAACAGCTCCATAACGGCGCATATTTGATCTATACCTCGGGATAGGCTGAAATTAAAGAGACAGTGTCAGGCGAGAGCACCAGGGAGCCGCGTCTGAATGTCGCTGACTGCAGGGTTACGAACGCGATGTCACTGGCCTGCGGCGATGGGTGGGACCACGACATTTAAGTGCTACACTTTCTACACATAGTCTACGCTTTATACTTGTGTGCGCCGCAAGAAATCACGCTAGTCGTAATGGTGGCCGCGTACCGGTAATGAGCCACGGCGCGTAATGAGTCACTCAACAATATTACCACCCCACAAAAATGATGTAAGAGTGCAAGTAGTAAGAGAAAGCTTATTGTGTATTGCTCTGTGTAACTTTCGTGATACTCTTTTATAGGGCTATCAGGGCGCTCTGTTTACATGACGTATCCATGATACCGATAGGTATAGAAGGTGCTCCTCAGGAGCAGGAGGAACCATCTCACCACCACGTGGCACCTGGATATCCTTTCCTCATGAACCGTCACAAATGAGGCTATACAGTCACCGCAATGACTATTATCACAAGCATTTGTTTTTTAGTGCATAAAGGCCGCTATGCGGCGTCGCATGCTCATAATGAGCCGCTTGGTGAGCCTCCTTGGTAGAGCACTCCAACACTCTCTTAACGCGTCGCAAAAGCCATCCCATTCCTCTTCAGCTACGCTATAATTATTATATTAAGCGTGGCGCTTGTACATAAGCTTCTCTAGATGCCACCAGGGGTGTTCAATTGGGCTGATGTCAGGTGAGTACTTAGGCCTGTCGATTGTATCCATGCGCTTTGAAGCTAGCCACGCATTGGCTATGCGGGAGGTGTGTACAGTATGCGCGTGTCATCTTGCATAAAAAGCTGCGAATACCTATTGTGAAGCAGGAATCCTTCCTCCAAAGTCTCAATGTACCATTGGATGGTGTAGCCATGGCGGGGCGCATGGGGATCTTGCTTCATGATGATGAGACAGGACTTGTTACATTTTTACTCCCTAAAGACTTGTATTCAGAAAAGAGCAATGAAGTTAAAAACAATAGCATTATTCTTAACAGATAGACCCTACAGCGTACGCCAATCGTCGTCTTCCTGCTGAGCAAGCCACAACTGTTCTTCCCAAAAATCATACTTATCCATCTCATCGCTATCTGTATCACTAGCGTTCAAGTAAATGCGCCTCGAGCTCGCTTCTGGCAGTATGCCACGTGGTGGTCCCAGAGCCCTCGGGTGTAGTGGAGTCGTAGAATGTAGTGGCCTACCGCATTTCACGCTGCACCTACAGCCAAACGTGTTATAACACGCTTTACACAACCCAACACACACTGAATCTGCCTCTTTCCCTTTTTTTACCAACTTGCACTCCTTGCACCATACCCAATCAACTCCGCTAACACATGCTCTTGCACTAGGGCAATACCGCTGACTCTGCCCGACAACTGTAGTATCGAATCCGCAGTCTGCGCAAAACCTTCTATCCCGGGCTTTGCCATAAACGCCTGTTTTGCCTTTGAGCATAGCTGAAGCAAACTTTGTCATTGGCTGGAGATAAAGACAGAATTTACAGGCGTATACTGAGTATTTGGACAAAGCTAACTCGAGAGAGAGAATATCGTTGTGGGTCGGAGGAGGTACAAGGTTGCGAAAGTAATGATTTGTTCGGCGAAGTTGGAGAAGTGCTAGATCGTCTTCGTCTTTGGCGTTCTTGAGATCTGGGAGAAACGAGATGATCGCTAAATGCAACTCAGTTGCAAGTCGCAGAAGGGGCGGTAAAGTATTGGGTGGTGTTGTGAGCAAAAGCGAACTCATAGTTGCAACTATCGACCACTATAGTGACTAGGAAGTGTAACGGTGTGAGGAGAGGGAGAGGACTGCGCTGTATTGCTAGCTACGACGGAGTGCAGCTCTATATATGTGTGTGGGATGATCAAGTGTGGTAGCGATAGCCGTACCCGACTCGTAGCAGAGTGAATCTTGGTAAGGCCCGGGCAGTCAACTTCGTGTGCGGGGCAGGGGGCAGAGGCGGAGCAGCGGGCAGAGATGGGGCACGGCGAGTTATCGGGCAGGCGTTGATCCGATCATCTGCGCCACAGCAGAGAGTCACACGACGGACTCCTCAAGGGACTGGCGGAGGCCACGGTGAAGCACGGATTTCAGAGAGGTGTCCGTCCAGGAGGAGGCCTTAGCCTCGTGCGTAAGGCGCTCAAACTGCGCAAGGTACGCTACAGTATTGAGATGCTTGCGCAGAGTTTGTACGGTCGCGAGCACAATCGGTTTCCGGTCCCCGCACTAGCTGAGTTCTCGGCGCACGGTCTGCATGACACGGCCTTACTGCATCTGTCTTAGTGGTCGGCTTAATTATGTCATCATCGGCACGGTCGCGTGTAGACCTTGGTTCTGCGGACGCGTCCACCGTCCAAGTGCAACCACCCAGCTCAAGCTCGACGCCGTGCTACGCGCCGCGACTTTATAAATCTATTCAGCAAACAACTTCCAACACGCCTCATCTCGCCCAACAGGTGCGACAGTGACCGCTACAAATCTATACTAAAGGACGCAGAACATCACTACAAGGACCAATTCCACAGCAACATCAGGCATTTCATCCAGTAATAAGGTAAGCCACCCTCTAAAGTTGAAGTATATTTTGCCTCTTGCAGTTACTAACTCTTTCCATTTATTAGCCTACAGCACTCAGGCCACCGCCGCCAATGCAGACCGTGTCCAACGACCAGCCAGCCTAAAACGCCTTCCACACCGTCGTCAAACGTATCATCATCCTTTGCACAGCGCGCTACCAGATATACAGTACCTCTAACCAGCTGCAACTCTTGTGCTAGACTGCACAGCCTCAGAGCCACACCGTCAAGATGGGATCCATGGACAACCCGAAGCGAGTTGTTCTTCGTTTTAGCGTTCAATACGAGCGTGAGGAAGCGACTATAAATGAACAATTCTTTGCACTGCACGGCCCTGAACCTCCAAATAAAGATTTCTTTTCTCACTTAATGGCCCCCAACGAATCTTCCAAGATGCACATCGTTCTGGATATCTACTGTAACTCACACCCGACTATTGATAACAGCATGATATCATACGAAGTCTTTAAAGTAAAAAAGAACGGCAATTTGTATGTCCCTATCTCTCCTAGAAGTTCGAGCTGAGTAATGAGTTAGTAAATTTGAAAAACTGGACGCTGCTGCATGCCAACATGCTCGCAAGCGCTGCGAGTTGATTGGGATCAAATGGGGCACCAACCGATCTTCAATCTGAGGAATTGGATGGTGTCCGTGCATTGCAAACAGGACACTCTCCGGCTACGTTCGTATCTTGAACGTCAAGGGACAAAGGCAAGTCCCGTTGCTGTCCACTTGCAGGCAGACAGAGTTGTTGGTTCGGGCGTGCTAGCCAGACTTGTCAACAATCAAGTCAATCAAGTCTCGGCTTCCGGCTTGACTTGAGGCTTGAACAGCTGTTATAAGGCTTGATTGATTGATTGGCTTGTTTGCAGTTTTGGATTGGGGCTTGATTGAAAAGCTTGATTGGCTTGGTGTTATACAGATCGATTGCATGTACTACCTAACTTACTCATTCCTCCGCGTCTACTCGAGGCCCAGCGTCTGGCTAGCGTCTTTTTGCTCCCTTATATTGCACTCTTAATAGCTACACCTATTAAACTAGTGCGCTTACTAGAACTAATTCCTATTAAGATCTCCTGTCTCTAAGGCTTAAGGAGATTGCTAAGCTCGCTGAACATGCGTTTACACTGCCTTCCTAAATCTAACGCTAAAACATCAAGCTAATCAAGCCAATCAATCAAACCTTGGACCCTAAGGCTTGATTGATTGCAAAATTACTAGGCGGAGGCTGAACTTGATTGACTTGCAGTTTTCATCAAGCCTCAATCAAGTGCTTGTTTGCAGCTTGATTGTTGACAAGTCTGGTGCTAGCGCTGGTGCACACCGCAGATAATCACCCCTTACTTCGTGCTGAGGGTTGCGGCGACAACGGGCATACGTTTTAACCTGCATGTCGCACATATTGATTTAAGTAGATTTGAGTAAAAAGAATCGAGGGATTTGCTGAGCAACACTGAGGTCGCAACGTGAAGGGAAGGCGGTGGGCACTGCGGGGTGCTGACGTGTCCTACGCAAATAGAATCCGTGACTAATACGTGCCAAGACTACAGTAGCGGGTCAGCTAACGCCCCGCCCCAACACCATAACAACAAAACTTCAACGCGTCACAACTCCACCAATATGGATCCGATTCAAGAAGCAATTGAATATATCGAATCGCACGAGCCAGGAGATGATTTCCCGTACACAAAAGTTGCTGCCCAGTTCGGTGTTGAGCGCAGTACGCTCGCTCGAAGGCACCAGGGTGTGCACAACCAGCGCGGAGTCTCCCAACGATCCCTACACCCAGAACGCGAAGCCGAGCTTGTACGATATATCGAAACGCTTACCGAACGACGTTTGCCGCCTACAAAAGTAATGGTATAGCAGTTTGCCAGCCAGTTGGCTGGCAAACCGGTCTCCGAAACCTAGGTTAAGCGGTTTCTCCGCCGTCATCCCAACCATCTCATCTCTCGATCGGGCAAAGCTATGGCCAAGGAGCGGACCAAAGCTGATTCAGGACCCAAGTACAGCTTATACTTCAAGCTGTTACATGAAAAAATAGAGGAGTACAACGTCTAACCGATACATATATTCAATATGGACGAAAAAGGGTTTCAACTTAGCCGGGTTGGCAGAACAAATCGTGTATTCGATAAGAAGCTGTATGAGTCAAAAGGGGTAAGGCAACCCCTTGAAGATGGCTCTAGCGAGTAGATAACGGTTGTAGCTTGTATTTGTTCGGATGGGAGCGCTTTAAGTCCAACTCTCATCTTCCAGGGAGCTAACGGAGCTGTTCAATCGAGCTGGGTTGAAGCTATACAAGCCGGAGAACACTCAGTATTTACTACGTCATCACCCTCTAGCTAGACTAACAACGATATTAGGTTATCGTGGCTTAAACAGGTGTTTGAAAGAGAAACCAGACGGCATGCTTTAACTAGGTATCGATTACTACTCCTTGACGGCCACGGATCCTACGTAACCATGGATTTTATTGAGTATTGTAACGACAACAAGATCCTCTTGTTTGTATTACCCCCTTACGCTACTCATACGCTTTAACCCCTCGACGTTTGTATGTTTAAACCCCTCTCGAACGCTTACTCAACTTAGTTGATGGGATACCTCCAGGACAGCTAGGGGTTACTCAATTTAACCAAAGGAGACTTCTTCCTGCTCTTCTAGAGGGCTTAGGGTAACGTATTCAAGCCTCCACGCATTAAGAAGTCGTTTGAAGCCATTAGTATATACCTAGCTAACCTAGACGTTGTACTCGAGAAGTTTGCTAAGCAAGCTTCAGACTCTAACAGCAGCAACTTAGTACTATCGGGGAGCGATTAGCTCAAGCTCAAATCAATCGTACGCCGTGAGGTGAAGGATCAGGGCAGTAAGGACGTTAAGAAGCTTCAACGAAGCTTGTGCCACATCTCAGCTCAAAACAGTATACTCCAAGAGGAGGTTAGGGGCCTCAGGCAGTCCCTATCTATCAAGGAGAGGCGACCAAAGCAGTCATTCACCCTCTAGCTTGATGAGGACGAGGTTTACCATGGGGGAGCCAAAATATGGTCGCCCAGGAGTGTACAACGAGCTCGCGATCGTCGGGCATCACAACAACAACAAGCTGAGCTTCAAAAGCTTCAAAAAGCCGAGCAAGCCGAGGCAAGCAAAGCAGCTCGTGAGTGTGAGCTTCAACTCAAAGCTGCGAGGCGTGTTGAGCGGGAGAAGGGTTGGGAGGAGACCAGAAAGCGGAAGGCCGAAGAGAAAGCCGAAAGAGAGCATCGTAGAAGCCTCCGCGACGCTGCCAAAGCTATACAATTGCCCCAATCGGGTAAGCGCAAAGCTTCAAAACCCCATAAGCCAGCTACAAAGCGTCAGAAAGGTGTTGTGGGTGGTACAGCTTCTGTGGGTGCCCGGGTGGCTGCACAACCAGTTCCACCCAAAACCACCAAATCGCGAGTAATCCGCCGCCCAAAAAAAGATTTGGACTAGCGCAAAGTCTTCGCAGGCTATTATATAGTATACATCCACTTTTGCGCAATTTTATCACGTTTGGTTGAGGCGTTACAGCTGCAATACTCATGAAGCTGTTGTGTTGTTGCCCGGGCGTTGAGTGACCCGGGGCGTTAGCTGACCCGCTACTGTAGTCACCACAGCCTCCTGAGAGTACTAAGACAGATGTGGTAAGGCTGCAGTACAGTAGCGGGCCCTTCGATGGGGTTGGAGCTAGTGTAGGGACCGGAAACCGAATATGCTCGCAACTGTATAATTTATTGGAACGAGGTCCCTCTATTAGCATGACTAGTATGGTTAACCGAGTGGGAGGGACAAGGCGGGATGGCTGCAACGTATTGTATTGACTGTAAGAGTGTAAGAGGACACGCTGTTGTGGTGAGTCTATATACCCACCAGGCAGTGCCTGCCACAACAGGATATCATGTGACTTCCACCCTGGACTGAACCCAGATATTCTCAACATAATTTAGATTTTGGAGAATATTGATTTGGCGGCGGGCTGGGCGTGTCGTCTCTGAGATGCTTGCTACGAGGAAAAGAGCAATCAGGTTAGGCTGGTGAATCATGCTTGCGATCCATGTGCGGAACTGATCGTGAAAATCGCGCGGGGTAGGGTGAAAATCATTGTTGCAACAATTAATGCAGCAAATTGAGGTCCGAACGCGCGAAGCAATAATCGAAGTGTCAATTGTGTGTGATTGTTCTTTTGTGCTATCGTGATCATCTTATATATATGTCCATAATCAGGGTCTAGTACATGACGTATCTCTGATCCTGGTAATGGTAGTAGGTGCTCATAGTGGTGAGGGAGGAGCACCAGAACGCACACATTGTCGTCACCCCATAAACCGTGACAATCATTTTCCGGGCAAGACGAGATATATGGGATGGTACGGAAATCACGGTGGATTACGGGAGAGCATTTTCTGCGGTTAGGGAGTGCTTGTGCGCAACATGCCGAAAGGACAAGGGTCGAAGCGATGGCTATGTTTAGATATTAATGACCACTTAGACGCAGCATCTATCCTTATTTACATCCTAAATCTGCTTATTTATTCGACACTATTCTCAAGAACTAGGCTAGAATTCCCCAGCTCCCCACCACTAAAAGACTAAGCTTATGCCGTGTACTGCGACGCGGTTGACGATGCGGTGGGGCTTGCCGTGCTTCCCGAAACAGTCACGTTTCCGGCACCTGCTCCGGGGCAAATCGAAGATGTAATTCCATTATTGCACATGTAGCTGCCTACCTCCGCTTTCAAAGTATCCGATACCTCTGTTATGCCGGGATACCAAACTTCATCCGCGTACGGGGTGTTGCAGTCAACATCACTAGATGGTTAGGGCTACAAATGCTGATCTGAGAAAAGAATGTACCTACCTGTAAAATTGGCAGCAAAGACCTAGCCCGACTACAATGGAAGCAACGTCGTTGAGTCGATCGGTAGAGACACAGCGATTCGGAGACGTGACCGGTGCAATACAGTTTCTCCAAGCTGTGTTTGAGCAGAAGTGAAGCTGAATTGGCCGTCAGTCGTGGGCGTGGTCGCCTAGTGCCTTGCTATCCTACCTTTGGTGCACAATCTGCCTGCTCAACCCGATTGTTCTCGAGCGACAGAAGTGTTGTTTGCGCGAAAGCGTTACCTAAGAGCGCGCTCGGGATGAAAATATCCTGGTATCGCATGTTGATGCTAGACAAGTCTGGTTTCAAGCCTGTAGATGCAGGAAGTACCAGCTTGAGGCTACATTAAATACTAAATATCTGAAGCTATAGCATCTCTTTTCGTGCTGTGTGCATTATTAGGATGGCCTTAGTCTGTGCAGGCGTGGAGCGTGGCTTGCATTGGCTAAGCTGCACATCACTTTGAGGCACTTTACGCTTCTGGTAGAACTAATGTAGCAGAAAAAGTGTAACGGTAAATGCAGTAAAGCAAATGCCATATAAAGAGCAACAAAACAAAGATGAAGAGTTTATTGTTCTGTTCTGACAGAGGCGAGGGACTAACAAGCAGGAGCACTTTGAATTGTGGTGCTTGTTACGCTAGGCTAGAAGAGGCCGTTATCGCGCAACATAGTCGATGAAACGACGGACTATTCTGTCCATTCACCCAGTGGCTTTAAGCCACGTTAATATAACATCACATAAACATACTCCAACATCATCTTACATCGCTACTTCTAAGCTAGTTGCGCTGAACAATGCAGGCCCCGACGTGCCGCACTATACTACCTCCCATTGCTCGCTCCTTCGTCGCCCGCCGGCGACTAGACACCTTCCTCCATTGGCCATGACAAAATATGCAGTCCTTCGCGAGCTTCGCATGCTGACGACATGTGGTCCTCGATACATTACGTGGAACGCTGTTCGTGTCCACAAACGCTTCGTCTGGGTTATCTGCGCCAGTATCTCACTGCCTTCTTGCCTGGCTTACGATCCTCGTTCTCCAGTGTTTATGGTCAAACTTGTAACGGTGCAAAGAGCGGAGGACTACGTTGCATCAAATAGCTATAAAGGAGTGCAGCTATATACACGTGTGTGGAATGATAAAATGTGGTAGCGATAGCCGTACCCAACTCGTACCAAAGTAGGTCATGGCAAGGCCCAAACCGTTACACGTTTGTTTTTTCTCATGACGGGACGATTCTCGCTAGATATAGTATCTGTTTCTCCAACCACAGCCGTCCATAGGGTCCAACAGCTCGTACGCCTGAGCTTGTAAGATAGGCTACACTAAGCGCGTGAATGTTAAGACACAAGCAAACGACATCTGTAAGGTAAAGTAACCAAGCTTTTCGCAACACACATTTAGACAGACGCAAGATCTCGCGGCATGGGAATCGAATTTCCCCCCATTGCCGATCGTCAAACGAAGGTACATAAAGTCTGAGATCGACAGTAACATCTGGGACATTTGGGACGTGACGCCAGAATCCTTGACGTTCGCTTGCTTGAGTAGACGCTCCAAAGGACATCATGAAAATAGTGTCTGCGCTAAGGTCGTCGTAGGTGACCTTGGCTTTCATCCGTCTTAACTGAATTGTGTCTTCGAATACGCTATGTGCACTTGGAGCACCGAATAAAGAGGCCTTAATGAGCCTGTCACGGATTTCGTTGGTTCGAGTCATTACTGGACAATAACCAACAAGGTATATGTGAAGTTTCCGACTATGGCCATATTTGCGGATGTAATGCTGCGGGTGTTGCAGTCGTTGCTGAAGAGCCAATACATCATTTCCTATCAGGAGTAATCTCATCCCATAAGCTTCAAGAGCTCGTAATTCTGCGAGATCCCAGATCAAATCGCGAATAGGGTTCAAGTAAAGCTCTCGTTCTCCAGAATCAAGAAATCTTCCTAACACCATGTCAACTTTCGCTAGATCGTATGCGGAGAGGCTTTGCAATATCTGTTTTCGGACTGGACAAGGCACAAAAAGGTTAACGAGGGACATAACCAGTGAAGTGCTGTGTTTTGAGAAGAGGAAGAAATATTGCGGGACTATTTTTCTTTATCTATCAATCCCAATACACGCCCATCTATATTTAGAGAGCAACTAGTGCATGACAAGTGTCTAGCGGCGTGCGTTTCCACGTCTCACTTACAGTATACTTATAACTATAGGTGGCTCTTGTATGAACCACATTGGCCTATTTCCTGTCCTAGTGTGCAGACTAGTGTCGGTTGACGTAGTTCCCAAACTCACAGTACCACACAGCTTAACATTCAATTTCTTGGATAGCATACTCATTATCCCCTTCCACGATACCGCATGCATCGCCCCAGCCGATCTCAAAGTCATCACTCCTCGGATTGTTCAGCTTAGCGTTTGGGGCGCAGTTCGCATCAGTGGAGTAGTAGCTAGTTTCCATCCTGGGTGCAGAGTTCCAATCGCAAGCATTAGAAGCATGTCTTTCTGACATGTGGTGGTGCTGCCGAGGTGACTGATCCCTGTGGGCTTTGCGTACGTAGTAGTTGTACCTGTGTTGCATCCTGCTGTGTCGGTGTTGGCTGTGTCTCCAGCGACTCCTGGTCAACCTTGGACTGCTCCAGCTGTCGCGGCCGGTCGAAACTCCATTGCTAGTACCGGACTCGTATCGTTCATCTCCTCTCTGAATGCCGTCGGTCGGAGCGGGGAGTGCAGTATGGCGAGTGGTTGAGCTAGCCGTACTACTCGAGTAAGTGGGCATAGTACTACTGCCAGAGCCTGAGCCAATCTGAACCGATGCGCAATTCATGAAGGATTCGTGCTCTCGGTTCAACCAGATCCAAGCGAAGACAGCTGGGCCGCTTGGCATATTAAAAGGAACTTTGAAATGGAAAGTCTGAGGACTATCTTGCTGTCGATGGGGGCAATTTCCATGGTAGGAAGCTGCTACCTTCCATGTCTGACCTTTGTCCACAGAAAAGCCAATCTGGCAGCTTCCGCCATAGTGCGTTGATCCTGGAACACCAATAGTGTATGCGTGGTCCGATAGTTGAAAGTATGCATCCTGCCCAGGCTCCCAAGTGACCTGCGGTGTGCCTTCTGTTGTATCTAGAAGATCGAGATGACCACGACAAATGCCTGGTGAGGCTAGCGTTGGCGCGCCCTCCGAATCACAGCATCCAATGGGAAAGTTCAATTCATTGTCCACCTGTGTTGTTAAAGGGTTGGCTTCTTGAGTGCCACCTAGAGGAGGCGGATACCATAACGACATGTGGGCTCGAGTGGTTCCCACTAAGACTACCAAGAATATGTGCAGTATGTACATGGTAGGAGTTAGATTATCCTTTTAAGCTGGAAGAAGTTTGTTAAGCAAGTACGAAATAAGGGTGTTGTTTAGTAGGCAAGGCTTCTTGTATTAATAGTGTAGAGATACATAATCTGCATGCAGGTTACTCTGTCAGGGTCCACTGTTTTGTTTCAAATTGAGACGTTCCTTGAACAGACAGAATATGCGTTCTATTGGCTTATTTGTAATGCCCTAACCGCTAGCAACAACATGTAAGACTACTTATGCTCTTTAACGTCGAAGTAATACTCTTCTTTACCCTTTTGGATGAGTTGCTAGAAGATATCGCAGAAGCCCTTATCTTACTGCGAAGCCTAATCTAGACCACACATCAGAAGCGTTTTTCCGTTCATCCCTATCTTGCCGGGAACTACCGTAGTAACATACCAAGTGTACGGTTAGGCGAGTATCGTCATAACGATACAAACTAATCCTCTTTACTTGTGAAATCGATCCTTGCCATGAAGATTTCTGCTGGATTGCTCGATTCATGGCTTCTGCTATTGTGGAATGCTTGCCCTCGCACCGAAAGCTAACCTCGAGTTCTACCAAACGTGTCGCGTCTATGAGTTTGAAAATCCGTAGAAAGTCCAGAGCTGAATATACCCACTTGAACAAGATAACAATCTTTATCTTGCTGTTCTTAGAAAATGTTCCTAAAAAGCGCTGTAGAAATTTCTTGAGGGCCATAGCTGAACTATAGGTATGCTGGAACGGGTTCTTGGAATATAGGGGAAGAAACTCCATGCGGATCTGTGGTGAGACCTGAGTGAGGCTGCGCTGTCCCTTGTGTTGTGCGCGAATATAAGGGGATATTTTCACGTCGATAGGCCCGTCAATAAGGCAGTATTCGTAGATATAGTTTCGAATCTCTTTAAAGTATTATTAACTAGATTGCATCTTGTTTAAATGTTGTTACGCACCTCCTGGTATTCGATCAAGAAAAGGGGTGGATCTCACAGGGTCGTATTCCTCTTGCGCTTTCGTGCGAGACGGAGTGCATCTAATAGATGCTCCTGAAAATGGAGTTATCACGTCCATTTTCACATCTGTCGACCCAGATGTAGATAAAAGAAGTGCTGGTGAGTGAAAATGGCGCGAAATCACCTGGCAATAGTGTTGTGTGGCAGATCAGATGGTTTTGATCTATTACAGAATAATGTGCTGCGTGCGGATGGCGACTTTTGGGTACAGCTAGCTACCTTTTTATGCTCCTGCAAAGCACAGTCCGCAACAAGCAATTCAATCTGGACTCTGCCAAAGACCCACTTACCTATCTAGGTAGGAGTTAAACTTATATAGGGAACTACTAGGCCTAAAGAGGTAATCAATCAATCCAATCTGAACCTTCTAGGACCCACTTAATTGATTGTTGCGGAGTCTGCTGCAAAGCCCCTGACTCTTAGCTCGTTGTATCTGAGTATCAGACAACCAATCGGGCATGCCATTTCGCGCGGGCCATCCATGACAAAGTGCAGCTTGGCTTCACGCACAATAAGTCAACGTTACTATAATTAGGGACTAAACAGGCTCTCACGTTAGTGACGTACTTCTCTGTATCTGTTTGGAAGAGGACCTATGCCCACTATCATTGAGCGAAGAAGCCTCTTCATGGGGTCGAGCCGCTGTGGCTGCGCTCTAGGCCGACAGCCAACAACAATAGGCCCCTTGCATTACGACATGCAGCCCGGAGCGCCAGCATGCCGAGACTCGACCCCTAGCTCAGCCCAAGGACACCGCGGCTCCCCTAATTTTAGTCGAAAAAGGATGACAGCAAGATCTGTTCTCCAATACCTCTGACCACCGCACACTCTGAAACTTGAGTAAGTTGCTGCGAGACCGGCTACCGTACATCCTCAAAGCCAGCAGAAATGGGTTTGCGGGCTCTGCCTACACAGACAAACCATGCTTCTTATCATCGATTACAAGAAATGTGTGAGGATACCAAACGAGTATCGGTGCTTACTGAAATGGGCTGGACCCCTCTTTTGGGCATGCGCTAAAGAGCTGTATTGGCTGCTAATAGTAGGGTCGCTGACCGGCTGACGCTAAGCTCTATGGGTGTGACGCAGACTTTGTTGACCCCTATCAGAAGTATACTCTAATGCGTTACAAGACCAGAAGCTGAATGTGCAAATCATTGTATCTTGCATGAAACCATAGAAACCTACCCTGCGACCACAGGGTGAGTAACTACTTCGAGAAGCAGCCGGAAAGGTGACGGAGCAGTTGTAGTGTAGTAGCTGATAGTGACCGGTTGACGACCTCTTCATTAAGCAAACTTTCACCTGTGGCCTATTCGAATAGTAGTCTAAAACGGTTGTAGTTAGTAGGAAACATTTCTTTGTATACTATACCGCATACTATACGCAGCCTCGGCATCATCTACTCTTCTGAAATTGCACCATCCCCGTTGTATTCCTTCGTGTGGTGTAGAGCTCACATCTGTCCACCCTGGACGTCTGGCGTTCTGCCGAATGCTATCTTTGAGCGCTTTCCAGTCTTTAAGAAAAGGGGCATCTTGGGCTGATCCTGACAGCACAATTAGGTACTTCCCGTAGCGGGGAGTAGTGTTTGTCATCGTGAATTCGATAGATAAGAGTTCGAAGGCTACTAAAGAAACCAAAACTGAAGCAAGCTGGAGGGTTTAAATATCGCTGTGGATCTCGCTAACGTTCAATCCGCCAATCTAGTCGCTGGGCCTGTGAGGAAACTGCGGAGGATCTCGGATCAAATGGCAAGGTGTTCGAATATGAATCGAGAATGCACCGTGCCATTTTGCGGGTCTCTAAGAGCGGGCACCGTTTTTCTTTGCAGCTACTACTATCGAAGGCAGAGCGTTCCCTAACACACAAAGAGTTTTACCATGTTACAGTGCTGACCGAAAATGGTTTCCGGTTCCCGCGTACAGTTTGTTCTCAGCGCACGGTTCTCCAAAAGTACGCTTACCGGGTTGGCACTAGCGCTGTATAGGAAACTGTACGGTAATTAACCAACGTTACGGCCAAACAGGCTTAGCTTCTGCACTCAGGCGCCGTCCAGAGATTAAACAATTGCACACAGGGTGTCTCAGCACGCAGGGAGGTAGATTTGAAGGCTATCAATAGTGCGCCTACTGATGGCAAGGCCGACAAAATTGCCTGTGACGTGGGTCGCGCCAAAGCGGGCCCCTCCCTGGCGGATCTGCGCCTCGCTAGACCGCCCGCTCTCCTGCTGCGCAAGCAGGTGTCGTGGTTGCGAGGGGAGCTTTATAGCTGGAGCTGCGGACGAAGTCGCATGCAGCCGACAGTGCGCTGGTGAGAGCTGGCACGGCCGTAGCCTACCTGACGTCTCTTAGCAGGCTGCAGATGTTACGCTGCTGCCCAGGTTGGGCTTGGAGGGTGGCCGTCTCAAAGGCGGAGACAGACCATCAGCACCTCGACATACGCTAGGACAGTTATAATCACGCCGTACTTGAACTGTCTCAATCCCGCGAAACGATAAAGAATTTTTCGAGAAGTGGTAACCCAAAAATACTCGTACAAAGCCACCTCCTATCGTCTTGGGACTTGAACGTCCGAATTGCGCTCAGGTACCGCTGTACGTCTTCCGGTTCATCGATGGTCCCAGTCCTGGGCGACAATTCATTATCTGGAAGTTTTGCTTAGCATGTTGCCTCTGCATTTACAGACCAGTCAAGTAAACCTACCCCTTGTTGGTCCTTTTTGAATGGCACGAGCTTTGAATGTTAGGAGCAACAGGGCTATGTTAAATGCTCCTAAACCATTGAAACAGAAATCCGCAATCTGAAATGCCACTCGGATCTCCCTTAGAGCTGTCGGCTTAGCGATTTGCCACTGCAAGCGTAAGTCTCGGACTCGTTTGGTCCACTGTCCTCTTCCCTCCAGTTCATTGAACTCAGGATAAAGATCATATAATCCAGCCTGTCCAAGTTTCTCAAGAGTGACCACGCACGACCGGCTTTTGTGGTTCAGCACCCCTTGGGAGATATATTCTCCGTTATCGTAACCCGATTGTCGAAGGCGAAGGAGATTTTGCATATCGTGGTTCCCATCGACCGGACTATGACACTTCTCGATCAGCCACATGTCTCGCGCGAACTGTCCATGAGGAAATTTAGTTGTGTCCACTGCACAGATTTTGATATCAGCTGGCGAGCAGCCACGCTTATAACATCTCCAGATAGCATATTGAATGACAAAGAGTAGCGAGCTGCTCCAGGACATAAAGTTGTCGGAGTAGGACCCGCCGTCGAAGCAATCTTTACTGAGATGAGCGAATAGCTTTTTGGAGGCCTCCTCCCGCTCCATTGACATAAAGTCTTTTCTGCTGACGTCAGGCCCCATGTATAGGCTTGCTAAAGAGGCCACCACAGCGTCGTCGCTTCTCCCAGAGCTCTTTGAATCGAATGTCCGGAAAAGATATCGTGGGCTTTCCGGGAGAATTTTCTCCTGATCACTGTTGGCTAGAGGCCAGAAAAGTGTCGGCCCTCCAATACAGCTATTCAGTAGTCGCATCCAAAACCTGATCCAAGCACGGTTCGTGTTTCTCTTATACTCCAATTTGCGCTCTGATCTCTGCTGTTGATGTATGGAGTGTGCTTTGGCGTAGCCTTGGTCGATCTGTAAACGATTCTCATGTTCGTAGTATTCTTCACTTTCGAAGTCAGGATCAAAAGGTGAACAAAGGGCTGCTTCTTCCTGGGGAACGAAGTAGTTCTCTGAGTACAAAACACCCTGCTGGCTGAGTGACTGGGTGTAGCATGTCTCCAAAATCCCTAACAATGCGTGTTCGTCGGTTGTGGTGGCCTCGAGGACGGTCTTGACTATTTTCTTGAGTTCCGGCTTGAAGTGCAATAGTAGATCATTTACAGCATGGTCTCCACTAGCCAGGGAGAAAATCCAAGCAATGGTGTAGTCTTCTGTCGCGTCGTTCACTAACTGGGTGATCGCTACAATCTCGGTTGCCTTTCTTCTGAGGGAGTTGATTGCTGCAACATGCCGATTCAGAGAGTCACCGGTATCTCCGGTCATCGTCTGAACTTGGCGTGCTTGGCCAATCATAGCCTCAGCGACGAGCACCAATTCTTGACTTTTCTCTTGTAGTGTTATCTGTTGTTCTCTCCATTTGTGAGTGAGGGTCATTCTGTCCATCAATCCATCAAGATCTCCAGACGTGTCGGCCATCGTGTATAGCTCCTCGCTCAGCGCTGAAATCGCACGTTGGTCGTTGTAGTGGCTGAAGATAGCACCTAGGCGTTGAGGTAGTATTTCAGATTTGTTCTAAACAAGTAGCCTTGTGCGCGATCTTCGAGCTCAAGAGGGGAAACAGTCCTTGTCTGGAGATCATGAAGAAGCAGAAGATTGCTCGGACGCAGGCGAAGAAGGTCAGCGAGAAGGAGAAAAGCGATGTGATTGCTCAAGTTGTGTAGCAGAAAGAGCGCGACGGGAGCTGTAGGTCCTAGAATAGGCTGTAATACTTGAGATTGCCACGTCACTAGTCGTACATCGTATTACCCCGCAGTCCCTTTGCCAGATGTGTCATATCCAAGGGTCGATACGCCCAATCATCTCGTACAGTAGACACTGCAACACAGCAATAGCCACTTACAAATCGAAAGCACAGCACCGTACGAGTGAGCAGTGTGTGGCTCAGTGTCTTTGTTGCACAGCTTTTTAGGTTCAATGCAAGACCCGAGGACTGCAACATAAGCGATAACAGTTGTTCCACATTCAGCATCCGCATAGACAGTCGCACCGCATGAAGGTTTGAATTATATCCAAACACGACATTAGTGGGATCGCGATCTTATCTCCGGTTGGGTATTCCAACAGATTGCGCAGTTCGCTTGGTTTTCTAGTACACCACTCAAGGGTTGGAGAGTCCGAGCTGTTGGCGGCGCCTGCCTGACACGTGACGTTGATTGGCCCCGCAGCCGCCTCCCTTGGGATCCCCGCCACGACCCTCACGATCTTCACGATCCACGCACTAGGCCGTTGGCTGCTTCTGCAGCTGCTGTTACTACGCCAGTCAGCCCTCAGACCTCCCAACAGCCTCTTCTGAGCCTCGCCATCACGCAGCTGGACTCGCCTAACACCTTGGCCCGTCGGGCGGGCGAAGGAGCGCCGCCCGAACAGTCAAGCTTTCTCGAACTCCCCTTCAAGGTTCCTGCTGAGTCACGCATCTACCTGGCGGAATCTAGGTTTGGCCGATGCACGCGCCCCGCGCTACCGGTAAATGAAGGGAGGCTGCTGAGATTTGTCCCCAACCAAAGTACCGTATTGTCTTACATTCACGCAACTCAACGCCAGCAAATATACAAGTAAGATCTTGAATGCCTTGATTACTTTGGGGTCCCGCACAGCTTCACTCGGAGAGTGAAGCCGCAAATTAGCCTACATTGTGGTTCAATTGCTTGTTAAAGTTGGTGACATCTTGCCAACTTCAACTCTAGTCAGCTCGTTCCCATCGCTATTAAAACTCACAAAGATTTTCGTTACTTTAGTTGGGGACAAATCTCAGCAGCCATGAAGGGAAGCCTGTTTTCCTGTAACGTTAGTTAATTACCGTACAGTCACCTGTACAGCGCTAATGCCAACCCGGTAAGCGTGCTTTTAGAGAACTGTGCGCTAAGAACAAACTATGTGCGGGAACCGGAAACCGATTTTGGTCAGCACTGTAACGTTATTCTACGAGCCACAGAAACCGGAACTATAATCCCTACCTTACAATAACACCTAATTCTGTGGGCGAACCGCAGAAAGAGAAATTACCTCCTTGCTATGTAATGAGGGGCGATGAAACTATGTACGTAACGAGTGCTTACATGATCTAACACGTGAAGAGCTAACTGTGCTAGCTACTAATTCAGCTTCAGAAAACGCCCTACTATTTTCATCATTAGAATTCTAGATCTAGAGTCCTAGTCTTGTGTTTGAAGATCGCATGTCTATGGAATTTCGTCAGGTGAAACAATTTCAACACCTCGTTGTGCGGGCTTCACAACCTGGTCTGATAATAGCAAGCGCCATAACTGTGTCCCACTATTCCTACAGGTTGGACAGTCCACGCTAGTTCCATGTTTACATAAACTTGATCTAGCCCACCAAAGAATACAGGTTTGGCAGTACACGTGGCCTTAGATGTCAGCTAGCACCGCAATGCTCGGTGTAAACTTACCACAAACTAGAGAAACGCGTGTAGAACTTTCAGTGTCCAGACAAATGGCACACTTTAGGTTGTAGAGTCGTAGAGGTCTTTGCCATCCCCAGCTTACGTGGTCGGCATGTTGGCAAGGAAGAAAAGGCACAGTACCAGGAAACTGTACGCAAAGACCGCAAATAACCTTTTTAGAATTAGTGAGTTTATACGATAGTAAAAGAGATAAACTTACACAACGACAATCCTTTAACACATACACGAGACTCCCTTTCCCACTCCCTTTCCCAAGCTCGGTTGAGCATATGGCACATTGTTCTACCTCGACGGTGAGGTCAATACGAAGCGTCCTTGCCAACCGAGACATTGGAATGCAGAGAAACTACAGGTATCTGGAAAACATCAGGCGTAACGCGTACTTATATGGAAATTTTGAACAATCTTGGCTGGGCGGGTCGTGTGCGGACCGAGAGCGGATGTCCGGGCGTTTACTAACCTTGCTGTGGCTTTCTGAGTAGCTTTAGCGCTAATTAAGACCAAACGGCAGATCTTATAGTCACTGGTGCGTGCGGCTTTACTTTTGCAGACAGTGATACCATTTAGGTCTGCAGGAATGGCCAACGGTATCGTCGGGATATTGCTGTCAACCCCGCTCGACTGGGGCTATATCAGTAGCGCATATCGATATAACATTGTCGGTAGCGCGCTTAGCATGACGGATAGATACTGAACAGGAAAAAACAACTCAAAGTAAGGTGCCCATCCTCCCAGAAAGGTGGATCAACTCAGTTGAGTCAATTGTTATGACTACATTACGATCATGTCTATGTCTAATTACTATGGCAACGGTCTGTCGGCACGTTGTAAAGGCGTTGCCTCACAACATTCTCGGACGGTTTGGTGAGGGCGTTGACGGGGGGAGGTTCTTCACGAATTGGCAGCATCGCGCGATCCTTCGGGAGAGATTCGGCATGAAGTTCGGAGCGGTAGATGTGCGTGCGATCAATCTTATCCTCGTTGGGACGACTAGTGTGGTGGTAGTGATGAACCTCGACGACTAGGCTGCTAGCATTGCTACTGATCCTTGAAGCTTTCCGCAGCAGGTGTTTAAGTTCGGCGCATGTCCTTCTTGAGCAAATTTGTGCAATCATCCCTTCCTTCTTTTCTGCGCGATGGGCGCGGCCAGATCGGCATTTTCCACAGAGCGAACAACAACCTCCTTCAAAGACCTGGCCCATGCTGTCAGAGTGCTCGCCTTGTAGTTGCGCGAAAACTATGGAATTGCTAAAACAGTTCCACTAGGGCCAATATTGAAGCTGTCGAGGCCGTAGTACTTTTTGGAAGCGTTGAAAACAACTTTCTAGAAGCAGCAGGGAATCGTGTTTTCATACCTAGAGTACAGTTACCAACGAACGCGGCCTTACTTTTGCAGGCAGCGACGCCAATAGTACCTGTCTAGACGACCAATGATATCGTGGAATAATGTTGATGGGTAACACGTAGCTGCGCTTAAAAGGTGGGTGTAAGGAAAACTAGGTAGTAGGCTACATGAACACTAACGTCCGTCACATAGGGACGGACTTTAGGTTACGAGTTGGGTACGGCTATCGCTACCACACTTGATCATCCCACACATATATAGCTGCACTCCTTGACAGCTATACAATGACAGCGCAGTCCTCCCCCCTCTCCTCACACCGTTACAACTTATCTTTTGCAACGGTACTGTAATCTACCGTTGTTGTTGAGCTATTGTGCAGAAGGACGCGCCTTCGGATTTCACAATTCAGGACCCTCACACTGGACCTCAACAACTACGTTAGTCTAACTTAGCAAACACCAATTTCACAAATGTCCCCAGCTTATGATTTCTAGGAATTGTTCTTTCCTACCCGGCAACAATGACGGCTGCAACGGAACTAAGACTAGTATTGAAGGGAGCAGGCTATCAAGGTCTATATTCGAATGGAGTTAGCCCCAGAACCGAACTAAAAGCTATCATCAAGAAGATCAAGAAAAATTCTGCATTGTCGGAAGATTGTTCGTTCGGCAAAGTCGCTCAGGAGGAGGACGAAACCACCTCTTGTACAGCACAAGTACCCAACACCCATCTTGGTACGGTGATGCAGATACTGCTCGACCAAGGCTTCTCACCTCAGAAGGATAAACAGACGACATGGAAGATCAGCCTAACACAAGTAATAGAGAGAGCGTTTGAAAAATTCAAGCACAGTCATTAGCGATTGCGCCTTCGCTACTCACTGTAAGATGAGTATATTCGAAACAGACAGCAGAAAGCCTACGTTCTGAGGGTAGCTTACCTAAGCAACCGGGAGCTGGAAAGAACTCAGCTGTCATTTTTCCCTAGGCAAGCGGTCGCTTTACTTGTGCATTCAGCGATATTGGAAAGATGGTTAGATTTCACGACCTCACTTATGTAGGACATTTACCTCGTATCGTCACGGTACAGCTGTATAGTAGAAACACGCACACATCTCTATTGGCTAAGCTTGTACTACATGTACACCGTAGTAGTGGTAACTATACAGGTGCGATCTAAATTACGTAGCCCAATTCGATCTCTCCGTTGAGGGCACAGCCCACAATACATCTGGCTGAGAAGGTAAAGCAACCGTCTGGGTAGCTCGATACGATATGGTTGACAAGAATTGGGTATTTCGATATTGATTCGCGCTTGTTCCGAGATGGCTCGT
This sequence comes from Alternaria brassicae, assembly GCA_004936725.1. NCBI lineage: Eukaryota > Fungi > Ascomycota > Dothideomycetes > Pleosporales > Pleosporaceae > Alternaria > Alternaria brassicae. Next base: position 252,804 of record SMOM01000011.1, read on the forward strand.
ACATGAAGGAGCACTAGATTCTTGGTTGTTTGAGCCAGAGCGAAGTCCAAGAGCCTCGGTCCTTTCTTTGTTGTCTGAGCCGCATACTCCGCCGTCATCTTCAAGCTCCAGGTATTGAATTTGGCTATTTTCGTGAAGAGAATCTGCTACAATAGGCGGGTTGATGCCTTTGTACCGTTGGGGGTAGCGAATCCACACATTTTGCGGAGTGTGACACCGAGACCAGTTCTGATGCTGCGCATCTACTGTTTCTGGATTTGCTTGGAGGTTTGCAATATACATTGGATAGCCTAGTGAGGAGTTGGTCGAAGAATGTGCTGCTACCAACCTAACCGGTGAGCATGACATGTAAAATTCTCGATTGCCGGACGCATTTAGCCAGGTCCTGCTGAGTTAGTTGGGCATGATAACAGGAGATTTTCATCTCACCATGCAAAAATAACGGAGTCTGCCCCTGGAAGGAAATCGGGAATGTCAAAGGAGTAGTTTTGATCGATGTCGTAGGAATTCGTAAGTGTTCCTTCTTGGCCCTTTCGTACACGCAAGCAATTTCCTTCCCAACTCTGAACAACAATCCAAGTTTCTCCATTATCGTAAGAAAAGGATGCCTGGCAAGAGCCCCCTGAATGAGCCGCACCAGGATCGTGCATGCTAGCGCCGGTCGTGTTGGTCGAATCGTAAATCCTATGGGTACTCTATGAGCCGTTTCTAGTGAGCATTCGAGTTCAGGCTGACGTACTGGAACGTGACCCTACTTCCAGCATGCCAGATTTTCTGAGGCTCTAGGGGAATCGATTCTTTATGATGGCCTTTGCATGGAAAGGGTTGCTGACCCCATTCTAAACCTTGGTAGTTTGGGTCGCCATTCATTGGCATTATTAACTTTTCCACTCGAAGGTCCCATTGGAAGGGTGCAGGCTGGCCGACAAAGGCATGCGAATTAACAAGTACAATTGGGACTAAAGCCCAAGCATATTTCAGATACATCCTAACTGTCCTTGAATGTCGAAGAGCCTTTCCTACTGTATTCGCAGTAAAAAGTAGAGAGCATCCTCTTTTATATGGTACGCTCAATCATGCATAACACAGCTAGCGTGAGACTACGGGTCATGCGGATGTTGGAATTTTGTGCGTAAGTTTGTGAGGTATAAGTAATCAATATATTATGTAGACTATGTCATAGCTAAAAAGGACCAATAATCACTAGGACACCATTCTTGCAAGAAACTATTCGTCTCGCAGTCTATTTTCCTAAAAATGGGGTGTGTCTACTCTGAACTTTTTTCCATGGAAGAGGAACCCATTAGCAATGTGTTATTGCGCACTAATCTTCCAGCCACGGCCCAAAAGCAGACCAATGATTCCTTGTGGGATTTGGTCAACGATGGGGAATTTCAGGCACAAGTGACAGAAAGAACCTTCCAAATATTCTTACATGAGGATCTACCAGACTACTGGAACCTACAATTCAATCTTCTGGTAGCCTTGAAATTCATCTTCGATCGCGTCAAGCCGAGAAGAGCCAGTGTGATTTTTCCAAATCGGCCACTCCGTTACCCAACGGGAGATACGGAAGCGTTCTTGAGGCTTACCAGCATTAAGACATTGGAGGAAGGGTTCCGGCTGTGGATCGAATATTTAGTGCAAACCGGCAGCTTGCACCTTGAGAATTCGGACTGGCAGGCTGCATTCCAGCGAACACGCGAGGGCAACCGGTTCAATCTGCTTCAGGCCGAGGGCAACGTCCGTTCTCAAAACACCGAGATGCCCTTACAGAAGTCATGCGCAAGTCAGGATAGAAGAAGCGCCACCGAAGAAATGACCAGGACGATCGAGGATGCCTATAGTGATTTTAGCTCAGCACAGGAGTCTTCTAACGAAGCCCTGAAGGAAAGAATAAGTCAGAAAGCGAGGGATCTGCTTCCACGGTACATGGAACCTGTTCCCCTTGATTTCGCGGTCCATAACTACGAAAACCTCATGAGAACATCGTATGATGCTGGCACTGGTATAGGCTTAACGAATGTCGTACTCCAAGCATTAAATGATGCCAAAGAATTCTCTAGGGGTGGACTTGGCTCAAAAGTTAACATCATCGTCGTCAAGGGCACGATTCTGCAAGCTCATATCGACCTTCTCTCAGAGGCAAGTACCGAGATTCATAAGGCCATCTACAAAGAGAAGAAAGGGGGCCAATCCCAGAGGATAGATTCTTATGGTATCTGTTTTGCTGGCCTACCTGAAACTGGAGCCGGCGATGTCTGGCGCAGGTTGAGCCATCGCGGGAACAGCAATAGAGGCTTTTGTAACTACGTAGAGCTGCCCGCTGATATTTCTCCACTTGTGGTCACTGGGAAATTCGTGCGCAGAATGCTGTTTGGCTCAGTATCTCTGACTCGTGAGAGAGTAGTTTGACGTATACTGTTAGGTCATGGTAAGACGACGATATGTGAAGGGTCGATTCTACCCTTATAGTCCGCTATCTATTGCAACTTAATAGTTACATAGTCGTTACAACTCCCAATGCCACCAACTTCTCTTACGATGTACCGACAGTCTTTCTCAAGATACATTGCGTGGAAGAAACATGTTGCCAGCGTTTTCTGCGTGCAGGCGCTAGGGTATACATAGCGGAGGCGTCGATGCCATGTGTCTTTGGTATAGGACTGCAGTGCGACAATCCAGAAGTCCTTGCTTTCCCCTGCCAATTTCGATCTTAATAGGTAGTAGTAGCCCTCAGCTCCATTCTTATATCGCTTTGACTTGCTGATATTTAGGCGTGCGATAGGCCGATACTCCTCTCCCGGCTCGTACTCGACCTAGGTAAAACGATTAGTATAACCCGAATAACCTAGGATAGATAATTTTGACATACCCAAAGCGCTTCATTGGCTTTCAATCGCTCGAATATAGCTGCGAACTTGGAGTCTGGGGCTCGAAATTCAAGATTGTTATTAAAAATAGTCTCAAGAGCGTCGACTGCTTCCTACGAGCTTCAGCTCACGATTCGTTACCGCGCACAGAGTCTACTAACTGTTTCGATGGCATATCTTTCATATAAAACTCGTTTCTTAGGAGGGATGAAAGCTATTTTAACAAGCTTAGGTACAAGCATTAACGTTAGGGGCGATCGACCTACTAGATTGCATTTTTTGGGTAGCAAGGAGCAATTACAAAGGCAGCTTACGATGAAGAGTTGTTCCTCCTAAATAGATAGAGATCGATACGATGTCGAGTTGACGGAACCGATCGGCATAACGACGGCAAGTTTTTTCCTGCAAGTAAGGTCCCTCCCCGTGTGCCGGAAAACCCTGTGTGACGGAATCAGCCAATCAGATACATCATCGTGTCGGGAAAGATGCTATTCGTGTCCTCTCATTGGCTGTTTCCGGCACATAGGGTTTTCCGGCACACAGGGAGGGACCTTAGCATGTACGACACAAAAACATACAAAAACACCCGAAATTAGCGACGAAGCATGAATTACATCTTATGTCTTATAGGTCTCTACCTAATCCGCTTTTCCACTACTGAGCGCGTAGAATAGTGAACGATTGCCTTGTGAAAGCGACGCAAAATTGCTTCGGGATCACGGGATACCTGTAGGAGCTGCCTTTTCTTTCTTTCGTCCAGATCTTTGTAAAACACCCACGTAGGTTCCCATTGTATCCAAACTCTGTCCGGCTCCTCGTGTACAATGTACCCTCGATGGCTGGAGAAAACTTTCTGTAAATGATAAAACAGACCCTTTGCCATTGGGGCGATCTTCCAGTAGGCTAGAAAAGCGAGGCGATGGCTACCTGGGTTGGGAGAGACACGTAAGGCCTTGGCCGCGACATATCCAAGCAGACCAGGCCGGTTCTTTCGGACCTCTATGATAGGGTCATAGAGGAGATCATGAGGCGAGGGTTGGATTGACTTTCTTTCGATGGTAGGCTCCCAGGCAATGAGTAGCTGGTCTTCGTCTCGAGCGTGGACGAGCCATCCCTGGTGTCCATCTTGACGGAGTGCATGGTACTCGTGTGCCGAAAGCCACGAACTTTCCCAAAACACAAGTATATTCAGGCGGTCAATACTGATAGCACCTAAGCAGGACCACGTATCTTTTTCAACCGCATGGCTCCCAGGCTCCGTCTTCATGTTGCAGTTTGAAAAATAGTTTGGTATCGAGAATGTACAAGAGATGATTGTATTGGGTAGGTAAGAAGAAGTGTCAAAATGAAGGGAGCGAGAATTATATAAGGAGAGACCAATTTGCCGATACCTTTGGCCAGCGTAAAGGCTTTCGGTAAGACAGCACGCTAATCCAAGTGCATAGGGAATTACATCCTACTATGTAAGGAAATGAAGTGGTCTATCCCTAAAGCTATCTGGATCACGCTCTCGGATATCTAGATCATGGGTAAGGCTATCCGAGATGAGATCGAGGACAGTCTTTGGTACCTGTTCTAGCAGCTCTGGTCTAGCCTGCAACACCTCGCCAAACAAAGCTGCCTCATCTAGCGTCAATCCATCTATACTGTTTACTACTATCAGCTAAAATTCAATCATACAGGGAACTGCATCTTACTCTTTCAGCTCAATGGGCTTACTAAGAGCCTTTTCCTCAGGCTCCTTGAGCTCTAATCCGAATCCAACCATGCTCAAAGAGGGCGATCCGGCTCCAAAGCTTGGAAATAGAATGAGCAGACCTGGGTCTAAGGATATCCTGCCTCGCAGAATAAGGTGCAATACTCTTCCTTGCTTGAGATATTTATTGATATTGTGTCGAATGCGCTTTTCATTCCCTCTGTATACCTCTCTAATCTTTCTAGAAATTTCATCTTTGACTATGTCACGAGCCCGCTGTTTTCTTCTTGACGGGCTGAGATTCTCGTAAACTCGATTGACTTCTTCAGTATAGGGCGTAGGAGGCAGTTCCTCAGAGAATCCCTTTTTGAAGCTTGTGGTCCGCCGCTTTCGAGCTGAGATTCTTCGCCTCTCTCGGGAGGTAGTGAACTTATCCTCCTGCAGCGCTTCAACGGCACGCAGATATGTCTCGAAGTAACAATATTTGATATATCGTTCTCTGGCAATCAGAAGATGGCTTTGACTCTCCTGCTTGTCCAAGAAAATGTGGATGTGAAAAAGCTTCTCGAAGAGAGGTTGCTCTATAGCTTGATAGGTTTGGTCTTCGACTTTCCGAGCACAGGCCAATTTGAGTGAGTCAAGAATGTGAGGAGAGCCGATCTCGTCCACGCACTGCAGAATTCTCAGACAACTTCCGGGTTTGATCTTGGAAGGTCTTTCGCGAAGTGCTTTCAGTAGCGCTCCAGGCTCGAAGTTCTCTAAGTTTTGTACCAAGATCTCCAGATCTAGTCCGAAGATCTTTTCATTTTGTACTTGCGTCTCTAAGCGTGCGAATTTACACCGAGTATCCACATGCTGGGACACTGTATTTGTTTTAGGGATGCCACACTTTTCAAGGACAGAATCGCGCTGATGGGGCGCTAGCAACTCCTCTAGAAAACGTAGGCGTAAATCACGAGAGGTCGGAACGTCCTGGAACGGCTTATACTGGAAGTAAGCCTCTGCTATCCAAACCGAGAGCAGAGTGCTTTCCATGCGTGGCTCAATGGATTGAGGCTGAAGAAGGTTAGTTAGTGTAGGGGGTCGGGTGGATGAACGCCATACATCAATAGATTCCGTCCTCCATTCAGGGCCTACTAGCCACGAAATCCCAAGAGACTGTAGATCCACTGTTGCGCTATCCAGGATGTACAGCGTCTTGGTAATCCCAATTCCTAGTACAAGCAGAGGTACAGCTTCTGCGTTCCGGCGTACGATTGCTACGAAATCGTCGACTGGACTTTCTTCTAGTGAGGGCTCCGGATCGAATGCACTGGAACAGACTTCAAAGATGCGAAGTGGACCGGGCAGTAACGTATAGAGTAGACCATGGATGAGTCTTGGCGTGAGAGGCCTCTCTTCCACCAAAGGTGACAGGAGTTCCCGAGCGTCAAGGCAATCTGCATCCTCTACAGCTTCGTGCGGAAGGCGAAAGCTTAAACGACAAGCAAGATCTAGATAGCCCTGAACTATCGTGTCATCGCGAAAACTTTTCGTGTGATCCTGGTTCATCGAATGTTGTTTGTCGGAGTATACCGTGGCCTCTTCGACATCCGTCTGCGCCCCATGATGTAGAGTGCTAAAACCCCCGTCTTCAAATGCTTCATTGAAGAATTGTGGTGTGGGTACGTCATGCATGATAGCCTCCCCGAAGTCAAATTCATCGCAGGACGAAATCGTTGCGTCCTGGTGTGGATGATTGACCGAACTATGATGTGGAGACTCGGGTCCTGCCTGGTTTCCAATGTAGTCTAGACCCTCTGCTGCTTGGTACTGAGAATCGTAGCTTTGAAGTATCGGGTCATCGCCAAAGGTTTCTGTATGATCCTGGTTCATCGAATGTTGTTTGTCGGAGTATGCCGTGGCCTCTTCGACATCTGTCTGCGCCTCATGATGTGGAGGGCTGAAATACGAGGCTTCAAATGCTTCATTGAAGAATTGTGGTGTGGGTACGTCATGCATAACAACCTCCCCGAAATCAAATCCATCGCAGGGCGAAATCGTTGCGTCCTGATGTGGATGATTGACCAAACTATGTGGAGATTCGGGTCCTGGCTGGCGTTCAATGTAGTCTAGATCTTCCGCTGCTTGATACTGAGTATCGGTATCAGGCGCTTGATGGGCTTGGGCGTTTGAGTCTCCGTCGAGGACTTGCACTGTCTGTACGTCTGTACGCTCATCTTGGCCGTCAACGACAGGTCCTGTTGTATAGAGCGTAGGGGAGGGCGGTTCTTGCTCTATGGGGTATCTCTCTCGCGGCACATCAGTCCCATGAAGCTCCTCTATCGGGGCTTGGTTTTCGTAGTAAACGGGTAACGATGCCGGATCATCAAGCAAAACCCCTGGAGCGGCATTCATCGTTATGTGCTCGTTAGGGCTTGCCTCAGGGAGCATTGTTGATAGAATGTCATCTTCATTACTGGACTCAGACTCCGTATCTTGTTCCGTGACAAAAAGTGAGCCTGCTGAAGCAACCCGAGGAGCGGATGCAATGCGGTGGGACCTTCGTATCCCTTGATCAGCGCTACCTGTGTGGGTAGGCCGCCAATCGGACTCTATACTTGCTTGCATGGCTTTCTTAATGGATAGTTTCTTCTTAGCATCCTCCTTCAGGCGATCGAGCGCATCTACTAGAGCTGCAAGGTCGTCGCAATTGATTTTATCGCTTACTTGCATCCAATCATTTGCGAAACGCTGTAGTTGATTAGACACCTTAGCTTTAGCGTTTTAGTGGTTGGCTTACACAAACCTTAACCAAGACCAGGGCTGAAGACAAAGAACCGTCCATATCTACCATGTCGGGACTAACAAGCCAATTTTCTAAGTACACGTAGAAGGAGACGTCCGCAATTAAGCACACCGCACCACAGGTGGCTCCCTTGCACAAAGCTGGCGTTTTTGTTCCGTTAGCCAGTACGGTCCGACCGGATACGCTAGCTTGCTCTATAAGCGACCACAATTGATTGCATCGCATACTTGCATCCAACCATCTGCGAAACGTTTCAGTGGTTGGCATACACACACCTTGATCAAGTCCAAAGCTGAAGATGAAGAACCGCTCACATCTACCATGTCGGTAATGCGGCCCGGCCGGATACGCTAGCTTGATAATGCTAGCTTACCCCATAAACGGCCTCAATCAATGGCATCGCTTACTTGCAACATTAGCAAGTAAGAACGCCGCACCTTATGTGACTTTCTAGCCAAAAACCATGATCGTTGTTCCGTCACGCTAGTGCGGATGCAATGGATGCGCTTACCGGTACTCGTTAGCTGATAACGCTAGTGCGGATACAACGGATGCGCTAGCTTGTTCTGGAAGAAAACCTCTTCTGAAGTGCTCGTGTTGAAAACGCTACGCTTTTTTCTACAGTAAACTTTGCGCTGTGTCGTTACGCAAAACCTGTCCTGATGCCACATAATTGAAAAGACCATATCCGGCGCTAAGCGAAGTCTAGTGAAGTTTGCACTTGCTACTTAGGTGTCTAGCCCAGCACAAGCCCGCATGCATATACTGTCACGTGAGTACAAATCCCTGCATTACCTTGAGGGACGTTGCGTCTTGCTGCACGCCATCCCGCTATGTGACTGCAGTGTGCAGCAGCACAAGTGCCATCTATCCGCAAATTAGCCGAGCGCCTCGCTCAGATCGCACTTATCTTCGACAAAGGCAAACAGCAGATTGCCACCAAAAGCGTTGTTTCCTGCCAACCTTGACGCTCCCGCTACCTTCACCTTCAGCAATTATGGCAAAATACTGTTCAGTCTCGGGACTTTCGTGGTCCATGGGCAGAGGTACAGCCATTAGCGATTGCGGCTTCACCCCTACACCTAGGTGCGAAACGGTTTTGAGCAGCCCCACCTTCCGTACATGGCGTAGCGCTAGATGTGCGCTGCAAACCAGGTGATGTGATTGGTCAATTGTTGATTCAATGATGACAGTTTTTTGTAGTGCTGCACGCAGGGGTGAAGCCGCAATCGCTAACGACTGTAAAGGCGCTAAAATCGAAGAGAGCGTTAAGAAGAAGGCATTTAGAAGAGGGCGTTTAGAAGAGGGCATTTAGAAGAGGCCTTTTCCTCGCAATCCATCAACTATGCGTGGCAGCCTCCTCTACTTTAGCGCGTGCCCATGTCTCGCCTCCGAAGTGCGAGACATGGGCACGCACTAAAATAGAAGAGGCCGTTTAGAAGAGGGCACTTAGAAGAGGCCTTTTCCTCGCAATCCATCAACTATCTGTGGCAGCCGCCTCTACTTTAGCGCGTGCCCATGTCTCGCCTCCGAAGTGCGAGACATGGGCACGCACTAAAATAGAAGAGGCCGTTTAGAAGAGGGCATTTAGAAGAGGCCTTTCCCTCGCAATCTATCAACTATCTGTGGCAGCCGCCTCTACCGTTATGCCGGCCTTCTTCCGGAGGGCGTTCAGAAATGACCTTTGCCTAGCAATCCATCAACTATGTGTGGCAGCCGCCTCTACCGTTACGCCGGCCTTAATCGATGTGTCTGACCCAGCATGCATATACTGTCACGTGAGAACAAATCCCTGCATTAAGTTAAGGGACCTTGCGTCATGCCGTACGCCATCCCGCTATGTGACTGCAGCGTGCAGCAGCACTAGTGCTATTTATCCGCAGAACAGCCAAGCGCCCTGCTCAGATCGCTCTTACCTTCGACAAAGGCCAACAGCAGATTGCCGCCAAAGACGTTATTGACTGCTCCCGCCACCTTCATCTCATGCAATTATGGGGCAGTCCTGTGTGTCTTGCACGGTGATATACCGAAGTCCTCTGGTGTTCCATCCCAGGTTCTCATCCCATGTTCCCTTTCGCACTAGCGCGTTCTTGGCTTAGTGCCCAACTCGCGCCTCCGTACATAGCTCGCTCCTTCCATAGAATCAATACAACACAGTTCACACATGTTCCTATCCAGGTCCTATTGAGACTGTGTCTGGTTATAGCGCTTTCGTAGTCTACAAGCAGGCAAAGGCGCTACTGTAAGAACAGTTCCCCGGGAGCGTAGTTCGCAGTCCGCGATTCATCTCCCGACTGCCGCGACGCACGGCTCTCTCTTATCAAGCTGTAGTAAGCGGGCCGATTAGAATAGAACTTTGTCTTTATTGCTACGCCGCATGTCTGCAGCACACGCGCACTACCTTCTGTTGCAAAGGCGAACTAGTCCGTGCTGATTTTGCTCGATTATTCTTTTGCTACGCCTTCACCTGCATATCCCAATAACAAACAGGATAGACATGGCGATAAAGGCGACGAAGCGTGAACAAAGATTAAGAAGTCTCAGGCGACGTGCGAAGTCTAGGGGCGACCAAGTGTTAAGCTTACAGTGGTTAGCGATTGCGGCTTCACCCCTACACGCAGCTGCGCAATGGTTTTCAGTAGCCCCAGCTTCTACATATGTGTAAGCCTAGGACCACATCACATGACTGCTCTGCAGGCATGACTAATGCGTCCGACTACTTTCGAGCTCAGATCACACACTTGTACATATACACACCAATACACTCATACATGAGACCTAAGACTAGTGCCACCCCATGCTTACAGTTATGAGCCCGGCCTAATCCGTGCTATCACTTCTATCACATCAACCTCCTATCACTACCATCATGTCAACCCATTCTGTTAGTTCTGACATCATTCTCCAAGGCCGCAACAACTGGGAGCTCTGGATTTTCGTCATCAAAAGAATAGCTGAAGCAGGAGACGTATGGGAGTACATCGATCCCGATCGAGCTGTCCAACCTCTCCAGAAGCCAGAAAAACCCCTTCGTCCATCAGCCATCATTAACGATGATGGATCGCCTGCCACCGAGCCTGGCCAAGAAGCTTTTGCTCAATACAACGCGGATGTCAACACCTACTACAAGGAGATCAAGGAATACAGACGCTTGCGAGATAAGTTAGGTCAAGTTGAAGCGCACATCACTAAAACGATCAGCCAGGACCTTCTATACCACATCAAAGACAAAGACACGGTCTACGAGCAGCTCAAGACTCTTCAAGAGCTGTACTCACCTACTACCGCTGATCAAGAATACCGAGTCCAGAAAGCATACGAGTCAGCGAAAGTGCTGCATGCTCGTCAGTCAAACATCGAAGACTGGTGTAACGACTTCCTCGCTGCATACAGCCGTGCGAAACAACTCGATTTGCCAGAAGCACATGGCTTTCGACCTCACAAAGACTTCATTCGAGCCATTAAACAGATCGACTCAGGCTACTCTGCCACTAGTGCTATCGAGCTCTTCAAGGCCGAAGAGACATGGAGCCGCTATCGTGATCAGCCTGTGCCACACGAAAGCCAACTTCCCACCCTAGTCGGAAACTTCCTACGATATCATCGCACCACACATTCAAAGAAAGCGAGCATACAAACTGCAGCGTTTGGGGCGAAGTTCAACAACAAAGAATCTCCATATTCTGAGAAAAGAGGCAGAAACGATGGCAAACCCATGAAGCCATGCCTCTGCGGCGACACCCACTTCTGGGGACAATGCCCATACATTGACACCTCACTAAGACCAAGGGGATTCGTAGAAGACCCTGACAAAGCCAAGAAGATCTCCGATTACGAGTTCAAAGACAAGAAGGGCCTATTAAACAAGATTCGGGAGAAAAATCGGCGATATAAGAAACTCAAAACGGGCAGCCCTGGTCATAAAGCAGAATCTGATTCGATAGAGATCGATGCAGGTGACGACCCCATCGAACACACTTCCCACCAAGCCTATGCTGTCTTTCTCTCAGCCTTCAACCACCAACCACCTTATCAGCACTATCCGCTCCTCCATTCATGGACGTTGGATCCAGCCACCGACGTACATATCTGCAACAATGCTGCCGAGTTCCAATGGAAAGCGCCGGCTGCTCCAGACGACATTGTACTCGCTGGAGGATCAGAAGTACGCATCGAAGCGTGGGGAGAAGTGAACATACCTCTTACTACCGCCAAAGGCACAAAGACCACAACGCTTAAACGAGTGGCACTAATCCCTACCTTCTTTACAAGCCTCGTCTCGCTCGCACGCCTGTCGTCATCAAACGTGCACTTCGACTCAGGAAAGAGCATCTTATATCGTGCCGGAACCTCGCGGGAACACATTGCTGATCTTACCCGATTGGGAGGCCATTGGCTCCTAGTGCATCGAAGTGAGCCTCTACAATATGCAGCCTCACATACCGCGCTGCACTCTTTCTATGTGACAAACAAGAGAAGACCGCAATACTCTGCTCTACCAGCACGACCTCGCACGCTTTCAAAGCCACAGCTACATGTGCTTCTCGGACACGCTGGGAGTGATGCTATCGACCATTTGTCTGGCAACGTCATCGGCATTACGCCACCCACAGGAGGCTCACCAAAGACGATCAACTGCGAAGAATGCTCGCAAAACAAAGGGCATCAAATTGTCTCGCGCCGAATTGGTCACGAGATAGGAGCATCTCGGCCATTCGAGACTGTAGCCATTGATCTTATTGGACTTGACGTAACTGCCTATAACGGCCATCGATATGTTTTCCATGGCATTGACCTCTATACGAAGTTTCACTTCGTATTTACAATCCCTAAACGCGACAAATCAACGCTTCTTGATGTGCTCAGACAGCTAGATCGAAGCATCAAACGCGAGTTCAACGCCACCGTTACCTTCCTCATTGCGGACGATGAAAGAGGATATGGCATTACCGACGACTCAGCTCGAGCCTACTGCAACCAAGAAGGCATCAAGTTCCAACTTCGAGCACCACACGTCAAAGAGCAGAACGGCTCTGCTGAACGATCAGGCAAAACTCTCATTGACCGTAGCCGATCTATGCGAGTCGCGTCCAACCTACCTCTAGCCCTCAGCTCTGAGATGTACATGTGCGCTGGCTATCTGCTCAACCGAACTCCTACAAAAGCACTGGGTTGGAAAACTCCGTTCGAGATGGCGTATGGCAAAAAGCCGTCGTTGGCTCACTTGAAGCTCTATGGTTGTCGAGCGTACGCGCTACGGCAGCAAATAGCAAGAGGCGACAAGCTCAGTCCGCGTTCTCTTGTTGGATACTTGGTTGGCTACGATGCATCAAACGTCTACCGAATATGGTTACCAAGAGCTAGAAGCAGAGCTCACCAAGGAAAAGTCGTACGAGTGCGTGACGTAACGTTCAAGGAAACCATGTTCTACCAACCAGAGAAGGATGATGCAGAATCGATCTTGCAAGGTTCAGACCTTGAGGAGTTCATCCAAACATATCGCATGCCAACTCTCAACAACCCTGAAGACACTTCAGAGGACGAAGCAGAGAATAGCGAACAGCTAACAATTCAGCCCACATCAAATGAACAACTCCAATCTCAACAACACCAAGCAAATCTAGGCAAAGCTACTCAGCCAACAGTGTTTCCAACTCCAGCTCCAACATCACCAAGCCATAGAAGCATACAGTCACCCACTCAAGACTCCTACGACGCTCCACAAATACAACAGCAGAGAGAACCATCACCAAATCATGCAAGTTCGTCTAGGAAACGTAAAAGACACAGCTCAGTCGATTCGAACTTGGCTCAGAACAGAGAGCTCATCGACAGCAACTTGCGCTCGTCCCACATACTCTCAGAAGGATCGAGAAGAGCTAGGAGACCAACTAGAAAAAGCAGCAGCTTCTTTGTAAACACATACTGGTCAAGTTTTGTAGCTGCATCCGCAAAGGCGCCCAAGACGAGGTTCCACCTCACCGCTCTTCCACCTGAACCACGCTTCTACAAAGACGTTATGAAGCTCCCGTATCCACACAAAGAGGGATTCATCAGAGCCATGCAACAAGAAATAGAAGTTGTCAAGCGAAAAGATACCTTTGAAAAGATTACTTGGAGCGACTTTGACGATCAGAATAACGAAGTTCTTCCTCTTCTCTGGGTGTTCAAGTACAAGTTGGACAGTGAAGGATACCTCACAAAGTACAAAGCTCGTATCTGCGTGCGCGGCGATCTCCAAACCACGGCCGAAGACACTTACGCTGCCACACTGGCTATGCGCATCTTCCGAGCACTTATGGCAATTGCCGCCTACTTCAACATGGACATCCGTCAGTACGACGCTGTCAACGCCTTCACCAACGCGCAGCTCACAACGCCCGTTTACTGCTACTTACCAGAAGGCTTCTCCGACAACGAGCACCTATGGAAGCTCAATCGAGCACTGTACGGTCTCAAGACATCTCCACTGCTTTGGTACAAAGAGCTCACCAAAACCCTTACTAAACTGGGACTTCACGAAGTCAAAGACGCACCATGTCTGTGGAAGAACGATAAGCTTCTTGTGTTCTTCTACGTCGACGACATTGTTGTTCTAGGTCTGCCAGCTCATGCGGCAGCGCTGGATGACTTTGAACGAAAACTTCTACAAAAATACGAGATTCGGTCTCTCGGAGAGCTCAAGGTCTTCTGCGGCACCCAGGTCCATCGCGATCGCGTTAACGGTGCTATTTGGCTATCGCAAGCATCTTACGTTGACAAGATTGCTCACAAGTACCCCTCTCCAAAGACGTTCAGTCGACCTCCTTCGACGCCACTACCACTCGAGGAGTTACTTCCATCCGACGAGCCCAAACACGACGCAAATACGTACAGATACGCTCAGCTCGTAGGCTCAATTGGATATGTAGCAGGAGCAACACGACCCGATGTCGCCAAAGCCCATTCGAAACTAGCAGAGTTTCTCGTCAACCCTTCACAGCGCCATATCGACGCGGCGTATCAAACAATTGCATATCTGCAAAATACCCGGGATCAAGCCCTCCACTACAACGCTTCCGTCTCTAATGATGCTGCCTACATCTCAGATCACTGCGAACCAGACTTCTATGGAGCCACGGACGCTTCCTATGCCGATCACAAAGCTACTCGCAAGAGCTCGCAAGGCTACATCTTTTTCCTTTTCGGTGGTCCTATCGACTGGAAAGCTACCTTGCAGCGATGTGTCACCAAGTCAACCACAGAAGCAGAGCTGATCGCCGCTTCCTCTGCCGGCACAGAGCTCATATGGTGGTGGAGAGTGTTCCGTGACATCGGCTTCGATCCAAACAATGAACAACTGCTATACTGCGACAATCAGCAAACAATCCGCCTTCTTAAGGCTGCAACACCTCGCCTCAAGACGAGCCTTCGACACGTGGATATTCACCATCACTGGCTACGTCAAGAATCACAAGCAAACAACATCAACATCTCGTACACACAAACTAACTGTCAACCAGCAGACGGCCTTACAAAGCTTTTGCCTCGACAAAAGCACCAACACTGGGTTTCACTTCTTCACTTCAGAACCCTTTCCTACAGTGGAGCATTAAGCTCAGTAAAAGGCATCTAGCTCAGCCAAAAGGTTAAGCACTACCCGACCAAAATGAGCGCGAAGCAAAAAGGACCTCAAAAACTGGCAAGCTCTGGGGACGCCTATCACATAGAGCAGAGGTCCACCAACACTGCGACGGCAGACGATCGCCCATCTGGAACTGCACCGTCAGCGGTACTAGCCCGCACCTAATGCAGCTCTGCCCGTCACACGGCAGGGGGTGGTCTACGATCACATCAGCTTCCAACATGCGTTCGAACCTGAAGGGGGTGTGTAAGCCTAGGACCACATCACATGACTGCTCTGCAGGCATGACTAATGCGTCCGACTACTTTCGAGCTCAGATCACACACTTGTACATATACACACCAATACACTCATACATGAGACCTAAGACTAGTGCCACCCCATGCTTACAATATGGCTTAGCGCTGAGTGTCTGCTTCGAAACAGCCGATGTGATTGGTCAGTCGTCGATCTAACGATGACTGGTTTTGTTAGATACTGCACGCAGGGGTGAAGCCGCAATCGCTAACGACTGTAACACCCTACAGTAGCTTTTTTCTAGTGTTAGAAGTTCAAGGATGCCAGTTAGAAGAGACTATTGCCCCTCACATATAATTGAAGGAACGCCCTCCGGAAAAAAGCCGGCGCAACGGACACCAGCACGTCGAGTGCTGGTGTCCGTTACGCGCTAAAATAGTGGAGACTGTTACATATAGTTGATGGATTGCGAGGCAAAGGTCTTTTCTAAACGCCCTCAGGAAAAAGAGTGGTGTTGGTTATGCGCTATCCTGCTGTGTTTGGGTTGGCGCACGGCCCACATGCTCTTGTCGGAAGGGGTGATAGAAGGAAGGAAGTGACTAGGCTAGCAGCCTAGTCATGTGACCTTGGGCTCAGCCCGTTACATAAAACCTTTCACATCTACCATGTCGGTAGTACGGTCCGGCCGGATACGCTAGCTTGATAAGGCGAGCTTACCCCATAAATGGCCTCAATCAATGGCATCGCTTACTTGCATCCAGTCATCTGCGAAACGCTGTAGTCGATTAGACACCTTAGATTTAATGTTTCAGTGGTTAGCATACACACACCTTAATCAAGTCTAGTAATACAGACGAAGAATTGTTCACATCTACTATGTCAGGACTAACAAGCAAATCTTCTAGATAGACTTTGAAGAAGTCTGCAATTCAGCACACCTTGCCAGAAGTGGCTCCATGGCCAAGAAAATAATTTCCGTTCTGTTACGCTAGTTCGATCCGACCGGATGCGCTAGCATAATTAAGCTAGCTTACTCTATTATCAGGATTTTCCAGAGTTGAATGACGAGGGGTACGAAGAGACCTTCGTCGTTGAGAGTTGATTGACGAGGGATACAGTGCCTAGGAAACCGGCTTCCCCTTTGAAAGCATGCGCGCCAAAGTGTGAGCCACACTGCAAACAGGGATTGTGACGTCCTAGCTGACAGATATTGCATAGTGTCAGCGACTTGTGGTACTGTAAGCGAGTATCATTATCCCTGTTAGCAGCGCGGCTCACACTTTACCCCGCATGCGTTCAAAGGCAACCCGCTTTCGTTGAGGACTAAATAGCGCCCGCTATTCCGCAAGCCTCCACCTGCTCCGACCCAGCCCGCCTATAAACCATGGAAAGGCCCCAGCACAGTAAAAAAAGCCTGGTATGACCACCGCAGCAATTACATAAGAATGCAGACACAACTGCCTCTACAGCCTGCTTGGAATATAGCATTGGTACTCTCCCCATCGTCTTTCCAGTGTTTTTCTAAGTAACCAAGGAATTTTTCAACCACTGGGAAGCAATACGGGACACTCTAAGGACTGATCAGATGGAGGAGCTGGGGCGTGCCGTTGATCGTCTAAGAGAGGAAGTCCGTGGCGTTGAGCGCAACAAGAATACAAAAAAACGTGGTCGACCGATCGAATCTGTATCAAGGCCGCAAAAGAGCTGTCGTGCTTCATTAGCTGCCCCGAAAGACCATGGAAACTCTGAAGTAGACTCAGTAATCGGATCGCCGACGCCCGATGTTGAAGCACAAACTACTAGTGATGAGGTACTAAGATCCCATAATCAGCCCTCTACTTTCATCTTTGATGAAGCTAATGCAAGTTATTAGGAGCATGCTCACTGTCTACATGAACCGGATGGACCAGCTGCCCCGGATGACTATCCAACATCTGAAGACTCAGTTATCGGATCGCCGACGACTCATACGACGGATGTTGAAGCACAAGTTACTACAGCCCTTGACAAGCTGCAAGATCCAGGAATACCGTCTCTCGGTGCTGCCAAGAGCGTGGCGTCTCAACCAATGATCTGCGACCTACAAACGAATGCACTCAATATCCCGGAGTTCGACAAAGCGAGACTGACGAGGGCGCTAACGCTGAGGCATGCAAAAATAACCGATGAACGATGTCTTCGAATACTCCAGTGCATCTACGAAACTGGAAGTCCACGCATACTCGATTCTCTAAAGGCTGCCACAATCACGCCAGTAACAACCATTGACACAACTAATAATGGTGAAGCTTATGTTGAAACATTGTCTTACATTTATCATTACCTATATGCCAAAGCGCCTACAAGCCACTTGGCTGTCTCTCGAAGCCGGTACGCTAAGTACTGTTATTATCAAACGTATCAGCAAGCTGTGAATTTACTTCACGACTCGTTAGAAGCTAACAGGCTTGAACGACGCAAACTGGCAGCACGGCTTCGGAGATCATTACAAAACGTGAGACTGCTGCCAGCAACTCCGGAAACAGATCAAGTGGCGCAAACCTACTCAGTAAATCCTGGAAGGGCTGGTGATATTGTAAAGCGCGATGTTGTTCAGCGTATCCAGAAACTGCATGGGCGATATTCGGAAGAGGACAAGAGGGATTTTCACCAAATGATGACAGTCTTCCTTCGACATGGGAAGACAATGAATCTGGTACTACAGGGGCTATCGCCTCCTTTAGACCCGGCACTCCTTTTGTTTCTCCCAAGTACAACAGCGACCTCCTTAGATATCACCTCATGCATAATCGACGAAGAAGCACAAAAACGACTCGCTAAGGGAATTCGAGTTAAGGAGTAAGCGTTTATTTTTCACGACTGATTCGGCTATATGCTTACAACACTTTTAGTATTGAGGAGTTGAATAATAAGGAAGCACTATGGATGGGAGGTGCATTGAGGATCCTTCGCCCAGAGCTCCTAGACAGGATACCTGCAGAAGCATCAAAGCTTCTTGATGGTTATTCATGGGATTTCGACGACGTCTGACTGCGAAATTCGCACGAGTATCATAAGAAGCCTCTGGAGTTCTTAGCATAGGCAGAGTTAGAGCCGGCCTTGTAGATAGACAACACCATGCAGTCAATAGCATTAGCGAATTCAGGATCATTCTTTAAAGTGATCACTCTGCTCTTCGTCTCCTACAATATAAACGTTAGGTGAGACTTAGGTATTGTCTCGACCTAAACTACTTAAAGGTAGATAACAAAAGTCGTCAAATTAGACCCTAGTAGAGCCTTATCCTGCACCTACGCGGGATTGCCGGATAACTGCCTGCTACGTCCATATACCAGAAGAGAAGCGTGTTGAAGGCGAAAAGTTCATCATCTTATCTAAGCAGTTTGCACCTCAACGCCGCGGGTGTACAAAGTTGTGAGTGGCGATTACCTAATTGGGAAAGAGAGACTCTAAACCGTGACAAAAACACTCACCCGCCAACAAAACGCGACCGGAGTGAGGTTGTGTAGACCAGGGTAGTAGCAGCATATTGCACGTGTGCTGACAAGTTGACAATATGCTATATCTGTCAGCTAGGGCGTTACAATCCCTATTTGCAGTGTGGCTCACACTTTGGCCCGCATGCTTTTAAAGGGAACCCCAGTTTCGCTAGGCACTATATCACTCGTCAATCAACTCTCAGCGACGAAGGGTACGAAGAGACCTTCTCCGCTCAGAGTCCATCGTCTATATACCAGAGTTTACAACGCAGGAACGGATAAGAAGATAAACACTATGGATGAATCTTTCGGGAAATCGTTTGCCAAAGCTCAGCAGCTCCATGGTATCTCTTTGAACTCATTCATTGCTTCCATCTCCCTCTCCGCGGTCCTGTTCTCGCTAGAAGTCGTTGTATTCCTTATCGTCCGCAAGCACTTCCCCGATCTCTAGTAAGCTCACAGTATTCTCCCTACTCTTATGCTAATGATCACAGCACTACGGTTCCAGAACAGCTAAACGGTGCCCCTACACACTGGAAAAGATACATTGCAACCGATCTTCTTCGATTTGACCGTCGACACGAGCATTTTGATAGATACTTCTTCCGACGGTACCTACGGTCACTGCTTCTTATATTTACTCCTGCTTCCCTCCTTATCACGCCTATTCTTGTCTCTTTGAACTACACCAACGGGAAAACTGCTGTTCTTGGAGTAAGCGGACTCGATGCCCTCGGGTGGTCTAATGTCGGTCTTGACCAAGCAGATCGGTACTGGGTTCATCTCGTGTTGGGTTTGCTCTTTACTGGACATGTTTGCTGGGTTATCTGGAACGAGCTTACCTTTTACGTTGCAACCTGGCAACATTCACCTCACGCGGCTTTGTGTACAGTACTTATTGATTCTATACCAGACGATTGGATGTCCGAACAGGTACTCAGGTCTCAACTCGAGGTCTTCCCTGGTGAGGTCACTGCCATCTCCTTCAATCGTGACTACAGCGCAATCTCCCAGCTCTCAGCAAGACGGGAGCGCCTGGCACGCGCCCTAGAGGTGGCAGAGATTACCAACATAAGGAAGGCTTACCGAGCAGGCGTACAGAAACGAGCCAAGAGCTCACGCTTTCTCAAAGAACGTAGGCGCTCGAGCTTCCGGTCACGTAGCCTCTTGAACCTTTTTGCCTGGCTACGACCCGAAAAGGTCGACATTAACCTGTTCTATCAGGAGGAACTTCGTAACGCTGGTGAAAAGATGGAATTCTACCGCAAAACACGAGAGGACTTCCCGCTGCTGCGGTCAGCCTTTATCACCTTCGCCAATCCACTCGCCGCCCACATTGCGTGCCAAACAGTGATTCACACCAGGTCGGGTTATATGACACCCCGCACAATGCCTCTATCCGTAGATGATGTGGTGTGGAGCAACGTTAATATCGCCTGGCGGGACAGGACGATACGTACCGTGCTTTCCAACGTACTTATTGTGGCGACGGCGACTGTCTGTGTTGTACCAGTAGCTTTGGCAGGGCTCCTCTCCCAAATAATCTACATCACCCAGGCAGTATCTTGGCTGAGCTGGATCAACGAGCTTCCAGCGTCCTTCCTGGGTCTGCTTCAAGGTGTAGTACCTCCTGTTCTAGTGACCGTCCTGGTGAAAGGATTTATTTTGATACTGGATTACCTTGTCCGAAAGCAGGGCATCTCTTCTAGGAGCCAGATCGATGTCAAGATCCAAGATTATTACTTTTACTTCCTCTTTGTTCAAGTCACTCTCGTAGTGTCTTTGTCTGCGGGGCTTACTGCTATCGCGAACGAAATGGCAAGCGGAGCTTCGCTAGCTGCGACCTTGGCTAAAAACCTACCAAAAGCAAGCAACTACTTTATTTCTTATATTCTTTTACAAGCTCTGTCGGTCAGCGCCAACTCTTTGCTGAGAATGGACCGTTTATTCGGGAAGCTACTACTTGGTCCACTCTTTGACAAGTCAGTCACCCAGATAATGACAAGAAGGAAAGGTCAGGATATCCAATGGGGCACCTTCGTACCTGTTTTCACAAACCTCTCCTGCATCGGTAGGTTCTAGAGTACAGAAGCGCCTAGAGAAGCCCACGCTGAAACAGACAGGATTCCTCTACGCTATCATCTCACCAATAATCCTTCCTTTCCAGGTTCTTGCTATTAGCTTGTTCTGGATCATCTACTCTAGCTCAAGTATCCTACTCACGGAGCGGGATCATGGAGGGCTCTTCTACCCCAGAGCCCTCAAACACCTCTTGATAGGCTTGTACCTCATGCAAGTCTGTCTTGTAGCTCTTTTTCTTCTTGTACGAGACTCGCAGGGCAACGCTAGATGTATTGGTCAGGCGTGCATAATGGTGCTTGCTACAGGACTGACGGTTGTATATCATCGTTTGCTCTGCAGAGCATTCAACCCGTTGCTGAGTTATTCCCCCACTGCGCTTAAGGACGCTTTAGCAAAGGATACAACGCCATCCTCTATATTTCTCCACAAGGCTCTAAGATCAAGCCCAGCGATTAGTATCCCCAAAGATAGTCATGGAATTGGTTCTACTCGAGCACTGCAGCTTAGGGAGGAACTACCAGATGTGACTGTATCCGATTCAGACGCAACCATCACCAAGTCAGGCAAAATACAGTTAAGATAACAATCGTAAGAACAAGACCTAGTTTTCATCTTGATTCTTTCCGATAGGGATGTAGTAGCTAGCAAAATCGTTTTTGTTATTATTGCTGTGGCATAGTATAATCACATGCAACCACGTGGTCTAGATCACATGATTTCCTATCGCAGTAAGCACTGCTTGGTGGGCAAGCGCCACGTAGAGCATTACAACAACATAGATAGCAATACAGTTGTTGATACACAGCTCGCGCAGTTACATCACATGACGTACTTTTAATGCGATGATCCCCGGCTTGGCTTCTATGGATCGTACCTGCATTAGCTAGAATGTGCGCGAGTTATGCCTTGAAGCGCCTGCAGATCTAAGGCCCGTTCTGGCATTACTGTTTCGAGCTAGAGGCCCGGAACTCAACGGCCCGAGCGGAAGACTTAGGTACAAAACAAGGGTGATTGCCGCCACACGTGGGTCCGGAGAACCGGATGTCTCGCTGATTGGTGCCACAAGCGCGGGGATGACTAGCGTAGGTGCTAAGCCCAGCGGCGTCAATAAACTACAGCCGGATGGGCGGAGACAGCGAAATGAATGCTAGCCTCCAACAGCGCAAGGTAGGATCTCGTTCCGCAGGAGACCTTGCAAAGTTCATGGCATGCACCAACATCCGAAATAGCCGGACGACTGCACATCTTCCATTACCCACTTAGCGGCCTTCGAAAACGGTTGTGAACAGCGAGGTACTACCGGGAAGGGCGGACGTAGACTGATCGCTGCCTAGTGTAGGGGACTCTCCAGCGTGTGTTAGCATCATGGGCATTTCCAAACGCTCGACTATATAAAACGTTGTTATGCAGATTATGTACTCATTATTTCTCCATCTCACTTCACAGCAACAGACGCAATTCTCTCAGCATGTTTCCGTATGAGAACGGCGACGTCGAGATTCGGATCCAACATGCTAGGTTTCTCGTCTCATCCTCAGTCATGTCACAAACGTCACCAGAGTTTCGTAAGCTCTTCACTCAACATGGCTTGTTGTGTGGGCGCATTGAGCTGCCAGATGAAGATCCCGTGGCGTTTCGTCTGATCTGTCAGTCGGCTCATGGTTCCTTCATACCGCAGTCTCACATATCGCTGCAAACGCTTGTGAAGATGGCTGATGCTATCCGACGGTACAAGATCCCCGCCACATCCCGCGTACATAATACTGTGGCCTACAGTTTTATCGTGCAAACGCTGAGGCCAGAAACGCTTTCTACGGACCAAATACTCAAGCTCCTTCGCGTCGCAAAGGTCTTGGGCTCCGCAAAATACGAACAACTGCTTCAAGATGTGTTTTTCCTCCGTCCACTTACATGGGAAGTATTGCCGATCGAGCAGATCGCTGGCGATCCTGACACAGATTATGTCGTACTCTTAGGTATGTAGCCTGCTTCTACGAACATGACAAAAATTGCTAACTATCACAGCAAATCTGATGCTACGGGGTGCAGCTTGCCGCGCAGAAATGGCAAGCACACTGTTGAGTTCGCCGCGTAATGATGAAACTCTTCATCTGCACGAGAGAAACGACTTGGCTATGTGGATTCTGAAAGGCAGCCCTAGCCTACAGGAGATAAATGCTCGCTTTCAAAGCATGAGGAGAGCTGTAGATCTTCAAAGGGAACAGCTGCTAGATGCCAGTGCAGCGATCCAGGAAGCGACTGCAGACATCAGTTGTTATGTCCGCACTACGTTTTGCGATGATCAAGAAAAGGAAGAAGGTCGCACAGAGGAGATTGTGGAGGTAGACGCGCGTCAAAAGATAAAGCGCCTAGAGGTCCACATTGCAGAGGACGGGCGAATGTCGAGGAACTCGTTGGATGGTTATGATTTGGATCTGGAGCGTGTTTCATCCAACGGCACAGAGTTTGAGGATATTGAAGCCTACGGCGGACCGATGGGATCCATGTTTGATGACTATTTAGATTTCAAGGACGACGAGTCTGTGAGGTCTAGTAAGACAGTGTAAGGGCATTCACTATAAGCAGGGGCGTCTTGAGATAGCAGGATCGACCTGGAATCAATGCAATCGATTTATTTCTATCAACTGAATTCCTGCCGTTCTTTTATTCATTACAATGGCTTACATGCGTACACTTATCTTCTAATGTAAGATTATAGCCAGGGATATAATCTTGCAGCTTCGGCTGGGTCTGTTTCCATGAGCGGCCAAAGCTCTTGCAGGTTCCATCTGCCTTCCAGACACCCATAGTTC
Organism: Alternaria brassicae; assembly: GCA_004936725.1. Classification (NCBI taxonomy): domain Eukaryota; kingdom Fungi; phylum Ascomycota; class Dothideomycetes; order Pleosporales; family Pleosporaceae; genus Alternaria; species Alternaria brassicae. Next base: position 276,396 of record SMOM01000011.1, read on the forward strand.
ATTTGTGTTGGGCCGTACTCTGTCAATGGGACGTCTTGTTGCATCGACGAGGCCATCAAGGCGTCCAGCTGAGGAAAATTCCCAACGAAGGTTGGGAACGGCGAGGTTTCTGGCTGTGATTGCGGAGGAGACACAGTGGGCGTTTTTTTCGGCCTCGGCATCTGATATTGTACCTGTTCATGCGTGCTTGTTACGTCCATGGGCAGTGTGTTCACATAGGCCACGATGTCGTGCAGTAGTGGGCGGTCGTCTCCCGTGCTTCGCGCTGGCAGTACAGGCAAATCGTGACCAGTCCGGACGTATTCGTACAGCCTTTGTACTGTATCTGCCAGCTGTCTGTTCTGTGCCTCGAGGAGACCTGCCCTAGTAACGATATAAGTCGAAAGCAACAACCAATGTATTGTTCCGGGGAACGCTTACGAGGATGTTCTACTCCGCTGGTGACCCGCTTCCTGGCTGTAGACACATAAAGCGTTGTCGATCTGGCATCTGTCACATACACGCCGCCCATCACACTATACTAATGTCAGTATCATCTTAATTGCATAGCAGTACTACCGCTTACCTTTGATTTTTTGGCTCGGCATCGATTGCATGCATGCTTCACTCGTTGTCTGGTCCTTTCCATGATGAGTGGGGTCGTTAATCGGCGCTTATCTGATATACACGATATTCGGTAGGGATATGGGATGCGCCCACGGGGAGGATCCCCGTTCTTAACATCTGCATGTCGATGCCGTGCCACAACAAGTGATACTATCGATTTCTAAGAGCTCGGGTGAACTACTTCATCTTTGAAGTGAACATTACTGTGCCGCACCTGGTGCGGAAAATAACTCTCCCCAACAGGCGCGAACGGCCAAATTTCGGCTTGGCCAAGGCGACAATAAGCGGCGTTACGAAAGTGGCACAGCAGAGAACCTTGTCAAGGGAAGAAATAGGAGCATCGGGAATGGGCGAGACAAGGCAGATAATTCACGTCAAGTACGATGAGAACGAAACGGGGAATTGCGATGATGCAAGCAATTCGTTTGCCGCCTACAAGCTGGAAAGACCTAAACTCGGTACCTATCGAGCTTCTTCATAATCCAAATCGTACTGTTCTCATCACTATACAAGTAGTATACGTCGTTCGATTGCTTAGATCGTTTACGGCGATGCACGATTTGCGAGGGGTCACAAAGCCTAAGGCGCCCATCTTTATCCACTAAAGCGAACAAAGGTGCCACGCCCTGCGCGCGAATATTGTTGATTGCTTTCTTGACGTCATCCTGAGTTGCGTCACATCTGTACGTCGCGATTGGATACATGTCTCGACTCCGGGGTAGATGCCAGAATATGATGCTAGCGCCATGGGGCCTAGCTGAAGGATCAGGATGCATGGGTACCGAGTAGACAGAGGAAGAGCGGAATTGCAATTGAGCCGGCTCGGATTCCTCACGGCGTGATAGTGATTGGGCCGGTTGGGAGTTCTCACGGCGTAATCGTGATTGGGCCGATTGGGAGTCCTCACGAAGAGTGCTGACAGAGCTTGATCCAAATTTCTCGAAGAAGGACATGTAAACTAATACAAGCGCTCCATACTCCGTCAAAGCATATCTCGGCTCTTGGGTAAGAGCGCTCCATAGTGTGGGAAGAAATAACCCTGGGTGGTTCCTAGGTACCCGTATAGTAGTTGCATTGTCGGTGGTCATCAACGGAGTAAGAGCAGGCGGGCGAGGTTCAAAGATTACTTGGCCATTCTGACGGGAATGGGCTTCCGCAGTAAACTTGTCGGCAGGCGCAGAGAAAAAGACACTAGGTCGTTCTTGGAGCATGTGTATGCGAATTTGCGAAAGGTCTGGATCTTGGTTGCAGAGAGACGAGATTTGGTCAGACTCGAACCCAAGCCTGCGCGCAAAATGACCAAGCCGAATGACCCATGCAGGACGCTCCGACAACTGTGCCTGATTTTTTGTGTCTTTGGGAGGGCTCCAATGGCCTTGCGCGTGGCGAAATAAATACAAACAGAGTTGCCAGTACGAATAGAGTCCGGGGTCGCTACATTCGAAAAAAGCGCTCGTCATGTTCGCTGTATTGTAATAGGCATTGTTGCTTATCTTGTCCAGGCCGCTCGCAGCGATATCGGAGTAGGATGTCTCTTACCGAGGGAAGAAGTCTAGATACTGGGCTGGATTCGTCTCTTGGAGGGCACAATGCGCCTGCTGGAAATAACTCTCGCAATGGAAGCATAACAGGTCCTAGTATCTTGACATGTTTGAAAAAGGTCTGGAAAGTTAGGATAAGGCCTCCCACAGTAAGAACCCTTTCAAGAATCTGAGCGCGTACAGCAGGATCGTGTGCACGAGGAAAAACCTGGCGTGTGGCGAACAAAGTTTCGATCATCGAGCGGTCGCGAGAACTCCACAGAGGTGCAAGACCCCCAAGCTTCTCGATAGTGTATTCGTCACAGAGATAAGCATCACCATCTGCGATCGCATACCAGATCTCATACATTTGGCCGAGATAGTATTCGATCTCCTGGAAGAGTAAACGTCTCGACTCGCTTTGGATTCAGGAAAGTCGTACCTGTCTGCATCGCCAGCTTAGAATCAGTGGAAAAGAGCCGAGCTGGAAACCCATCCACAGAGAGCGAAATGGCTCCAGTTTCTCAAGACAGTCGCGAAGCCATTCGTTGCGCAGAACTTGATGAAGACTCTTCGCCTTAGCTCCTAGTAGTCTTTTCCATTTGGAAGCGACCGCGTAGTTTTTCTCGCGTTCGTAAAATCGAATGTGAAGGAACTTTTCCCCATCACATAGAGACGCATGTCGCCTGTAGAATTGGCGAATCTGAACCAACATAGTTGTGGGTAGGTCCGTGTGCCGTTCAGCAGCCGACTTTGGATGCGAAGATAGTGCTCTCACCTGAACTGTAGAGATCAACGAGCCACCAATCCTCCTGACCTTGCGGTCCATCTCGTTTTGCAGTCTCCAACCGAAATTTTCCGTGAAGGCATGGTAACTCAATAGTACTCGGGAGACTGAGTTTTGGAGAAAGTCCAATGGCATACAACGCGTCGGAAGAGATGCCTGCACTAGTTAAACAGTCATGGTAGGTAGAAGGATCAACTAAAGCAGGTAAGTTGTGTTCTAAATCCGAGATGCAGCAACCGATGCAATCGTCGGGTTCTGTACTTGATGCACTATAGCATAGGTTCAGTACTCTTATTTGGGCAGTTCCAAGGTAGTATCGACACTTTTCGAACTTGCTATTCATGCTTACACAAGTCTTTAGAATTTAGTAAGGGTCCGGCCTATGAATAAATATGGTGTCACGGCTAGTGCCCACCTTAAAAATGAGCCTCGCAGGAATGTGCTCATCTCGTAAAGTACTTATATGGACGGTGATGAGCTCGTACATAGGAGTAAGTTTTCCTTGTTCGCCTTAGGTACCTATGCCACCACGTACTAGTCCAGACTGGCTGTACGGTTTCCAGACAGGAACCGATTGGTTCTTGGCGTGTGGGAGTGGCCTGCAACAGGTCACTGCTAATCTTTACAAGCCTCATGCCCAGTTCCCTTCTACTGTCTTGCTAATCGGTAAGCATGAAAGTGAAGCCGCACGACAGGCACTATTACCGGGGTATAGCCACTCAAGATCACGCGGTATTGCACAAGTACAGGCAGATGGTTCGACGTCAAACAATGAACATCCACTACTAGTTGCGAGCCTAGATATCGACAATGCTTGTAGCCTACAGAAGCCACCACAAAAGCACGCTGGAAGCTCGCGTCATAAAGTCAGGTGGCTGTCAGAACAGTCATCCGCGAGCGAAACCGAATTGTTCGTAGAAACTATAGTTGGCAGGTTGCTACTACTGTTCGTTGATGTCGTTTGTATTTTCCTAGATGATTTCGCTAGTCGTGAGGAAGGCGTTCAATTTCTGCAAAGATGTGCGCATCATGGTAGCCTTTCACATGGTTGGAAGCCTCAGGTGATCCTTGTCAGCAGCAGCATCTACACGAGTAAGGTCAGTCTGGATCCGTCGATTTTCGGCCGTATTCGACCCGTACTGTTGCCGATACATAACCGCAAGACCCTGCCTCCTTCGAGATTTTCCACCCTAAAGAAAACCATGCTTTCCAGTATGGAGATGGTAAGGAAAAGCAGAAGCAGGTCTAAAATGCTCTATTCGGCATATCATCTCAACCTTTTCTTCGAGTCGGCATTATCCCACGTTGCGAAATGCGTCTCAACACCTTTCAACTTCGTCCTCGCTACGCGCCAGTGCAATCGAATAGAAGACCATCTCTGGCTCTACCTACGGAACTTTTTTGGGGCTATGCGCTGCTAATCATGTAAGCAAGGAAGCTACCTTGGAGTATATGGCGTCTGCAATCATGTTGGATAGTTTTCCACCAGGCATGCATCGTAAGTGTTCCACACGCAAGCTTTCATGTTTCGATAGTAACCAACAGGCTTCAAACCGTCGGCGGTCTTCGACTCACTATACCAATCTCACTGCTTTGACGCCTTTTCTTCGCTGCCTTCTGAACAGAGACTCTCTCCGGCAGCTTCATGTATGCAGTTGAAGGCTGTCTTTAGCCGATATCATTCCGATCTAGAGAAAGAGACACTCACGGCAGTTCAACGTCACAAGAAAAATCTTCAGGACATTGCTATTAATTGGAACACACTCTACAGCTCTCAGCTGTGTCTCTACTGCCTTTTCCGTAAGCCTGAACATAGCTTACGCTGTGGACACGCGCTTTGCGATTCCTGCGCCTGCAAGTTTGGATCAAAAAGGCAGCAGATGGAATACTCCTACTGCATCTCCCAGTGCATTTTGTGTCAATCCAAGAGCGAGCTTACCGTTCGTCTTAAGCCGCCAACAGCAGGAAGCCGGTTGCTTGTCCTTGATGGAGGCGGTATCCGGGGAATATTCACGCTGCAAATACTACACGCGCTCAATCAGTATCGAAAGCTCCCATATCCCATCTACGACGAGTTTGACTTAAGTTTAGGTACAAGCACAGGTATGTATCGCACGCTTTTTGACATCTGCGAATAACCAGACACTTACCGTAAGATGTAGGTGGTCTCATCGTACTTATGTTCCTTTTGCGCCGAGACATGGACGAGTGCATCACTATCTTCAAGCAGCTGGCAAATCGAGTCTTTCTTCCTCGCCAATCCTTGGGAAGTTGCGTGTTTGCAAAAATATATAGCTTCCTATCTTCTTTGCTTACAGATAGCTTATACGGCGCTGCTGAAATGGAAGCATGCGTGAAAGAAGCATTCGGGTCAGATACCGCTCTTTTTGGTTTCCAAAGAATCTAACGCGGGTATGTCGGGACCAAAAGTCGCAGTCACTACGATGACCGTGTCGAACGCAAGGCTCTGCATCCTCTCTAATTATAATGGAACTGGAAGTAGGCAAGGTAAAAACTTGTAACCCATCTTCAGGTAGGAGACTAACCACCTGTAGGTTACAAACACCATCGAGCATCTCACGTAAAAAATGAGCCTCTCATCTGCGACGCGTAAGTCCTGCATCCTTTTTCTAGGTTTCAAACTTATATCCGCCAGTGCTAGGGCAACTTCTGCTGCCCCGTCGTACTTCCCAGCAAAGTTTATCCGGGGGTTAGGATTTCTGCAGGATGGTGGTGCGGGGAAGCACAACAACCCTATTGACCCCGCCGAGTGGGAATCAAAAGCCATTTGGGACACTACCCCTGACCTAGCCGTTTCAATAGGTACAGGATTCGCTCAAGATCCAGAATCACCGCAAACCGTCTCTAGAAGACTGGGTTTTCGCGACCGCTTTTTTCCACGCTTGTTCAGGCTTTTCAACGCCATGTTAAATGCTCAGAGCGGCTGGGACGATCACTTAAATCGAGTCCCTAGAGACGAACGGCACAAATACATCCGCATCAACATAACGCTAAGCAGGGAACCTGAGCTCGATGATGTTAGCAAAATGCCAGAACTAGAAGACTTGGCTGCGACTTTTCTTCGGGGTTACGACTTCGCCAGCATTACGCAGGCGCTTTTTGCTGCCTCGTTCTTCTTCGAACTTCACCGGAAGCCGGTAGCGAAGAGGACGCCGGTAGTATGCTCAGGTTCCATCCGCAGTCGTAGCCCAGACACACGCGCGCTGATTGAGAGAATCCTGCAAGAGTATCCAGCAGCCTCCTTCACTACAGAGGACGGTACTAGCCTAGGCTACGTCGACGGTCCCAGTCTTTGTGCTACATGTGGTCGTTACTGCAAGGTCGTTAAGTTCCGAGTCCACCATGTCGACCAGAACATATCCATTTACCTACAGTTCGACCGATTGGGTCAGCACAGAATCAGCGGATTTCCGCAATCAATAACACAGTTCGCAAGGCTTCAGCTTCTAGACACTGGGTTTGGCAGAGCAGATCATCAACTTGCGGACTATGAAGGTACGAGCGCATGTCAGTGCAAAATCACTAGGAAAAGAAAAAGAGCTACCCCTTTACAAACTAAGCCCTCTAAAAGGCGGTGCCCTGGAATAATTGCGAGAAAGACTAGATGATATATCGTCATAGACTATATAGAGGTATAACTCAACTCAACTTTTAGATACAAGATTCATTCACGGGGACTTATAGTTGAACAGTAGATCTGAGTACTTCGAAGTTTATTCCATCTTTTAATCATTGATCTCTTTGCACTTTAAACTAGCGCCCCATTATGGTACACCGCGTACTAGTACCGGCTCTTATTCGACGTCTGCGGACAATATCATCAAAGCTGCAGAGGCGAGCGGGGCGAAAAAAACATAATCAGTTTGACCAAGACATCATCCACGAAAGGAAGCGATATAACAAAGCACGTAGTAGACAAGCAACGACAGAATCACAGGGTAAGTTGCTGCTAACGTTTATTACTTACACCGCATTTGATTCCCTTTAACAGCCATATAACTAGATACTAACGCAGTAGTAGAGATGTTGTGTTTGCCCTTAGACAGAAAGGTTACTATAGCTGCGTGGTCTGTGTTTAACTACACATAGCCTATTCTTAGTCGTCAGGTTACAGAGTTTATCCTTAGCATTCCGACTGTTAGCAAGACATAGATCTCACACTCCCTCACGATAACTCTGAAATTCACGTAGCAACAGAGGATGCGTAGTAGGCAGTCATAAGAACAATGCAAAAAAATTGTAATTTGTAAATAGAGTTCTCCTGAGTATATCACGCGCTTCTGTCCGCGACTAGCCTTTCCTGCTTTGCCATGTCTAGTAGTTTTGAATACTTCTCGTGAACTTCCATCGACCAAGGTACCAAACTATCGACATAGCGTCGGGCTACGGTGATAGTTGCCTCCATACTATCTAAACGTTTACGGTACATCTCGTGCAGTTCTGAGATATCGTGACGCAGCTGTTGGACCTCATTTTGCAATTTGATAAGCTCCTCGTGTGCTTGGGGCGATGTATTGTCATTGGTAGCATGCTGAACGGCAGTAGTTGAGGTTTGTTCGAAGCCTTCGTACGGATCTGTTAGGTTAAACATGTGTTCGTCCCAACCGAAATCCCAATTCTCTTCTGGAATTGGCGGCAAGTGAGAAGTAAAGGTGTCAGATGATTCCGAGCCGATCATTGTGTCGAAAGAGGAAAAGAACGGCGGCTGTTCAGAAAACCATATGTTTTGATCGCTCGAAGCCATGTTGGGTGATAGTCGGATACATAGCGAAGGACGCAAGCACTTATAGTCAGCAGCACAGTGTGACAAAGAAGCCGCCAGCAACAAGTGTAGGCTAGGGTGTCTTGACTGTACGAGGTATAATATCATTTCCACTAGCGCGGTGCCTTCCGGCTGCGTTCCGAACCGGTGGAGCCGTAGCTCTCTGTTGATCTAGAATGCATCAGCTAATCAGGAGAGTCTGATTTATCCCCGGGTGGGCCTTTGTATTCCAGATCACAACGCTAGACAGTTCAATGTCTGTTCCGTGAACAAAACCCGGCTTGGCGTGGCGGCTGGCGGCATAGTATCACGGGCGCTTGATTTTCTCAAGTTACAAGCACATAGTAGTTAAGCACAGACACGATAGATGCATTAAGCGCCGGCAGCAAAAAGCCAATCGGATCATAGTGGAAGCGCGTTAGATCTGGAACACTAGTCGGTGGCGTGGAGCAGTCTCTGACGCAGTGCCGCTTTTTTTTCTGCTGTCGTGTACGCTTTCGCATTCCCCCTGATCCTTCCGCGACTCCGCAGGTAGTGCGATAATATGTCAAAACTTTCTGCCTATACAGTATTTAGTCCAGTTCCCGCCCTGGTACTTCCCACAATCAAAGAAGCCTCTCGCTGAGTCCTGCAACAATGAGTCATTCACAGTCGTATCAGGCACCAGCACAGCCATTAGAGGTAGTTTGACCATTCCGTTGATGTACTTGTTATTAACAGGCATCAGAGAAGCATAGAGCCTCGCCACGAAACATGCTGTGTCCAAGCTGCGCTACACATGAACAACTTATACCATCACAACCTAGCTCAGCTACAAGACGTACATCGACAGCTCCAAGCGACTCAAAACGAAGTTGGAAATGTACGACGCCAAATCGTGGCCACAGAGCAGGAACTACAACGGGAACGGGAGGAAAGCGAACTCCTCAACCAGCAATTTATCGAGCTTCAAGAATGTCACTGCAAGCTTTTAAAGGAACACGAGAACTCCGAGGGGCTCCATAGAGATCTGAATCAATCCGCAACAAACTCGCAGATGTTCGCTGATGAGGTTGCCAAGCGAGCCGAAAGTCTGGTGAACAACCTTCGAGCCAAGCTGGATAGAGGCGAAGCGGGTGAATCACAGAATGGCCAAAGCATTAGTGGAATGATCCTAGAGTCAGCCAAAAACGCACTGCTTGTACAGGCCATTTCCAGTCAGAATCCGGAAGAACATTTCACCAAGTTGAAATACGTTATGGATCAAAATGTGGATTTGCAGCAACGTAACATGGAGCTTTCTGATAAAATTAAGACTCTATCCCAACAGGTCGAAGATGGGAAGAATGAGATTGCAAGCCTGAACAAGGCTCTCGAACTTGCTGCCGAAGACGGACGGCGAAAGAAACCACGGAGAGGAAAAAAGGTCAGCCGGGAAGAACTAGGGACGTCTTTGATAGTGATACATTCGAGCATCTATAGTTATAAATACTCTATACTCAGTCTCTTGACATTCTCAACTCGCTCAGTCGAGTCTCTGCTACATGCTCGACCGGAAGTACTATGATTTGCGCATTTAATACAAAAGGAATCAGTGACAGTGCAGGTAACGAATCTTTAAGAAAACTGTCCTACAACATCTTAGTACTGCACTGCCACTTTCGAGAAGTATAGCTACCTTCTGCAATTCTGGATATGTCGTTTGACCGGCGCGTCGGATGAAAGCAAGGAGATCGTCGCTTCGCTGTAGGGTGGAAGGATCTGGAATACGGGACATCAGGTCATCTAGCATACTTCCAAAGGCAGTAGCCTTATCATCTGCCATATTTTCTTGCAAAGATGCTCGGTCTAATGCTTACTGTCGTTCAGCGGTTGAGAACTCTCTAAGAAGCGTTCGATACGTACCAACTTTAACTTGACCATCGCTTGCTGAGATCGTGACATCTTCTACTTCAATCGAAGGCAAGTAAATGCCTGCAGCGCTAAGAGCGCAGATACCAAAAATTGCCTACTGTATTGTTACCACGAGCATGAGCGCACGTTCGATAGCCCTACCTCTGTACTTATTGTTCTCACCTCAGCCAATCCTAGCTGTGGAGAAGGAGACACAGCAATCTCAGACAAGGGAAGGCCGGGTCTATCAAATGCGGTAAATAGGGAACCCTGAAACCGGAAGACAGACACGATATTGAGAAGATTCGGATTCGGATTGTCTAGGCCAACAACGGATTTTTCTGGGCTACGTCGGATCATTACGACCCGATAGGCATGCTTAGAGACATCTGAGGCGATTTCTTGGGCCAGACAATAGGGTCTTTCCCCTTCTGGATCTACGGTGTGTATGCACCGGTAGTGTTTTCCAGGATCTTCATCAAGTGGCGTGAAAATTTTGCGCTTCACTCGAAGGGATGGCGCAAGCTTCGGGAGCGTAAGGTCTACCGGTCCGTCTTCACTTTGAAACTTTCGCTTTGGGGTACTGGGCGCAGCAGAATCACCCTTGCCATTGATGGAACTACTGTTGACGGAGCTGGCGTTGACGGATCTGGCGTTTACAGAGCTGGCGTTTTCTACGCCATTCCCCGCTCTCGGAAAGATAGTCAGTCGTCTATAATCCATGTCTGCGGATGGCCGGTGAGCTAAGCGCATACTACAGGATTGATATAAAAAACCCGGCCGCACTTTTTTTGCCCATGATTGCCTGGCAAACTTAAGACCCCCTCCCCAAACGGCTTCGCTTTGACCATGGATCCGGCTATGAGACAACTACCTCGTGGAAGGCCACTTGAAGCTAATAATATCGACCACATTGTAAGATGCTATGGGGGTCGGACAATAGCGATAGACATGGAACCTCACTACATGCAAAAGTCAAAGCAATCCGGGGACGTGGTTGACTACATCGATTTTCTCAATCGAAGAAATGGAGAACTTAGATTGGAGCTTACCTACTATCGAGAATCCTATCGGCATACAGAGAAGTTCAAGGAAAAGATTTCCCAAATTTCCCAAGACTTGCTACACGCGTGTATTGTCGGCTTACTCGATGAAAAGGCTTTCGACGAAATCCGAGACCTTTCCAAAGCGATTGTGGATGCGATGGACCAACTTCATTACGATCAAGAGAAGGCATTTAATGACTTTATCGCGCCTTACAAAGCATTTAAGAGTCCAAGAAACACGGCTATGTCTACGAGTGGGTGGATTTAGGGTTTATTGCTGTCTAGCTAAGCTGCTTCAATCCCGCGACACTTAATTGGCAAGGAGTTTCTTCTTCTAGTATACTTCCTCAGTTCAAATGGCTGGAAATCCAGCTCCAGATACCTCACTTGGTTATGGCCAGTATGAGCAATGACTTCTCGCGCCTGTTGCCTCATTTGCCAGTGTGCGCATACTGCCCGGGTTAATTAGTGAAGCGATAGTAACATGCAATCACAAAGCTTACCACATATCACGAGTCTTCCCACTCTTGTCTCAAGCACATCGCTAATGATTTGCTGTACATCTGGCTTTCCTTTTACCTCAGCAATTCGACTGCCTGCCCGTTTGTATGGCACTGCGTGTCCCGCTTCATCTACTATTTCGTAGTCGCCATAGATATAAACATCTATAATCTGGAGAGCATTAGCTTTTGGTGACGTTAGATTACCACGTTACAACACTTGCATTCTCTCCATGCGGTGCAGGTCGTATCCCTGGGCTTTCGTTGTTGCTACTACCGCCTAGGTATCGATCCATCTTTCCGCTTCCGAATAGAGCGCGTGTATCGTGGCGCATCGCAGCGGCTGGCAGATCGTCTCTTCTTAATATGTTGTTCATGACTTCCCACACCAAGTCCAGCTGGTACTTATTGTCCACATGCCAAACCAGAAGAAGATCCCTAGTCTTAGTCTTTGACTGCCGGTAGTCGTGTACGAGCTTTTGAACATAGGCAAGATGGCCTACGATTCCAATCCCACTAGCGAATAGAACTACTGTACCAAAGTCTCGTAGGTCGAACCCATGTCCGTAAGGCCCCTCTATGAAAGCGCTAAGCTCTGTTGTTCCACCAAGAGTCCGTGCCAGAAGTCGATTCGTAAAGCCTGCTCTAGGCTGTATACGTAACTGAAAGTCGTGGTCTTCCGATTCCTTGTCGGCAACCATAAAAGGGTGGCGCTGGAGTATCGAGAAGAGTCCAGGTCGCATCATGGTAAGGTATACATACTGACCGGGCTTAATTTTCCAAGGCCTAGGGAGTTTGACCTTTACTTGAAGGCTGTTGTGAACGTTCTCAACCAAGATGCTAGTGCTGGGCTTGCTTACTGAGAAATTACGATAGACGAGGAGGCCGTTTCTGTGAGTGTAGGTCGCTACCCACATACACGTCCCCACGATTACTTGGACTCGACCTATTTTGTTCTCTTTGGGAACATGAAGCCATAGTAATATACATATTGATGTAGAGCAACCAAAGTGAATGATCCGGAAGATCTCGTACACCCGACAACGGAAGGCGGGTAGAGAAGCAACACTGATTAGTCCGAGGCATCCGAATAGCTAAGTGCGTAAGAATACAGCACTAACATTAATTGATATACACGTACAGCTGTTCCGCTTATTGTGCTACTGTTGCTATTCCACCCGTGTACAGTTAGTTCTCGTCCGGCGTGAATAGAACCTTGGATCAGAGCGACCAGGCCAACTATGCTGTGAGTTCGCTGGTACGTTCTTAAGGAAACATGCAAGATATCAGCTGCTATGTTTGCACCGGGGAGTAGAAGGACAAGATTCGTTGCGAGCATTGAAGCGGACCGGCTGCTTAGCTCTTCGGCGGCTTCCACGCCCCAACCCATGCAAACGCCGTTGGCGCTTACATAGAGCAGGGGGAATAGCACATCCTTTACTGAAATGCGCCATTTGGATACTAGGAAGACGCTCGTGGTGTAGTACACCAGATACTTGAGGATAGCATCTGTTACCAGTGCAGCCAGCCACCGAAAGACTAGGCGAGTGCTAAAACATAGAATAAGGAAGGCTACAAGCCCTGCGAATAGGATAGAGTACCAGATAGAGGGGCTGAATGAGCGATCCATATCCGGATATGCCAAACGCCGAGTCTAAGCTCACAGATATAACGTTGCAATGGAGGTGGTCAGTGCGCACCTGTTACATATAAGTAAATGGCTCCGTGTCCTGCAACTAGCGTTTTGATAGAATTGTTATGGCCTCAAAAAGGTTGCAGCAGGAATCTTTCCGAAAACGGAAGAACAATTTTATTCGTCGCGGTCATGAGATCAGTGACCGGTACAAAGTACAGGTGTGGATATGCATTCAGAAAGACAACGGCCAGCTATATATGTACAATTCAAATCCAACACGATTGGATTGGCCGCCGTCTTCCGCACAACTTGTAGGTTGCTAGAGATCTTGTGGTATGTGGTTGACTAATGTTGCAGAAATCAATGTATCCAGTGCCTATGATAAAAACTCGTGAGGATTTTCTCTCTGAGAAGCCACTCCCCAAGAAATCGCCACCAGCTAAAAAAGATGCTTCCTTACCTGGATATCTATCTACACCACCTGTTCCCGAATATACTCAGGAGGAGGTCTTCTCAGGTCGGTTGCTAGATAGATGCAAAAATTGAGGGGTGTACTAAATTTGAGCACACATTCTGGGAGTATATACAATAGTATGCAAGATAGCACAAGATAGTCCTTTATAAGGCCAGAATCGTATAATCTTTACACAAGACTTTGATATGCTATGCTGTACGTAGAGGGATACGCTTAGGCCTAGGAAAGCAGTGAGTCTACCTACATAGATACTGTAGATGCAGTACTACTTAGGAATAGAATGTTATTCTTAGGTGTCACCCTAAAAGATACACGATGCTTGAAAGTGCTGGGTGCAAAAACATAGGGGTACCCTCTTATTATTGTTCTGCAAACGGCTCTGTACATTGTATAAATAAGAAGCGCCTAGATACAAGCAGTCTTAGAATTGACAGAAATCTTTGAATATGAGTTCTGTCGGCAAAATCGGCAAACCCGGCAAAAGCGACAAACCCGGCAGCAGTCGGGAGCCAAGGACTCGGAGTGAGAAGTCTACGATTGGATATCATAACGAAAATGTTAAAAAAGTTGGAAGCAGAACGTGCGATGTTAGAACAGACAAGGATACAGGGCATGTTTACCGAAGAAGACGAAACCAGACTTTCAAGGATAGATATAGAGCTGAAAAAGTACGCTGGCGCTATGACCCAAATAAACGTGAATCCTACCACAGGACTCGAGGTCAACTCGGCAGCGGAACAGCATGCGACCGAACCAAATGCGACCGGACCAGATGCGACCGAACAGCATGCAACCGAACAAAATGTGCCAGAACAGCATGCGACCGAACAAAATGTGCCAGAACAGAAGGCGACCGGACAAAATGTGCCAGAACAGAAGGCGACCGGACAAAATGTGCCAGAACAGAAGGCGACCGGACAAAATGTGCCAGAACAGAAGGCGACCGAACAAAACGCGGCAGAACAAAATGCGACTGTTAACGTACTAAACCCTAGAACAGCACATGCAAACGCTCAAGAAAAACCTCTAAAACGTGGAGAAATCAAAAAAGAACATGAGGAAGAGTCAAAAATATCCACCAATAGGCTTGTGGATAACCTCAATATGGAATGGGATGTCGACGTTAATAATACCTATGTAGAGTCATCGCTGCAAAACCACCCCAAAGAAGCCTTCGGTCACATTATGAGGCGCTCTCAAGTTCGCTACTGTGTTAGATACGGGTCTGCGGATGCTCACAGCGCTCTCGTTTCGAATCAACCCTCCCGAACGGGTCCAGATACCAGGGAACCAGAGATGTTACCCAATGCAGCAATCGCATTGTTGAAGAAATTGTGACAAAACATAGAAAAAAACAAAACCGCACTTCCAACACAATATACTTAGCCAAGTAAAGATTCTACTGGTGTACTGGGACTCCAAAGTGGGCGTTGGACACGACGCCGAAGTTGACGTACTACATCCCGATTACCCAGAAAGACGGCCTCACACCCGCTGCTTTATTTATCTGAAACCCGAGCTTTATGCAGACTATAACCTTGACAATAATACGGGTTATAGCCACGAGACTCGGTCAATTATGAAACTTTGTCTGGAAGGGAATAATGACCGGCAAAAGTCTATTACTCTTTACAACATTGCGGTCAGGCTTGAGAATAAGTTTGAGGAAAAGTGGATGAGCAGAGTGCCAGGTAGACCTGAGCCACTCCGTGAGCTGGTTCAAGAGAGAAAAGTGGTGCCCCGCCGGACTAGGTCGCCGTATGCCACTGCTGAACCGTCAGCAAGCCCGATGCTCATGAAACCCGAACCGTCAGCAAGCCCGACGCTCATGAAACCCCCAATCTCACCCCGCCAGCCTACACCTCTCCCAGAGACGCGACACGAACAAGCTCCTACTAGAACAAACCCCGGAATGTCGTTGAAGCAACGGTTTCACAAGGACTTTTTGGAACTTTTTGATCTAGCGGAGAATGTTACCTATGCAGACTTAACTGAACAACAGCAGCTTCTTTACCCTGCGCAGTTTACAAAGTGGAAGGCGGTAAACTCTTAAACAAGGGCTTAAAACGGAGTCCTCTCTTTTGAGTAGTAGCTAGAATAGTCTTAGTAAGGCGTTAGTGTCTAAGTGGTTATATTAAATTGACAGTTGAATTTTACATCCGTAGTAGTAAATTGTTAAGATGTGTCTCCGCTCAGTTCTGTTGCTAAACATATTTGCTTCGCTTGTTGGAGCGTTTTGGCGGCTCCCGTGCTACTCTCGATTAGGGGTTTATCGAATTGATCCAATCGTCTCTGAGGGACTCCCTTCCCAACACGCTCACACGCTACATGGGGCTTATAGTACGTTTGACATAGGCTTAGAAGGTCGATGTCTAATCTTTACTCTAGATTTGAATTTTTCTTTGTCGTATGAAGGCCTAATTCAGTCTAATTGCACGACATGTGCAGCTCTTGAAGACATGTCTGCTTACTGGACGCCACCTCTTATGTTTTCCCACACAAACGGTACTATAGAAATCGTTCCGCAGATCGGTGGAATGCTCATGTGGGTAGTAAGGAGTATGGTTAAAAACTAATGCTAACAAGGCCGTAGTTACTATTTTCTTTTCGGAGATAAAATTATGGCTTTCCCACCAGGGTTTAGAATGATTGCGGGTGATGCAGGCAAGCGCAATGCCGTTGTTCCCCCTCCCGACATACCGCAATCCTTGTGGAGTCTAGATGAGAAAACACCGAAAGCGCTCGCCGAAAAAGCTATTGGGTTTAACTGCCTGAACTACGGTGGCTCTGCTGAAGGGTCTTTGAGCCGTCATCTGCTTCCAGATAAGTTATTCATCGATACAAACTGCGCGGATGGCCTTCGTCTTGAGCTGATGTTTCCGTCATGCTGGAATGGCATTTCTCTTGACGCCGACGACCACAAGTCTCACGTAGCCTATCCAGATCTTGTTATGGAGGGTATATGTCCTGCAGGGTACGAGACTCGAATTCCGGCTCTCTTTTTTGAAACAATCTGGGATACTTCAGTCTTTCGTAACATCTCCGGGCACTTCCTACTTAGTAACGGCGACCAAACAGGTAAGAATAGCTATTTCCTAATCGAACCTTGACTTATAGGATTCTAGGTTCTAGCTACCATGGAGACTTTCAGAATGGATGGAACATGGCTACATTGCAGCAGGCAATTGGCAGCTGCACAAACTCATCTGGCCTGATTGAAGATTGCTCTATCTTTTCTCTGCAGCCCTCTTCTCAAGCAGAACAATGCATTCTACTACCGCCAGCAGCAGTTGCCAATGAAAGCTGTGTTGGACCTCAGTTGGGCCTTTGTGGTAATGTTACTTTGTAGAATATATAGAATGACTCTTCAACATCTACATGCTAACTTAAATAGCAACAACCCGTATTTAATGTATTGAAAAAATCAATTTTTAGAGTCGCTTGTACATTAGCAATCTGTCAACTAGTCTTTGCAAGCAATTACATTAGTCTCAATATTAGCTTTACGAGGAATTTGCGGAAACTCTTCACGAATCATAATGCGTTAATTATTAATACACCTCTAATCAGACAGACTGCGGAGTGTAACGGGCTAGGCCCGAGGTCGCTTGACTAGGCCTACTCTCTTTCCTTCGCTACCGAGCGGACCGTGCGCGAGCCCAAACAACGCAAGGTGGCCGCCCAAATTCTTCCTTTCCTCTTCACCTTGATTGTAAATAGTATATTAACTAGGTAGCTGGAATCCATTTCCTAGGGACCGTTCACAGCGAGGAGCCTACAGGTAGTTACAAATGTTTAATCTCGATCTTGTTTATGTTACTATATCTATCTTCCAATGTCCGCGTTCTGCCGATTCATGCCTTCTCCGTTCACAACGCCATCGTCTGATTCGCCATCGTCCGATTCGCTCTCGTCGCTGGACAAGCTGCCTCGATCATAGCTGGAAGTCATTTACACCAGAATACGGAACCTCTTGAGCCGAAATTTCCTTGCCTACAGTCTCTTTCGCTATAGCTTTGGGTAGTCTCTCATTATTCGAGTCTCCTTCACCCAGAAGCCTTTTGCTTGCATTCGTTTTGTCTGACTTATTTCCAGACATATTTTTGCCTATATCTCCTCCAACTGAGCGCTCTGTGCTCGAATTCTCCACATCCTTGGCCCGTTGTTCTTGACTTGGTATGTGCTCATGTTTCGCAAGGCAAGGACTCGACTGGTGATTCTTGCACACGAAGTGTTCTTCGCATAAAGGAGACTTGTAGAGCGCTGCTCCGTGCTTAAATCTACAGCCTAGCTTAGCGAAACACCTATCCTGCTTATCCAATTGGTTGAGGTATGGCCATCCAGGTCTCGTTGGATATTCATCCTCGAACAGCTGGACCATCTCGCTTTTAAGCTCCTCAGATTGTTCAAGATCCTTAATACGGATACTCTCGTCGAGAATAGGGAATAAGGCGCGCTGGAAGTCAATAATTAGACTAAGCGTAACATTTTCGCACCCGGCGTCTGCATAAGTTGCTGCAAGCTCAATGAGTTCAACGTGCACTTTGGAGACGATTGAATCCATTTTAGTGGTCTATGACAAGGTTATTGTTCAGCTGCTTCTTCTATGATCCATAGATATGGCCGTATTTGTAGGTGCGGTGAGTACGGGTGGAGAATTTAGAGGCTAGCACCTTCCTGCTGGTCGTAATAAAAGCATCCTGCACAAATGTGGATGACCATCCACTTAATTAGTCCACTAAGCCAGCGCATATTAGAGCAGCAGTCCCGGATTCGCAGATGAAGACTAAACCTTCCACGATGAGATCCTTGTACTTTTCAGTACTTCTTGGGTTTTCAAATGCGTTGTTCCAGCCACAACAGAGTAAAGTCCTAGACAATATAACCAGTACCGGCGAGGCCTGCATTGGAACAACCACCACGACTTCTACGATTACGCTCATTACAACGAATGCGACAAGTTCGCAATTTCCTCTATTCCCAACCAGCCCATCTCTCCGTTTGCCTGTTCCCTTGTGGCATAACGGAACAAATTCGACGCAAAATTACTCCGCGCCTACCGAGCCTAGCGTTCCTTTTTCCGCCACGTCGAGCTTGAGAGATAACCACGAGACACTGATGTACAAGATTTTGTTCATGATGGCAATTTCTATGCTCTCTAAGGCCCCAATACACTAAGTGGGCATCTTTATGTCGTAGCAAGACATGGTTTCTAGTAGTATTCAGCTAGTGAGGGACTGGTACTAGCGTAGCAAGCAACAGACATTATCCTCCTCATATCTGCTACACTTGTCCCCTTGATAAGTGACCTAGATCTGTAATTTACTATTTTCATATCGTATTAGCGTACACAAGAATACAATATACTTCCTAGACATCCCCATCCGGCTTCTTTATAGTACCAAGTGCATTTTCGATACCCCGTGCAGGAAGCGGCTTTTTTTGCCCGCGTTTTGTACGTTTATCTAGAGTTTAACCTACCCGCCTTCGTTCTTGCTTACATGGCAGTAACGTACGCTAGTGCTGTCCACACTAGATGCAACGGATGCGCTTACTCGTTGGCTGATAGTACTAGCTTGTTCCGTAAACGACTTTGCCCCTCACAATCCATCGGCTACATACAATGACCTCTTCCGGCTTAGCGTAACAAGCACGACACTTCGAAATGCTCCTGCTTGTTACGCTAGCCTTTTTCAGAGTAGGCTCTTTGGGAATATTAGTTGAAAGAGACCTTTGCCGCTTTAAATCCATCAACTATATATTAGAGCTTACAGCGTAAAAACCATTAAGAAGATCAACGCGTTGAAGTGGTAAGACTTGATAGTCTCACTATCTTAACATACTCGGCTCTCTTCCTTGTCACTACATCTCTGCGTATGATGAAGGCGATATTCATAATCGACGTCGAAAAACATCAGGAAAGGGCCAAGGCAGTATGGACCTTGGCGGCATCTCCTCCGCTCGCCATGATGGAAGAACACCCCGAAGAAGCAGAAATCATTCGCAGACTCCAAGTCCTGGCAGAAGAAAGATCGTAAGAAGATGTTATGTTATACAGCGGGATGCAGCTAACATTTATTAGAGGCGTAGGCCAACATTTCACTCGTGTTGCTGAGGCTTCTGGTCGCCTCTATGGTATTATGCGAGACTCGAACTTGTGCCAAACAAGTCTACCAAATTAAGCCAAAGCTGTATTTCTGCAGAAAAAATTATTTGAGTGCATGCGTTCTGCTGTACTAAACCTATCACAATGCAGTGAAGATCATCTTCGCGCATAGAGACCAACCAAGGGCAAAGAAGAAGAAAAATTGTGATCAGAGGGGATAGGATCTAACGGATTTAATATTTAAATTTGTTTATAGATAGCAAAGTTATGAGACGCTTTCGCTTCTATTACCACAATGGATACAACGATCGTTTTTTGGCCATAGATCTGCTACATTGGTTCCAGGTCTTTTGTATTGCTTGAACTGTGTCTGTCTTTAAGCTCTCAAGACGTTCGACTGAGGATGTGCACCTTTCTTCAGACTTTTCCATAATACGATTTTCTTGCTCCGCTAGTTTTAATAATAGGTGTCTTTGCACCTCTAAGCTTCCCTCAACTTCGTATATATCACGCTGATTTTTTCTGATAGTCTGCTCCTTGATGTGGCCCTTGTTATTGAATACCCTGCCTTCATATCTCTCCCGCTGCTCCATCTGACGAGAATGGCTATTGTCTTTAATGAAATCTCGGAGAGGCTTATCGGGTCTCCAGTCGGCAGGCATATTTGGAGACTTATAGTTAGGTAAGCGCAGGCTAGTTATGGGAACTCGAAATTGTAGCTGTGAGTCGTTGAGAATTGCGCTAGGTTTGTCATGCACGGTAACCCAAGCTTATATATAGGTGGAAACCCATAAGTCGACTCGCATTAGAATTATGCTAACCGGCTGTAGCCTGAAAGTTATGGTCAGGCTCAGCACCAAGAGTGGCAAGCAAGTGTGTCGCGGCACCAACCTTTGCTCCTTCGCATAAGCGTGTGTATCAGAGATTCTCCATTTGAACAGAGCGTACCTGGTGCCATAAAAAAGGTGGCCACCACAGCAGAACATCAGAACACAACAATGCAATTCATGTTGACTTAGCCTTGCACCATTCTCTCTCTTAAGTGCTCTTTATATAATATTTACTTTACTGCATTCGCCGCAACATCTAGACATGTCCTTGGACAAGGATTAGTTCCAGCTTACGACAGCTTTTTTTCCACATCCCGCAATTTACTGCCAGTCTCTTTATGATTTATGTAGCTGCGCTCCTGCTCCTGTATATCTGCGCGCCGTGAACTTTCTTCTGCTCCGCTCGTTAGACGCTCGCTCACTTACTTCTAGCACAAATGGATATCCTGATAAGATTGCTACCTCAGCATCTGCTCATACCTTCCAAATTATGACGCGAAAGAAGACGATTCATAACAGCCTCCGCGTAAGGACTCGAATAGGATGCCAGAAGGCTAGGTGTTGAAAAATAATTAGGCGTGGCATTATGGGTTAAAAGTCGCCCCATGCACCTGCCAAGACACGAAAAGGTGCTAATGAATTGTAGTTGTTTTGGCACTACATTGGACCGTGAAAGTCCCTACACGTTCCTGGTGTCATGCTGTATTGTGATGCTTACTTCTAGCTGTCTTAGCATTACGGCACACCAGAACTTAAGCGCCGCTATCACATGTGCCTTACTTAGCATGACATTAAAAATTGTGCTAGTGGCAATAAGAGCGTAACGCTAGTGCAAGCTTGCTAATCTATATAAGGAGCCTTATGCCATCATCTTGCGTTCATGCCATGAATTCAAATCTGCTACTCTAGAACATTATGCGCTCCATACATCTTGTAAGTTTAGTGGTAATAGTAATACTATTTCTAACAAGGGACAGGAGTCTACTCACGATGAGCCGCTTCTGGACCAGATCAGGGCTGGAATGAGAGAAGAAGAGGCACGATGACTAGTCCTACTAAGATCCTGCTAACTCTTAGTAGTTTATCTTGACAGCGAAAGCTTTTCTGTGCTTGCTTGCAAGGGCGGAACCTGAGTATCTAGAATATTTGCGGCCAAAGCTCCTACCACACAGGCTGTCTTTCGATCGCCGCTTGAATTTCTCTACACAAGCTGCACAATCTGAGCGCCCGTCGCATCTAGCCGTTGTTGATATCCAACCGTCCGTCACTTTTCTTCCTACCGGCAGCTCCCAACCAGAAACGGACAGGAATAAGACGCTGGACGTTTACGTAGCCGAAGACTCAGATGGCCAAGCAGGCGCTTCTATGTGCGTTTCAAACCCGTCCTTTTTACCTTCCTACATAAGTTCTCCTTCGATATCGCCGTCACCACCCGCCTCAACCCCTAGCCCGCTATCGGAGCATGAGCCTTTATGGCGGGAGGGATCTCCACAGTCTCTTTACGCTCGACGCATGCACCAATTAGATAATGTTCACCCTGAAATTCAGAAGCACATAGCAAGCATTGTTTGGCTTGGCGACCACTTTCTTCGAGAAGACGTAGGGAAGTTCTTGAGATTGTTTTGCTACAGATGGAGCCAGACAGACCTCGGCTATCGCCCCGTCCCAAACAACTTCGCTGGCGACGATTCCAGAATGCAAAGTTTGTTTACAAGGTATCACCACGTTGAGACCTTCAGGCGTTGTTCAGGTATAGATCGTCTCAAATATCGATTCTTGAGGATCTTACTTTACCACGATTTCGAGGAACTCTGCATTCATATACAGAATAATTTAGACAGATATAGACCTTTGTCTCGTGGCCAGGATGCAGCCAGTGTTGCTACAGATAGATTCATCGACGGGCTAAGTAAGGCTTCCGGGGAGAACGACACACGAACAGAACGTCAGCTGCGAGAGAGCTTTCGAAGACACAAAAAGATCGGCAGGAGGTGGTCTATTGTAGCGTCGCACTTTGGCCTTGGTATCTTCTTGACTTGTAGTCCTGAATTGGAGGCTAAAATGTATGATTTCTATGAGTATGAAGTATATTTTTATCTAACACATCTAGCAATGACCACAACTTTCCTGACTGGAGGTTCCCAGCCCTCCTCACATACATACTTAACGTATATCCTAGAGGAAGTCAGCTAAGCCGGGAACTTGACCCTTTCATTCGCTCGATAATTCAAGGAGTTTCGCCGCCCTCATGGCCAACAGCAGCATCTTTAGAGATTCTTAGCTCCTATGCACAAGAGAACGAAAGCAACGACACCGATCTTTGTAAAGAGTGGCTACGAGTAGAAGAGCACGATGGGTTTTATCGTATTTTGTAGGATAAACAGAATGGATTTTGATCAACCCGATCTGGTTGTTAGGCGTAGATAGATAAAATGAAATTGCAGGAGAGTTGCAGAAGGCTACTTCCTAAAGCTCTAGTAATTGTTGTAATGCTGCCTATTCGAATCTCCAAGCGTCTGCTATTGGTGGTGATATAGATGAGTATGAGAGGTGGAAGACGCGCGAACCGAAGGCCAACTAAAATAGGTACGCTGCTGTTTACCGTATCAGTAATTGGGCAGACTTGCGTAATCGCTACCCTAGCCGTGCGCAAATGGCTATTGATATGCTCTCTATACCTGCTCTAAGTTGCGAATGCGAGCGCATGTTCAGCGAGCTTCGCGACCTCCTTGAGTCGACGGCGGCAGACCTCACCTCAGTATACAGTGCGTACGACGGTAGCAGAGTTGCTAACAGTCAGTCCGGCCTGACAGGCCTGATAAGCCTGACTGCTAAGCCTCAGTCAGGCCAGTCTCAGGCCGGAATCGTTTTTTTGTCAGTCAGTCAGTCAGTCAGGTCAACCCAAAAACTCTATTCTTGGCAGTCAGATCAGGCCTCAGATACGACTTCCGCGACGCCTTGGCAGTCAGTCAGGTCAGGCCGGAGCCTCCGGCCTGCCAGATATAGGTGGCGGCCTGCCTGACAATTGACTGGCCTGGCTGATAGCAAGTCTGAGCGGTATTATAGGGCTTATTTTGATTAGGGTAGTGTTATTGCCACAGCGACTTCAATTAATTTGTATAACACCAAGCCAATTAAGCTTTTCAATTAAGCCTCAAGGTAAGCAGAGAGTTTGTAGGAGCGGAGCGTTTCTAAAAACCTACTGCTGCTGTAAACGCCCTGCCTCTAGAAATGCTCTGTTCCCAGAAACGCTCTGCTCCTAAAAACGCTCTGCTCCTAAAAACGCTCTGCTCCTAAAAACGCTCTGCTCCTAAAAACGCTCTGCTCCTAAAAACGCTCTGCTC
Source organism: Alternaria brassicae (assembly GCA_004936725.1). NCBI lineage: Eukaryota > Fungi > Ascomycota > Dothideomycetes > Pleosporales > Pleosporaceae > Alternaria > Alternaria brassicae. The sequence goes on from SMOM01000011.1 coordinate 299,901, forward strand.
CTAAAAACGCTCTGCTGCTAAAAGCCCCGTGCTTCTGTAAACCTGCTACTGCTAGAAACTCTCTGCTCCTAAAAAATCTCCCTTCCTAAAAAACCTCTGATCCTAGAATCGCTCTGTTTTAGGAAGAGAGAGTTTCCAGGAGCACTCTAATACTAAGAACAGTCTGCTCTTAAAAACAGAGTGTTCCTGGCAGCAGAGCGTTTTCCGAACACGTTATGTAAACAAGCGGATCAGCCGCTACATACCGGTAGCGTTTACAAAGGGTAATTTAAGAGGCTGTGCAAAAGTTTTCGATGTCTAGTAACAGAATTGTATTCGATAAAGACGCTATCGTATGCTCATGCTGAGTTTACAGTCGTTAGCGATTGCGACTTCACCCCTGTGTGCAGCATTCCACGAAATCAGCCATCGTTAGATCGGCGACTGACCAATTATATCGGCTCTCTAATTACGGTACGTAAAGAGCAAGTCAATGCGGTAGTAAAACTATTACAATTTTCGCAAAGAGCTTGAACAAACTTCAAAAACATGACAAACAGCGAGAAATCAATTTTGGAATTATCCATCACAACTGCCTCAAAAACATCTGCCAGCGGCCGTAATACTCTCTACAGGCCATCACGCGTCCCCCCGCGTCGGTTTGGCACCTGTAGAGTCGCTGTTGCGGCCCTGGCAGGCACAGACGAACAAAATCTGCGAGCAAGCTACTTAACATGACACCTCCACCAAATGCAGCGGCAGCCATCTAGCCACGACACAAGCAATGCAAGACGCGAAGACAGAACCCAGATACCTCTTTGAGCATAATAGTCACAACATACACGATACAGTCACTAATAGGCTTTCTGGCCAGCCTATCGTTACCGGACAATGTCTGCAACGTCCCGCATCGACGCGCCCTCGGGCTGAAGAGCATCACCTCTTGCACGAATCACCTCGCAGACACCCGGCATGCTACTATCCGTGGCACAATACACACACAGATTATCAGACAGCCTCGTCCACTGTCGCCCCACCCAGTGTCGAAGGAGTGGTGCCCCTTTGACACTCCCGACAAGGTCTGAGGAGATTCACCCGGGAGCTCTCATGCTTAGTAGGCTCGATGGCACGCACGAGCGGAGCATCGCTTCTGTGGAGCCGCGTTACGACGAAATGCTGCTTCCGCAGCGCCTGGTGGCAGGTCACACCACACAACACAGCCGCATAGGAACCTAGTGGAAGGCATCACAACATTGAAGAACGTCGGCGTTCGGAGAACACATTGCAAGCCCTGGGGCACGAAGGCAGGCTAGCACATACGATAGCTGAACGCTAGGGGAGACTGAAGGTATTGGGGTCGCAAAGCATGAGACAACCGTGCCTCTACGAGCCTTGAAACAACGCTACACACGAGGCTTCGAGTACGGCATACATACAGGAAAACAGTTTGAGGAACACAACCACAGGCAAACACGTCACTTCTAGAGATGAAATGTACATAGTTGTAGATAGAAGCCAGATGCGGCAGGCCTCTGGGGACAGATGGCTCTTTCGAGAGTGAAGTGGGGCGGTGCAGATTCACGTCCGCACCGCGTCGGCTGTCTGCCACGCCTGTCATCCGGGCATAGCCTCGCGGCTGAAACCGAGTAGGAATCAAACAAAGAAACAAACAAACAGCTGAAACCGTGTAGGAAATACCAACCAACCAACCAACTAACCAACCAGTATAAGGTTGGTCCGTTTTTAGGGGTGGGGAGTTGAGCTTGAGCGCTTTGCTTATCGCAGCTGTCATCCGCTTAAGGATGACCATCACTTTGATAGCAAGCATACGACAGGAAGCGGTATCTAACGATAGCCCGTGTGACTAAGTGGAGAACGGATACACACTGCTTGCGAAAGCAGTATCTTTGCAGACTCGTACCGTTTCCTAGTGCTTGCATTACTCTTAATTATCCGTACAAGAGGTGTGTCTCCACGATTGTCAACCTGGTGTATGTTCTTCTGTAAACGTGGGAGCGGAAGGCGGAAGGTCTCTAGATTGCAAGGTACCGATGCCGGATGCAGTAAATTTACACCGTAAGATTTCAAGCATGGGGTTCCTTATTACAGTGGAGGAGTATTAATGCCGAGGCAGAATAAGAGAACACGGTCAAAGAACTCAGTGTGATATTGATTCACTTATGTTTGCGATAGTCTTCATTCGAGAGCCTCTTTTGCGCATGGAGCATATGAAATTTGGAAGTTTCAGTGGCTCATCGGTTGTTCAGGCAGTGAAGATGTTCTTCAAAACCTTCTTCCCTCAAAATACATTCCACCGCATCAAGATGGTTTCCTATAACCTCGTTCTCATGTGACTCAAAGGCGCGCAGAAGTGCAGTTTTGAACTCTACCTTACAATGTGCTTGATTCAACAAACGCTGAATCATTGGTATGCAGCCGTAGCGAGCAGCAATGCATAAAAGCTCATGGGCCCATTGCTCCTCAACCATTGTATCCAACACAGAGTCAACAAGGCTAAAGGCCGGCTCCCAATCTTCATGGCGTACACGAATATTGAACCACTGTCTGATGATGAGTCGAAAAAAGTCCAAATTTCGAAGCTGATGACCTAGTTTCCCTTCGAAGAAAAGTATCTTGAGCTTGGACAAATCACCCCACTGCATGATTTGATCAGCAGCACTCCTGGCTGGCGAAGGTAGGTACTTATCGCCGTCGAAGGTGGAACTCTCAAGCATATCGCGGAGAAGTCGATCCGAGCCGTATAGCGCAGTGATGCTGAGTGGATCATACAGATGGCTATAGAACTCAAATCTGGCCTTGATTGCGCAGCCTGGTCGACAATGCTGATTAATCCAGTTGTCAAGTCGAATTGAGCCCGCTTGACACAGGATCTCTATCTTTGCTAATGGAGGAAGATGTTCACTTTCGACCGCGCCAAGATGCTTCAGCCAATAGCTTGATGCGTAAACAAAGAATTCACCAAACCCACGCTCGGTTGGATCATAGCATATCATGTCTTCTTCCCAAGCCTCCCATGTGCAGTGCCGATCGTATTCGAACGGTTCACTATCATTGAATAGATCTAAATCTTGAGGCAGCTCATCAATCGCGATTTGCTCTTCAGAAAATAGTGGAGTGCTGCCAATCTCGTCCAACATAAGATAGTCGATACAGATCTCCAGAAAGAATCCCTCCAAGTTGTTGCTGTTGTCGTACGTATTGGATTGATCAGGCGTGATTGATGTGGCTGGGGCTTGTTGACGAGAGCATTTCTGTACAATGTATTCTCTCACAGACTGATGTACGAGTTGAACCTGACGCTTTCTGATATCGGTGAAATCGATGCGGTTGATGAATGGATGTATCAGGCTCGTTATCCTTTGGTGATCTACTAGCTGGGAGAGAGCAGCGACGGTGTTGACCTTACCTTGAGCTGCAGCCAACGCCACTGCCCAAGCGAGCTCTTGTATGCTGAGAGGTCTGCACGCAACAGCAAGGAGCTTCAGCGCCATTGTGGCAAGCTCTTGGTTCTCAATGTCATTTGAAGAGTTTCGTAGAAGCAGCCTGTCGTAGAGGCTTGAGAGCTGCCCTGGTAAAGGTATCTCATCCAAGAATAGCCGCATGGGACCGAGCGCTCTAATTTTACGAACTTCGATGAGTTCAATCGCCATCTTCGACCATATGGCACTTCCTTGTGCCCGACGAGATAGTGTCTCTGTGACAAGCTTCTTGACATCTGTTGATAGATGTGATAATTGCCCTTCGACTGTATGCCGAACGATGACGGAATCTCTGTCAGCGTCGGATTTCATATCGATCGTAGGAAATTGGTCCAGCTGCTCCAGGATTACTTCTTCAGGGCGGGAGGAAAGTAGAATTTTGAGTCGCGGAGTCTTGCTCGATAGACGTTTCAGGTATTCAAGCAGAGTTTTCCTTGATGTGCTATCGCACTCGTCCAAGCCATCGACAACGATGAAGAGCAGGCGATCAAGTGTGACCAAAACGCTTTCCAGAAAGCCTCCCAACATTTTCGTATTCGTTGCTGGCTCAAGGATTCCGCAAGCCTGCTTTTCCTTGTACCAGTCGTAGAACGTCCTCTTTAGTCCAGACAGTTGCTCAAGAAGCGCTAGGATTAATGTAGATAGTATGTTGATAGCTTGACCAGTATCGTCGTCGCGGCAGTAGTAGTAACAGACCTTTGGTCTAGGTAGTTGATGTTCATCTCTTCGGTTCAGCTCGTCCACAAGGTACGCAATCGCAACCGTTTTTCCACTTCCCATCTGACCATAAAGTACCAGTTGCTGATTGTTAGATGCACGATACCATTCGATGAAGTTAGGGTGCTTGAGGAGAAATTCGCAGGCCTCGTCAGCTCGAAGGTCTTGGAGACGTGCGTGATACAGACTTTGCAGAGTCATCCTGCTACTATTGAGCCACCTGGCAACTGGGGCTCATTAACTCCGCAGGCACCGCGAGTAAGGTAATTATAACTCACTTTCACGGTCGTAGAGCATCGCCTTGATGTCTTCGACGATCTCCCATGTCGCCTTTTCTATGAGCTTTCGGAGATTTTCAGCGTGTGATAAGAAGCTGCGAACGATGCTTGGCAGACGATCCGTGTCCAGAATCATCTTCATTGCCAGCTTTCTTCCTCTCTCAGTGAGAATCTCATATGCAGCTATGTAGAACTCCAGAATTTCTCGGTAAACAGAAACGAGGGCCTACGGACTATCAGAATGGTTGCAAAGCATTCGGAGTCAATTACCTTGTGAATATCTGTCTTGTTCGCTCTCTGGCCAAGTGTATCACAGTCATCGATGTACGAAATCTGCTCCAGCATTTCGCCTATCTGCTTTGCGAACTCCAGATCGGCTGTTGCACAACTTATAGCAATCTATGTTTAGTAGAGTCAGTAACGGTGATATCCTTATATCCATAGACATGGTAGCTCGGTAAAAGAGACTTACCGCTGTAACACTTCTAACTACACCAAGAACAGTTGACGCTGTCGGATCTAGACTGCCCAAGGGAGATGCTAGGTCCAACGCCAGCTTAAATCTCTCAAGTGGTACCTGTATTGAGCGCAGATAGGCTACACCACGTAGGAAAACTGATTCTTGAGTGGCTTCTTTATCGATGTCTTCAAGCTTCTCAAGTAGCTGTGCGGCACTGCTGCCCTTCAGAATGGCAACGTCTATATCTTTCCCAAAACTTTCGACTGCTTCACGATATGCCACGCTCCACAGATCTGTGTAAGTAGTCATACTGCTAACGCCATCACCAAGAGTCGATCCATCCGTGATTTCATATTGTAGCAGGCCTGCGCGGAGGTTGGTTTGCTCTGACGGAGTATTATCGTCGTTAGTAGTGGCAATCGACTTCTGAGATACGTCGCTAACTCGATCGGAGGACCGTACGTCGATACTGCTTACTTGGTTAGGGTAAATTATAGAAGCAGGTTCGGGACTCGTTTGTACATAAATTCTTGACCTCCATTAGGTCTATGACGCGATTGAGTACCGGTATCCTCCGAATGGTGCTGGAATCTACGACGAAGACGACTCACACGCGCGGACAGTCCACGTCGAAAACTCCCGCCATGCACAGACGAGGAAGTCGACATGACAACAGGGGCACCTAGATGTTCCCAAGGGAGGCGGCTCTTTTGGTGGGTAGGTACCTTCGCAGAACGAACCGTAGAGAAGCGGAAGAAGGACTCAACCGTGCCTCAACCGTGCCACGACACAATCCCATTGTGTTGGCTGCCAAGAGGAATACCCCGCCTCGAGTTGAGTGTAATTGGATGTGCGTTATTTTAAGCGCTCACAAAGCCCGGTAGACGTCGCAAGTCTCTCTAAATGGTTGAATTTTGGTTTGGAAGCAACGCGAGTGTTGCTATGACAGAACAAGAACTTCTGTGCAAGATAGTTCTTGAGAGTAAGTATCCACCGCTGCCGGCGCCTGAGACGTTGGTGGGGTGTCATGATCCGCTAGGAGCGGTTCCCGGAGAAAGGTTTAGCCGGATGCAAAGCTTGACAGCTGTCAGCCTTGGCCTATCTTTACCCCTCACAGCCGTAGTCGAATCGATCGTTACTTTCTTTTGTCAACCACAACTTACAATCTCCGCATCTCAAACCATACCTTGCTAGCAAGAACCGAAAACGTTCCATTATACATAAGCAAGTTCGCAGCATCGCCGACAACAAATTGTTGTACTTCTAGAGAACAGAGAGCTCTAGCATCATGCCATCTTTCGACTCATCGAAATCGGCCGAGTCGGCTACGGTCAATTTCCTCGATCTTCCCAAAGGCATTCGTAACGACATTTACGAGAAGGTACTCGCTGTACCGCATCCACTTTACCTGTTCCAAGAGCCAAATTCCCGAGTAGAAACATTTGCGCCCGAGAAACCTAGCCGGTGGCTTGCAATACTGCTCACCAACCGGCAAATATGCCGTGAGGCTAGTGTTATACTTTACGGAACGAACCACTTCCATCTTGTGGATACCACGCAGCAACAACTCGGCCTTCTACAATCATTCTTAGACTGCATTGGGTCTGTGAACGCTGCGTCGTTGTCTCATCTATGCATTAACTTTCCGGTCTTGGAAGAAGTAGATGGCCAAGCAGGGGAAGTCAAGTTGAGAGACGACAGCCTGCGAAGTTTGAAGCTCCTCAGGGAAAAGTGTACCACTCTATCGACACTAGAAACCCTTGTGCACAACAAAAGTAACAGTGTCTTTAGAAGGACAGACGACTCTCTTCAAAAAGCATTGTTGTTGATCGACGAGCGACTCAAAGCCATATCCTCATTAGAAAAGATTATTGTCCGGGTCGTGGCCCGCGATGGAGTTCCAACAACTCTAGCGAAGAATGTCATGCAAGGACTTGGATGGGTGCTTGTCGATGATGGGAATCAGAACCAGTAACCAGAGAAGTCCTATGAAGATACATAGTCTAGGTTCTGCTCCACAAATCTACCTGCATTGAATGCTCAAGGTATTTATTGGAAGGACACAATTCGGGAAAAGTCAGGTGAGAAAGGAGTGAATGGTTGGCCTCTGTCGCGGCTGTCGACCTTGCAGGGAATTTGTAGACTCACCCAATCGTTGGTTTCTGGGCTCATGGTGAAGCGTTGCAGTGAAGTTGAGAGAGATCGTCAAAGAGGTTCTCTCTGCCACTGTTGAACGGCAATGAACGGCAGGCGGGGAGAGATTGCAGTACTAGAACGAGGTTGATGTCGGGGTCATGCAGACCTGTAGCAATTAGAAGAGCATTGGAATTCGAATCTTTAACTGTTAATTACTGTCGTTGTCTAACCGAATTAGCTCCGTCGTAGGACTAGATGTGTCAAGTCCGTGTAAGAGCGATTTGGCAGAATCATGCAACACATCTAATGTCCGTCCCTGCGTAATGGGACACCCTGCGTGACAGGACGCCACAGACAATCCCAAATATAACAAACTCAACAACCGGCTAGAGGAACTGATATTCTCGGAACAGTAGCCTTGAGCTACAGTCTATTCTCTCCTCATGTCTTTTAGAGATAGGTTCTGCTTACCGTGTAATACGATAGTTTGGTATAAGCGTTAAGCGACCGCCTCGCTTTAGCTAGCAGTAGATGCGTTGAAAGCTCATGCATCTTGTTGAAAGTCCGTCAACTTATAGCTTGTTATGGTACTATCTTATCCCGAGCACTGCGCTTAAGCTTGAGAGATTGTCATGCGTTTGCGCTAAATGCAAGACCGCCTGCTGAAAGTGCCAGATAAGGGGCTGCTGAGATTTGTCCCCAAGGTTTTGAGATTTGTTCTCTGTGCAGTACTGGTCGAACTCAGGCGTTGCGTGGCTGCTATGGCCGTCTAGGATAAGAAGGCGGTAGACTCCACGCGTACAAGACGCGGTATGTCTGTTGAAGTGCTTTACCCACTCTACACCAAGCTTACCTGTTGTCCAGCCGTTGTCGCTAACTGCGAGCACCCAGTTTGGTGGGAGGCGTCGATACCAGCTAGCCTGATGCTGCTTACCAGACAGGATTACGAACGGCGGGAGACACCAGCCAGACGCGTTGATACACTCAATCGCGGTAACCCAGTCTCGATTACCTGGCTGTACGACAGTAGCGCGACCTACTGTGTCTGAACTTATGACTACCTTAGACGTGGCCGCGACGCCCATCATAAAGCCAGTCTCGTCAAAGTTGTATATGTCGTCGTCTAGTATGCCGTATGCCTGGCGCGTCTCCTCTACAAGCTTGAACCATGCTGCGATTGCAACAGGATCCTCGCAGCGAGCGCGCTGGCTATGGAACCTCCTGTTCCAATTTGTCCGAAGCTCAGGCTGGCTCTTAACAAAGCGCGATACCCACTTCTGGCCAACAGGTTGTGGAGGTGGATTTTGGCCACGCGCGGCGAGAAGAGCGTCTGCCATCCGTCGTACGTCGATAACCTGGGGCGGAAAGCCTCGTCGATCAAGGTCTAGGATCCACTGTACAAGAGACTGCTCTTCGACGGCTGATAGCTTGCGGTTGACAGATGCTGTCTCCGATCGTGGCTGGGTACCGCGGATACGCGTGTGTAGTGTAGATTGCGGCACATTGAAGGCTTTTGCGAGGGCGCGGATAGACTCTGTTGGATTATTGTGATAGGATACTACAGCAAGGCTTATTCTGCCTTCACGAGAAGTTGATTTAGGACGTTGTTGTCGCGGCATTGGGGTTATTGTGCAGAGTGTCGCGTCAGGTTTGGTGGGGTGCCCAGCTTACTGATCTGCCCAGCTTACTGATTTGCCCAGCCTACTGATCCAAGACGTTAACGCTCCGGGCCTCCTAACCTGCCCCTCTCTAAGGCTCGCCTTCTTCTCCCCACCGTCGATTCTCCCTAACTATCTCGCCTCAATCTTCACACGTGGCCCTTTGCCAAGCTGGCCAACGCACGCAGAGCGACTGTACCGAATTTGTCGTTGCCTCCACACCCAGCTCAACCGTTCCTGTATTTCGCCTCCGTCCACGGCTCGCCATGGCAGCGTATATCAACCTTAGCTTGCAGGGTACGTTGCCATTATAATACAGTCATAAACGGCCTGTGCTTCTCACGAAATACCAGGGACCGTCTATTTTGCTGCACATCGTTCTGCCGAAGATGGCGCAATGCTGCAATTGTATTCAAGCAGGCTTGTGGGCGTAGCAAGAGGTGCGTAGTACCATCATCGCCCGGCATGGACGGCGAAAAGCGCTCATAGACGTAGAATCCACCTTTGATGTTTTGTACTCGCAGGTTGCCCGAGATTGGCATCAGCAGGACGACCTCGTTACACCCTTTAACGACCGCCGATGGACTCACGTTAGAGCGGTCTGGACCTTTGACCTTGATCGCGATATTCTGCGGTTGGACCAGAGAGATCGCAACCTTTGGGTTCCTCTCAACCTTGTTCGCCAGCGTTCCATAACCATTTCCGATTTCGAGCCTTACGAACCACCGCCGACACTCGCCAAGCACGCCTTACAATCCGTCTACCCAGCGCCGTGCTGGAAAATGAGACGCAAGGATATCGACCTGCAGCGCCTACAGCGGCGCAAGGCTTTCGTCTCCAGGATACTCGCCGACTTTGCGTTCCAGTGGAGGCATGTCCTCTGCGGTCGTTACAACAACTCTACGTTTCGAAGGCTTGCCAATGCTATCGTCAGGATTGTTACCCTGGACTTTACCGTCGAAGAAGCAACGCTCTCACGCCAGGGCACTGGCGGCTTCCTGGTCTGGATAGACAGCCTCCCAGAGTGGGGCTTTGCAAGTGGACACATTGTCAGGGTCGGTGGGACGTCCATCGTCATATGCCAGCATGCACCACACGCGGTCACGCTGGTTCGAAAGGATTTCGCGAAGCAGATCCAGTCCACTCCTGGTTCGGCAGAAAAAAGTCTCACTTACCTCATACTTTCGGTGCGGGAGCTTATTCTGTATCGGATAAACAGCGAGCTCGAAAGATACACGGAACCCAAGCGTCTATTTGATGGGATGCATCCTCCTTCTGACGAAGCTATCGAGCTTCTTCTCCAAGCCACGCAGACCAGTGCCTCTACGGCTCCTCTTCGCAAGCTCCCCGTTGAGCTACAGGATGCGATCCTTGACAAGGTATCAGCGGGATCAATTGAGAGCGCCAGGGTTGGCTGCTTACTTGACGCTGGGTCAATTTTTTACATGGAAGTGCGGCAACCGAAACATTGAAAGAGAAGAGGGCCGTCGGTCTAGAACGCCTTGGACTCCTGTGGAGTCGCATATTTGGTTCGGTAGCTACCCTAGTGGTATAGCATACAAGTGAACGTGTTCAAAACGCCCATTGTGAGCTATCAAAATGATCTATTAATCTATCGCACAGTAGGAGGCTTGACGATTGCATTGACTATCGATGGATCGTGAGTGGTACTCCCTATACATCCCTTACAAACCCGATAGAAAACCCGAAAGATCTCCATCCAACGATCATCCCATATAGACGGTACGATATCCGTCACTCCCATTGACGGCCCACCTGCTAGTCTACACGAACGGCATGGGGTTATCCTTAATGTGTCGACCCCAGGCTACAACGTTGTTGGCATCGTTGATAAGGTGCATCCGTCCCCCAATCCTGCTGAAATTGGAGTTTTCGTACTTATAAAAATGCACATCCAACCCAATTTGAACCATTCCGTAGCAATTCTTGGAATCATTCCCATTTCCTTCGAGATGATCATGAAGATGATCTTCTGTAGATGCCCAAGCCTCTCCCGGCTTCTTGGATTCCACGAGCATGAACTCGTATTGGTATAGGGTTCCGCCGGGCCTTTGAGAAACCTTAAAGAGGCAGAAGTCGGGGTGGGTGTTGACAGACACCGTCTCCTGGACGACAGAATATCCTTCGCTCGAGGGGAAGATAAAGCGAAGGATGTCTCCTATAGGCCTTCGGTAGATGTGTTCACCCGAGTCTGGTACCCTAACTAGAAGGTCGAGGGCGGCCTTGATGTTGATATCATCGAGGTATGTTTGAGGCGGAGGAGGGTTAGGGTTGATGAGGACTGCCCTCCCTGTTCTGCTGTTGTTCCTGGAGGGCATTGTTTAGTGTGGTTGGCAATGCATGCGCCATGCACCGTACGTACCATTGTGGCCAACTCTTTGTCGTGTCGAGGGTCCAAGTATCCTGTCCGGTATTACTATTAGCGGCACGACCTTGGGAGCTGTTGACTGGTCTACGAGACGGGAATAGCGTACCCCTGCGCCATCTTGGAACCCGTTCGGGATTGCATAACTTGTCGTCCCTGCAACAGTATCGTGGTAATAGACTTGGCCAGCGGAGTTTGCGTATTGGTTGATCCTTCCGCCTACCAAGGGTCCAAGGTAGGTAGTAGTCATGGTTCGGTTTTCACACCCGGTGATTAGTAAACGATATGACAAAAGGTTTGAATTGGATGGTAGGATATCCGCCTCGTGGTGGTTTAGACGACTCTGGTTTCTCGGGAATAGGTCTTGATTAACGTACTTTACAAGCGAGCGGGCCATACAAGCGAGCGGGCCACCCCACCAACTTTGCACCCCTCTTACACTTTAATCAACAATGGCTCCACCAAATCAAGCCCAAAACGTTTCCTGTGAGGCTGATGTACAGCTAGCAATCTCAGCTATTAGTCAAGGCCAAATCCAGTCTCATAGAGGTGCTGCGCGGATGTACGAAGTCTCTCGAACGACGCTCGACCGCCGGTGCGCCGGTATACCTGCCCGACCTGATTGCCAGCCCAACTCAAGGAAGCTCACCCAGAGAGAAGAGGAGGTGATTACTAGCTATATACTCGGTCTTGACCAGCGTGGATTTGCGCCTACGTACGCAGCTGTACAGGATATGGCCAACAAGCTGCTGGCTGCACGTGGCGCAGGCCAGGTTGGCGTCCACTGGCCGCGCAACTTCGTCAAGCGTACGGACAGTCTTACGACATGTTTTAATCGGCCGTACGATAGGCAGAGAGCTCTTTGTGAGGATCCTGTATTAATAGGGAAGTGGTTTGAGCTCTTAGAGAAGACTAAGGCCAAGTACGGCATCTGCGATGAGGACGTCTACAACTTTGACGAGGCTGGCTTTATGATGGGCAAGATCACGACTCAGCTCGTCGTGACAGGGTCAGAGAGGAGAGGCAGGCCAAAAGCTGTTCAGCCTGGTAATCGCGGAGTGGGTAACGTTGATCACTGCGATCAACGCTGCTGGCTGGACAATCCCTCCATTCCTCGTCTTTGCTGGCCAGTATCACCTGTCTGCCTGGTACGAGGAGGAGGATATCCCACGCGACTGGGTAATTGCCGTAAGCGACAACGGCTGGACGAACAATGAGCTAGGAGTTGAGTGGCTAAAGCACTTTAACGCCTACACGAAGACTCGTGTTGTAGGTGCGCGTCGCCTGCTTGTCCTTGATGGCCATGAGAGCCACCACTCGCTTGAGTTTCAAGAGTTCTGCGAGGAGAACAACATCTACACGCTCTGTATGCCACCTCACTCATCCCACCTACTTCAGCCTCTTGATGTTGGCTGCTTCTCGCCGTTAAAGCGCGCGTACAGTCGTGAGGTAGAGAGCCTAATCCGCCACCACATCAACCACATCACTAAGCTCGAGTTTCTGCCAGCGTTCAAGGCAGCGTTTGATCGAGCGTTCACACCAGCTAATATCTGCTCAGCCTTTCAAGGCGCAGGCCTTGTCCCTCTTCAGCCAGACGTTGTCCTATCAAAGCTAGACGTGCAGCTACGTACGCCTACTCCAGTTGCTCTACCAGAGGCTCTCTGGGAGGCTCGTACGCCGAGCAACGTACGTGAGCTTGAGGCTCAATCATCGTTGATACGTGATCGCGTACGACGGCATAAGAGCTCATCACCAGCTTCAATTATTGAGGCGATTGATCAGCTTAAGAAGGGGGCTGAGGTAATGATGCTCTCGGCTGAGCTGATGCACGATCGGATCGCCGGCCTTGAGAGAGCCAATGAGGCAGCGTCAAAGCGAAAGCAGCGCAAGAAAAAGCGAATCCAGAAGCGTGGAGTGTTAACAAAGGGAGATGGCGAGGATATACTCGCTCAGCGAGAGGCTGACCAGCAGATTGCTCGAGAAGAGCGTCAGGAGGGAAAGCGATTAGGCCTTAGCTACCGGGCTCTGGCGCGCTGCAGCAGGTGCAAAGGGACTGGCCACAACTTACGTACGTGCAAACAGGATACTTAAGATACTACTTAATCTACTATGTTAATATCTATGTATTTTACTCTAAGGTGGTTGAGATGCGCAGCTTTAGAGGTGATTAAAGTTGGTAGGGTGGCCCGCTCGCTTGTATGGCCCGCTCGCTTGTAAAGTACGTTATATAGCAATGGCCAATACGGCACAGTAAAATCTAGGCAAGGCGCCAAGCGAACGCTAACTGCTATAATGGGAAGAGGCGCTAGGTGATATATCAAGGTATAGTTTGACTAACCGCACGGTTCCATTTGGGGATGCATCGCCCAATCACTGTTGTTCGACGGGGGTGATGCGAAACCGACGCGCCCATCTAAGCGCCTACCGTGTCCTTACCAAGACGGATCTAACTGGCAGGATTCTTCTAAGGCCCAATTGGCCTTTTATAACCTTCGTGCAATAGTATTCGACGTTCCACTGTGCCGCTTGTGGCTAATAGTATTGACGTGAGGGCGTTTCCGCTTTTGCGATAGCAGCCTAACCTATAACGGTAACAGCGATGGTAGAGACGCATGCGAAAGTTCCAAACTCTGCCTTGCATGAATTCTCTCACTGTTCCTCTTTCGTGCAAACCCTTGGGGCTAGCAGTCCCGGCACGCCACTCGTTGTCAAGGATTCATGGCAGTATCCGGAGCGCGAAGAGGAGGGCGAGTTGGTACATGAGGCGACTGTAAGAACGGGGTAGCTATAGGCAATAGTATTTGCTTCACACTACAAGGGATAGTGAAGGATGGCTCAAGTTCATGTTGAGGAAATAAGATGAATAATTCTTGCCCATCTCTCTACGCGCGGAGCGCATGTTATAAGCAGGTACTAAGCCGGCTAAAGAGTTGAGAAAAGCAAGTAGAAGGAGCAACTATGATACAACTCCAAGAGTCCCTTGGTGCCGAGATATCCAGCTATCCAGCGTGGCGCTGTCTTAGGTATCTGGCGTTACAGCGACCGAAAAGCAGGTGAAGAATGTTGCTAGGTACGTCCATTACGAGACGGTTTGTGTAGGCGGTCAAGACGACGACATCCGCGTAAACGTACGGAAAGGCCTAAACATAACGAAGGCAACGAACTATAAGCTAGAGAAATAGATGCCGCTGCTGAGTACTACTGGACGTCGGGCCTTCAGGAAAGACAGAAGCAGCAGCGTCGCTGGACGGGAGCCATCCTCGAGCTGCACAGGAATGGTATTGCCGCCTAGCAAGCGCACTTGCTCGAGCTCTCTAGTCAAATGTGCTGTTGCAAATTAGGTACACCGCTGTGTCATTGTCTGCGACTACGGGAAGGCTATCTTCAAAGCAAGCTCCCAAATTAGTCTGCTTGCTGCATTCAAACAATGTATTAAAGGGTATAACGTTAAGTCTTTACATACACAAATAGGCATGCTTTAACGCAATATATTACTTTATTAAGTATGACTACTAAATAAAGACCTATTATAGTGGAGAAGTATTAATGCTAAGGCAGGATAATACAACGCAGTTAAATAACTTAGTAACGTGCCCCACCACTGAAATGCGCACCCCACGAACCCTCGAGCCTTTGTACACAGATAACTCAACACTTAGTGAAACAAACAAGACACGTAATAGCTATAATTATTCCTCTACTTCTACTGCGTCTTTCTTGCATGTACGCTTATTATGTCCTGCCTCGCCGCAGTTCTTGCAGCGTCAAATACCTCCTGCACTACCACCTGCGCGCACCCTCTCCTAACGCCTCTCCACCTCTAACTAGATCTCAACATCCCTTTGCTCAACTATATCCTCTGCCTCCGCCTGCGATAGGGTTCCTCCCTTCTAGATCCGCTTTTTCTTGCGCTTTCTACGTTCAGACGCTGCCTAGTTTGCCTCCTCAAGATTAGCTATCCTAGCTTCAAGCAACGCATGTAAGTAGACCTTTAAAGTTAACCCCTTTTTAACCTATAAGACTATCTTAATAATAGAATTAGGTAAGAAACTCTTATAATCTCTTATCCTCTTTAGTATCAGCGTTGTTTAAGCTTCTATCTCCTAGGCGTTGCTTAGTGTTTTAGGTTGCTAGAGAGTAGGTCCTAGTACAGGTGGCGTTAGCGTACGAGGCTTCACCTTAAGCTTAGATAACACCACCTCTAGATTGTGTAGAACTAAGCTAGTTGCTCTAAAGCTTAACAAGATATTATCCTTCAAAAACGCCTTATTAAACACTAGCCTAATAGTGGCTAGAAAGGCCTTTTTGTCAATATAGTGAATGTAGCTGTCTACTAAGCCTCTAAGTTCCTTCTTGTACGCCTGCTTTAGCAGGGTAAAACAACCTATATTAAGCGGCTGTAGGATGTAGGACGAGTAGAGAGGTATATAGAGTGTTATAATCTTATTCTCTTCGCAAAGATCTTAAAAAGCGAGTAACTAGTAGCTCTCGTAGCCGTCAAGGATTAGCAGCTAGTAACTACCTATTGTCCTTACCTCTGTATGCTAAATAAAGTGCTGCAACTAGAAAAGACTAAGCTTATTTGTTGTCTAGCTGTTGTTACTAACACCTATCCTCCAGTCCTTCAGGTTGTTGTAATACCAGGCTTAGTTATAGTGCTTTGCTTTAAGGATAAGGAAGAGTAGAATTGACTACTCTATAGCGTTAATGCCAGCGATTAACGTTACCTACTTACAATCGCTAGGTTGAACTCCAAGCAGCCTAGAACGCCTCTTAGACGCTGTCACCACCTTTACAGACCCTCCAATGCCTATCTAGAAGCCTGTCTCGTTGAAGTTGTAGGTGTCTTCATCTAGAATACCGTACTTAGCTTTAACATTGCGTACAAAGTTAAACTAGGGGCTGATTATCGCTAGGTTACTGCAAAAAACTCTCTGATAATCCCGCTGCCTAGTAATCTAGGATTTTATCTCAGGCCTCCGGCGTACAAGCCTGTAGGCCCAGTTTTCTCTAACCTAGCCACCACTACGTACAGCTAGTAGTTAGTTAGCTATCTCTCGTACGTAGCTAAGCGTAGGGGCAAATCCTCGCGCGTCAAGCTTCCTAATAGACTGTATCATCGCCTCCTCTTCATGCCTCTGCAGCTTTGATGCACAGTGGTGAGTATTGTAATTAGAAGCTGGTTTGGCGCGTTGCCTTTGAAGGGTGGTTTTAGGTACGTTGTACACAGCAGCAGCACGTCGTAGGCTTAATAACGCATTAGATTTCATCGCCTGGATAGCCTGGATAATTCTATCTGTCCGGGGACGTGATTCAAGATTAGGTTGTTGTGGCATTGTAGAGATGGTAAAAAGTGGTGTAGTCTTGGCACAGTGCGCTATTCAGTGGTGGGGCACGTTATTACTATATAGAGACTTGCGAAGCTTTCTAGCTATTCAGAACATCTTTTGGGGAGCTGTATTGACCTTGTTTGGGTGGTTTGAGATAGGTAGACGAGGCAGCGGCTTAGGTGCACCACTAGCTTGACTTGCTGCATCAGCAACACGACGACGTTTTGGATCTTTGCTACCAGCACTGTGTGAGACTTTTCGATTGCACTTTTTTAGTGTATCACGAGATTTTTGCAAAGTTGCAGCGTCGCGTTGCTGCTTTTTGAGCGCCCTCGCTGCAGCTAGTTCCTCAGCTTTGACTTTCTTCTCCTTGCGCCGCTCCTCAGCGGCTTGTTGACGAGCCACCTTTGCAGCCTCAGCCAGCCGCTTCTTGTATAAGCTTTCTGCCGCCTTAAGGTCTCTATCGCGAGCTTTCTGGAGTTTTAGTTGCTTCTCTTCGTTGCGTTTTACGGTTTTGCGCGCGCGCTTCGCGGAGCTTCCTTGGAGACTAGAATACAGCACCACCATGATACTCTTCGCGCTGTTGAAGGTTAAGCTTATACCTATTCTTCTTGTGTTTCTGTTTGCCGGCGATCTCGTGCTTTGGGTTGTTGTTTTCGAGGTGGAGGAGCTCGTTATGCGTCTGTAGAGAGTGGAATGAAGCCTCGAGCTGCCTGGCTTCAACTTTTGACTTATCTGGCACCGCAGCGTGGTACAACTTTCGAAGCTGAATCCATCTATCACTAACACTATGTTCCCCGAGTTTTAAAGCCTCATCTTGCTCTAAAGTGTTGTTGTTGAAGCGCTTTAGTATAACCTCCGCATCCATCGGCCACACTCTAGTAGCTTGAAAACTCTTTATTATCGTCTCCGGCTTCATCGTAGAGCTCCATGCCGCCCAGAAGGTACTAAAGAAGCTGTGTTTCTTCGCGGTTGAGAGCCCTTGCGATTGATAGAGGTGGCGATTAAGTTCACGAGAATAATTGGCGGCAAGAGGCGCGAACAGCACCACATCAAGCGGCTGAAGGGTATGGGTGGTATGTGGGGGAAAGATGGCGAGGAGGACCTTGTTGCTGTCGCAGAAATCTTTGAAATCGCGCGTGAGATGGCTGCCGTGGCCGCTGAGAATGAGGAGTCGATAATGCCGTCTCGCTTTCTGCTTCGTAAAGCGCTCGAAGACCTGTTCGAGCCAGGCTATCCCGAGCTCGTTGTTACTCCATCCTGTAGGCGAGTTACAGAAGAAAATCTCATGTTTCCCGGCCTCCACATCGCCAACCCAGCTCGATTGAATCCCCGATGAGCCCTGGTAGATGAAAGCTGGCGGCAGCGACTCCTCAGAAGCGCACACGCAAGCTAGAAGTGTTATCCACTTCCTGCTGCCATCTTAGATCGCCGCTGTACGCTTCTCCTCCGCCCAAATTCGCTCAGTGAAGATTCTTTCTGAGCGAGCTGTGATGCCGACGAAGAAGCCCTTCTCATCCACATTGTAGGTGTTGCGCTCTTCAACGCCGTAATGAGGCTTGGCACGAAAGGCCGCCCGTAGTAGGCAAAGGCAGATATTTTGGTTTTTACATACAGCTAGTTTAAATCTAAAGACACGGCAAGCTTCTTTTAGGTCGTAACATGGCCATCACGTTCTGCGATTATTCCTATGTCCTCAAAATATATACTAGAAGAATTGAAGTTGCATATATTAATGGGACACCCCGTGAGTGTCAAGCGCATGCCTCTTGAAGTGCATCATGTCCAACAATATATCCGAACATCTCGGGTGGCGGCATTGGAACTCTGATTGAAGTTCAGCAAGTCGGAAATGCGTCTCTACATGCTTCCTTAAGACGTCCTTTCGTGGAATACAGCGCATCCTCCGCTCGTCCGAGAACTCTTCATTCCCTATGCAGATGAGGCATATCGGGTGAGGGGCCACGGTTGGAAACAGCTGCCGAGACCGTGCCTCTAAGTCGTTTTCGTTTACCATCTCGCAATCTTGATTCAGCGGGCTCGTCTCGACACTATCGGTGCCCTTCTTTGGTTTTTTCGAGAAGGATAAGCTATTAGGTTCACATGCGACTAAACCCACCCTTTTTCGCTTAAATACCTGTGGCTGCCGTGTCTCTTGCTTGTGGCACAATCTAGCCAAGGTTCGCACAAATCTTACTCGGGCTTTGTCGTCCTGAATCGGCTTAAAGAGCATGCCGGCGATAGTGCCTCGCTCCCGAAGTTCAAACTCAACGGCTGGTAGCGTCAAGACTTTCTCTGCGGCCATCCCGCTGAGTTGCCTAGCTATCTCAATTGTGTCGATCGACTCATGGAACTCGCGGACCGCCGATTCTAATCGTTCTCTGTACAACTTCTGGTATGTACTGCCAATCTTTCGCTTCGTTTCCTCGTATTTCTTGTAAAGATCCGTCCCTTCGCCCTTTGAGAGTGGATAGAAGCCTTGGTTATAAAGCTGTTCTTTGCACACATCTCGCTCTTTACGAAGGATTGCAAGTGCAGGATCGTTCCGTAGTTCCTCCTGTTGCGCGTCATCCAGCTCCGTGGGTGCACGTCGATCCCGTGATAAGCCCATGCGTGCAACAGATTGGATGAGGAGGTCTTCTGAAGGGCTTCCAAAGTAGATAGACTGAAAGTCGCGGGCAATATGCGTTGGCGTGTAGTACTTTTCGTATGTGCTCCCGAGATGACCCATTGTCTGGTTCCGCTCTACTGGGTCAAGAGCGCCTGGTAGATCCTATAAGCTTGGACGAAAGAAGAGCAACACGCGATCTAAGGCAGACTTACTGTTGATGTTCCTTCCAGAAGCCCGTCGTAGCTGGTACAGCTCTAATGATTCTTCAAAGCCCGCAACACGCCCTAAGCGTACAAAAGTGTCACGATATTTCGCGTATGGAAACGCCTTCTCTTTTAATATGCGGACACCCTCGCTCGTATTCCTGACGTCGCATAGGAACGGTTGGTTCAGCAACTCCTTTTTCCATTTGATGCGGAGTACGTCGCGGTCCGCAGGTATATTCAGGTCGAATATCTCCCGAACACTAGAAAACTCGTCTCTCAATGCTCCTTGACCGACGCCGATGCTGATGATGTAAGAAACTATGCAGAAGGCGGGGGTCCCTTCTAAGCGGAAGGTGAATTTTTTTCTGCAATGCGATACTTAGCGATACTTCTTCTCCTCGAAAACTGCTGTCCAACTTACGGTTTCCCGTCCTTTTCCCTATTTTTGACATTCTCAAGATTAAAGTTTGCCACAATAGTGCTCCGGCTAGGATCTACAACGCTGCGAACCTTTAGAAGTTCGATGTTCTTGAACGAGAGTGCCTTGTTGCTGCCTTTAGCACTTGCGCTTTCGACGATGGCTCCAGGTCTCGTCGCTGTAGCAGCGCTAAGAAGTAGAAGCAGCGATATCTGGACTCGGATAAAACCATGGAGGGGTTTGGTGTCATCTACCCAGAGTGCGTGAAGGATGGCGTAGAGGTCCTGGACGTACATAGCATGCTTTTCCTTCTCGGATTTATCAAGCATTAGGGATGGAATCCACTACTATAATATCAGCTCGGCGCGATGCAAGGAATAAACATGTCTATTAGGACATACATTACAAACGTCGGTGAGGACATCTGCGTCCATTGTGTGGCGTGTGAGATCCATGTAACACATGCTAAGTCTTTTCCAATAGCTCCGCATTGAGCTCTCTTTCTTGACCCGGGAATTCTTCTTCCGCCAGCGGAGGTACGCTTTGAATGCCTCTGGGTCGCATGCGCGTAGTTGTTCTTCTGGGGACCTCTTAGTCTTTTTCATAATCTTGTAACAGTATCTAACTTGCGTTAGTTAAGAGTCAATAAAGATTGTGAGAATACCGATAGCATAGCCCTTACTTTTCCCAGAAGTCGCCTTCCCTCTTCCATAGTTTTATCGTATGAGGGGTATGGTTTGGCTTTGCTGGCCCCTCCGCCCTCAATTGAGCAATGTCCTTCAGTATTTCTTCAGCTTCAGAGTCTAGATCCGCGTCTGGCTCCTGCTCTGCGGTGAAACCAGCATCTTCGCCCGCACTGAGCTCGATATTGATATCCGTATCCGCCTCAGTATCGGGGTCCGAGTACGTGTCGGAGCATGAGTTGGTGTCTGACTGCCCTTCCCAGCACGAGTCGGCAGGTGAAGATGAGTTGAATCGACGCAATAAGTAGCGATTTCGCATCAGAGCGGCCTTCTTGATGCCAGTAGAGGTGGCTAGCTCTTTTCGAATGATTCGCTTCGTGGAGGACGGCATTGCGGTAGGACACGAGCGACTAGAAGAAAGCTAGGGAGAAGAAGTAGGAGAGGCGATGGTAGAAGAGACAGTGAGGATGCCATCACTTTAAGTAGGCGCCGGTCAATGGGCAAGTTTTAGGCGCAGTGCCATTCTTAGGTTCCACGGAAGCACAGCGCAGCATGGCTAGGACACTACGGCGAGGTGAGGGTCCGCTTAGCGTGGTAAGTGAGCATGGGTTTGGTTAAAGCGGCAATGTGAAAGAGACTAAGCGAGGTGGAAACGCCTCCAAAAGCAGCGGCCAAAGACCTCCTAAAACGGATGCATTTCCACCGTTACATAGATATAGGTAGTAATCCTTGTAGTAGACAGTAGCAAGAAGGGATAGGAAGCTATTATTATGCAAGAAGATCTAAATAGTTATTAGCACCTAATCTGCTATAAAAGTGGGGTATAGTTAGCTACTAAACGTAACTAAGATTCTAGCAAATATAAGTATAAGGCACTACTGCTAGCCTTAAAGAAGTTTAGATTCTATATCTATAAAATACACTTTGTTGTAGAAACAGACGCTAAAACACTTATAGCTTAACTTTAGCGCAGTGTAACAGACCTTCTAAGAGCTCTAGTTATAAGATAGCTTGCTCTATTAAATATATAGAAATTCGACATTGTCTACGTAGCTAGCAAGAAAAACGTAGTAGCTAATACTCTCTCTTATAAACTAAAGCCTAATAGCTAGAAGCTACTAAGTAAACTAGAGAAAGACGTAGAAGACTTTATTAACGCCTACCTAAACGCAGTTTAGCTTATTGTGGATATAACCCTCTCTCTTGCATATAGTATAGGTACTATAGATTTATCTTTTAACTAGAACCTACTAGTTAAGGGATACAGCAACAAGTTATAAGCTATTGTATTCTAGATTCTGTTCCGCAGAAAACAAGAGTATTTGTCTAAGTTAGAAATGCAGAAGTTTAAGCAAAAAGCACTCTAAATAATAGTTAGGGAGCGAGACCTCTTTACTCTACCTAGAGAAGGACGCCTACTTTAAAGAGTAGTTAATAATCTATCTTAATAGCAAGAGATTATTTGCTCCCTTTATAATAACTTTAGCTACTAAGGCAAAGAAGGTACGTAGCGTAAAGTATAGGCCTAATATTATTAGAAAAGCTAGTAACGTAAAGCACCAGTGAGCCGGCCACCCCAGTGAGCCGGCCACTTTTTCTTGGCATCGCGAACGCCACGTACGAAGTGCAATGCAATCTCAAAACAAGCCTAACTTATCGTACGAAGAAGGCAGAATTAATCTTGCTCTTTAGGCCTATAAATTAGGCCAATTTAAGAGCCTGCGACGCGCTGCTGCAGCCTTTAGCGTACAACATCAGCGGCTCTCTGATCAGCTTTACGGAATCACAAATCGACGCCAAACACGGCCTGGAATCTCAAAGCTTACTGTAACAGAGGAGCAAACTGTCGTACGATACATCCTTAACCTAGACGCGCGAGGATTTGCCCCCCGGCTTTGTGAGGTAGCAGATATCGCAGATAAACTACTGGCCGTACGTGGTGGGACACCTGTTGGCAAGAACTGGGCAGAGCGCTTTGTTCAGCGTACAGAGGAGCTCAAGATGGCCTTCAACCGAGCGAAGGATCGCCAGAGGATACTCCAGGAAGACCCAGAGGTTATCAGCGCCTGGTTCGAGCTCGTACGAGAGACAAAAGCCAAGTATGGGGTCCTTGACGATGACATCCACAACTTCGATGAGACAGGCTTCCAGATGGGCGTTATCGGCTCAATGAAAGTAGTCACAGGTTCAGAGCGTCGTACGAGACCAAACCTTATCCAGCCAGGCGATCGCGAGTGGGTTACAGTCATCCAGAGTATCTGCGCTGCTGGGTACGCGACCCCGCCCTTCATTATCTACAAGGGACGCGTCCACATCTTAGCATGGTATAAGGAGGCTTCAATACCGTACGACTAGAAGCTCTCTGTATCTCAGAATAGCTGGACAAACAATTAGCTTGGTCTTAAGTAGTTGAAGCACTTTGATAAGCATACAAAGTCGCGTTAGGTAGGGTCGTACAGGCTGCTCATCTTAGACAGCCATAAGAGCCACCTTAACTAGGATTTTAAGGACTTCTGCCTCGTACAAAAGATCCTAACCCTCTGTATGCCCGCTCACTCATCGCACGTACTTCAGCCACTTAACGTGGTGTGTTTCTCGCTATTAAAACTAAAGTACTCCCAACGCGTACGAGGCTTGGCATCGCGACGCGTCTTCTACATTAATAAAGAAGGCTTTCTTCCAGCCTGTAAAGACGCGTTTTTCGACGTGTTCACGTACGAGAACTGCAAGAAGGCCTTTGAGGCAGCAGGGCTAGTTCCTCTTGACGCGCAGAGGGTTCTTAATCGCCTTAAGGTCCGTCTTTGTACGCCACCACCTGTAGCCCTACTAGAATCGCCCTAGCAGTCTCAAACACCAAGTAATACACACGAATTTGGCTCACAAGTAAGGCTTGTAAGCGATGCTATCGTACAATCGCCAGAAGAAGCTAGAGGAGGCTTCTCAAAGCTTGTTAAAGGAGCTGAAGAGATGCTGCATAAAAATGTTCTTATTAAGGCCCGCCTACGAGAGCTTAAAGAGCAAGTAGCAGAGTTAATAAGGCGTAGAGGGCGCAAAAGGAAGCGAATTCAGACAGGCGGTACAATAGAGTTTGGTGCAGGCGCATTGCAGGTAGCTGAAAGTGCTTCTGCTGCTCGTACGACGTCTAAGAAGGGTGGTAGTAGAGGTAGTCAAGAAAGGACCCAGCCAGCTCAACGACGCTGTAGCAATTGTGGGGGGATTGGACATAACGCTCGTACGTGTCAGAAAGATGCAGAAGAAGATTCTAAATCTGATGCAGCTACGTTGTATGAAGGATCTGTAGAGGATGTAGAGTAATTTTATATTTTGTACGTGGTGTTCGCGATGCCAAGAAAAAGTGGCCGGCTCACTGGGGTGGCCGGCTCACTGGTGCTTTACGTTACGTAGGGTAAATGCATACTCATTAGTAGGCCTGTAAGCATGGGGTGGCACTAGTCTTCTGTCTCATGTATGAGTGTATTGGTGTGTATATGTACAAGTGTGTGATCTGAGCTCGAAAGTAGTCGGACGCATTAGTCATGCCTGCAGAGCAGTCATGTGATGTGGTCCTAGGCTTACACACCCCCTTCAGGTTCGAACGCATGTTGGAAGCTGATGTGATCGTAGACCACCCCCTGCCGTGTGACGGGCAGAGCTGCATTAGGTGCGGGCTAGTACCGCTGACGGTGCAGTTCCAGATGGGCGATCGTCTGCCGTCGCAGTGTTGGTGGACCTCTGCTCTATGTGATAGGCGTCCCCAGAGCTTGCCAGTTTTTGAGGTCCTTTTTGCTTCGCGCTCATTTTGGTCGGGTAGTGCTTAACCTTTTGGCTGAGCTAGATGCCTTTTACTGAGCTTAATGCTCCACTGTAGGAAAGGGTTCGAAGTGAAGAAGTGAAACCCAGTGTTGGTGCTTTTGTCGAGGCAAAAGCTTTGTAAGGCCGTCTGCTGGTTGACAGTTAGTTTGTGTGTACGAAATGTTGATGTTGTTTGCTTGTGATTCTTGACGTAGCCAGTGATGGTGAATATCCACGTGTCGAAGGCTCGTCTTGAGGCGAGGTGTTGCAGCCTTAAGAAGGCGGATTGTTTGCTGATTGTCGCAGTATAGCAGTTGTTCATTGTTTGGATCGAAGCCGATGTCACGGAACACTCTCCACCACCATATGAGCTCTGTGCCGGCAGAGGAAGCGGCGATCAGCTCTGCTTCTGTGGTTGACTTGGTGACACATCGCTGCAAGGTAGCTTTCCAGTCGATAGGACCACCGAAAAGGAAAAAGATGTAGCCTTGCGAGCTCTTGCGAGTAGCTTTGTGATCGGCATAGGAAGCGTCCGTGGCTCCATAGAAGTCTGGTTCGCAGTGATCTGAGATGTAGGCAGCATCATTAGAGACGGAAGCGTTGTAGTGGAGGGCTTGATCCCGGGTATTTTGCAGATATGCAATTGTTTGATACGCCGCGTCGATATGGCGCTGTGAAGGGTTGACGAGAAACTCTGCTAGTTTCGAATGGGCTTTGGCGACATCGGGTCGTGTTGCTCCTGCTACATATCCAATTGAGCCTACGAGCTGAGCGTATCTGTACGTATTTGCGTCGTGTTTGGGCTCGTCGGATGGAAGTAACTCCTCGAGTGGTAGTGGCGTCGAAGGAGGTCGACTGAACGTCTTTGGAGAGGGGTACTTGTGAGCAATCTTGTCAACGTAAGATGCTTGCGATAGCCAAATAGCACCGTTAACGCGATCGCGATGGATCTGGGTGCCGCAGAAGACCTTGAGCTCTCCGAGAGACCGAATCTCGTATTTTTGTAGAAGTTTTCGCTCAAAGTCATCCAGCGCTGCCGCATGAGCTGGCAGACCTAGAACAACAATGTCGTCGACGTAGAAGAACACAAGAAGCTTATCGTTCTTCCACAGACATGGTGCGTCTTTGACTTCGTGAAGTCCCAGTTTAGTAAGGGTTTTGGTGAGCTCTTTGTACCAAAGCAGTGGAGATGTCTTGAGACCGTACAGTGCTCGATTGAGCTTCCATAGGTGCTCGTTGTCGGAGAAGCCTTCTGGTAAGTAGCAGTAAACGGGCGTTGTGAGCTGCGCGTTGGTGAAGGCGTTGACAGCGTCGTACTGACGGATGTCCATGTTGAAGTAGGCGGCAATTGCCATAAGTGCTCGGAAGATGCGCATAGCCAGTGTGGCAGCGTAAGTGTCTTCGGCCGTGGTTTGGAGATCGCCGCGCACGCAGATACGAGCTTTGTACTTTGTGAGGTATCCTTCACTGTCCAACTTGTACTTGAACACCCAGAGAAGAGGAAGAACTTCGTTATTCTGATCGTCAAAGTCGCTCCAAGTAATCTTTTCAAAGGTATCTTTTCGCTTGACAACTTCTATTTCTTGTTGCATGGCTCTGATGAATCCCTCTTTGTGTGGATACGGGAGCTTCATAACGTCTTTGTAGAAGCGTGGTTCAGGTGGAAGAGCGGTGAGGTGGAACCTCGTCTTGGGCGCCTTTGCGGATGCAGCTACAAAACTTGACCAGTATGTGTTTACAAAGAAGCTGCTGCTTTTTCTAGTTGGTCTCCTAGCTCTTCTCGATCCTTCTGAGAGTATGTGGGACGAGCGCAAGTTGCTGTCGATGAGCTCTCTGTTCTGAGCCAAGTTCGAATCGACTGAGCTGTGTCTTTTACGTTTCCTAGACGAACTTGCATGATTTGGTGATGGTTCTCTCTGCTGTTGTATTTGTGGAGCGTCGTAGGAGTCTTGAGTGGGTGACTGTATGCTTCTATGGCTTGGTGATGTTGGAGCTGGAGTTGGAAACACTGTTGGCTGAGTAGCTTTGCCTAGATTTGCTTGGTGTTGTTGAGATTGGAGTTGTTCATTTGATGTGGGCTGAATTGTTAGCTGTTCGCTATTCTCTGCTTCGTCCTCTGAAGTGTCTTCAGGGTTGTTGAGAGTTGGCATGCGATATGTTTGGATGAACTCCTCAAGGTCTGAACCTTGCAAGATCGATTCTGCATCATCCTTCTCTGGTTGGTAGAACATGGTTTCCTTGAACGTTACGTCACGCACTCGTACGACTTTTCCTTGGTGAGCTCTGCTTCTAGCTCTTGGTAATCATATTCGGTAGACGTTTGATGCATCGTAGCCAACCAAGTATCCAACAAGAGAACGCGGACTGAGCTTGTCGCCTCTTGCTATTTGCTGCCGTAGCGCGTACGCTCGACAACCATAGAGCTTCAAGTGAGCCAACGACGGCTTTTTGCCATACGCCATCTCGAACGGAGTTTTCCAACCCAGTGCTTTTGTAGGAGTTCGGTTGAGCAGATAGCCAGCGCACATGTACATCTCAGAGCTGAGGGCTAGAGGTAGGTTGGACGCGACTCGCATAGATCGGCTACGGTCAATGAGAGTTTTGCCTGATCGTTCAGCAGAGCCGTTCTGCTCTTTGACGTGTGGTGCTCGAAGTTGGAACTTGATGCCTTCTTGGTTGCAGTAGGCTCTAGCTGAGTCGTCGGTAATGCCATATCCTCTTTCATCGTCCGCAATGAGGAAGGTAACGGTGGCGTTGAACTCGCGTTTGATGCTTCGATCTAGCTGTCTGAGCACATCAAGAAGCGTTGATTTGTCGCGTTTAGGGATTGTAAATACGAAGTGAAACTTCGTATAGAGGTCAATGCCATGGAAAACATATCGATGGCCGTTATAGGCAGTTACGTCAAGTCCAATAAGATCAATGGCTACAGTCTCGAATGGCCGAGATGCTCCTATCTCGTGACCAATTCGGCGCGAGACAATTTGATGCCCTTTGTTTTGCGAGCATTCTTCGCAGTTGATCGTCTTTGGTGAGCCTCCTGTGGGTGGCGTAATGCCGATGACGTTGCCAGACAAATGGTCGATAGCATCACTCCCAGCGTGTCCGAGAAGCACATGTAGCTGTGGCTTTGAAAGCGTGCGAGGTCGTGCTGGTAGAGCAGAGTATTGCGGTCTTCTCTTGTTTGTCACATAGAAAGAGTGCAGCGCGGTATGTGAGGCTGCATATTGTAGAGGCTCACTTCGATGCACTAGGAGCCAATGGCCTCCCAATCGGGTAAGATCAGCAATGTGTTCCCGCGAGGTTCCGGCACGATATAAGATGCTCTTTCCTGAGTCGAAGTGCACGTTTGATGACGACAGGCGTGCGAGCGAGACGAGGTTCTCCCCACGCTTCGATGCGTACTTCTGGTCCTCCAGCGAGTACAATGTCGTCTGGAGCAGCCGGCGCTTTCCATTGGAACTCGGCAGCATTGTTGCAGATATGTACGTCGGTAGCTGGATCCAACGTCCATGAATGGAGGAGCGGATAGTGCTGATAAGGTGGTTGGTGGTTGAAGGCTGAGAGAAAGACAGCATAGGCTTGGTGGGAAGTGTGTTCGATGGGGTCGTCACCTGCATCGATCTCTATCGAATCAGATTCTGCTTTATGACCAGGGCTGCCCGTTTTGAGTTTCTTATATCGCCGATTTTTCTCCCGAATCTTGTTTAATAGGCCCTTCTTGTCTTTGAACTCGTAATCGGAGATCTTCTTGGCTTTGTCAGGGTCTTCTACGAATCCCCTTGGTCTTAGTGAGGTGTCAATGTATGGGCATTGTCCCCAGAAGTGGGTGTCGCCGCAGAGGCATGGCTTCATGGGTTTGCCATCGTTTCTGCCTCTTTTCTCAGAATATTGAGATTCTTTGTTGTTGAACTTCGCCCCAAACGCTGCAGTTTGTATGCTCGCTTTCTTTGAATGTGTGGTGCGATGATATCGTAGGAAGTTTCCGACTAGGGTGGGAGGTTGGCTTTCGTGTGGCACAGGCTGATCACGATAGCGGCTCCATGTCTCTTCGGCCTTGAAGAGCTCGATAGCACTAGTGGCAGAGTAGCCTGAGTCGATCTGTTTAATGGCTCGAATGAAGTCTTTGTGAGGTCGAAAGCCATGTGCTTCTGGCAAATCGAGTTGTTTCGCACGGCTGTATGCAGCGAGGAAGTCGTTACACCAGTCTTCGATGTTTGACTGACGAGCATGCAGCACTTTCGCTGACTCGTATGCTTTCTGGACTCGGTATTCTTGATCAGCGGTAGTAGGTGAGTACAGCTCTTGAAGAGTCTTGAGCTGCTCGTAGACCGTGTCTTTGTCTTTGATGTGGTATAGAAGGTCCTGGCTGATCGTTTTAGTGATGTGCGCTTCAACTTGACCTAACTTATCTCGCAAGCGTCTGTATTCCTTGATCTCCTTGTAGTAGGTGTTGACATCCGCGTTGTATTGAGCAAAAGCTTCTTGGCCAGGCTCGGTGGCAGGCGATCCATCATCGTTAATGATGGCTGATGGACGAAGGGGTTTTTCTGGCTTCTGGAGAGGTTGGACAGCTCGATCGGGATCGATGTACTCCCATACGTCTCCTGCTTCCAGCTATTCTTTTGATGACGAAAATCCAGAGCTCCCAGTTGTTGCGGCCTTGGAGAATGATGTCAGAACTAACAGAATGGGTTGACATGATGGTAGTGATAGGAGGTTGATGTGATAGAAGTGATAGCACGGATTAGGCCGGGCTCATAACTGTAAGCATGGGGTGGCACTAGTCTTCGGTCTCATGTATGAGTGTATTGGTGTGTATATGTACAAGTGTGTGATCTGAGCTCGAAAGTAGTCGGACGCATTAGTCATGCCTGCAGAGCAGTCATGTGATGTGGTCCTAGGCTTACAAGGCCTCTTTCCGCCCTTAACAATGCTAAACCGCGAAGCATGCACATACGTTAACTGATATCCTAGTGCTCTTCTCGCGTTAAACCTTATCCTAAACAACTACATAGAGCACTATCCTTTCGCTGCATGTTTAGGCATCGACTACCTCGACAGCACTATACCGCACATCGTAGGCTTCATAAAGAACCGCCGTAACAACAAAGTCTTCAACCAGATTATGGCCGCGTAGACCTTTAACAGCACCAGACGTAACCAAAGATGGATTTGGGACGACCGAAACGCTGGAGCAGGGTCTGACGGACACAGCACGCGCGTTTTTAATGTCGACGGCGACGGCATCGGTGAGGTTGGCGAAATCATGTTCCTACTCGAAGGAAATGGAACCATGCACTACACGCTCACAGACTCAGGTATCGGGCACGGCGACCGCTGGCAAACCGCCAAGATCGATCCAGAAAGACTAGGTCTGCAGGGTTATGGCGTTCAGCAAGATAACCCATCCAAACTGTGGGAGTACTGCCACAACGCACGCACAGGCGAGGTACTATGGGAGCACTCCGTCGACGCTGTTGAAGATATTGGTTGATGCATGATTGGCGATATTGATCCCAACCACTCTGGCATGGAGTCCCAGAGTGCAGGTGGAAATGGACTGCACAACGCGCCCAGCAACTCCACCATAACCAATAATAGCGAACTTGCTCCCTGGGCACATCTAGGGCTCTGGTGGGACGGTGACGACACAATGGAGCTGTGCAACGACGGTAAAGTAGAAAACGGGATCCCAGAGGCCCCTAGTACATCTTCCCCGCTACCCTACCTGTTCCGCATCAGAGATTACGGCGCAGTGAACCCTGGTGACTCTCATCTAGCTTTTCTAGACGACGTGTTTGGTAGTTGGCGGGAAGATGTCGCTACAACGAATGAGGACATGAGTGAGCTGATTATTCTCACTACTGATCAGCCTACGAAAAGGAGACTGTACACGCTAGCGCACGATCCAAACTACTAGAATGGAATGACAGTGAAGGGCTATCTGCAGAATGCTTGTGTAGATTACTTTATTGGAAACGGTACGGAGACGCCACTGCAGCCGAGAATCGGTATGTAGGCGTCTAAATTAGACGATAGAAACTTTGGACAAGGATAGTTTCTACCTCGGAAGATAGGCGGAGCTCTGTTAAGACTCTTGTCACTTTGTGTGAGGCTGTCGAGCGCTGATAGAAGATAGCAGGATGCACCTCTAGAGCGGAATTCTCGGCACCAAAGGTCACGCGACGGGTAGCAGTGTTAATGATGATCATATGACCTGCGAGATACTGGGTTATCAAGAAGAGAAAGCCATTGTTGGAGTTGGATGTTCCCGCACGGATCATCTCACTCAGCAAGCACGTCCAATGATTTTAATCAAGTTGATGGTCCGACCCATGACATTGAGCTGTGAGAAGTGCTAGAAGAGAACTGAGAAGGCTATTGTAGCAGAAAAGCGCTGCAGGCTTGCCACCAAAACTGCCAACAGCGAAGGATCGCCAACAACTTGCTCAATGCGTATCTGCACGCAGTCCAGGCGCCCATCATGTGGCCGCGCGAGTTGCAACTACAGTTGTGCCTCGCCTTCCCGCCAAAGGAATACGAGAAAAACGCGGTCTAGAGCAGGATACCTAGGTACAGGCACGGCGCTCATGGAGCGAAGCGAGCCGTGCCGGTACGAAGCTGCGTGCGAAATTAAAATGGCCGAGTACACAGTGCCGAACGATAATTTTAGCTTGCTGAGGCGGGGCACGATCGGAATTCAGGAGTCTTCGCCACTCACGGACCAAGTACATGAGCTACCTCGTAATCACAGATTAGGAGGGACCGTCATGCGTTGCGCACTTGTTACAAGTATGCAAACAATTGCTGTTGCTTCCACTTTAGTTCTCTTTCTTCTACCGGCTAAGGCTACATGATAGTCGTTGGCGATACAGTTGTTTTACCTAACTACGTTCTTTAGTCTGTATGCAGTCATGCAGACCTACACTCGTTACATGCATATTGCATTTTCTTTGCTATTAGCATCTGTATCTCAAGCCTCTGCCGCCCAAGATGACCTTCGTTCCGAGCACGCGGCCTTGCCACAACTGCGAAACATACATGCCGACGATTTAGGAAGCCTTACCAAACGCCAGAGTAACGTGACCGCGAACTCGCCTGTCTTCTTCAGAGACAACAACGTCTGGCATCGGGATTCGAGTGGGCAGGAGGTGCAAATATCAACAACAGGAACGAAAGATAGTCCTTTCAGCAACATAACGTACCCTTCACCAGACGATAAATTTGTCGTCGTATTCCAATCTACGCCCGCCCAGGATCACATCGTGTCCACAGTCGAGTCGAGCCCTGGGGACCAGGTTCAACCCCGCTTGCGTCAATTCCAGTACCTGAAGCCTGGCGACAACGTGACCATTGATCGGCCTCGAATGTTCGATCTGACGAACAAACGCGAGGTCGCCACGGACAAGACGTTGTTCGAGAACCCATATCGGATCTACTCACTGGATGGTGGATGGAACATGGAAGGCACCGAATTTCGCTTCATTTACAATCAACGGGGACATCAGGTTGTGCGCATAGTTGGCATGAGTACCAACGGAGATGTGCGCGCAGTAGTCGAGGACAAAAGCGATACCTTTGTTGATTATTCACAAAAGCTCTACTACAGGGAGCTCAAGAGTTCGAACTCAAGCGAATTGATCTGGGCCAGTGAACGCAACGGTTGGAACCATCTCTATCTGTACGATATGAAAAGCGGGAAAGTGAAGAACCAGATCACCGAAGGAGAATGGGTTGTTCGTTCGGTAGACTACGTCGACGAGATGAAACGACAAATCTGGATCAAGGTTTTGGGTGCTGTTCCCGGTCAGGATCCTTACTACGCTCACCTAGCGCGAGTAAATTTCGATGGTTCAGACTTCAAGATCTTGACCGAAGGAGATGGCAACCATGCCTGGTATTTCAACGACGACAGGTCGACTTTTGAAGATACATGGTCTCGCATGGATATGGCCGAGAAGACCGTCAGGCGTGACGCCGAGACTGGAAACAAGACCGCTGACATTTACGAAGGCAGTCTTGACTTTCTTCTCTGGCCCGTACCCGAGCGCTTCGCAGCCCCAGGCAGAGACAACTCTACCATGATCTACGGACTTGTTTTCCGCCCTTCCCAGATGGACAACAGTACAAAGTACCCCATTATCGAGAAGATCTATTCTGGACCACATGACTTCTTTGTACCAAAAACGTACATGTTGCACGACGAGGCCCATCGGCTTGCAGAACAGGGTTTTGTCGTCGTCCTCATCGACGGCATGGGCACCAACTGGCGCTCCAAGGCTTTCCATGACGTCTGCCACAAGAATCTCAAAGACGCAGGATTCCCCGATCGTATTGCATGGATGAAGGCGGCGGCTTCAACCCGCCCTTGGATGGATATCAGCCGCGTAGGAGTATACGGAGGTTCCGCTGGCGGTCAAAATGCCATGAGTGCTCTTCTCTTCCACAACGAATTTTACAGCGTCGCTGCTGCAGATTGTGGATGTCATGATAACCGCATGGACAAGTTGTGGTGGAACGAGGCATGGATGGGGTACCCCGTCGACCAAAGCTACGAAGATAGCTCCAATGTTGTGAATGCGGGAAAGCTACAAGGCAGTCTGCTACTTACTGTTGGCGAGCTGGACACCAATGTCGATCCGGCAAGCACAATGCAGGTTGTCAACGCGCTCACTCGAGCAGATAAAGACTTCGACTTGCTGGTTATCCCGGGAGGCGAGCATGGAGTCGCAACCGATAATTCGTATGCGTTGCGAAGGACAAGAGATTTCTTGTACAGGAAGTTGAAGGGCACAGAGCCACCGAAGTCTTGGTACTAGAGTGGGTTCGATTTCCTTCATATAGACGTACTACAATGCGATGGAAGACTTTGCGCTCGCTGTTAAGCGGCCGCTGATAATCAGTGCGAACGGAGGGGTAAGTAGCTTCACACTGCTTCATTATCTCATCTTCGATTTAGTAATCTCTCCTTATACTAGTCTGTTCTAGAAAGCTTCGATACAAACTCTAGTGTAGGCAAGTTCTTATCAAGCGGCTGCGGCCAATGCAATGAGAATTTACGCTTCCACGTCTACAGCCACGATCTGGACAGCCCTGCGAGCAGGTCGATAGAAAATCATTCATAGGCTGAAGATATCTCGAGATGGTCAGTTCAGGCGCGGCAGTAACAAAGGATCCTTCAGCAATCGCTCCATATCCTCTGTGCAAATATGGACAGAGATATCCACCCCATTCTTGGTCCATGACGGCCGAGACCCAGACGAGAACTCCCCAGAAGACGGGGGTGCTTCTTTGATGAGAATGTCGCCGTCCAGTTCGGCATGATGCCGTCCGCGTATCTTATGCGCGAGCCAAGACCGAAGTCGACATCGTAGATGCCGGCGCGTGCCCAGGTTGTCACCAAGATATGACGCCGGCCAAGGAATGCTTGCCATATACGCTGGGGAGACTTCTCATATGCCGCGCTATGGAGATGATCTGCGAGATTTGCAGGATCGCTGAGGGTTGAGATCGTATGCCGAATCTTTCGGGCAATGGGGACCATCGCTGCAGAAGCGTTACCTGCACTTGTCTGTTCGTAGCCAACGTCAGAGCCCGGCAGCTCAATATTTATCATGATAATCGGAGAACCCATAAAGTCTTCACCCAGCTTGAAGGCGGATCGAACGCCAAGTACAAGATCGCAATGGACAGGGCCGTCATCTTTCCCGAGTTGACGTGCACGCACAATGCAGGACCAAATGTGTACCAACACGGCATCATGCTTGCTGATTCTTGTGCCATCACTGTCAGTACCCTTCGTGGCTTCGTTCCAGAGGAAATTGACCTGCGTTGTGTTGAGATGAATGGTATAGTCAGAAACCGGCGCCTTTACATCCCACTCAGCCCATGGCATAGGCTTGCCTGCTGGTGATACCAATATGGCCGCATCCAGGAATGGCGCAGGAGGCTTTCCTGGCGTAGCCCACCAATCATACCTGTGCAAAGGCAAACGTTCCGTTCGTCTAATAATGGTCGGGTCGGGCTCGTCGGCGTTGGTATTTCCTGCAGCAAGGTTGTCCAAACGCGCCGGCTCAAAGACGGGAGTCAGAACTGGGGCGATCAGGTCCTTGATGACGGCACTACTCACACTCGCCCAGTCCTTGACGAAGCGGATGAGGCCCGTAATGTCCGCGAAAGGATGCGCCGTTTTGGCAGCGAGGACAAAACCACCATCTGACAGTGTGGTGCACTGGATAGCCATAATCGGCTTGCGCATTCTTGTCGCGGCATCGGGCTCGTTGGGCTGTAGAGCATGCGCAATGTCGACAGCAGGCACAAATTTACAGAGATTGTCGTCTGTGCGATCCCAAATTGACTGGGTCTTGACGCGATCTGTTTGGTAGAGTGAGTCCGTGGTGGCAGAGCTTGTTGCTGAGACAAACTCCACACCGACGTCTGCAGAGGCCCCAAAGTGCGTGTACACGCGGCCGAAGCGACGGGCGTGGGCTGGGAACCCTTTCGCTTCAGTGGGAATCGACGCATCATCGACGACAGCAATCGACTTCAGCTGCCCGGCCCATTGAGGATACGAAGTAAGTGCAGTGCCGAGTGTTTGTCGGAGGTGCACGGCGACATTCGCTATATCCTTCTCATTGAGCGGGTCGAAGAGCCATATAGCGTTTGTAAGGGCAAAGTTGGCGGTAGTCGCGTCCAGTAGCGAGAGTGGGATTGCGTGCTCATGCTGCGTAGACCTTTGAGGAAAAACGCGCTCCGTCATTTTAACCCCAATGTCAACTTCTGGCGGCATGGTTGCGGACGACATGATAGGGTCGGTAGGCAGCTTCCAGGTGCTGTCAAAGAGACGTGTTGACGATATAAACCCTCAATCATTAATGAGTGGTCCGACTAGTACGAAATAGTCACTCTTAGCGTCGAACGAAAGGTCTAACGACACTGTCGCTGTTAAATTGTGAACGAAACACCTAGCCGACACGGACAGGAAGTGGTGCTCAGACCGGTACCGACTGTGGAATTATCCAAACTATCATCTTGTCCCACGGTATTAGGTCAAGGTTCTTAGAAAGCGGGAGGACGAGCGGCCACGACGCCTTCTAGTTTATGCGGCAATGTTCACTAGGATGCCGTGACAGCTTCGACCTGGCTCGAGTGGTGCACGCAGACGGTACCTACGCCTTGCAGCTTGTGCG
This sequence comes from Alternaria brassicae, assembly GCA_004936725.1. Classification (NCBI taxonomy): domain Eukaryota; kingdom Fungi; phylum Ascomycota; class Dothideomycetes; order Pleosporales; family Pleosporaceae; genus Alternaria; species Alternaria brassicae. The sequence continues at coordinate 335,247 of SMOM01000011.1, forward strand.
CTATGTAGGTAGAGACACGGTTGTTAGCACAAGGTGGACAGACACGCACCAAAACTCAACTTCGCTCCATCACCCCGCAATAACTTCAGGTCATTGTCCCAAAAGTGAGTTCGTTCAAGCGCTCGTTATACCGACAGCCTCGCAGCAGCTTATCTAGCAGATCGAGTAAGCCAATTTCATATCACGACGCCGCAAACGCAATCATGAGGGGGTCAAAGCAAGTAGAGCCGCTCCTTCACGACCGGCAGGCATATCGAAATATGCCGATATACAGAGCGATTGATGAGATGACGCAAGCGCTCCTTGAAAAAGTAGAGCAGCAGGGAGAACAAGAGTAAGAACGGCAACAAGACCAGGAGATATGACGCCCAGAGACATGAGCGCTCCTTGCGAAGACCACTCAGAGGCACGAAAAATCCAATATCCTCGGAGTAGACCACTCCCGGAAAACAGCTCTCTACCGTGTACGTTATCCAAACAATTCTTCTCAGGTCTGAAAGATCACAGTTGCGACTAGCTACAAAGCATGGTGAGAATGAGAATCATAATTCGCTTGGAGCAGATGCACTGAAGAGCTTAGCGCATTTGCTCCACGGAAGCCATCGTACGCCATTATCCCAATCTATATCGTTGCCCATTGCAAGCGTCTAGTCACTATGCTTGCTGAGTTGCGCGCGATATGACGACCAAGGCAGATTCTGCGACCGCGTTGGAAATTACCCGTGTGCGATTTGCCATTCCAATGCTCCGGACGGAGCACTGTAGGGTCGTCGAAAATATGCCTGTCGTGTCGTATTTCGCAAAAGAGCTGGACGACAACAGAGCCCTTGGGGTGGGGTAGCCATGATAATAGTGCTCGTGGGTTGCGGGGTGCGGAATGCCGGCTTGTTGGGGGCGACATCAACGGAACACCTCTCCCATCACGACCTGAATGTATCGTAAGTCATTCAGGTCCCCAAATACAAGCAGGCAGTGTCTGTCTACAACTCAGTTCGAAATACTTCGTCCAGTTCCAACCCTCGTCTTTGAGCTTTCGATTGTAGCTCTTGACTTGCAGGTCGTCGAGGTCGTGAAACCACTTTGCAGCCTTGCACTTCCAAGGTGCAGTGGCCGCGGGCAGCCAGTTGAGCCATAGCAGCGCATTCACGATCCAGACTCCTGTCCAACCGGCAATATGGAAGCTTATTATGCATTCGCCATTTTGCTCTACCTGCCACTCCTTCCCCGTGTGGATTTCAATTCTGAAAGCCATCAAATAAGCTGAGCTCGTTGTGAAACCTTAACGCAATGCGCAATACCTTCCGTTTAATCAAGGGGACTTCCGAGTAATTGTGAACTCTCCTAATCTCGGATAGATCCTGTAAAAAGGAGTTGGTCACTTGTCTTGACATGTGATGGGTCTTCCCTATGAGGCGCGGCCCGCTCATGTAAATATTTCTTCGCTCCGCAAGTAGATCTCTCCCCGTTGCTCAATCACCAATCGTATTAATGTTTTAATCAATGTTGACCAGAGCGATATTCTTGTACTGTTTGATTCACCCGGTGAGGGTCACCTATGGAGCTCCTTTCGGCGCTTGATGTAGGTTTCCGAGTAGTGGAAAGCTCAGGTGTCTTAGGGGTAGCTTTGCTCGCGAAAGTGGACAGGCTACCACATAACCGACTAGTATGCCTAGAAGAAGGCTGAAGATACATAGAGCCATGATATGAGAAGCGCTTGAGATATTTGTTCCGCCGCACAAATGTGGAATGGTGGCAATGTTGCTGAGTTCAGTCCGACCGACCGTCCAAGTTCGAAATACTTGGTGCATTTATACAAACGTGATCGACAAGTTGTAGTGGTCTCTGTATATGCAGGTGATTCCTGTGTGACCAGGGCGGCGTTGATAGCCGATCTGTTGCTCGTACATATATCAATCTTGGTTACGACTAATGTAGTGAGATCCCGCCTCGCTCCATCTTTACATGTCGCCATGGTAAGAATATGTCACTCATTTCGAATGTTCCGTCCATATACAATCTCCCGCCTTACAGCCCTCACAGCGATCACCATCATGTGGTCCATGACTATTCCCCCTGAATGGTGGCTGCTCAACTGGCACGCCTGCCCACGTCTTGAGTCTGTACGCAATCCGTTCTACGTACGAATCCTCGTTCAACTTTAACCCCCCTAGCCGATCGCAATTATCGCAATGCTGATTGTACACGATAGCGTTATATCCATTTTGAGGGTATCCTCGGATGCGAATTGCTACAACATTACTGCTCCATCCGCTCTTCCTGCATCCTTTGTTGTCGCATGTGAATTTTCCCATGACGGAAGTCGTATTCGTGTTCTCAAAATAAGTATTTATATTGCTGTTGAACCACGTCGAAGCTATTTCGGGCGCAACGGCTTCGGAAATCTTTTGGTGCAGTTCAGGAAAGGTGAAGGAGGTCCTCGTCTCCCCTTGTCGTGTGGTAATGTGCGCTCGACCGATCTTCGGTTGTGCGACGACTGTATTGAGATCTGACAAAGCTAGAGATTGCATTCGATTTGCAAGCACAGTGAATGGCAGATCGAAGGTTGGGTTTGCAGGTGGAGTGTTCTTCTTCGTGGTATGGCGACTGGGTCGGGCGTTGCTTACTGGCGAGCGGACATCATGGGTCGTTGGTAAAAACAAAGGAACATAGTCGGGAGCTGCAACAGACGTTACAGAGGTAGTGAAAGAGTCTTTTCTGGATTTTTGATGAGCCGGAGAATCGTCCTGGTGCTGGTTAAGTGCGGTCTGGCTACCAAAGGAGCGATTGCATGCCTTGCAGTTGAAGAGTCCATGCTTTGGTGAGTTCCTTTCATGCTGTTTCAGTGCCTCTTCGCTGCGAAAGGAGCGATTGCAAAGTACACAACTGCTCATCGTGTGGCTGGTTGTAGTGTGCGGTGAAAGTGTAGCTTGGGATTGTGGATCCGAGGGAAGTGCCAACGATTGCTGAGTTTGTATTATAAGATGTGGATGGGAACGAGACCGCTATCTTGTGGAATTCTCATGTGCTTCTTGAACCAATGGTACAGTGACACATTACGCGCTGTGGCTGCATCTGCGAGTATATTACTTGGAGCGCACGGACAAACTAGTGCAGAGTGCGACCAGCTCGAACTGTGCCCCCACACACACCAATGTTTACTCTTTACAAGCACATAGCATGGAGATTGTGATTTGAGCACATAAATCCTGATCGGGCTGAGGCTTCAAGTGCGGGGTCGAGCGGTTAAGCGGCGCGGTATGCAGGGTGTCGTGTTTGCGCATATGCAGAGATCCTTCATGAACAACGCGTCAATGGTTGGACGGCATGCCTATCATGAACAATTATGCACGAAACCAGAAAGAAATATGTCCAGAACGATTTCCTGCATTTGTGTTGAAGGCTCCTTCCTTGTCTCTGCCTCTAGCACCAGTCCTGTGAGTTTCTCCCCTCGGTTTTGCCTAAGATACTTCGAATAGTGCCACCCGAACTGCTTCGATTGCGATGGCGAAGAAAGTCAAGGGTTTGAAAGCAGCCAAAGTTGCGCTTCCTCGACTCCTCATAAGGTGAGGCAGGCCCCCTTCGTTCGAGCAAACACAACCTTGTAAAGCTGACTACCCAAGCCCATACACAAGCCCACTTGTCACCCTGAATTTTGGTCCTGATCATAAGACATACTATCTTCCAGAAGTTTTGCTACAAAGATTGGAGAATATACCGAGTCTTGATCCCTGGACACGCGAGATCAATCTCGTCGATGTGGACGCAAGCATTGGTCACGTCCTGATTCACTTCCTGCACACAGGTGTCTACCAGACTCTAGACAACGAATCTATCGAGGAATCCGATAATAACACTGTCCGCAATGAGTTTCAGAAAGCTATGCTTGCTCTCGAAGCCGCTGAGAAATACAACGTGCGTGGCCTTAAGGAGTTAGCGCAAATTGAGGTAGAGCGACGAGGCAAGGACATGAGTTTACGCGACACCGTGCGCGCCATCCAAGAACCGCTTATTGCAGGGCCTTCTGACAATCATACCTGGATTCGAGAGTACGTAATTAAGAAAGTACGATGGACCTTCGAGCACGACCCTTCCACGTTATCCGCCCCGGACTTCTTTGAAAGCATCGAAAGCCCTACGCTGGCAAGATTGCTGGCTCAAATCATCGTGGGCTTGTACAGCGAGAAGGTGGAGAAATTATGCGAAGAAAGAAAGGTAGCTGGCCAGGTCCTAACGTCTGAACGTGGTGAGCCTCCTGGACTGTATTCGCCTGATCTACAAACATCGCCTTCCAAGCACTTTGTCATGAGTTCTAACGCATGGCCGGCGTCTGTAGAGAAATTCGGAGCTTTCGACGACTCTTCAGCTGCTTGGGATCCTCATAATCTTGGCCAGGATCAGAGTAGCAGCTTGGAGGCTAGCACGCCCCCAGCCTCAACTTCATTCGACCAGGAGAAGAGCAAAGAGGAGGTGTTGCACACCGTTGCAGAACATGCAGAAACTATTACGGAAGCTGAACCTACCATGCTAGAGATAAATCCCTTTGCAGGGCTCAAAAAGTCACAGGTGAAGAAGCTGAAGGCTAAGTTGGATAAAGAGGCGAAGTTGAAGGTAAAAGAGGACACGGAGCGCCAGGAAGAAGAGGAGGCTGTCAAAATGCTGCGACAAGGGGAAGAAGAGGCAGAACAGATACGTCTGGAAGACGAGAGGAAGAAGATAGAGGAAGAAGTCGCCCTTGCTGCTACCGAAGTAGAGGAGTGCAAGAAAAGAGAGGACGATATCTGGGGCGATTGGGGCCGTGCAGCCTCGACCGTTGGAAAGAAGAAGACCAGGAGATCAGAGCAAATACGCCTAAAAGAGGAAAGAGCAGAGTGTATCCGTCTGGAAGAGGAGCAACGTATCCGCCTTGAAGAGGAGCAACGTATCCACCTGGAAGAAGAGGAAGCTGCTGCTGCTGAAGCCGAGAAGACCAGCAATAAGGAACAAACCCCCTGGAGCACTTGGGGCAATGCACTCTCGAAAAATGAGAAGGGCAAGAAAGTAGAACGGGCACTCGTCCAAGAGAAAGAAAGAGAAATCGTCGACACCGCTGTTGGAGCTAATGTGAGTGTCTTCAGCTCGGTGATCGAGACAAGCGCTACATCTAATGATGATGACTGCGAAATGCGTTTGTGGCATCTATCTCGAAACGATGGGTGGCAGAACTGTAAGCCATGCGAGCTCTACATGCTAAGGATCGCTATCAAGGTTCATTCAGCAGAGCTACCAAACGTGGATGGCGTTAGTACGATCAATTGACGACGAGACATGGAAGCACGTATTTCAATTACAACTAAGGTTTCACTGTGCGACAATGACTTGGTTCATGGCTCTTGGGCTCCCATTGATATACCATATGCTACAGTCTAGATACTTGGGTGCCTAATCTAGTCGAGTAAACTCTTCTTTGAAATAGTTGCGCCCGGCGACTAAAAGCTCAGCAGCTCTTACCTACGTGTTCCCTCGCAGTGCTTGCCGGTGTCTTGAAAATCAGACCTCGGATACTTAACAGGGGAAAACTTTTTCGGCCAACCCCAAATGATATTTGGCCAACCCCAAAAAGATCAGATGAGATGAAAGATCAGACGACCTAAACTGGGCCGGTGAGAATCATCTACAGTAACCCATAGCTATCGATACTTGCCTAATCGGGTAATTTGTTGTAGAAATAAGGTTTTGGGTAGGGGTCTCGCTACCTCCCGTAGGGGTCTTAACAGCATCAATTTCTAGGTCTCCGAAATCGATATATTCATTCCCCAATATTGGGTGGAAAATGTCGTGTTTTGGTGACATTTGCCACCCAACCCACCCAAATCCTCCACCACCTCCGCGGCCACACCACACCTCCACATCACGCTGCAACTATACTAAAAGCTAGGAGCTGATTTTAATAGTGTTAATTGTGCTGTAGTAAGTTTTTAAAAAAGATCGGTTAAGGGGTAGTGAGGTTATACATGATCTTGGTGCAACCAGCAAGCGGAAAGAAACTCAAAATAGGACCTCCAACACCAACCCGACCAATACAAAGCAAACCCAGGGTATATCGCGGTCAGAGAGGCTTCTGACAACCTCTACTGACGTCCGTGAACGCCGTAGAACGAAATCGCATGAAAAACAATGAACTTTTAGATGAGATAAACCTATGGGTTGACCCGACGATGAACCGTACGAAGGCGTACGCAACCTAGGGCTTACAGTACCTGTATTTGTACGCCTTTTGATAAGCTGGCAAGCCTGGGTAAGCGCCAGTCTTCTCAACCACCATTGCAACGCTTTCTGGAGGTCCTTGTAGAGGTGTTGGAGGGGTGGATCGACGGGTTCTTGGGTTGTGGAGCTTTGCGCTTCTTCCTGGGTGGTCTGGGAGGTGAATCCTGGGCAATACCGATGCTGTCGATGTCAATAAACTCGTCTTGAGCTGGTTGCGGCTTCTCCAAAGCCTCAACACGCTTCATGAGCTGTTCAAGTAGACCAGGTACACTATCATCAACTGTTGGCTTCTGGGCAACCTTCCTGACGACCCGCTTGGTTGTACGGGTAACTAAGACCTCCTCAACAACCTCATCGTCAACCTCATCGTCAGAACTGCTTTCTTCGGCGGAGGATATCGTAATTGGGTCCTCCAGGTTCTGCAGGGCTTTCCAGGTTGGCTGACGACGTCGGCCGCCACGGCGAGGCTCCATATCGTCGTCAGAAGCTTCCTCAGCTTGTTGGGATCGCTGGGATTGCTGGGTAGCTTGTACGTGTTCGTTTCTGGTCTTTTCCCGGGGTTGACGTTGAGGTTGACGCCCGCGGAGGCTTTGAGAGGCATGGGTTGAAGGCAAGGTGATTGTTGTAGAACTCTGTGGGCGTCCTTTAGGCTTTATCTTTTCAGGATCAAGTATATATTGTTCATCTTGCTCCTCCTCACCGTTTGCGCGTTGCGGGTGATACCACCAGTGTTGGTGAACGTCTTTTGGGTCAATAACAAGCTGCCCAGGTTCGTTGAGTTGACGATAAAGTGTATGCTTACAAGGCAGCCCAAATTTTATAGAGAAAGCGCCTGAACAAGGCTCACGCTCATCATAACGTTCATCCTTAGCTAGCAGCAACTGCTCCTTCAGCTTACGGAGTCCTTGGTGGCTTACCTTTCGATGAAGGCGCGCAAACTCAGGCAAACAGCAGTCAGTTAGACGCCTGGCTTCATCCCGTTGTACGCCAGCGTCATACTCCATCCGCTGTACAAGCACCATAAGATGGATGTCTTTTACGACGTCATAGATGTGGCCAGCTCTCCATGACGTAAGGGCAAGCTTCAGCTGGCGATGAGCTCCTTCAACGCGGGAGGTGGCTTTCTGGCCAAAGTCGGGAAAGTACTTACATATACACTCCGCCCATTCGGTGTAATGGGGTAACTGGTGAGCTTCAAGGTATGCTAGAAGGGCTGGAAAGCCAGCATAACTCTCCCAAATCTGGTCCTTTAAAGCCCAAAAGGCATCCTCAGTGGGACAGGATACCAAGTTCTGCCAAACCTGGGTAAAACTAAGCCTGGCTTGTTCAATAACCTCCTTCTCCTCCGCTGTATCAACCCTCCGGACGTCCCAAGCTTTCACAGCTTCAGTTTGGACGTTTTGATTTATATGCCAAATGCAGCGACGCTGTGGGATGTCCGGAAAGATAGCTGTCAACCCAGCTTTGAGAGACCTATCGTGATCGGTCAAGAAACACTTTGGGGAGACGTTGAGGTAGATGAAGAGCTCCTTCAGGTATTGTACGACCTCATAATAGGTCTCCGCGGCTTCATTTGGGATGAAGGCGTACGCAATGTCGTACGTTGTTCCCCGGCAAGTGATACCCACGATATGAACCAGCGGCATGTTGAAGGCGTTGGTTTTGTACGTAGCATCAATCTCAACAACGTCTGGGTTACACTTGATAAGCTCAAAGGCGCGTGGGTGAGCAAAGAAAACGATACAGGCACGACGTTGAGCGTCTTGGGTTATCCTATGCCAGAACTTGGTATCCTCGTTGCCGCTGTCATTATAAGAGTATGTTAAGAGGAAGTCAACAAGCGCTTGAATACGTGTACGGCCACCAAGCTCCTCGCGGGAAAGCTTCGCCATCGCATTTGATACATCTGAGCGTGTTATATTGGTACCCAACAGCTGTTCCTTTCTGAATATCTTCATAGCTGAATCGCGGTTGCTCTTCGAGGCCTTGATACGATCAAGTAAATCTTCATCGGGCTTCCGAAACTGCGGCAAGGCAAGTACACCAGCAGCAGGATGGTTGTGACGCCCATCTTCTGTAGTGAATTGCCATCCAGAAGCTCCAGAAGCTCCCTCGGCTTGTACCCAGTTCATTTTACCTTTCCACTCACAGGCAGTCATCCTGGAGCTCTGTCTCCGCTTGTTGCTACCAGTAGGGGTATACTTTCTACCGTGCGCACACCGCAATACAGCTCCGCGAACTGTCCTTACCGGATTTGCCCTTGAGGGCTTCGTGTAGAGCGGAGTCCTGATGCTGATGGCGAATCCTGTGTTCATCATACGGCGATTCGCTTCCACAACGGCTTCAGTATGGGTTGGGAGGTCGATAAAGGCGGGAAGAGCAGCTCTAGGTGGTACCCAACGAAGGTCGTCGCGCTCAGGATCCCATGTTGTCGCGTAGGTATCAATCTCACTGTCGGAAGGCTCGCTTTCGGTCATTTTCGAGGTTTTGAATGGGTGGTGGGATCAACGCATTTGTTGTTGTTCGTGGGTTAGTCGCGATCGGAGAGGTAACCCCACCTAAGCGGGTGGGGAGTAGCCACAATATTTCAATAAATTGTTTCCACACAACCACAGCTCAGATCCAGAAGATTTTTGGTGTTTTAGAATCGCGAGACCTTGTTTCGTAATTATCGAGCGATAAAAGTGTTGCGACAGGTTGTTGTTAGTGTTGCATTTAGGGCTCTAAACTTGAGTATCTTGGTATATTTTGGTGTTCGGCTGTTGGACCCTGATCTTGGCACTCCCGCGGGGAGGCGCACGGACGCCGCAGCGTCCCCCATCAAAAAGCAACATTGTCAAAAGGAGACCTTAGAAAGCACCAAATTGACGAAAGATATCAATATTAACAGCAGTTATTGTCCCACAAAATAGCGGGGTAGCGCCTCGCGTACGCCTCGCGTAAACGTTAGCTGCTGGCACACACTGCAACCTCCGACAACTGTCAGAAAGTTATTACCCGATTAGGCAAGTATCGATAGCTGTGGGTTACTGTAGATGATTCTCACCGGCCCAGTTTAGGTCGTCTGATCTTTCATCTCATCTGATCTTTTTGGGGTTGGCCAAATATCATTTGGGGTTGGCCGAAAAAGTTTTCCCCTTAACAGGCCGTGTGGATTTGCTTGTGACTTGGAGCCTGCTGTAGTTCAAGCCATGCGAACGATGATGTTGGCTTTCAGTGTCAACGTCAAGTCTATCGCCCAGCAGCAGCTAAAACACAGGGTATTACCTTCTAGGCCCAAGCAGTGATGAGGGTGCTCGCCGGGGGCGAGGATAGATATGCGTAGTTGCATCCCTCCTTCTCATGGGGTCTCCCAGCTGCGTAGTATATCGTGCTCGGCCAACGGTGTGCTGCTTAATGCTTTACTTATATCGGGTGGTGGGGGTTCACGTCTCGTCCGCGCCCAGGGTCTCCGAGCTGCGAAGAGCTTCCCCGCATCTCCCACCCCACTCTCTGTGCTCCGGAAGAAACAATATCCAGCACCATGTCTTACCATGGGGCTGGATCTGGCGACAGATCTGAAGCCCGGTTGATACACCAAAGCTCAGTGAAGCAACGATATTACAACGCGTCGCACGCCTCGACTCTGCGTACACTATTCACCACCACCGAAGCTTACTGGTGATTCGTCTTTGGCACACGTATAGGACCAACAACAAACATGTCACACCCTCTTGACATCTTGATCGTAGGTGCTGGCCTCTCTGGTCTCGCCGCCGCGATACAATGCGCATTGTCAGGGCACTCAATCACTGTATTGGAAGGCGCAAGGGAGCTGGCTGAGGTATGCGTACAAGCCCGCGACATCAAGCCGCTTCATTTGGCACCGATACTCATCACGACTCCAGATAGGGGCTGGCCTTCAATTGACGCCTAATGCCACACGTCTCCTCCAAAATTGGGGAGTATACGATACCATCCGCCATCAAGTCTGTGAACCCGTCACATTGACCGTTCACAGCTACCGTGGCAAGGTCCTCGCGCGTGAAGAAAACTTCGATGCGAATATCCGCCGCAAATATGGAGCGCCATTCTCCGACTGCCATCGCGTGGATCTGCAGCAAGCGCTAGTCAAGCGAGCAAAAGAGCTGGGTGTAACCGTTGTGTTGAACGCGAAAGTGACGAATGTAGACTTTGGCTCAACTACCGGCGAAAGAGCACGTTTGAAAACCTCAGAGGGCCAAATATATGACGCCGATCTCATTGTTGGAGCAGACGGGCTATGGTCTTCTTGTCGATCTACGATGCTAGGACGAAACGACCCTCCACTACCTACTGGCGACCTTGCATATCGCATTGTGCTCAAGCTCGATCAGATCAGTGACCCAAGGCTGAGAGAAATGGTTCAATTACCCGCATGTCGGTTCTGGGCAGGACCAGATGCACACGTCGTAGCATACAGTATGCGCGGCGGCAACATGTACAATGTGGTTTTGCTCGTGCCTGATGATCTGGAAGAAGGTGTCGCGAGGACGGAGGGCAACTTGGACGAGATGAAAAAGTTGTTTGAGGGATGGGATCCAGTGTAAGATGCTGCACTCGCCTCACTCTACGACTGCATTGTGAACCTAACATTGATTTAGGTTGACCCAATTACTTGGGTGTGTGGACAAAGTGGACAAGTGGAAACTGATGCACCGGGCCGAAATGGAGTCCTGGATCAACGCGCAAAACAATTTTGTGCTCATCGGGGATTCATGTCATCCAATGCTTCCGTATCTCGCTCAAGGCGCAAATTCTTCTATTGAAGACGGTGCCGTTCTAGGACTTCTCCTTGCCCCAGGGCATTTTTTGCTCAAAGGAGCAGCTACCAGATACCCTTCGGCGCTTCCAACAATTACGGAAAGCACGCGGCGAAGGTATCGTCCGGGAAACGTTCAAGCAGCGAAAAGACTTCCACCTCCGCGACGGGCCGGAACAGGAAAAGCGGGATGAAAAGATGTTAGGTCAACTTGGCAAGGAACTCAAAGGTGCGTTTCCAAGTCGATGGACATGTCCTGAGGTACAGCCCTGGCTATATGGATATGATGCGATAGAGGAGGTGAAGGCAGCCGTGCCGACAAAGTCGTCGTAATGGCGCAATAGCACAAGAAAAGAAAGTTTCGGGACGTTGAGAGCCACAAACACCAGCCTCGGATGTAAGTTGAGAGACCGTCATCTGATTGGGTCGATGGAATTACTTGCCAGTGAACGTACGATTCATGGTTGATGTTGCACTAGGGTCCTCGTGAAACGGCCCACATGGTGGCTGCCGAGGCAGGTCGCAGGTCGCAGGTCGCAGGTCGCATCGTCGACATGGATGTGACAGCCTACGCTATCCTGCTTGATGACGACCTGTTCGCGCCTTGAGCAAGTCTTGTGTGGTAAATGAAGGATGGCTGGGTCCTTGGCAGGCGATGCCTTATTTAACCTTGCTTGCAGGCTCCAGACTATGCAAGGTATTGACAACAGTAAGCCGACAAGGCTTGCTAAGAAACAACGGCGTGAAGGTTCCGTAGCAGCGGGAGAGTTTCCAGATACTTTGCACACACGTTTGACAGCGAAGCCTTGAGCGTGAACCAATTCGAAAGGCTATGTCTAGCTCAACCCAGAAGTTCGGCGTTGGACGTATGAACGACGTACCGTCGCATGTTTTACACGATGCAACAAGTCGAATCGGACATTGCGCACGGTATTCACAACTCACTCAAGCCAACCCATGACTTATTCCACTCGTCGAGATCGATGTGACACACTAGCATCCTGTACGACGCTAATGCAACGGGATTCCTGCTCGACGATCGAAATAATGACTGGAGTCATGCGCCCGCCTTCATCCTTGGGCGCAGAAACAAGGGCTTTACCTGTCCTGACCGCATGCCGAGTCTAGGCCAGGGCAAAACACAGAACATGCAGAGATCACCCGATGAATCCAGTGATCAAGCACGAAGATGATGGGCATGCTTCCCTGTACACATCAGCCTTCTCCCGCAAACAGGGCCTCGGACCCATAGAAACGTTGTGGTGATAGAGAACAGCTTGGCATTCCCTTCATCACATCTCGGCGCAAAAGCAATGTTTTGAAACCCAACGGCGTAACTCGCTGTGATGGTATCCTGAGGAAGTCGTACGTGGAGTCTTGTATAAAATGTAGGTCCCCAACAGATATTTGATAGGCATCAACTTCGATCCAACTTTCGCTTCTACTCTACTACGCTCACTTTCAGCGCCAGTCTTGCTCTTCGTTGTGCAGTGCACCTACATTCTTTTCTTCAGACGACTCGGTTCGTACAGACAACTCATCAAACTTTGCACGAATCAACTTTTGAGCGATATTGCAAGATGAAGTACTACGCCGCTCAAGTTTTCGCTCTTGCCAGCATTGCAACCGCTTTCCCGCATCCCCAGCTTCCCTCGCTACCATCCTTCTCACCACCAAGTGGAGGACTGGGTTCTGGCCTAGGCTCAGGTCTTGGTGGAGGTTCAGGTCTTGGTGGAGGTTCAGGTCTTGGTGGAGGACTTCCCAGCCTAGGTGGAGGCAGCACCGGTGCGGGCGGCTCTGGATTGAGCAGCTGGCTCGGCGGTCTCGGTGGTGGCCTTGGAGGCCTCGGTGGTGGTGCTGGTGGTGCCACGACAACAGGTGACGCCGCTGTTCCCACAGCTTCACAGACTGGTGCTGCTGCAGTTCCCACAATGACTGGCGGAGGCAACACTGGCGGTGCCGGCACGATTGGTACTAACTGCAAGCCTCAATCTGGATCTACCAACGCTTTCGGAGGAAGCGAGAACGGTATCGTGGACAAGAACTGCTGCACCGATATGACCATCGTCTTCGCTCGTGGCACTGGAGAGATGACCAACGTCGGATCCGTGTCCGGACCGCCAATGTTCAAGGCCATCCGTCAAAAGCTCGGTAACGACCGTGTTACTGTCCAGGGTGTTGACTACCCTGCCTCTGCTGCTGGTAATGCCAACCTCGGTGGCGACGGTGGCCAGAAGATGGCCGCTCTGGTCAAGCAGGCCAAGTCTCAATGTCCTGACACCAAGGTCATCGTATCAGGTTACTCTCAAGGTGCCATGGTCGTTCACAATGCTTTCAGCAAGGGTCTTTCTGCCACTGATGTTAGTGGAGCTGTCATGTTCGGAGACCCATTGAAGCGCCAAGCTATCAGCGGTCTTCCAGCCGACAAGGTCAAGCAATTCTGCGGTACTGCCGATCAGATCTGCGGTGGTGGTGGCGATGGCGGTGCTACTGGAAGCCATCTTAGCTATGGCAGCAGTGCGGATGCGGCCGCTTCTTTCGCCATCCAGGCTGCTGGGCTTGCTTAGATGGACAGAGGTTATCTTGTAAGCTCGCATTGCTGGTCCGTGTGAGCTACGAGATGAAACATGCGCGACTGTTCAGGATGGTTCGATAGGACGCTGGTGTACATTTAACTGTAGATATCTTACCATTTACTTTCACTCATTCAATCCGTAACATCTTCTCTACCACTATACTTCTTGATAAGATCATTCATGATACTGACCGCACCGCTCCGATAACTTCCGCCGAATATTGCATAGTGATTGAGGTGATGGTACAGCTCATATAGCTTCACTCTATCTTCGTATTCCTCAACAGGCTCTGTCTTTGGACAAAGCTGATGGTACTCCTTCAGGAAGCTCTCACCGAAGCCACCAAACATTTTCATGGCGCCTAGTTCAAACTCGTTATGCGCGTAGCATGCCGACGAGTCGTAGACCATGTCTTCGGGTTCACTCTTTTTAGCACCAATGACGCCTGCGCTTGCATTGCCGCTCCATAAATCGCCATGCACAACAACTGGTATGACTCCCTTACCGTTGTTGAGATGGCCATCACCAATCAACCGAGGTACGACCTTTGACGCGGTCTGCTCAACTAGCTTGTTCACGTCGCCATCCTTCTTTCCGCTCTGTTCTGCTGACCGCAAAATGAATCTGAGACGGTTTTCCGCGTAGAAGTCTGCCCAGCTCTGTTTATAGCTATTATCTTGTGGTGTATCGCCGCAACACGTTGTCTTGGGAAACCCGAACATGGGCCTCTCGTAGCCTTCTGGTATAGGCACGGGCGTGGTATGTAGCTTTGCAAGCTTGGCTGCCAGAGATGGTGCTTTTGATGATTTCGAGCTCGATCGTCCCGCGATGTGAAGAAACTCCGTCACCAGGAACGATGTGGATGGCTGCACTTCAAATCGTCCGTGACCGAGGGGTTGAGGACATAGCGAGGGCACGGTGTCGTGGATAGCTTTGAGGGATGCATGCTCGCCTTCATCGCGCTGTCAGTCGGTTAACCAGCCCAGGTGTGCTAGAGCTTGCGCTTACCTTGGAACATGACCTCGGCCTCTTCCCCGCTCCCAGTCTTCATGAAGAAGGTCGTATCTGTACCATCGTCAAGTTGCGACGTGATCTTCAACGTGGATGCTGAGCTCAAGCCGCCTCCGCCTGCGGAGGAGACATTAGTCTTATCAGAGTTCAGGCCGAGGAGCCTGACGACTGCTGGATCGAGCTTCATGTTCAATTCTGCCGTGAGAGAGCGGGCAAGCTTGAATATGGACGTGTCACCGTGGTAGTGACGGTTTAGGGTGTTTTGACATGGGGTGGTGGTGACGTCAGCCTTTCAAGCCGATCTGGTGAACGCTCGCGTCGGCGACAACCTCACGCATATGCGATCGAAAGCAGATTGTGCTGCGGGGTATTACCGAACACCTTCATATTAGGTGCATAATCATGCGCCACTCATCGAGCCCCGGAATATCCAAACTAATGGAGCTTATACACGTTGCAAGCCCCCAGCCTCGTGGCTGCCTAAACTTCGGTTGACCCAGATGTTCGAAGTGTTCGTATCAATTATTGCTTCTCAATCCCGCTAACGCGTCTTCTCAGTCTGACAGTATTACCCCCAAACAGACTTTTCTGCGAAAGCTACGCGCGCGCTGCGAGTAACAGGCCTAGCCTGTATCTCTCGCCTAACGAGTGACGATTCGACTGAACCACGAGATCAGCATATTACCCATCATCATGGAGACTCTGACGCCTCGGCCTCGCGGATCAGCCTCGTACGCTATGGATACGAGTATCGAACCTCCGACGCAAGAATTTGACAGTAGAGGGAGAGCCTTCTAATCATTTGTCTAGGCGTGTTGCGGAGATCAGTAAGCTACCCTGGCTCCAGCGCCTCTAGGTCGTTCAGGCAATCTTATTGGCCTCCATCTGACCGAAATTGTACTTGGGGACCATGTCATAAGCTCTTGGGACCTTTTGTCTTCGGACATCGGCGCATGCCCAAAGCTGCCTCCAAGATACCTATATCCGATCACAAACAAGCGGACCACTTACGTGGGTACTGATTTTACTTTTACTTTTGCTGATGGGCCCGGAGAATGCTCTCAGACGCTTTCGTGGGTACCGAACTTTTCTAGGGTGATTTTCGATGATAATCCGAATTGTATCAATAGCTATTGTGGGTGAGATACAGACTCAGAGGGGACTGAGCGCCGACGAGATTCTCTACGTTTGTCAGAGCATTTTCGAACCTTCTTCAAGCATTGGTGGTATCTTGGGACCATCGTAATAACTTTTGTTTTGACAACGGACATCCACCCCAGACACCTCAAAGACCTGCAATGAGATCGACGGCTGGACTGCATGACTTTTACTATTAGGTCTCGAAAACGAGAGGTATAGCACCTAGTTTCTTGGACGGGTGGCTTGATGCGGGATTTCGAAACAGATCCTTAAATGCAGATCTTAGCTCATGTCTGTTGGGCCACCGGGGTGAGTTATTCTCACCGTTTGAGTTTGATTATTTACATAGGTACAATTTCGTAGTGTTTTTTGCTGCCAAGGGAGATGGAGGAGTCATATGGCTTGACAACACTCTCGGAATTCGAGCAGATGATATACCCGTCGCTCTCTTTCGACGCCAAATACCCTCCATCAGGCGACCTTTACTTGGGTAGATTGTTGAGACATAGACTCGAAGATATCAGGTCCGGCTAAGTCAATAATGCAGCAGAGGGTTATCCCCATTACGCGATCGTTTAGCTGTACCTCGAAGACTACAGTAGCGGGTCAGCTATTGCCCCGGGTCAGCTAACGCCCCGCCCACAACACAACAGCTTCATGAGTATTGCAGCTATAACGCCTCAACAAAACATGATAGAATTGCGCAAAAGTGGATTTATACTATATACAGGCCTACGAAAGTTTTGGCTTATTCAGAATTTTTTTTGGAGGGCGTTATCGGTCGTTGCCGTCGACTACGCGGTAGAACAGCTGGTGCACCCCTTGCGGCTCCCACCACAGCTAGAGCAACACCACCACGCTTTTGACGCTTTGTAGCTGGCTTATGAGGTTTTAAAGCTTTGCGCTTACCCTTTTGGGGCAATTGTATAGCTTTTGCAGCGTCGCGGAGGCTTCTACGGCGGTCCTTTTCGGCTTGCTCTGCAGCCCTCCGCTTTCTGCTCTCCTCCCAACCCTTCTCCCGCTCAACACGCTTCGCAGCTTTAATTTGAAGCTCATAGTCGCGATTTGCCTTCTTAATCTCAGCTTGCTCAGCTTTTTGAAGCTTTTCAAGCTCAGCTTGTTGTTGTTGTGCCTCCCGACGATCGCGAGATCGTTGTACACTCCTGGGCGACCATATTTTGGCTCCCCCATGGTAAACCTCGTCCTCATCAAGCTGGAGGGTGAAGCTCTGCTTTGGTCGCCTCTCCTTGACGGCTAGGGACTGCCTGAGGCCCCTGATTTCTTCATGAAGTATACTGTTTTGAGCTGAGATATGGCACAAGCTTCGTTGAAGCTTCTTGACGTCCTTACTGCCCTGATCCTTCACCTCACGGCGTACCATTGACTTGAGCTTGAGCCAGTCCTCACCGGAGAGGACTGACTGGCTGCTGTCAGAATCTGAAGCCTCCTTGGCAAACTTCTTGAGTATAACGTCTGGGTTGGCTGGCTGTATACCGGTGGCTTCAAAAGACCTCTTGATGAGTGGAGGCTTGAATACAGAGGTCCAGGATCTCCAGAAGAGCGGGAAGAAGTCTCCTTTAGTCAAATTGAGCAACCCCTGGCTGTCCTGGAGGTATCCCATTAACTGGGTTGAGTAAGCGTTCGAGAGGGGTTTGAACATACACACATCTAGGGGTTGAAGCGTATGAGTAGCGTGAGGGGGTAATACAAACAAGAGAATCTTGTGCTCGTGGCAATACTCAATAAACTCCATAGTTACGTGGGATCCATGGCCGTCAAGGAGTAGTAATCGATACCCAGTTGAAGCGTGTCGTCTAGTCTCCCGTTCAAACACCCCTTTGAGCCAAGCTAACCCAATATCGTTGTTAGTCCAGCCGGAGGGAGATGAGGTTACAAAGACTGAGTGCTCCCCTGCTTGTATAGCTTCAACCCAGCTTGATTGAACAGCTCCGTTGGCTCCCTGGAAGATGAGCGTTGGACTCAAAGCGCTCCCATCCGAACAAATACAAGCCACAACCGTTATCCACTCGCTGGAGCCATCTTCAAGTGCTTGCCTTACCCCTTTTGACTCGTAGAGCTTCTTGTCGAATACACGATTTGTTCTACCAACCCGGCCAAGTTGAAACCCCTTTTCGTCCATATTGAATATTTGTATCGGTTGGACGTTGTACTCCTCTATCCTTTCGTGTAACAGCTTGAAATACAAGCTGTACTTAGCTCCCGAATCAGCTTTAGTCCGCTCCTTGGCCATAGCTTTGCCCGATCGAGAGATGAGATGGTTGGGATGACGGCGGAGAAACCGCTTAACCCAGGTATCAGAGACTGGTTTGCCAGCCAACTGGCTGGCAAACTGCTGTATCATTACTTTTGTAGGCGGCAAACGTCGTTCAGTAAGCGTTTCAATATATCGTACAAGCTCGGCTTCGCGTTCTGGGTGTAGGGATCGTTGGGAGACTCCGCGCTGCTCGTGCACACCCTGGTGCCTTCGAGCGAGCGTACTGCGCTCAACACCGAACTGGGCAGCAACTTTTGTGTACGAGAAATCATCTCGTAGCTCGTGCGATTCGATGTATTTAATCGCTTCTTGAATCGGATCCATATTGGTGGAGTTGTGACGCGTTGAAATTTTGTTGTTATGGTGTTGGGGCGGGGCGTTAGCTGACCCGGGGCAATAGCTGACCCGCTACTGTAGACCGCCTTTCATCTTTGAACATACAAGTGCGCAATATCAAGACTCAACACACGCTCGCATGCAGCTCGTCACACATCGTTCTATAGTGGTAGGCTGCAGATGTGAAACAGAATAGGGGGAACGTGGCAGGCTCCTATTCGAGCATGACAGCGCCACCGGTGGTGATGCAATCCGTACACTTGGTGGGCTATAGGTTCTCGTCCACAATCAGGAAAGATAGGCACAACAAACTTGAAGTGCATCGTTCGGAATCGACTATCCGGACGACTTCAGGATAGATCGAATACCATATATGCATGGTATCAATTGCGGTAACGATGGATCAGCGTTGCAGCGTTCGTCATGGTGGGGTTGTGCTAGATGCACAGCATCCAGCTACAACCTTTTCTACGACTGTAACGGAACATATTAATATCACGGCCACATCAACGATGAATATTTTACCGCAAATCTTCAAAAATCTGTGCAACCAAAGACACTTTTCACATCACAATGCCGTCCTCTGACTCCAATACCGGTGGCGCTTCTAAAAACAGCGGAACCAAGTCTACTCCCATGACCTCATCGGATGCTTCCAGGATTCAGTCGTCTCAGGTCAGTACCGCAAGTGAGATATCCGACTAGCGCTGAATGCTGATCTGGGTTCAAGGCTCTCGGCGGGAAGGACATGTCTTCCGGCGGTTTCGCGGCGCGTGCTCAAAGTGCTGGCGCTAAGAATGCAAACGAGGCGGGTACTGGTAAAAAGTAGAATGACTTCGAGCAACGCTATTTCCAGAACCCAGATCATGTCGGTTCGATATATACTCTCACTCGAATGTCAATACACGTCTTGCAATCTGAGGATCGTATCAAGAGGCAGTCATCTTTTCACAAAATGATGACTTTGCTGGCGCTTTTTATGTGGTATCACTTACTGAGAATTGCGCCAAGTTCATACTTTCAAGCACGAAGAAGCGTATTCTCTTCCCATAATCTCAAGGCTTTTCTTTTCCATCAGAGGCAGTAAAGTCTCGGAGTACACCATGTGATGCGTGCTGACTATGATAAACGCTAAGCTACCAACGAAGATACGCAAAGAGTGAAAGTACTTGAATGAACATACAGCAGGACGTGACGAGCAAATTTATACGTAGACTGGTAGATTCAAAACCTCTCTGTTCCATTCTGATCCATCTGATCTCATACCCGCTGACTCTAATATTGGGTAAGCGACTTTTCAGTGCGGCGCTGTGTACGACTAGATTCATAACACGTCGAACTTCGCCCAATGTTCCGCACCGCCCAACCAGTCGCCGTTGTGGATGTGATCCATCATGACATCGTCGTTCCAGGAGTCTCTCTCTTCTTCAATGCTGTCTCTGTCCCAAGCACTCCTGGCACTATCGACGCTGTAGCCTCTGTGAGATCCGCCACACGACACTGCCAACCGCTTTTGAGTTGCCTCACGAATTGTCGCTACCCAAAATGATTTTCCATTACGGTCGGCAAGCAAGCAATCATGGTATTTCTTCCACAAGACCGGTAGATGTAGGATCCTCTCGTCGTACCTTATGCTTCTGCACAAGCCGGCTGGAACATGCATATCAATCTCAAGGTCTGAGTCCCGCGCGATACACTGGTCAAGCCCCGCGAGCCACTCGCGGCTGCCATCACCCTGGCGCAGCGCGAGCTCCAACATCTGCACTTCGTGGATATGCGCTCGTATGGTGCAAGGCTACACGCCGCTCTTAGTAATCTTCTCTGATCAGAGTGAGTGAAGCAAACCGGATTAGACAACTTAATACCGCAGCTGTCGAACAAGGTCTTTGCTGTCTTACGGGCATCGAAAAAGACCTTGATGACTGGACCATTTTCGAGAAGGCTTTTCAATGCAGACGCATTTTCTTCTTTCCGGCGCAGGGCCTCGATGAGATATGGCAGGCTGATTGTGCTGAGTGTACGCTTTGGAGCAACGTAAACAACCAGATTCTGAGCAGTACTAGACAAGTAGAGAGACGCAGGGTTGTTTGACAATCCATCAAAGCTTTGGAGAAGTGTACTGAGTGTGTCTGGGGTTACGATACGCTGCACTGTAAGCGTTGCAGAGGAAATTGAGGTCATGGTGTTTGGGCTTTAGAGAATCCGTTCAGGATCAAAATGTCGAGGTGGTGTTGTTGGCTCTCTGAGAGTAATTTATCCCTGCTTCGACATTCTTTCGTGCATGTCGCGATGCACTGCAGGACCACTCCACTCTCGGCAAGCAACACACCACCCGCTTGTACGCCGTGCATCATCTAAGACCATGCCAAAGTCTCATACGTTGGGTGCACGAGACGATGGATCTGCATGTTCTGGTAGGTCGTTTGGCAAAGCCAGCAACCATCAGCTGCAGTGTATTCCAAAAGCTCGCTACTGTACATGAACCCCAAGACAGAAAGTTCGATACGTTACGACACCGCTGTCATTTGCGAGGCTCTCTTTAGGAAATATGTTTTCCATTTCTGCACATGCTGCCGCTTGTCCAGCTGTCGTTCCGGTTGTATATAGTGCTACTACACTGTATGTCTAGTCGAGCTACTAGAGAAAGGCTTCGCGAAGTCTATTAGCGCAAATTTGAAGGCTTGCAGTATAGCGCCGTGGCCATGCAGATGATCGTCGCTAATGCGCATGGGGCTGTTTGTACCAGACGCGTCACCAAGTTTACAAATCAGACACTGCATGACCAGCGGCGCTCCGCTGGCTTGACTGCGCATGCTCGTGCCGACTATTGTGAGTTGCAGGAGCGGCCGCGGTCAGCAACGAGCCGATCAAACATCGCGCTCCAGCGTCTTCGCGACCATGGATCACTGGTCCTCGTACTGCATAAGCTAGGGCATCCTACACAGCGCAGATTATGCGTACGTCCACGAGATACTCGCACGTGTGTCTCTGTAAGCCTACAAAGTAACATGCAATAAATTTCTCTTTCTACATGTTGGCGACGTGCATAGATCGGCAATGCGAAGAGGCCCAATCAGTGATCCTCAGATGGAGGAGACGGTGGAAGAATGCGACGCTCCAATCCGACAAAGCTCCATGCGTATGTTCTCGCGTATCTGGGGGCTGGGTCTGCGAGATGTTGGCAGAGTTTGGACCACAGCTCATTAAACTTGCAATACCAGTCTAGATGGCCCAAGCTGACGGTCTGCGATCTGCTCCTTTTCCCAAAATGTAGGAGCATACTGGCTGAAGCTGCTTTGCCAAAGGCAATAGGGGCAAAGTAGCGGTAGGTTACGCTGTTGAGCTGCAGACGCCTAGGCGTACACGTCAAACAGGAGGCGACCGGACGCAGCAGAAGTTGCCTCTAGCACAGTTAAGTGCGGGCTTCTTGACAAGGTCCTTCAGCGTTCGGAAGATACAAAGTCAAAAAACAGAGCTCGCTCATCTGCGCCGCACATCTGCAGTGCTTATATTCTGCTGTAGGGTAACGAAAAATCTGAGCGCGTCTCCTATGTCACATGGCCGCTCGTCGCACTAGTCCTAATGCGGAAATTACAACAAGTACATGTGGAAATGACCTCTTTCGGCTAGAGCATGAAGTCACCAGATGCGTTTCTCTCCACTATACCAGTCTGCTCTGCAACGCCATAGCGTACGGGTCAGGTTGTCTCCAACACAGAGATGGGATAGAACCGTTGGTTAACGCAGTGTATGGGCCATTAGATCTCACATCCGCAAGCTCTTTGCTTGAACACGTATACAGTTTGGATCGCACACTTGCTATCAAGCCATGTTGTGGCCGTTGACTTTCCACTCCAATGTGTGCTGGCTAGCTTGATCAGCGATGTACGGCGGCAGGATCTATGACATCAGTAATCTAATCCCGACATTGTAAACAGTCGCCAAGAGCGAGTCGACCAAGAACGAGCAGTCTGCAGAGAAGCAACCAATCGCGGACAGCCATGATGTGTAAGCCCACACTATTCCTACGAAGTGCCAGATGCTGCTCATGTACCGATGCTTTCGACGTACTGATCCAACGCTGAACCTCATGTAGATTCCCTTCAAACACAGGGCTATACAGTCACCCAAAGCCGATGAGCTTCCGTCGTCCCGTGATAAAATCGTGGACATGCTTCTGAACCTTTTCGAATCGCACAAAGTTGCAGCTCTCGCTTTCGAGATGATTGAACAGCGATGCCAAACGGACGAACTGACCGGTGCAGTTACGGTTCGGGCAATGATACAGCTTCTCGCTATGGACCGGCGAGCTCAAATGCTGGTTCAACCTTTGAAGATCTCGAAACTCTCGGTGGCAGAGGTAGCACTCATAGTTGAAGCCGTTCCAAGTCGCACCGGTTGCGATATTCTGTGTATCAGAATCGGAGTAGGTAAGTAGCTTGTTCGTTATCAAACCACCACGGTCCCGCTGACTGATGGCCTGGAATATCGTTCGATGATTGAGATTTCTAGCTCGCGGACATGAGCCAGCCTCGAGGTGGTGTGAAAGCCCGCTAGCCGAGGTCAAGGCAGTCTTGCAGAAGGGACATGCAACATTCCTGCCGCGATGGGTGCTCGAGTTCAGATGCTTGTGACAATTAGTAATGCCTGACTTGAAGGTACAGACCAACCGCATAGTGACTGCAAACGACGTACCATTCTCAATTCGTTCTCGTTTCGGAATGACTTGGCGCAGTCGCGGCAGTGGTATTGTTTGTAATGATCCAGAGCGCTCATGTGCTGATTGGCGGACGATTCCGAACGAAATCTCCTGTCACAGGTCTCACACTCGAACTGTGGCTCCCAGTGTCCCGTGTCGTCCATGTGCTGCTCTACCGAGCGCTGGGTATGAAACCTCTTGTCGCACGTCTCGCACTCGAATTGAGGCTCCCAGTGTCCCGTGTCGTCCATGTGTTGTTCTGCCGAGCGTTGAGTGAAGAACTCTCGATCGCATGCGTCACATCCAAATCTTGGACCCCAGTGGTCAAGCGCATCCATGTGTTGGATGGCGGCTTGCTGGCTGCCAAACTCGCGGTCGCACGTCTCGCATTCGTTGTCGTAGTACATATCAGAACGTCTGTTAACCGTCGAACATTCGAGGTTCAGTCAGACAAAGAACGGTGGTTTGATAGATTTCCCAGCGGTGAATATTCAGCCCGCGGGGCAGCTCGACATAAACGTGGCTGCCTCATCTCTCAGCGAGCGACTGGTGCGGGGCCGGTTTAGGTTGGTTGGTTGGTATTTCCTACTCGGTTTCAGCCGTTAGGCTATGCCCGGATAACAGGCGTGGCAGACAGCCGACGCGGTGCGGACGTGAATCTGCACCGCCCCACTTCACTCTCGAAAGAGCCATCTGTCCCCAGAGGCCTGCGGTGTCTGGCTTCTATCTACGACTATGTACATCTCGTCTCTAGAAGTGACGTGTTTGCCTGTGTTTATGTTCCTCGAATTTTCTTCCTGCGTGTATGCCATACTCGAAGCCTCGTGTGTGCAGCGTTGTTTTAAGGCTCGTAGAGGCACGGTTGCCTCGTGTTTTGCGACTGCAATACCTTCAGTCTCCCCCTAGCGTTCAGCTGTCGTGTGTGCTAGCTTGCCCTCGTGCCCCAGGGCCTGCAATGTGTTCTCCAAACTCCGGTATTCTTCAGTGTTGTGATGCCGTCCACTAGGTTCCTATGCGGCTGTGTTTTGTGGTGTGACCTGCCACCGGGCGCAGCGGCAGCAGCATTTCGTCGTAACGCAGCTCCACAAGAGCGATGCTCCGCTCGTGCGTGCCGTCGAGCCTACTGAGCATGAGAGCTCTCGCGCAAATCTCCTCAGACCTTGTCGGGTTGTGTCGAAGGGGCACCACTCCTTCAACACAAAGGGGCGACAGTGGACGAGGCTGTCTGATGATCTATGAGTGTATTGTGGCACCGATGGTAGCATGCCGGTTGTCTGTGAGGTGATTCGCGTGGGAGGTGATGCTGTTCAGCCCGAGGGCTCGTCGATGCGGGACGTCGCAGACATTGTCGGATGGTGATGGGCTTGCTTGCTAGCCCATCAGTGACTGCGTTGTGTGTATTGTGACCGTTATATTCAAGGAGTGTCTGGGCTCCGTCGTCGCGTCTTGCGTTGCTGTGTCGTGGCTAGATGGCTGCCGCTGCCTTTGGTGGACGTGTCATATTAAGTAGCTTGCTCGCGGATTTTGCTGTCTGTGCCCGCCAGGGCCGCAACAGCGGCTCTACAGATGTCAACCGACGCTGGGGGACGCGCGGTGGCCTGTAGAGACTGTTGCGGCCACTGGCAAGTGTATTTGATGCTTTTTGTGATGGTAATTCCAAAAATTGATTTCTCGCTGTTTGTCGTGTTTTTTCGCGGGGCCGGTTTATGCACTGTACCATCGCTTGCACTTGCCATCCCCGGCTCGCCGCGGCCCGTCGAGACCTTTATCCTAAACAGGGATGGTGTACACGATCCAAAACAAGGCTTGACACTTCTTGGGCCGAGCTTCCGGCATTAGCGTGGGATCGGTTGCGGCCGCTGCTGCTCACGCCATTCTTGAAGCCAGCAGCTATCAAATCAGACGGAGGTTGGACTAACATCCTATCGCTAGACTCTATAGTCATTCCGGCCGATTGTCGTGTGGCGTATCCGCGTACATGGTAGGCCTCAAGTGCGCGCCACCATGGCTGGGGCACGCACCCGCTAAGAGGTCTAGCTCCTTCGTTACACGACAGGGAAGCAATTGTTGGTGCATTTGCAGTGCACACAGTACTGGCTGGTAGATCGTTAAATGCTCACTCGTGCAGCAAGGTAACGCTTTCCCTCTTGCCTCCACCGCTCTCTTGCGAAGTTAAGCTGCTGCCTAATATGAGACGTCTATTCTGCTGCGAGTGGGTGCGCCACACTGCAAGCCGCTGCAAGCACAAGGCAACCTTCTCGTTCATCTTCATGAACTGGTAGTCGTAGCAATTCCAGATAAGCCATTCTAGTATCGCCATCTGATTGTGTCCACGCTTTTGATGCGAAGCATACGAGCTCAATCTCTAATCAAGTCGAACCATCATTTCATCGTCAACATTGACTCGAGACTAGCAAAGTTTACGACTTGCCGGTATGCCTCCGCTCAGTGTCGAGGCAACACTCTACCTCTTTCACCACATTATACTGCCTCCAGAGCTGCCACAGGAGAGCGATTGGAAGGCAGAGTATGAAGATGCCCTGCTCGACACGACGATAGAAGTCCTCCGCACGTTCGCCGAGACGGTACGGACAGAGCAACCACAAGTAGCTAGGTATGTGCATAGACGTCACCGTCTTCCAGAAAACTCCGTCGAGAGTACTCAGAAGGATTTCATACTACTTTCGTATCCAGCACCTATTCAGTGTAAGCCTTAAGAAGTACCTTCGCAGATTGTCAGCACCCGATCTGAGCAGTCCACAATAGTACATCAGCTGATATGCGATCTTGTCTTATAGTCACATAAATATCGTAGCATCTGCAGTTCAAAACTTGCGTCGCATTCGCGACACGTACGGATTTATCAATGATTCTCGACTCGCAGGCTTACTCCATGGTCTGGCCTCCAGTGAGACGTCAGGGACTATCCCCATTGAGATAAAGACACAGAACGCGGCGGTGATCGTCAGCAAACAAGAAGCCAGTACCGATGTCGTCTTCGAGGTGTTCGAGCTGTCACCGCCAAACGAGACCGTGATGCGAACAAAGGGTCGACTCAAGCGCTCCTTTCCGACTTTTGCCTATCGAATATTTCTCAAACAGTTCCAGGAGCGAGGTCTGATTGAAGCATTAGCACAAACGCTTGGAAGGATGAGCTGGGAAGAAGCTCTGGGCTTCCAGCCTCAGACAGACAAAAACCGGCAAGACCACCATGAGACTCGCGATACCACGCACCCAGGCTTGATCACTGATTTCCTCATACACTTCCTGTCCGTCATCGGCCAGCCCACTGACGTGCAGGGTGTTTGGAAAAATACTCGCGAAGATGTTCTATGCAAACACGGCTTCTTGCCATGGAGAAGGTCTGCTTTGTGGCTTCTTGTCCGCACAACTATGCAGCTTCAGATCGCTCGCACGTCGTCTGTGAGCGTGTACAAGGCTGTCATGGTGAACCTGTTAGCGAGGCTCCTCCAAAGTGTGAAAGCACATTACGAGATGACAGGTAACGTACTTTACAAGCGAGCGGGCCATACAAGCGAGCGGGCCACCCTACCAACTTTAATCACCTCTAAAGCTGCGCATCTCAACCACCTTAGAGTAAAATACATAGATATTAACATAGTAGATTAAGTAGTATCTTAAGTATCCTGTTTGCACGTACGTAAGTTGTGGCCAGTCCCTTTGCACCTGCTGCAGCGCGCCAGAGCCCGGTAGCTAAGGCCTAATCGCTTTCCCTCCTGACGCTCTTCTCGAGCAATCTGCTGGTCAGCCTCTCGCTGAGCGAGTATATCCTCGCCATCTCCCTTTGTTAACACTCCACGCTTCTGGATTCGCTTTTTCTTGCGCTGCTTTCGCTTTGACGCTGCCTCATTGGCTCTCTCAAGGCCGGCGATCCGATCGTGCATCAGCTCAGCCGAGAGCATCATTACCTCAGCCCCCTTCTTAAGCTGATCAATCGCCTCAATAATTGAAGCTGGTGATGAGCTCTTATGCCGTCGTACGCGATCACGTATCAACGATGATTGAGCCTCAAGCTCACGTACGTTGCTCGGCGTACGAGCCTCCCAGAGAGCCTCTGGTAGAGCAACTGGAGTAGGCGTACGTAGCTGCACGTCTAGCTTTGATAGGACAACGTCTGGCTGAAGAGGGACAAGGCCTGCGCCTTGAAAGGCTGAGCAGATATTAGCTGGTGTGAACGCTCGATCAAACGCTGCCTTGAACGCTGGCAGAAACTCGAGCTTAGTGATGTGGTTGATGTGGTGGCGGATTAGGCTCTCTACCTCACGACTGTACGCGCGCTTTAACGGCGAGAAGCAGCCAACATCAAGAGGCTGAAGTAGGTGGGATGAGTGAGGTGGCATACAGAGCGTGTAGATGTTGTTCTCCTCGCAGAACTCTTGAAACTCAAGCGAGTGGTGGCTCTCATGGCCATCAAGGACAAGCAGGCGACGCGCACCTACAACACGAGTCTTCGTGTAGGCGTTAAAGTGCTTTAGCCACTCAACTCCTAGCTCATTGTTCGTCCAGCCGTTGTCGCTTACGGCAATTACCCAGTCGCGTGGGATATCCTCCTCCTCGTACCAGGCAGACAGGTGATACTGGCCAGCAAAGACGAGGAATGGAGGGATTGTCCAGCCAGCAGCGTTGATCGCAGTGATCAACGTTACCCACTCGCGATTACCAGGCTGAACAGCTTTTGGCCTGCCTCTCCTCTCTGACCCTGTCACGACGAGCTGAGTCGTGATCTTGCCCATCATAAAGCCAGCCTCGTCAAAGTTGTAGACGTCCTCATCGCAGATGCCGTACTTGGCCTTAGTCTTCTCTAAGAGCTCAAACCACTTCCCTATTAATACAGGATCCTCACAAAGAGCTCTCTGCCTATCGTACGGCCGATTAAAACATGTCGTAAGACTGTCCGTACGCTTGACGAAGTTGCGCGGCCAGTGGACGCCAACCTGGCCTGCGCCACGTGCAGCCAGCAGCTTGTTGGCCATATCCTGTACAGCTGCGTACGTAGGCGCAAATCCACGCTGGTCAAGACCGAGTATATAGCTAGTAATCACCTCCTCTTCTCTCTGGGTGAGCTTCCTTGAGTTGGGCTGGCAATCAGGTCGGGCAGGTATACCGGCGCACCGGCGGTCGAGCGTCGTTCGAGAGACTTCGTACATCCGCGCAGCACCTCTATGAGACTGGATTTGGCCTTGACTAATAGCTGAGATTGCTAGCTGTACATCAGCCTCACAGGAAACGTTTTGGGCTTGATTTGGTGGAGCCATTGTTGATTAAAGTGTAAGAGGGGTGCAAAGTTGGTGGGGTGGCCCGCTCGCTTGTATGGCCCGCTCGCTTGTAAAGTACGTTAACGTAGTTTACAAGCGAGTCGCCCGTACAAGCGAGGCGCCCACCCCACCAACTTTGATCACCTACCTCGCCTTTGCGTACAATGCCTCAACCCCACCACATTGTATCACGCTCATCTGAAGCTGATATACAGCTAACTATCTTGTCTCTTAACAAGCATCAGATTAAGACTGTACGAGCAGCTGCTCAGGCCTTTGATGTCCCTCGTACGACGCTACGCGACCGACGCGCTGGCAAGCCTCCACGACGCGATTGCCAGTCCAACTCGAAGAAGCTCACCCAGCTAGAGGAGGAGGTAATTGTCAGCCATATACTAAGCCTAGATCAACGTGGATTTGCGCCTACGTACGCAGCTGTACGTGATATGGCTGATAAGCTGCTGGCTGCGCGCGGCGCAGGCCAGGTTGGCGTCCACTGGCCGCGCAACTTCGTTAAGCGTACAGACAGGCTCACAACACGTTTCAACCAAGCGTACGATAGGCAGAGAGCTCTATGTGAGGACCCTGTGTTAATTAGAGGCTGGTTTGAGCTCGTAGAGCAGACGAAGGCGAAGTACGGCATCTGCGATGAGGACGTCTACAACTTCGACGAGGCAGGCTTTATGATGGGCAAGATCAAGACCCAGCTCGTCGTGACAGGGTCAGAGAGGAGAGGCAGGCCAAAGGCTATCCAGCCTGGCGACCGTGAGTGGGTGACAGCGATAGCTGCGATTAACGCTGCTGGCTGGTTAGTCCCACCATTCCTCATCTTCGCTGGCCAGTATCACCTGTCTGCCTGGTATGAGGAGGCAGATATCCCACGCGACTGGGCGATCGCAGTTAGCGACAACGGATGGACAACCAACAAGCTAGGAGTTGAGTGGTTAAAGCACTTTATTAAGCATACAGAGGGGAAGGTTGTTGGAGCACGTCAGCTGCTTGTCCTTGATGGCCACGAGAGCCACCAGTCTCTTGAGTTTCAAGAGCTCTGCAAGGAGAACAATATCTACACGCTCTGTATGCCACCTCACTCATCTCACCTACTTCAGCCTCTTGACGTTGGCTGCTTCTCGCCGTTAAAGCGAGCGTACAGCCGTGAGATTGAGAGCCTGATCCGCCATCAGATTAACCACATCACTAAGCTCGAATTCCTGCCAGCGTTTAAGGCAGCCTTTGATCGCTCGTTCACCACAGCCAATATCTGCTCAGCTTTTCGAGGTGCAGGCCTTGTTCCTCTCCAGCCAGACGCTATCCTATCAAAGCTAGACGTGCAGCTGCGTACGCCTACTCCAGCTGCTCTACCAGAGGCTCTCTGGGAGGCTCGTACGCCGAGCAACGTACGTGAGCTTGAGGCTCAATCAACATTAATACGTGATCGCGTGCGACAGCACAAGAGCTCATCACCAGCTTCGATCATTGAGGCGATTAACCAGCTCAAGAAGGGGGGCTGAGGTGATGATGCTCTCAGCTGAGCTAATGCGTGATCGGATTGCCAGCCTTGAGAAGGCTAATGAGGCAGCCTCAGCGCGTAAACAGCGTAAGAAAAAGCGTTTACAGAAGCGAGGAGTCTTAACAAAGGGAGAGGGAGAGGATATACTCGCTCAACGTGAGGCTGATCAGCAGATTGCTCGTGAAGAGCGTCAAGAAGGAGAGCGATCAGGCCTTAGCCGCCAGGCTCAGGCGCGCTGCAGCAGGTGCAAAGAGACTGGGCACAACTCACGTACATGCAAAAAGAATACTTTATATACTGCTTAATCTACTCTATTAATATCTATTCATAATCTTAAAGGGTGGTTGAGTTGCATAGTTAGATAGGTGATCAAAGTTGGTGGGGTGGGCGCCTCGCTTGTACGGGCGACTCGCTTGTAAACTACGTTAAGCTTGCTCACAAAGTAGTTCTTCCAGCTTGTCCAAGGAACTCATGGCCAGTCCTGATCATGCTACAATTGTAACGCAGCTTCGATAATGTTATTCTCAATGCGGAAACCTTCGATGGGTAGTGTGTAGCGAATTGTCCAAAAGTAGGTTCCGGTGCCCGCAGTCCAAGCAGGGCCTAGCCGCGACAAGATGCCAAGTCGGTCGCGCGCAGCCTTACTCGAGTGCCTTCCTTGTGCAGCAGAATTCAGCTCATGATGCGTCCTGTTTCGTTGTAAGGTACAGTCGCAGTCTCGTCCTTATTGCGCGGCCCCGCGAGCAGCCAGATCAGCCCCACCTTCCTTTCCCAGCCTAGTGTCGGTCGACAAAATCTTCCCTTACGCCTCCAGAGAAGAATGATGATGTCACCAGCCTGTTTTGCGCCAACGCGCAATGCGCCTTGCTCCGATCAATCGCTCAACCTGTCTCTCTTAACAGGAGCGGCAGTGCGTTAGCTAGGCAAATTGTGCCTTCATATGCTCAGCACCTGAACATCGCTGCCTGACCATGACCCGACACAAGATCCTGCTCAGCGGGTTCTAGGCTGCATAAGAATTCGACTCGGATACGCACGCTTTCTGCGTTGCTGCGTACTGCTGACAAGGGCCGGATCAAGCTGCGTAAGACAGTCATTGAACGGGATATCGAGAACCACCTCTGTAAAAAACAACGTGTGGTGATGAGACAAGAGTCATTTCCCTACGGCTGGCAGCCACGACTTGCACATAGGGCTCACGTATATGAAAACTTCATCTGTTTACCTTCGTAATCGAAGCATCTGGTTGTAAGGATGCAGAAACCTGTTGTACTCGCTCAACGACCTAACACGATTCAAAGACGGTGCTTCGTGGTACTCCACTCTGATCTCAAGCTTCGCGTTGGAACGGCTGTGCTACGAAAAGATGGCATTCTCCGACGGCAAGGATTGCATGGTAGTCCTCTCAAGAGTCATCCTCAACACTTTTGATCCCAACCATTCTGACAACATGAACGATCTAGATTTCAGAATGGTTCTTGCTATGCCTGGCCTACACGCACGTTCTTGGATGCACGCCTATACGCACGCCTCTCCCAACTTCGCCAGCCTTTCGATTACTCTGACTACCTGTTGATCGCGTCGGCTCTCGATGCCTTGGGATTGATCATCTGCGATACGCTCACATTCCACATGGGGACCATGGAAAATTACCAGCCGCCAGAGAGGCTCTCTAAGGTGGGTACAAAACGTGTTGACATACTGGGGTTACGTCCAAAATCTGAAGGGATGTAAGGATCCCACCATCTGACAGACCAACATGCAATTGGCTGCCAAAAGTGACCAGGGAAGTGAACCGTAGATATGTGCCGGATGCAAGCCCTGTGCCTTGGGAGCTTCCGGGGAGACACCCCAGGAGGATGTGATGCGAAAACAACCAGCGAGGGTTTGGGGACTCTATGATCTCTTGTATTCTAGAAGTCTGTCTGTTGTCTTTTCTTCTTCTAGCATCCTGGGTGTGTGGCATAGCGATGGATGACTGCCATGTTTGGTCTGTACACGTGAACTGACGTAGTCTTTGGACATAGACGCACATCAATCTAGTGCCGCAACAGACCCTCAGTTCCTGAATGATATACTGGCGGGGATGCTTCCGAATTTGCGCTTCAATATCCGTGTCTGCTTCTGTAGCTGTTAGAGGTAGATCGAGTACCGTAAGTTCGATACACTTTCGCAAATTGAAGGAATGTCAGCGCATTCATCCTTGGGGCTGCATGGTAATATATTGGCAACATCCAGACGTGTAAAATTCCATCAGCAATATGATCCTCTCGACAGGGACCACCAAGCGCGATATCCGAAACGGAATTGACGACATGGATCGAGGTCCTCCAAGCACTCCCTCCAACATCTTTGAGCTCCAAAGCCTCTGACGACTTGAAGAATTCGAATTCCAGAATGGTCTTGATAAGCACGTTCGTCACTGCACGCATGTACACACGCGTATTCTAATGTCACCAGCGACTAGACTATTCCAGCTACCTGCGAGTCGCGTCGGTCCTCAATCTGCGATATGCTCACGTTTCAGATTGTGGTTATACAGGGCAACTAGAGGCTGTCTAAAGTGGGTGCAGAACGCTCGGAAATTCTGGGCCTGTTTCTATAGTGGTTAGCGGAGAAGCTGATTTGTCTATTCTACAGTTTTTTCCAGCATGCTGAAGCTAGCCTTGATCATCATCGTTGCCGCTTTTGGTAACTTTTGGAAGCAACATCGCATCGTGCAGTAGTTTTACCACTTCCACATCATCTCTGGAGGAAGCTAAGTGAAGCGCAGTGTCCCCGTCAATGTCTGTAGCAGTGATATCTGCCCCCTTGTCGAGTAGCAGCTCCACCATCTCCTTCATGCCACTGTATGACGCTAAGTGGAGCGCGGTACTCTCGTCCTTGTCTGTGTAACGGGCTAGAGCCCGGATACTATAGTAATCCTCGGTGGAACCTTCGGAGCATCCTCGGCACTCTAGAAGCTTCGAGATGCCACGTGAACGACAAGTTAAACGTATATAGATATCGTAGCACTGAAGACAGGCTTTCTTCTTCATCGAATACAATCCTGTTACCAGGCATCGGCATACTTTGCGCAGCCCCTTACACTAGCCATCTTGACTCTGGTAGGGAAGAACTCGCAGCCTCGTGGCTTGGAGCAAGGATGATTTTTCTGTGAATATGCTGCAAGTAATGTGCGCTCTCCTCAAGTTCGGTGGCTATCTTGGGTTGCTAAATGTCATTACAAGTTATTTAACAGTAGAGAAGACCCTGAAAGTGGACGATGTGGTGCAACGTTCTATTTCTATAACTTTACCCTACTGCTGACTACAACCGATCCGGCTGAGGATGTGATGATGATCATAAGCATATGCCTCGGCTTCTCCAGTGCTTCTCACCAAGCCTAGCGATGACTGTTCTACACTCTCACAGTCAATTTTGACCTTGCATATGAACGGGCGGTCATTTGCTTACGCGCCGTCATTTGCTTACGTGCAGCGACTGTTTGATCAGTGGTCATTATGATCACGATTTTATCGCGGAGCAGAGCCCACAATCCTGCTTTGTCAAGCTCTACGAAGTTTTGATCACTGCATCTACTCCTGACTATCCTCAACCTGTCTACCACCTACACAAGGGCGATTCAAGCACTTTGGTTGACTTCTTGTGGACAAAGACTAGATTTAATCCTCGAGATTTCTATAGAAGTGTACAAAAACTAACTTACTATTCCGCTCTCATTAGCTAACTTGACATGGGTTCATTGAGTGATTCATGGCGTGAAGAGGGAGGTTAGGGTTCATGTAAGATTTTTTTACCGCCTACAGTTCTCAGCGATTGCGCTTCCATCCCTGCAAGCAGTATTCTAGAGACTGGTCCTCGTTAGATGAACAGTTGATCAGTCACATCGGCTATTTTCCAGCAAACATCAAGCGCTAAGCCATATGCAGAGGGTGAGACTGTTCAGAGTTATTGTTCAGCTGCGTGCAGGCGGGAAACCGCAATCGCTAAGGGCTGTACACAAACTAGTGCTCCAGAACGAAATCCCATGGCACTCTCGAACCGGATTGTTTCTACTCCTAACGAGATTTCTACCGCACGGGCCACTTTTCTTGTAGTCTCTGCTGGGAGCCATCTATCTTGGTATTCTTCACAGACATTCTTCTACAGATTACTACTAAAAATCGCTATCGTTAACCAAAGTTTTGTCTGAACCACTCTCTGAATCAGATTCTGACAACTTGTATTCCTCCGAAGTTTCGTCTGAACAGCTTTCCTGATCAGAGTCCAGCAAGTTGTCTTCCTCGAAAGATATATCCTCGAAAGATATATCCTGAAGCTGGTGTCCCGTGTGTATGGCTGCTGCTCCAGCACCACCAAACCATAGGTCTAGGAGCACGAACTGTAGTTCCTCTCTATCGTCCCACTCTGCCTTTGGCGTCACGTCTTTGTGACCGTCCAACTTGTCATGAACCCATTTCAGTACGCCCGCTGGTCTATGGTCCGAACCTTTCTCACCCTCATAATCAACATAATTGATGCGTTCAATCTTGCGTTCCCTCTCCGTCCAGTTGCTCACGCTGAAATCCAATTTCCTTTTTTCGAAGTAATCTTTCACACCCTCGGGTATGTCTTGGGCATCTTCGCATTGAGCTTGCAAGGCTGAAAGGTAGATGTGTTCAAAGTCAACCATTTTGACTTTCTTGTCGCTTCCACATCTGAGGTTTCCTTTGTTTCTAGGGAATTTTCGGAATACCCACCCTCTCTTTCTATGTTTCGTTTTTCCTCTGAAGGAATTTTTGTGTTTATATTTATCTTCGGAGATATCCATCTTGTAGCTGATGTGATCTTCTGCCGTGTCGTGATACAAATGAGCTGCAAAAATGCCTCCAACGAATGACATTAGATGAGTGGCGTAGAATTTCAACACCGCATGTAGAATGCTTTCGTTCGGTGGCAGGAGCATTAGTTGTACTTTGGTACCATCTTGCAAAGTTCCCTGGAGCATCTGGAAGTCGAAACCGGGGTAAACAAGGGCCGGCTCCTTTGTCTTTCTGTTTTTTCTTTTCCATGTCTTCTTTGTCCTCCCCGATCTGGTTTTCAAAATTTTTCCAGGGAAGAAGTTGTCGACGATGTATTGTATACGATCCTCTTTCGTGGTACAGCCTTCCGTCTTCCAATCGTCTGGTATCTTGAACGTCCTCAGCCTCCTTAAGAGATACTTCCAGAAAAGTGCCACGGGTAATCGTTTCTTTTCCCACTCTTGCCTCTGATTCTTGATCTGTTCTCTACACTTCCGTTTAGGCAACGGTTTCCGTGGCTCCAGCAGATCACGCGTGCAGCTCTCGAATGTCCTATGAAGACGAACAAATGATCCCCTCCCATCTCGGCTGTCATAGTACCACAATTCATCTTCTTCGAGTTCATACGATCTGCTATACTGATTCTGAAAATTTCTTTCCATTCTGTACGCATCTGTCAAACCCGAAGCGAAGCTTTTCGCAAACTTGGCACAGTCTCTGTCGCTGCCAAATCGAACATTGATGTATGCTTCCAGATTTTCTGGGCGTATAAACAACTCCCGTGCCATGCAAAAAAGCGTTTCGGCTGGCAAGACCGCACTTTTGCATTCAAGAATATCGTCGAAAATTCCCGAGATACCATTTCTCCAGGTGATACCAGCAATGCGGAGCAAATGCATGATATCCATTATGGCATCTGGATTGCGGGGTAGATAGACGTCGAAGTCGGAGTCGGGACCAATTCCTTTTCCGGGAAAGAAAGCCTCAACAGATTGGCCTCCACTGATAGCGCCTCTGTGATCAGCCAGCACAGCAAGCGTAGAGATTGGGTGTCGGTACAGCTTCCTCAAGGGAGGAAGGGGATCGAAATTGGGCATATTGGGTACCGAGGTTGATCCGGTGCCCGTCGTGTATCGATGTAAGTTTGCGAGGGGGAGGATATCATCGCAATGCACAGTTGCATGAGCAAGATATACGATTCCTGCCTCACGATAGACACAAGATACAATAAAGCTGCTCAGTGTTATAGGTTGGGCCTAGAGCTTTCCAGGACACATGCTAATCGATCATGGGTAGAAACAGGAACAACAGGAGAGAGCCTTTCGCAGGGCTTATGGCTGCTTGGTCATCTAGATTTGTCGGCTGAGGCAAGCACCATCATCCACGTCACCGAATTATTATGTTTTTGATGTCCCTGAGCTTGCTCATCGGGACACTGATTATCACTATACACGATTTCCAGACGAACAGGTATCCACACTCAGAGGGAAGATGCTGACTCAAACGAGTCTCATCAAAACAAACAGTCGCTAGCGATTATGGCCTCACCCTTACAAGCTGCTGCGCTGTGGTTCTAAACAGTCTCACCCTCTGTATATGGCTTAGTGCTACACGTTTTCTGCAAAACAGTCAATATGGTCCGTGAGTCGTCGAACTAACGATGACTGATTTTGTGGAATACTGCAAGCAGAGGTGAAGCTGCCATCGCTACCCACTGTACACTCTCATGCACTTGCAGCTTCCGCTTTGCGCACGCGGCTTAGTTGTCATCCCACACAGGACATGGACCCGCCTGGTATACGCTTGTCCGGAAAGAACGTAGACTCTGTTAGCATCACACTTTGATTGGTCTAAGCGTCTGACAGAGGATCGACCCATGGCATCACTGACAGAAACTAGCACACTTTGGGTAGGATTACCATCAAACGAGAGAAGCTTGGCGTGGGATCAAAGGTCGCCTGCTTACAGCAACCGGAAGCTGCAAGTGCATGAGAGTGTACGACCACTCCATGTTACTGTAGTGTTTGTCTCGCCAAGTCGCTTTTGCTTCCGGTAAGAAGATGATATACATGCTTCGTGTTGCTGACCGAAAGGAAACCAGATTCATCGTCCTGACTTTCACTTGCTGATCACCCTGTCCTTTCTCATACCGCTTACCCTGCGAGTTTTGGCACTACAAGATTTCTGTAAGCAGACGACCTGGCCCTAAAAGCGACCGATCTTGTCAGCAATGTAAGGCGCGGCGTGGACGACGCGCTTCGTCCCCTTCATCTTTGCCTGCATCTACTTTGCCTCCTCTCGAAGCTTGTTCATGTCAGCTTGTTGGTGTTGTATTTGCTCTAGGCCCGATTTGGCTGTGTAAGCTTATCGAACTAACCACCAGGAGGATGTGGGAGAGAAGAAATTGGACCGAAGCGAAACAAAGGGAATGGTATCCGCGAGCCTGTATCGATGGGAACAAAGGAACTCTGTAAGCTACGAGTGAGCCGAGGATCGCTCTTCGGAGTGCATAGACTCATGTTTACAAGGGTCATATAATGATATAGGCAGGAACATCTTGTTATCAAGTTGTACACTCTCATGCACTTGCAGTTTCCGGTTCGTGTGAGCAGGCGATCTTTGATCCCACGCCAAGGCTAACTGATGACTTTACCCCGATAGTGCTAGTTCCTGTCAGTAATGCCGTGAGTCAATCGTCTGCCAAAATGTGCGGACCAATCAAAGTCTAACGTTTGCGGAGCCCAGCCCCTCCTAGACAAGCGCATACTAGGTGAGTCAATGTGCCGCGTGAGATGGAAGACGGGCGGCGTGCAAAAAACGGAAACTGCAAGTGCATGTGAGTGTACCTGCAAGATTCTAGGGCAAGCAAATTGACTGAAAGGTTGCATTGACCACCACAGAGTGTGGTCGCTGTCGTGGTCACCGAGAACTTTCCCAGGTTGTGATGATGACTGAATATCGAATCAGATGCGCGAAGCACCAAGATGAAGAAAGCGAGCGTTAGGTGAAGTAAGTGCCTTGCTAGTTCATGCTGATTCCAATGAGTGCTGTGACGCATGAACATACACAGTCAACGATGCCAATGATTCAACGAGCACAAGCCTAAGCCTATTGTTCCGAATGCATCCTCCTCGGCTAGCAAGGAACGAATAGCCTGAGGGTGCATTGATACGTAGGAATGTTAGACATTCACTGCACATGACAATTCATTGTGGTGAGACATTACAGAAGCTTAGCACAGATGTAGAGACTTCTGTACATAAGAAGCATTGAAATCGTATGTTTACGATACTTTACACCCACATCTGGTTGTCGAAGGACAGGCCCGTTGCATCTCTGCCTTGCTAGATAACAGGGCCATCAGTGATCGGATCACCGCCAGGACATTGCCCTCATCGGCGTTTTCATCCATGGCAGAATCTGTGGCAAGAGCGAAGAAGAAGCCAGTCGTGTGCGTCTTGTACGTATATCATGCCCCTACCAAACGCCATACTTACCATGCAGCTGCGGCGCATCAGAGGGTAATTCTTCGCTACACACCGAGGCAGCTCGCTCCCTTGCAGGCGCACTGCACGAAGCCGGCGTGAATCTGGTCTACGGCGGTGGAACTGTTGGCTTGATGGGTGAGATTGCGCGTACTCTTGTTGCTCTTGCGGGACCCGATAGTGTCCACGGCATCATTCCGGAGTTTCTTGTGAAGTCCGAGAACAACGATCCCTTCTCGCCGTTGGGCCATTGCATCACCGAATCAATCTACGGCCGCACAACCGTCGTGAAGGATATGCACACCCGCAAGAGTCGCATGATCAAAGAGGTGATGGAAGGCGGACCGGGCGGAGGCTTTGTCGCCCTCTCAGGCGGTTTCGGCACACTCGAGGAGCTCATAGAGATCACAACATGGAAGCAACTGAACCTTCATCACTTTCCAATCGTGGTGTACAATGTTGGAGATTATTGGAAATCGCTCAAGGAATGGATACATACGGCTGTAGGCATGACGTTTGTGAAAAAGGAAAATGCCGATATCATCCGCGTGGCGAACGATGCTGAGGAGGTGATGAGGGTTTTGGCGTCTCATGAGGATCTGGCGTGGGTCATGAGCAAGTTGTGACACACTGAGAAGGTACCCTGGGAGTGCAAGGGATGAACAAAAAATTGGACTCTCATGCTAGTTAGATGATCCTCTCTTAGTTTCATGATGCACTTGCCACTCTGTGAGAATTGTCCCCGTTCTGAGTTGGGAAGTGGGGGCGATGGCTTGATTAACACGGGAAGAAGCGGCTCGGTCAAAGTCGTGCCTGCGTATGCGGCGGCGCATCGGTATAGGAGTTGAGGCATTCCATGACTCTGCCGGCCACACCGGCCCTTTTGGCACGACGCTGCTGGTGTGCGCGTCTACACGATGGAATAGGCAGTCAGGTCAAGGTTCTGTGGTTAGGATGGGACGCGACTATTGTAGCAATCGGAGTGCTCAATGTAGCGACTTTGTGCACTACAACGACTCGCTGCGACCAAAACCTGAATGTACCCGAAATTACCGATCTGATCGCATCTCGTTCCTGCAATATATCACGCGCCTCGCATCTGGAAACTACAGCACTGGAGCCACGCATCTGCGTCGGTTGTGTCATCTACTGCGTCCGTTATGCCGCGGTACCAGTGTTCATTCCCGTACGGAAGCACACGGCTAAAACCATTCTCCCACACGAACCGGACCTGCGCTTGCGCTGCGCAGTGCGCGCAGATGCCGCGGTCGATGCCGCAACCACAACTTGCCGTTCCAGAGAACAGACCATGCCGGAGAGACCGAAAGATCCAGCTCACCACATACTGTCTGTCTCCCACTTGGAAAGTGTGTATAGAGGGCGCCATGCGGCGGCCGACAAAGTGCAGGGCAGCTGCGTCCAGTCGCGCGAACGCGATCCTGCGTGTCGGCTCGGTCCACACATGTCGCCCCGGATGACGGACCACAACCACCAAGTAGGCCTGACGCAGATCCTCTGGCGCGAAATGGGTTCGCGATCGCGTACAACCCGCATCCACGCACGGTGGGACGCGGCCACTTTCTCGTGTCCACCACCAACGTTCCCTGGCATTTGGTTCGAAATGACAAGTCAGGGAGACCGCGTTCGATGACAGGACTGCCGCGTTAGCCGGATAGCGCAAGCTATGTGCCTCATCTACTCACTATCTATATGTCGACAGGCAAACGCCAACTCTGCCACGCTCCATGTCCCATGACCAAATGTACTACCAAGAGTCTGCGTAGTCAACCATTCATGTAGCCAGAGTCGCGTGCCTTGTCGCCATGCTCGACAGGTTGCACTTATACTGACCCAGTCTCGAAGCGTTGCATCTGCTCCCAGGGCCGCAGCTATGGTCAAGCAGAGCTCCGATGGCAGCCTGTCAAACATGTGCCAGGGGATTACAACCTTGTACGCGATCAATGGCCTGCGAGCTGCTTGGTATCCAGAGGTGTGGGTTTCGTTGTGTTGTTGGTTGATCATGAATAGGCACTTTCTCATCAGGACTTGTATGCCATGAGCCCACATTGCGAATGGAATAGCAGAAAGCTTCATTCACAGCGTGTAGAATGCATGACGCCAACATATGTCATGTGTTTGGGAAGCATGAGAGAAATTGTCCGGGAGTGAGGCGCACGAAGAAAGCGCTGGTCAAGACACGGAAATCCTAGCCTTCGACTTCAAATCTGCGTCAGCCTCATCGTCGTATTACAGAGCACACAAAGAGCGTATACTGCCTAATGTTGCTAAAGATGGTTCTCTCGCCCTTAGGTGACGGTTGAGGACCCCTGGTCGTAAGCTTCTTACATCATGACGGTCATCGTATCATTAGCGGTACCACGGTCATCATGGTTTACAATGACACCAAAACGCTTACATCGCGCGACCCAAACAAGTATGCGTGGCATCAGCTACAACCCACCATCCTTCTACACAGCCCATACACAGCGGATGGCTCTCACACGTATCTTGAAGACATATACCTTGTAACATATATTCATACAGGGGAACCTGCCACGTGTACTGGGATCGCTGAGGAGGTGATCCTCGCCAGCGCCGCAAAATAATAGCTTGTTTGTCTCGAGATGTCGACAATGCTGTCGTGTCAAGACATAGCACAGAGGGAGTTCTTGCAACCTCCCGGCCTGCGGAGTGGGTTCAATCACCTGTATCGACAGTCGCTGGTAGCTTCTGAAAGCGAGAGTGATCTGAACTTGGAAACCCCGTGTTTCCCCAAGTTGTGCGGAAAGAATGTTCTGCTTGTCAGCGACACAGAGGACGCTGACGAAGTCAAAGTGCTCGAGGAGAAAGTCAAGAGGGATTTGGGAGGAGACGGCGAATGCCTGCTGTGTCATGCGCCTAGTATGCAGGTCAAACAAGTGTACAATGAGCAGGGTGTCAAAGTGCTAGCCAATCGTATAGAGACGATGATCAATTCCGTGGATCCGAATCAAGAGCTGATCCAGACTGGAGACATCGGAACCATCGTCATCGGGGCCATCCAAGGCTATGTGCGCACGTCGAAAAGGGACGGCTCCGGCGCCGCGTTCGAGCTAGTGACGCTCTACAACGCCACGACGGAGGAGATCATACAGGGTGTGTCGAGGGGTGTTCCTCTACAAGCAGAGTACCTGAGGGAAGCAAGGGAAGGAAATACTACCTACGGTGTGGCTCTTGAGCCCATTTTCATTAGAGCGGCTCGAAAGCGATTCGGTTGCGACTTCAATATAGTCAACGAATGGTGCTGGGTTGTTGGCGGGCAATCGCGATATGACCGCCTGCAAGCGGTTGCTAAGGATCTCAAGTCCATTCTTGCTTGATGTCTTGCATAGGATGTGTTCTGGTGCACCTGTAGATAGTGTAGGACAGGAAGCGAAGCACGGTGTAGTCTAGTTCGATGAATTGAAGATTTGCGGTCCTTCATTGCTTAACCTCCCTCTCACAGAGAGCATAACTATGAATTTCACGCAGACCTTAAATGTGTAACTGTCTTGTTCAGACTACAGAGTAATTTTACGCGATGATTGGTCACTTACTAGTGTATACATTTCAGTGTAGGGTATCGGTGCCTTACCGTCGCCCTCTACTGTTAATTGTCTGAGTCGGGACAAAGCATAGCTCTGCAAAGCTATGTCACGCGTTCTTTCGGAATTCAGAGCCCTGACTCTGCACGTAGCTTACGCAGCAGCGTAGTGGATTTTTTGCCGTACAGTTTTTGAATCACATCCAAGGAGTCCAGCTCGAATAGCGTCGGATCGGTTTTCAGAACGATGTCGCCTCCCCAGCGCCCGCCTGGGCCCCAAAGAAATGAGTATCGCATTTGATGATACTGGAGGACAAGGCCCTATCAGGAGCCTACTAGAACATAGCTTTGAGACTGCTCATACAATGCTACTTACGCAGAGACCAAATTATTTCACAACTATCATGACAACCGAATCCGCTGTCACTCTAGCTCCCACTCTAAGCAAGATCTCGTCTTCATCACCCTACACCAAGCTGTACCTGCAATTTCTCGGAAACTTATCGTCTTCCCGCTGCCTCGTCTCAATCCATAGCTTAGAGCCACGCTTGTCCCCAAATTCAATCCAGTACTTCTTGCCAAACATGAACTTTTTCTGGTCGTCCATACACGTGCTGTTGTCGACAACTTCGTGAAACTTGCTGACGCACATATCATTGCTGATATCGACTGGGCCGAAACCCGCATCATCTACCCATCGTATCTTATAGATCCAACTGATGGGACAATCGTATGTGTCTTTGAGCGTAATCGTCGCAACGAGATCGACCCTGTCTTCGAGACGAATGCCATTGTGAACGTAATTGTTGCAGTACTGAGCAACCCCCTGCAAGTAAGTTTCTTCTGTTGGTTGATGCCCACCGAAATAGCACAATGGGTTCACATCACGAAGGCTTAGCGAAGGCATAGTAGAAAGTGGCTGAGTAGGTATGGATGCGCCGGTAGCCAGGAGCATACTAAGAACGATAGCCGCGTGCATCATAGCAGTGGTAGAGACGAGCGAGACGAACTCGAAAGCGGATCTTTTGGACTAATGGGAAGCTGCGCAACGAAATATGAATAACCCCGAAGCGAGAACGTGTACACTTTGCTCATTCAGAGTCAGCCATTACATTGTGAGGCATGGTTTCTAGGGTGAAAGGCATTTAGAATATCCGTTCGTGCGTAGTCTACTTGCATGGCATGTGCGTGTGTCAGACATACACTCTCATGCACTTGCAGCTTCCGCTTTGCGCACGCGGCTCAGTTGTCATCCCACACAGGACATGGACCCACCTGGTATACGCTTGTCCGGAAAGAACGTAGACTCTGTTAGCATCACACTTTGATTGGTCTAAGCGTCTGACAGAGGATCGACCCATGGCATCACTGACAGAAACTAGCACTCTTTGGGTAGGATTACCATTAAACGAGAGAAGCTTGGCGTGGAATCAAAGATCGCCTGCTTACAGCAACCGGAAGCTGCAAGTGCATGAGAGTGTACCAGCTCAATGAGTTTGGCTGTGAATTCCTCGCGAGTCAAAATTATGGACCTTGGGGTCCCATGCGATAGTACACTGACACGCTCAGTGTTGCACCAACGCCGCTTGAGTTCGACGAGATGGATGACCCAACATGCGCTTCCAGTAAATGATACGATATGGGACGGAATGTTCTCTGACCTGCATTGCGTGGAGGGCGATCTGTATGAGTCAGTAAGCACTCACCGAGATTGTGAGGCATAGCCATCACGTGACCGCTTGCTCGTAAGCTGCTTATACCTGCTGATCGGGGCCTGCCATGCACGAATCGGCTACAATCTTTGGTGCTTGGCAGTTAGACTGTCGAGCTCCCTAGTATAGTACCCTAAGGTCATATGTCAAGTGTACTATTTGATCAATATTCCCTTCGTGGTACCGGTCCTGAGCATTGTCCCGTCCACCACACACTGCGTACCCAAATACGAAAGTTATCGCAAACAATAGGTATATAGATCCTCTGTACAATCTTCCCATACATTGCGATCGTCATTCCCCTGGCGGCGGCCACACTTTCCCCAAAGTGTAGGTT
The DNA here is from genome assembly GCA_004936725.1 of Alternaria brassicae. Taxonomy (NCBI): domain Eukaryota; kingdom Fungi; phylum Ascomycota; class Dothideomycetes; order Pleosporales; family Pleosporaceae; genus Alternaria; species Alternaria brassicae. Next base: position 378,973 of record SMOM01000011.1, read on the forward strand.
ACCAAAACTATAACAAGCCAGTTGAATACAATCGCACTAGCTATTACGACAGAAGTTTCGATTGCGAGGTGGACGATATGCCATCGAAAGCCTTGGTCCAACACCACCTCTCCACCTAGCAAAAGCAGTCTTGTCAAGGGCATTGCGACAGCGACAAGACGATACCAGGACACCATATAAGGGGATGTGTACTCGAAGTGGATTTTTGCACGGTTTGCGAGAGCCACTTCCACAGCCTTAATAATGTGGGAAATATGAACGAGCACAGCACTTTCGTTGTCTTTGTGCTGACCGATATGGAAACCACACAAAACCTCACATCGAACCTGCTGTGGAGTGCTACGGCTGCTACCGGAAGTTCAAGGAATTTGCGGATATGATAGCTCAACTGGAGACATGGTCCTACCCATCAAAATCGACTCCGCAACACTTGGACATGATGGCAGAACAATGCTATCAGGCGAGCAAATACATCAACAAGAAATTCCGTGCGGATATGCAGGCGGGAGAGAATCTCAGGGAGCTCTATACTGATGAGATACTGCCCTTCGAGTGTTGGGAATGCACATCCCAATTGCGTTGGAACGCTCGCACAACCACTTTCGAAGCCACCTTCGGGTAGTTCTAACCGGTCTGCACGGTTTCTCTTCGTGACTCATCAGTTCAGCATCGCCTAGGAGGGCCTTATATCCTGTATGGGAAGAGTACCGACCATCCTCCGTCCGCTGAGTGACGTCACCTCCTCGCGCTCGGGTCCATGTTCTAAGGCGATTGCTCATGGGCATATTCACGGTGCCTTAGGAGGACAGGAGTGTCGAAGTTCAACAAGGGCAAAGCTGAGAAGGGACGTGCTCTACCATAATCAAACCTTCATGGGACCGTAGCCTCGATAGCTTCGTGGCATGCGCTTAGTCTCGATGACGCTTACCTCAGACATTTGACGTTATGGTGAGCACGACGATCAGCAGTTCATGTGCAAATATCCATGGCTGAGCCTCACACGATCGATTTGATGTGTTGTGATAGTGGTCCGTCTCTTCCAAGCCGTGAGTCTCTCTTACCACGTCAGACTGTTTCACTAAACGACATCTCATCCAGTAAGACTAGCCCTTCCCCCGATTGCTATGAAGAGGCAGTCGATCTGATTACAGAACTAGAAGTTGATAGTTCTCATCAACCTATGGGCGAGCCTCTCCCGATCTAGTGCACAATAAAATATGCTTTTGTAATTTGATCATTATCCTTGCGCTCCTATTTGCTATTACCAGCCTATTGGGTTATTCGTCGCGTATGGAGGAAAGTTAAAAGCCTAGTGCAAAACTAATGGCATCTTCCATGCTCGTGCATGATCACTGGACACCAAGGACAAACTTGTTTCAATATGGTGTTGGTTGGTCTGTAACCTTATCGTACTCTGGAGAAATGACTAAACTAACTAACGGTAACTCCACGGTGTAGAAAAGAAAAAGGACTGTCCCACAGAACAGTCCTTCTCCACCACGAATGCAATGAATATAGGGCCTATTACTCTACCGTCTATCCTCGCTTGTACTTGGATCCATCTTCACAGCTCAAAGGTGGGTCGGTAACGCCACTTGACCCTCAGGATCAAGTTTGATCCGCTCTCGCTTATGCAGCACTATAGACCGCTAACGCCAGTCGTCGTTTGACATTACAGATCCCTGGATTTTGTACAAGGCGGAGGCTATCTCACTAAGCAGCGGCAACGTATCAACGAATGCGAAGTAATAATGACAATCGTGTTGTACTATGCTTACTGGTAGAGCAGTTTTCAATCTCTGGGATCTGCCTGCTATGTCGACTGGGTAGGTCTCTCACTATCTCGATACACTTGGTCTAGGAAGAAACTGCTTTGCTGGTTGTAGTATATCGCACAAGGATGTTCGAGTCTGGTTGGACCTCCTATTAGTCGCGAGGAATTGCATGTCGGACCCGCTCCGTAGGTAGTAGAAGTCAGGTCCTAGTACTCCACCGTCCATCCCCTCTCGTATGTGTATATATCACCATCACAGCTTATGGGCGGGTCCCCCGATCGCGCGTCGCGCTTGGAGTCCTGTACACAAGTATCGCCACATTCGATTGTGAGAGGGCTATCAACATCATTACCCTCGACGATGCAATCATCCGTATGGTACTTTGGAATACTCAGGTTCAATGTTACATTCCCTAGACCGGGAAAGCTTTGGCCTTCACGTGTTACTGCTCCAGTGGTATTGAGAAAGTCGAACGCCGCATAGTCGCAGGGATCAACCGCGATAACTTTTGGACCGGCCCACACCCACCACGCATGCGCTTTATTTGCTTTGCCATGGAGGATCTCTCTGGAAAAATCTGACGACTCACACTCCTGGTAACATCTCAACAACTGGTAAGAGCTTGTTATGCAATCACATGCTTATATATAGTGGAGGCTTTGCCATCACCGCCGCCAGCAAAGACAGTAGAACATAGATAGCTTGAGCGATGCCCCCTCTGGCCATGTCAGCGTGTGCAGTGGTTTGATGAGGAATCTAGCGTGTGCCAAGAGAAGCTCAGAATCACAGTCCCACCAGTACGGTAGAGAGAAAGAGCGTGGGTTTTTATAAAGCTCCTTGAGGGGTAGAGAAGCACGGTATATTCGATGGGAAGATGAAAACGGCTCACTAGATGATCGCGAGGATGGCTCCTTGTGCCAGGTGCTTAATATCATCGGTTGTGCACTTTCTGATGGACATATGGAAAATGATGACAGATAAGCAATAAGCACGTCTACGGGTCGGGGGAGTTTGACACCGCAACAACTTGCTAGTACGGCGATTTATGGTAGTGCCATAATGTGTGCGAGGTTCTGTAGATCTCTACCGGTTGGAGTCTAAATTGGTAGAAGCACTTGCTCAAAAACTCCAACCAATTAACATTGATGAGAGAAGGTTGAAATACTGCAACACACTATTGCTGTTCCCAGCCCTGTTCACCACCCAGCTTGCACCGATAGAGACCATCACCCCGGTTCATATGTGTAACGGTTTGGGCCTTGCCCAGATCCACTCTAGTACGAGTTAGGATAGCTCATGTACGGTCATCTATATATGTAGCTTAGCCCACCTCAGATAGTCAATTCAGCGCAGTCCTCCCCCTATCACACCGTCACAATATGTGCTGGCTCAGTAGAGTTCAAAATTGATAAATGTCTAAAACTTGGTCGTCCAGATACCTCGTAGATGACTGGCATGAGGCTTTACTACTAAGTAGTAGTGCTTTCCTAATCGTATGAGTAAGATGAGGCGAAGGCGTGCAAAAGCTATAGGGATTGGGACTCTCCATATGGCCGCTTCACGGGTCTGCAACTGACATGGGCAGCGCTTTGGAGCGGGATATGGTGGAAAGCTTCGTGCTGATTCAGATTGGCTAGCCTTACCTAGTTCTATGTGAGGTAGACAGCGTCCCATCGCGCCCGCCCTCTCATTTTTTCTAGCGTTTTCCTATCTCGATTCAGTTTTTCGTTCAGTTTCGCTTGCTTTTTTTCATCCTCATCAATTCCCTTTTGTAACTCAAGGCAAGTTTGGTTGAAGGACTCCCGAGACATGTCCAGACATTTTTTCCCCAAGCGTGTGCACTCGGCGCACTTCTGTTTCGAGTCAGCCACAACAAAACAGCTAATACCTTTCGAGTGACAGTGGTAACAGGGCGTTGCTGCAGGGTTGTTCCGCTCTGGGATCTTGCCGTAGAGGCGTAAGCGTCGTTCGGTCGACTTTGGCTTGTTGTTCTGGCGAATTGTTGTTGCGCTAGCAGTCGATGTAGCGACCGGTGTCATGATAAAGTTCATGTCGGCTCGCTCTCGGAGCGGAAGTAAACGCTCGATGGATTGGGCCATGGTTCAGTTGTGCGTTAAGAAGATGATGGTAATAGGACGGTGGTGGTTGGGCATTAAAGTTCGATAGCCCGATGTCATGACTTTGGAGAATCGTCGGAGTCTGATATATATTGCTACTTACCAAGTTCTTTAACCTGATCTCAACCGAGCAATTCATTGGAGGTCGCTGAGCGGTTCCTAGTCCATCGAGCATAAACTGCTCACCAGTGAGCGGTCATGTGATTGGGGCGTGGTTGCGACACGGGAGGCCTGTGTGCAGGGCCGCACGGACCTCCAAAACGCTTACTTCCCTGAGCATATGTCTAGTCTCAAGCACAAAAGCCTGACCGTAAGCAGTCACTTCATGAAGTTCACTGTTGTAGTAAGCATAGCGCGGAGGGGTCGCGCTCCCCAGCTTTGTCCATTTTCTAGACTAAGGTCCGTCCCCGAGTGAAGAGACACACTGTGTCGCGAGACAGGTTCACGGTTCGGACGCACGGAAATGCGTCTTTTCGAACCTGCTAAGACACAGCTGACACACGATAGTTCTCTAGCCATTGTTCTCTAGGTCGACTTCCCTCCGAGACGGATCGCTGTGGTGTCAGCTAAGCTATTAGCTATTTCGTCAACGTCATTAGTCAATTCTTGAGCAATTATCCCCTATACATTTGTGACGTTGGCTGCTCCTCAAGTATTCGGAGGTTCAAGGATTGAGCGTAATAGAGCAAGATAACATCTTCAGGGTTTAAGAGCTTTTTGACATCAGAGTGTGCATGCCGGGAGCCCCGTTGTGCGAAGCAGGAGATCTCTCGAAACGAGCCCAAGCTGGTGGGATACGCTGACGTCACTTGGCATGCATGAGCCTGCATTAGCGTACTTGTGACGTGCTGTAACCTATGGTAAAGAATACAGCGCTATACCCACTCCGTAGCATCTCAAAATAGATGTGGCGTGTGCTGCTACCTTTGTAGAAGCATCTAGAAACACTTACATAACTTTTAGTTCTGTTCTCCTGTGCACCATATTTCTCCCTAGGCTGAGTTAACATGCTTACTGCATACTGTCCCTGACTGCCGCCGTCGTCTCAGCACAATTAGTAGGATACATGAACAAGGTTATCCTCTCGATATTAATGCGCACCTGCGTTGAGCAGCGTCTTGACTATCTGCTCGTGGCCTCTAGCCGAAGCTGCCTGCAGTGCGTTGCCATAGTATCCACCCTGCGCGTTGACGTTGGCGCCCGCGTCGAGCAGCGTCTTGACTATCTGCTCGTGGCCTCCCCATGAAGCTGCCTGCAGTGCGTTGCCGTAGCGTCCACCCTGCGCGTTGACCTCGGCGCTCGCGTCGAGCAGCAGTCTTGTAACTGCACTAAAGCCTAGCAGAGCTGCGTAATAAAGCGGTAGAGGTATGTTGTCGAAACGCTTTTCTAAATTTGGCTTCTCCCAAGGACAGTCTGGATCATGCAACCGGATCCAGTTCAGATATGCAGGCTGTTCCTTGGCCATTAAGCTCGCCGCCAGCTGACTGGCTTGTTCTCCCTCGTCCCCTGTCTTTCGAAGGTGGCTGCTCCAGAATTCTGCTGAGTACCTTGCAAGTGCGAACGCCTGAATAGTCTCTTCAGATAATGGTTGCTGAATCTGCGTAAGATACTTTAAAGAACCTCTTGTTATTGCACTCTGACATGCGGCCTCTTGCATGCTGTACTGCTTTGCTGACCCTTGCCTAATCCTGTCTGACACAAGGTACTCCTGCACTGAGTAGTGTGCTAGAGCAACGATCCGTTGAGCAGGCCTTGATCTTCCGTCCGCTTCGTTCATTGTGATAGTCACTAGACTCGAGCAGATGTCTAGCACTTCTAGCGGATCTTCTAGCACCTCGTCACGGTCGAACGCTGGGTCGCGCGCTACATCGATGGCGACGACTTCGGCGATCTCTTCGACGGACAGCGGCCGCGCAGAGAACGTCAGCCACTGCAGAATGCGCATGGCATACTCGAAATATTCCTCGCCTATCGAGGTAAGAATGCGGTCGTATGTCTGGTCTAGCGTCCGCGGCAGAGTGGCAAGAGATTTGCGCAGCATCGCTCGATTGCAAGACTTTCCTAGTGTGTCTAGCTGGCATACAGCCCATCGGAACCTACGCTATCGTCAGCTCTAGCTCTGCGGAGAACTGCATCAAAACACTTACATCCCACGAGCTCCGCCCATCAGCGCGGCCTCAATCTCCTGCCTGATGACGGCATCCTTGTTCCATTTCGCCAAGCCCTTGTCGACACGCAGCCTTTGTTGTACGTATCGCTGTATGTCTTGGTCCACTACGTCCCTTTGAAGACATACAGCGTCCTCCTCCCTGATGTATTCCTCTAAGGAGCGCTCGATATCCCGCTCTTTCCGGCTAGTCATGAGCAGATGCAGATTGTTAAGCTGCCACTCAGCCACTGCTTCGAGCATGTCCATCAGCTCCGAGCGCTGCGCACACTCATCTAGAGCATCAAGAACAACGTACACGTGCGTGAACTCTTGCGCCGCTTCCTTTGTTACTTCCAAAAGCGCATGCGATGATGGCTTCCGTTGCCCGTTCTCGCAAGATGAGAACAACGCATCAACGCCCTTCGGTATCACGACTGAACTGTGTAGTAGCTGGCAGAGCAATGAGCGGAGCATAAGCTCTGGATCCTGTTTCTGTGTGTCGTTGAAGTCGAAGTAGAAGTACCCCGTCGCCATGCTAGTGTCATTACGGCAGTGCTGTAGCAGATGCTCGACGACAGTAGAGCTCAGGATCGTCTTTCCACATCCCGGAATCCCATACAGCCACAGTCGCGACGCTGCACTCTGCTTCCAGTCTGTGAACTTGACGCTTTCCAGAAGCCAGAGGCCGGTCTCAGCCTGCCGCTGCTTGTGCGCTTTATGGTAATTAGTAGACGGGTCAGGCGCCGAAAGCCAGCTGCAGATCTTGCCAAGCCTCTCTTCTTAGCTTCGGCTGCGAGCACCGGTGTTGTCCACATGAATACTTGCGACTTGCTCGAAAGATTCTCGTATCTCTTTTTCCAGTCGCTTCAGCGCGTTCTCTTTGCCCTCGCTGTAGATCAGGGGTAGATGAATGCCGAATATGCCTAGTAGGCAATAAGCTCCATCTTCTGGGCGTGTCGTCTGGCGGTTGTGCGCCCAAGAAAACCGCTCAGATACGCTAAAGTTGGACACTTCTTTCCCTGACAAAGCCTCGATAGGTATACCTGTGATTTCGTGGATAGTGTCTCCTAAAGACTGCTTGTCCCCTAGTAGATCTCCCTCTTTCGAATAGAACAACACCGATGCAGGAGCAAGCAGTTCCTGAAGCGTCCAGCCTCTAGTGAACCACTTGCTCTTCCTGAAGGCTGGCTTCCACCTCCGGCTTGATTCACTATCCGCGTCAGAGGTGTTGCACTCAACGTCTGGAAGGTAGACGTAGCACTTCTTTGCGTTTTGATACCAGCGGAACATAGAGTTGATCGCTTCCTGAAGTTCTTGGCTGTTCGTCTTGTCGATGCAGCAGGTGTCTACCCAAAAATAATCCAGCCTATCGCGCTTAGCTTGCTGAGCGCAGAAGAATATCTTTTGATAGCCCTTCTTGACTTTCGCATCAACTTCCTCCATACTGCTATAGTGCTGAAGGTCCTTAAAGGTTGCCTCCTGCCCACCCCAGGTGTGCGACAGGATCGCATATGAGGGAATCTTGTCTCCGATCAAGTCATCGGTCCATTCGAGCCTCCCCTCGCCAGTAGTGTATAGCAGCCGCATCAGGCTGTGTATCTGTCCGTACGCGCGAGCGGTAGAAGGAAGTCTTAGAGCTTCGATGCAAGCTGAGGGAATCGACGGCGCACGGCGGTTCGCTCGCGCAGGGCGTGGAGATCGTAACTGTTGGGTTTGTTTCGAGTGCAAAGTGACGGTTTGCTAAAGTAGAGGTGAGGAAGACTAGCCTTCTCATTGTTAGGGCAGGCTGCATCTCCAGCACCCAGGACAGGAGGCGCAGCCCGCCTGCGCCGTGACGTGAGGCTGGCTGGACAGGGCTGACAGCGCATGATCGCGCGACAGCCACCGTGCTGCAAACCGAGAAGCAGTCATTGCCTAAAGACGCGGTCTAATAGTCTAGAAAGCGCGAGTTATGGATCGTCATTTCCTGCAAGAGGATGTTAGGATGTCTGTGTATCGCGTGCTATTTCGTGTAAGGACACACTGGCCATAGAGAATCTGCGCCGCTAACTATCGTAGGGCTCGGAACGCAACACAGCGACAATAGCGCTGAGAACAGCACAGAACATCTTAAGCGAGGCATTAGGCTAACGCTAACAAGCAGCTCTAACGCGGATAACGAAATGCTATTAATGTGCATCGTGCTAGAAGCTATGTTCACGCAGTCTTCGCCTACCTAATCGCAACCTAAAACTTAGGCAGGGAAAAGAGCATCCTCGCGCATAACCGCGCGGTCGGAAGCGCTTCTAAGTACTGGTTTGGTTTGGTTTGGTTGATTCCTACACGGTTTCAGCCGCGAAATGCAGCTATGCCCGGATGCCAGGCATGGCAGACAGCCGACGCGGTGCAGACGTGAATCTGCACCGCCCCACTTCACTCTCGATAGAGCCATCTGTCCCCAGAGGCCTGGCGTTGTCTGGCTTCTATCTACGACTATGTACATCTCGTCTCTAGAAGTGACGTGTTTGCCTGTGTTTGTGCTCCTCGGGTTTTCTTCCTGTGTGTATGCCGTACTCGAAGCCTCGTGTGTGCAGCGTTGTTCAAGGCTCGTAGAGGCACGGTTGCCTCGTGTTTTGCGACTGCAATACCTTCAGTCTCCCCCTAGCGTTCAGCTGTCGTGTGTGATAGCTTGCCCCGATACCCCCAGGGCCTGGAATATGCTCCCTGATCTCCGATATTCTTCAAGTGTTGTAATGCCGTCCACTAGGTTCCTATGTGGCCGTGTTCTGTGGTGTGACCTGCCACCAGGCGCAGCGGCAGCGGCATTTCGTCGTGACGCGGCTCCACAAGAGCGATGCTCCGCTCGTGCGTGCCGTTGAGCCTACTGGGCATGAGAGCTCTTGCGTGAATCCCCTCAGACCTTGTCGGTTGTGTCGAAGGGGCACCACTCCCTCAACAGGTGGGGCGACAGTGGACGAGGCTGTCTGGTGATCTGTAAGTGTGTTGTGGCACCGATGGTAGCGCGCCGGTTGTCTGTGAGTTGATTCACGCGAGAGATGATGCTGTTCAGCCCGAGGGCTCGTCGATGCGGGACGTCGCAGACATTGTCAGATAGTAATGGGCTTGCTTGGCAGCCCATCAGTGACTGTGTTGTGTGTATTGTGACCGTTATATTCAAGGAGTGTCTGGGCTCCGTCGTCGCGTCTTGCGTTGCTGTGTCGTGGCTAGATGGCTGCCGCTGCCTTTGGTGGACGTGTCATATTAAGTAGCTTGCTCGCGGATTTTGCTGTCTGTGCCCGCCAGGGCCGCAACAGCGGCTCTACAGATGCCAACCGACGCTGGGGGACGCGCGGTGGCCTGTAGAGGCTGTTGCGGCCACTGGCGAGTGTTTTTGATACTTTTTGTGATGGTAATTCCAAAAATTGATTTCTCGCTGTATGTCGTGTTTTTCGCTTCTAAGTACTGTTCGCATGCGTCACATCTATTTTAAAAGGCATACGGGACTGGCATAGCGCTGTATTGTTTACGATAAGTTACAACAGGCAATAAGAACGCTAATGCAGGCTCATGCATGCTAAGCGATGTTAGCGTATCCCACCAGCTCGGGCTCGTTTTGAGAAATCTCCTGCTTCGCGCAACGGGGCTGTCGGCATGCTCGCTCTTACATCGGAGCGATCTCACGAGCCTGGGAAGTCGATCTTCCTACGTCGCGCTTTCTACGTAACCCTCCGAGCGCTTTAGTGGTCCCTAAGGTCACCGATAGACAGGGGGGTATCGCTAACGAGTTGATTGACGACGGTAACGAAACAATCGATATCGTAGCCTACATAGCAGCGATTTATGTCGGACGCTAACGTGCTTGAAGAGCAACAGCTATACAACTATAGTAGACCGATAGCAGTTTTACAAGCCCACAGATAGGAGGTGCCGAAGCTCCGAATCGCCAACCTGTCTCGCGACATAGTGTGTCTCTTCACTTAGGGACGCACCTTAGGTGCTTCAGAGCTTTGGCTTCGGTTATTTCACTTATGGTCCTATCTGTTTGACAATGCTGAAGGTGCCCCACTGTCCAAGAAAGATTGGCTCACCCGCCATTGGGCGTCTCCACGGTACCTAGATTGAACATAAGCAAGTCATACCAGGAGACACTTCGAGAGAGTTTGCGATCATTGACTACTATTGACTACGTTCCGTGAACCAGAAGAGCTTGTCTCCGCCAATGGCCTGTGAAGAAACATCTCATGTTTCTGCTAGTAAGCAAACGACCTTTCAGAGGATAGTCATCCTACAGCCAAATGCTAGGAAAGCATTGCACGAGTTGTTAATGTAAGCCTAGGACCACATCACATGACTGCTCTGCAGGCATGACTAATGCGTCCGACTACTTTCGAGCTCAGATCACACACTTGTACATATACACACCAATACACTCATACATGAGACCTAAGACTAGTGCCACCCCATGCTTACAGTTAACGATGGGTGTCTATGAGGCGACAGAGGATACGAATGTCCTGATCGAAAACAACATGGGCCCAAATTGGAAGCTCCTACCAATTATCCCACGCATATCTCGTTCTCGAAGTAGAGTTCCCAAATATATTGAGCATGTGACCCACATTTTGCAAGTCCATTTCGAAATATTCCTTTAGACACTTGCTGGTCCGCATCAAATTGCGAATATCTACATCGTCTAGAAATTCTGCCACATGTTGTAAGGGCTCCATGGAAAGGTTCACTAGGTGGCATGTAGAAGCTTGGGTGGACGTAAGCCCTTTGCACATTTTCGGAGGCTGCTGTATCGTTCTCGAATGATCAGCACAAGTGGGACGACAATGTGATGTGGATTACACACTCGAATGTGTTTCTTTTGTTCGCTTTTTTGTCTTGCCCTAGGCTTGAACTTCTGGCAGAGCTTCGTTATATTGCCGGTCGTCGAAGGAAGGCGAATGCGCGGACGGTGGTGCGGTGGTGGCTGTTTTCACAGCGAGCAGGCTGAGATGACGTCGATAACGACGGGAAAGTAGCTGAGTGGACTGCTCTCCAACTTCTCGCAACGTCACCGATTGAGAAGGGAATTGCGTGGTCCGTGGCCCTCGAAAGAGTGGCATGACTGGAGACATGCTACAAAATAGCCGGGAAGCGATAGCTGACTTCTACCGCGGCCCCATTTCAGGCCCCCCACCCTGTTCATCGCCGCACAGAGGCTCGTGCGTGAACTATGCGGTCACTTCCCTGCAGAGTGCGCGGCACAGCTGCTTGCAGGAGCCTGGCCTGCCCTTGTCCGCACTACAGCGTATACGGAAGGTGGATGGGGCAAACGCGTTTCGCTCGCTGTAGACGCCGGAAACTTAATTGCTCAGTATCGTGCAAACCCACATGGGCAGCGTAAGCAGCTTACTAGTAAACACACGCGCCACTGCGGCACAGTTCTTGTAATGACACCTCTGCGCTGAAATGACGAATCCTCGAAAGTGCTTATGCTGACGTCCCAGCCGTGTCTCGATCGGTCTCGCTCCTGTTGCAGGATCTGTTTAGTCGACTGCTCATACTTCGTTGCCAAACGAGCCGAGTGCGGACCGAGTGAATCGCGTCGACAGGCGTGCATCGCTCTGCGCCCACACAGCCTACACCATGCCATCCGTGGCCTTGTCAGCAGCCTTGCCGCCACATTTCAGCCATTCCTAAGCCAAGACTGGGCATCTTGGTTCGGCATGTCAGCCGAATCGATGCAGGTACCATCCGACGGCTCTTGCAGCGCGCGACTCATGCGGCAAAAGCTTACGAGGTTGTCAGAGCGCCTGGTACACCCGTAACAGCCAACCCGACTGCTGTGGTTGTCCGACCATGTCTGCAACCATGCGGTGAGGATGCGGGACACTGCAAGACCTCGACTATGCTACGTCGGGCGAACTGTGCGGTGCGAGCTATCGATAACACTGCTATCGTCTTTGCCGACCCCACTTATACATAGTTCGGTAGAGCGTAAGACGAATCTCGATATTAGCTCGCGCGTGCATCCATGGTCAATGGTGCCATAACGTCGATAATCTCAATCGGGGCTCTGGGGACGTCCATATCGATGCGTCGGATCGACTACGGAATATTCCGAGATTCTGGAGCAGCCCTCGAAAGGACGATGTGGCATGCGGATAGCACGGCCTGATACAGACGAGTAGAGTGCAGGCAGGTTCCTCGTCGGCGCACCGCTTCGGCTAGTCAGTCCTCTCTGTGTAGTATCAGCGAAAAGTACACAGGCTATGTGACTTCCAGCGAAGAGAGTTTCTAGGGAGGTCACTATCGGTAGGGCATTCATTCCAATGCTTTGCATTGCTGTCAAAAAATCCAAAAGATGTGATTCGCCTCCAGATTCCTATCAAGGCTCGACTGCTACCGTGTCTTACGGTGACCTAATCTAATTGTCGCAGGATCACGCCGCGCGTCAACGCATCGCCGTAGGCTCTGACATTCTCCTTAGGCGACAGAATTCTAGCGCAAGTGTAAAAACGTGCAAGTGATCAACTCTCTCGTGCATGAGGATATGCATAAAAGCAGCGGCAGGTTGTTGCCGGATTTGCTTCCGTCAGCGGGTCAGCATCTCCCATCGTACAAGCTGGCCACCCTTTGTTACCATGTCAGCATACGAGAAGCTTCGTCACGCTTATGCGTAATCACACTGACTGAGCCTGTCATAGGAATGTCGTGAGCAAGAAGGCCAGAGACATATCATAGCTGAGTGCCTCCGACGGGGTCCGCTCTTGGCCACCTGCATTTGCCCTCGAACATGCGATATCAAGCGCGTGCTACACTCTTGGTGCTGACAGCCAACTGGGCCAACGCCCACTCATGGGTTGAACAGCTCGCCAACATTGCCTCTAATGGCTCGTATGTGGCTAGCTTTGGCTATCCGCGAGGGTTTGCAGACAAGCAAATCGGCAGCAGCTTCAACCAGGAGGCCAACAAATGGCTCCTACCACCCGATGCAATCTTCATCAACGAAACGGATCTTCTCTGCCACCCATCTCAACGGGTCCCTAACCAGGCAGGCAGCTTTTCCCGTCTACAAACCAGCCCAGACAGCGTGATTGCGATGCGTTATGCTGAGAATGGCCACGTCACCATTCCTGGCGGTGGGATTGACCTCGTGGGGAAGCCAGAGAAGGGCGGGACGGTATTTGTCTTTGGCACAAAGCAGCCACGCTCTGATGAGACTCTTCAAAATGTATTGCATTGGACGCGTGATGGCAAGGGAGGCGATCAAGGAGGCAGACTACTGACCGCCCAAAACTTTGATGATGACAGGTGCTACCAGCTCAGGAAAGACACCACAGTGCTGGGTGAAGAACGCCGGTTGCAGACACCTAACCCGAAGCCTGGGCAGCCCGGCTCAGACCACGAACTGCTCTGCGAGACGAACGTAAGGTTGCCAGATGATATCACCGTCGGTCAGACCTATACTCTTTATTGGGTGTGGCAATGGCCCACAGCACCTCAGCCATATGCAAATCTTCCCAATGGGAAGGACGAGTACTACACATCATGTATCGATGTGGACGTCGTCTCTGACTTGCCGCTGGACCAAAGTGGCACTCTGCTCAAGGACCAAGACCCAATGACTAGAGCTGTTCCCAATTTCGAGTCTCGCACTGCGTTGACAGTCGATCCGCTAGCATTGTCGTCACAGGCGGGCTTTGGGCAACCCACTACGACCAGCCGCCAGCCTTCTGCTGCCGACCAAACCGTCACAGCTTTGCATTAACCACGATCATCTGTATAGCATTCGCGTTGTGGCCCTCGCGCTGGCCGTATTCTCGCCACGAGGCGGGTATGAATTGCGATAGGATGTTGTCCGATGGCAGCAGGAAGTAAGAAGTCACGTAGTCAAGCATTTCCATAGACCGATGCTAATGCAAAACCACACATTCGTTGCTCCTAGCTATCTTCTCCGGTCTGGAGGCTACTGACCTTACTTTGTGGTTTGCGCTGCTAATTGGGATGCAGACTTGCCCAAACTGACAAGGGAGCCGATATCTAGGCGAGATGAGATTCACAAGCGCTATTCCTATTTAGTGAACACCGAAGTCATGACATCCACGTGGCTTGCAACCATTAGCTACCAGTAAGGAAGGTTGTGGCATTTTATGCTGTTACCGCGAGAACAATTGAACTGCCTGGACTCATCGCTTTAAGAAGTATTTCCTGCTCGCGCGCAGACACTTTCCACGAACACATACTCGTCTTCCAGAGCTCCCGCATGCTGGGGCCCTGTCACCATGCTACTTGGATCGAGCACCTCAAATTCTTCCCATATGAGCTCCTCCATACTACTGTTCTCGAGGCGCAGAGCCGCCATGGCGCGCACAAGCTGCGCGATCTGACTTCGCTGACTGAGATCTTGCTGGGCATCGAAAGGGTAGGTCATCTTGGCGTAGGAAGCGGAGCGAGAGCAGTCCTTTTCATGATTTGCATCTGTAGAGAAGCGCCCGTCGCGATGGGCTGCATCTTTACCAATGGCTCTGCGAGTCTTCATAGGACCAAATTGTGCCGATCTGTCTTTGTTCGTATCCTGGGAGGCAAGGCCGAGCGAATGTGGCAGACGGTGCACGTTGGGTCGAGCTGAAGAATGTATATCTCCAACCCACTTTCGTCAACTTCAAATAAAAGGCTCAGCATAGGCGCTCTAGGAGCAAGCAGCTTAGAGTCGTCTGACAATATCTGGACGAAAGTCATACAAGCTAGGGCTGATGACAGGTAAGCAGGATCGTTGCTGACAGGAAAATCAACTTTCCAACAAGTCTTCACTTACTGTTTACATAAACTGGCTCTAGCTGCCCGATACTTCGGTCATCACAAATGAGCAGTGATCTAGCTCCTCCTGTCGTATCACTTGTGTCTCTGTCTTTGTCATCTGTGAACTTATCGCAGTAAGCTACGACCAGCAACCCGCTACATATCGATGCATGGACCAAGCAATCTCACAGCCTCCTGAAAGAACGCTACCATAACGGCCAGCAATAATCGATTTCACGGAAGCTTTCTCCGTACCTTGCTAGGATGAATGCGCCTAAGCGACACGGCCTCCACCAGTAACTCTCGTTATGCAGCGAAGTATGGCTTACCTCGATGCGAGTAAAGGATAGAAAAGCTCAATCCGATTGAGCCTTGATGTCACGAGATGCTACGAGCACGTGTTTAAGAGCTTACTAGAAGCGTTAATTGCGGCTACGTACGATATCTGGTGTAATACAAGACGTTGCGTGAGGAAACAGAACAGCATGTACAGGCGGTGAAGAAATATAGAGGTAGGGCCGTGCGCACGGCGCTAAGGCCTAGCTAGCTAGTTAGCCGAATCTGGGTGCTTGGCGAGCACCCAGCGTTGCGAGGTCGTTCAGGTGTCAAGGGAACCACGGTGGTTACCGTGACACTTGAGGATTTTCAGACTCGAGTACCTCCACTATCATATGCTATGTTTTGCTACCTGTGAACTGTGAGGCATGGGAATAGAATGATCAATACTTGTTCCCAGTGTTTAGCACAGATGAATACGCTCGCTCATGATGTGATCAGCAACAAGCATAATGTTATCTGAGGCCGTTCCGTCATCAACATAACCGTCGCGGTGTCGTCACGATTGGGGTTTTGTTGGTTTTCAGTAATGCAATCTGGCAGATTTTTAACAGTCTGTTGGTTGCTGGAACACATGAGCGCTTCCTAGTCGTCGTTTTCGCGCAGTCTTACACTCCCGTGCACTTGCAGCTTCCGCTTTGCACACGCGGCTCAGTTGTCATCGCGCACGGGGCATCAACTCCTCCAGTATGCACTTACTCTGAAAAGTCTTAGACTCTGTAGACATTCCAATATCATTGGTCCGAGCATCGAGCAGAAGAATGACTCATAGCAATGCTAGCTAGCGCTAGCACTATCTAGGTAAGGTCACCACTAAACGAGAAGGGCTGGGGATGGGTCCAAAAGTCGCCTGCTCACACAAACCGGAAGCTGCAAGTGCACGGGAGTGTAGCATGTGCACTCTGCCTAGACCTGGTTCCCACTCAGCTTCACTCTACCTCCGTGCTGTGAGGAGCGTACATAAAGATATACAAGTATGGCTGTGCTTGTGACAACCCGCAACGAGTCAAAGTTCAGTGCATCAGAGCGTCATCTAGTATCGCCTTTGCCTTCAACAGAATTTGCGACTCCTCTGTTCACGGGTGATGTTGTCTACATACAGCCAACACCTCAGCTAGAGCTCATCAGTACTCTCCTTTAGCACGCCGTGTCTTCTCTTTCATGCGGAGTATGAAGTCACGACTGGCCCAATAGGTTAGCTTAGAATTACGACTTCGCTAGTTGTATATACTGATAACCTACATGGGATCGTACATTCCGTAGCTTTTCACTACAGTCCAGCATCTCGCCTGTGCTCTGGAAAAAGATGTAAGTATTGTTCAAAAGCCTGCCTCGTACGGTTAGGGATAAACAAACCCTTCTTGCCCAGGCGATTCCACCGAATCTACCACACACTCCGTATAGGGCGGTGCTGACTCCAGAGAGGGCGCGCGAGATCGCTCAAATGGGCTTGTGTAGTAAGATCGTCCAGACAGGCGATGGAATAGATCAGTTTGACATAGCACAATGACTATACACATGTCCGAAGGCACGATTGTTGGATGAGATCTGCGAAGGGGCTACAAATGGCTGTGACACGTTGTAAGTAAATATTCAGAATGGAAAGTTCGATGTGCTGCGACGCGGACCTAGTCAGCTGCTCTCTATATATCAGAGTATGGCTCACTCGTCGCAAGAGAACTGCATACAGAGCGTCACTCCTGACTGTCAGCTGCTTATGCTAGGTCTCCCACGCTGCAAGCGACCCGACTACGACAACGGGTGGCTGTATGACACAGTCTTTCATACTAGCAACTCACATTGTCTCCAGGATCATCTCCAACATGCGATGCGACACTGATATGATAGACTAGACTCCTGCACACAACCCCAAGATTCATCATGGCCGCCACCTCAATGCAGAGATGTGTCCATGACCGTCGACGCAAGCGCGTAGAGGTCGGCACTATCGCCGACTGTAGCTTTCGCAATGGCGTTTTGCTAGCTGCTGGTACCGTGTTCTTGACACAGGGCGTACTTCGGGCGTCGCGCTCGATGGCTACCCATGCGAGAGAGGGCTCGCTGCCATGGGCGGGCTATCTTCTCCAGGTCTGTCTCTTGTCTAACATGCTGGCGCGCAAGAGCTACCCTTCTACAGATTTACGCTGGATACTTCCTACTCGATCTCACCCTCCTTCTGTACTGTCTGTCCTGTCGAATTTGGCGTGCATCCGGTATCGACTATGCTGCCGTATTCTCAGACGATCCTCGTCACCATCTAGATTGGAGACAAGCAGCAGAGGTTAGATCCGCGTCTCATGGGAGCGTCTGAGCTAATCGCTAGCAGTTGCCATGCTGGAGTTACTTCCTTCTCGGACTTGCCTTGGAGATGAACTTCCACTTTGTACGAAGCGACAGCCTCTACCCATACTACCCCACTCTGCTCATCGGCCTCTCTGTGGTGCTTTGGTTCCTGCCATTTAGAACCTGCTATCATAAGAGCCGCATGGGCCTACTCAACTCTCTGGTGAGTATCGAGTTCGGTCCATAACGATGAGTTGAGCGATGCTAAGAGAGTCCTAGTGGCGCGTGTGCCTGGCCGGGATGTATCCTGTCGCGTGGTGGGACGTCTACGTTGCCGATATGCTCTGCTCACTCACGTACAGTACTGGCGTAGGCTGCGCTCCAAGACCTGTCTTACTACATCTAACGTCTACAGAATGTTTCGTTATTCTTCTGCCTCCACGCACAGAGATGGCACGGTGTTGAACAATGCGACTCGTCTCACTCGCGCGTGCTGGGCTTCCTGACAGCGCTTCCCAGTATCTGGCGCGCTTTGCAGTGCATCCGCAGGTATCGGGACACGAATTGCGAGAGCATCCACCTCCTCAACGCCGGCAAGTACGTCCTCACCGTATCCTTCTACGTTGCCTTGAGTGTCTATCGCATTCGCGAGACGATCAAAAATCGCTATATCTTCATCGTCCTCGCAACTATCAACAGTAGCGCCAATAGCGGCTGGGATATCTGCTACGATTGGGGACTCGGGAACCCACACGCTAGAAGTCCTTTCCTGCGTAGGGATCTAGGATTCACAACTGCATGGGTCTATTATACGGCAATAGTGATCAACATCTTGTTGAGGTTTACCTGGATCTTCTATATTGCTATTCCGAAACAGCTGCAGCATTCTGATGTCACCTCGTTCGGTGTCTCTGCCGGCGAAGTCTGTAGGAGAGCACTGTGGTCGCTCTTCCGAGTTGAGAATCAGTATTGTAGTCGGAATAGTGTTGCAGAGAAAGACGAGACCGTACCACACAGTTCCTGGCCATTTTCGGACCTAGAGTCGAAGACGGCGCCGGGCAGAAGCTGTAGTAGTTCTCCAGAACGACGCTGTCGTAGCCCAACGGACAGCCACCACGTACTCATAGATGGGAAACCAAACGTGAGAAGCGACTACACGCCTCCTGCAGTGCCTGAGTGTGTAATTTCCACTTCTTCTTGCTGCAGTTGCGATGAGAGCCAAAGACGAAGCGCGTAGCAATTGTGTTTGTCAGGACCTCTCACTGATAAGGCGAGTGCATGTCCACGGCATGGCAGTCGCGGGCGTGAGTTGGACGGTGAACATGGAGAAGCTTCGTATGAGTGAAGCGATGAAGATAGCGAGGATGGAGTAGAGTGGAGACTTACAAAATGCCGACATGGAACAACGATTTCTCGAAAAGTGATATAGCTGAGTATCTGCAGGTGCCTTGGCATTATTAGCGCTATGAAAGAGACGAGAGCAACGATCAGAAGCAGTTTCTCACCTTCATCCAACTTCCTGACCATCAAAGCGAAAGCTGATTTGCACTTCCGCTACCCGCAGGCCCTAGGGCAAATATCCTCACGAAAATCGCTTTACAAAATCCATGCGCAACGAATCGAGCTTACAATCCATGTAGTGTCTACGAACGGCGCGAAAGCTTCGTTTCGAACTGCCGCACAGCGAGCCGGTGGGTATATATATATACAACAGATGGTGGCCGCGGTAGTTACAAGTAGAATGAGTCCCCAGCGCTTAGAAGATTGCTAGCTAGAGGAGGGTGCTACGAGCGATACGGAGGAGACACAGATAGCGCAGAAGATTCCAACCGGACCGAATCACCGCTCAACGTCTGCTGCAACATGCTCTGCGAGGATGTGGTAGAGCGTCGAGCATACAAAACAGAATGCGGTTGCCATCAGGTATGTAATAACAGCTGCTGCGCTAGAAGAAGCCGGACACATCACGGTGCCAGCGGAGCGTGCCACTTTTGTGGTGAGCTATGGGGCGGCGAGCAGATGTGACCCTATGTTAACCGTTTCGGTATGGGCGCGCGATCGAGACGTTAGTGTCTTGGTAAAAGGTCATGTAGATTCACCGTCAGCCAAGGCTTCGGCAGCTCGCTCGTTTTATCAGGCTGGCCATGATACAACCGATACAGTCGTTAGCGATTGCGGCTTCACCCCTGCGTGCAGCATCTAACAAAATCAGTCATCGTTAGATCGACGACTGACCAATTACACCGGCTGTTTCGAAGCAGACACCTAGCGCTAAGCCATATATAGAAGGTGGGGTTACTGAAAACCGTTGCGCAGCTGCGTGTAGGGGTGAAGCCGCAATCGCTAACGACTGTATGCATTCTTATTCGATATCGAACAATAACGTAGTTTACAAGCGAGTCGCCCGTACAAGCGAGGCGCCCACCCCACCAACTTTGATCACCTATCTAACTATGCAACTCAACCACCCTTTAAGATTATGAATAGATATTAATAGAGTAGATTAAGCAGTATATAAAGTATTCTTTTTGCATGTACGTGAGTTGTGCCCAGTCTCTTTGCACCTGCTGCAGCGCGCCTGAGCCTGGCGGCTAAGGCCTGATCGCTCTCCTTCTTGACGCTCTTCACGAGCAATCTGCTGATCAGCCTCACGTTGAGCGAGTATATCCTCTCCCTCTCCCTTTGTTAAGACTCCTCGCTTCTGTAAACGCTTTTTCTTACGCTGTTTACGCGCTGAGGCTGCCTCATTAGCCTTCTCAAGGCTGGCAATCCGATCACGCATTAGCTCAGCTGAGAGCATCATCACCTCAGCCCCCTTCTTGAGCTGGTTAATCGCCTCAATGATCGAAGCTGGTGATGAGCTCTTGTGCTGTCGCACGCGATCACGTATTAATGTTGATTGAGCCTCAAGCTCACGTACGTTGCTCGGCGTACGAGCCTCCCAGAGAGCCTCTGGTAGAGCAGCTGGAGTAGGCGTACGCAGCTGCACGTCTAGCTTTGATAGGATAGCGTCTGGCTGGAGAGGAACAAGGCCTGCACCTCGAAAAGCTGAGCAGATATTGGCTGTGGTGAACGAGCGATCAAAGGCTGCCTTAAACGCTGGCAGGAATTCGAGCTTAGTGATGTGGTTAATCTGATGGCGGATCAGGCTCTCAATCTCACGGCTGTACGCTCGCTTTAACGGCGAGAAGCAGCCAACGTCAAGAGGCTGAAGTAGGTGAGATGAGTGAGGTGGCATACAGAGCGTGTAGATATTGTTCTCCTTGCAGAGCTCTTGAAACTCAAGAGACTGGTGGCTCTCGTGGCCATCAAGGACAAGCAGCTGACGTGCTCCAACAACCTTCCCCTCTGTATGCTTAATAAAGTGCTTTAACCACTCAACTCCTAGCTTGTTGGTTGTCCATCCGTTGTCGCTAACTGCGATCGCCCAGTCGCGTGGGATATCTGCCTCCTCATACCAGGCAGACAGGTGATACTGGCCAGCGAAGATGAGGAATGGTGGGACTAACCAGCCAGCAGCGTTAATCGCAGCTATCGCTGTCACCCACTCACGGTCGCCAGGCTGGATAGCCTTTGGCCTGCCTCTCCTCTCTGACCCTGTCACGACGAGCTGGGTCTTGATCTTGCCCATCATAAAGCCTGCCTCGTCGAAGTTGTAGACGTCCTCATCGCAGATGCCGTACTTCGCCTTCGTCTGCTCTACGAGCTCAAACCAGCCTCTAATTAACACAGGGTCCTCACATAGAGCTCTCTGCCTATCGTACGCTTGGTTGAAACGTGTTGTGAGCCTGTCTGTACGCTTAACGAAGTTGCGCGGCCAGTGGACGCCAACCTGGCCTGCGCCGCGCGCAGCCAGCAGCTTATCAGCCATATCACGTACAGCTGCGTACGTAGGCGCAAATCCACGTTGATCTAGGCTTAGTATATGGCTGACAATTACCTCCTCCTCTAGCTGGGTGAGCTTCTTCGAGTTGGACTGGCAATCGCGTCGTGGAGGCTTGCCAGCGCGTCGGTCGCGTAGCGTCGTACGAGGGACATCAAAGGCCTGAGCAGCTGCTCGTACAGTCTTAATCTGATGCTTGTTAAGAGACAAGATAGTTAGCTGTATATCAGCTTCAGATGAGCGTGATACAATGTGGTGGGGTTGAGGCATTGTACGCAAAGGCGAGGTAGGTGATCAAAGTTGGTGGGGTGGGCGCCTCGCTTGTACGGGCGACTCGCTTGTAAACTACGTTAAACGCTCTCATTTCTTTTCTTTGTGTACTTGGTTGGGCAGCCTGCAAGAGTAGGAGCAAGACAGGTGTATAAACTACTGAGCTCGTGAAAACTAGGTTACTGCCTAGCCACATCAGGGGCAACGCGGGAACAGTATTTCTGCCGTGTTTGGCTGTGCTATCGCCACTGGCACTCTCATCTTAAGGAGTACTCGATTGCAAGTTGTCGTCCTGTAAGGCATTCCGCCTTGCATTCGTCGTTCATTCTATTTCACAGCAACAGACACAGATACCATCATGAAAGTTGTACTGGCGCACTTGCGAGTCAACACAACCGCCTATACTTACTTCCCTCAATGCTTCTCTACAAACGTTCTACCTAGAACGATTTCACATGCATAGCTGTTTGCCCTCTCAACCGCCTACCCACTTCTCTGACGAAATGTTGACGTCTTGCAGCGTCACCTCTTGAGAAGGGAATTGCGTATTTTGTGGCCCTGAAAAGTGTGGCGTGACTGAGAACATGCTACGGAATACAGTAACCGTGCGCGTGACGAGCCACTTCGCGTGACGAGCCACCCCACCATCCCAACATTGCGCGTCGTCCCATCCTCAACGCGTCACAACTCAACAACCATGATTGCAATTCAAGAAGCAATTGAATACATAAATCGCGTGAGGCTGGAGATAGTTTTTCGTATCGGCAAGTTGCAAAAAAATCCAGGGTTGATCGAACAACGCTGTCGCGGCGGCACAAGGGTTTGCAGGTCTCCCATGAGGCCAGAACACAAGATCAACAACGACTCAACCCACAACAAGAAGATGAGGTTGTCAGTTACATAGAGAGGACTACAAGAGGCGGCGTACCGCCTACACGAGGTATTTTGAAAAATTTTCGGAAGCGCTGTCGCGCAGCAAGAGGTCTCCGATAGCTAGGTTGACCAGTTTCGCCATCGCCATCCCAACGAGCTCACCACTATATAGGACACCGGTATTGATCGCGAGCGTCACTTGGCCGACAGCAAGCATAAGTACGAGTTGTACTTCAACTTGCTGTACTCCAAGATGGAAGAACACGGCATTGACGAGCGCAATACGTACAACATGGATGAGAAAGGCTTCTACGTCGGCATCGCCCACCGCAGGAAAAGGATCTTCTCCAAGGCACTTTGGGAGTCGGGAGAGCGTACCCAGACGATGAGAGATGGCAACAGAGAATGGATCACGCTGTTGGCTTGCGTATGCGCTTCTGGAGAGGCATTGCCGCCCGCTCTCGTCTACGAGGGCACCTCCGGGGTTCAATCAAGCTGGGTTCACGACCTTTTGGAGGCCGAACAACACCAAGTATTTGTATCTCACTCGGCTTCGGGATGGCCTAACAACGAGTTAGGTCTTGCCTGGCTTCAACAGGTGTTCGAACGTCATACAGCAGCCAAAGCTCGCCAGCAATAGCGCCTTCTGATCCTTGACGGCCACGCCAGCCACCTTACGCCCGAATTTCTGGAGTTTTGTGAAGCCAAACGTATCATAGTTATAGTGTATCCTCCCCATTCAACCCACAGCTCGCAGCCGTTAGATGTGGTTCTCTCTGGGCCGCTTTCGAAGCACCACACTGAGGAGCTAACTCAACACCTCCAGCGAACCCAAGGCCTCTCAAGAATCACCAAACAGGACTTCTATCGTCACTTTTGGCCGGCGTGGAGCTTTACAATGACTCACGATCTCATTTTGAAGGGTTTTCAAGCTACAGGCGTATGGCCGATAGACGCAGACCCGGTACTTTAACGCTTCAACAACGGCCCACAACAACAAGATAACGAGCCAGGAATTAGAGAGCAAGGCGAGGGATTATATGACCTCAGCTGTGCAAGACTGTTGACGCTGCGGTGGCTGACAAGGCTAAATTTAAGCCAAACGGCTATCCCAAGGCCTGCACTCGCTGCAGGTTAAGAACGAGCTTCTCCGCCCCCAGAACGCGGAGCTACGCGCTGAACTCAACCTTATTCGAAAGCGCCCGATCAAGTCTACAATACTGACTACACGAGAAGGTGACGAGTGGCACGGCGGAGCTGTATTCTACAGTCCTAGGAAGCTTGCCAGCGAGCGCGCGCGCAGAGTCGCAGAACTTGATGGAGCCGCTCAACTACAACTCCAAAAAAAACTCGCAATAGAGAGATAATAGCAGCAGCAATAGCCCAAAAGAAGCAGGTTCAGGGAGCTACAAAGGTGGCTTAACAACAAGCTAAATTAGGCGTAGTTGCGAGCCTCAACAGCGCGCTGAGGAACTAGTTGCAGAACAGGCTCTTGAAAAGCAGCAACGCGACGCTGCAACTACTAGAAAACCCACAATACAGTCAACAAGCGTAAGCGAAAAGCATCACACAAAGCAGCAAAGAACGCGACAAAGCGTCGTCGTGGTGTTGCTGCATCAAGCCGAGTTGACGCTGGTCCGCCGGCGGCGTCTCCCCACTCAAACGCAGCGCAAGCCAGCGCCAAACTAAGGCACCTGCAAGATACAAGTAGTGCCAACGCTCTAGAAGCTTCCATATAGCAGTACGCCAGTTTTTGTCGCGATAATAGCTAATGTGTGTGGCTCAATAACCTCTTCTTTTCGATCGTCTGGTCTTGGTGGGGTGGCTCGACCCGCGCACAGGGGTTGTAGGTCGCCTAGGCATCGGCTCAGTCGCGAAGACTGTTGACAATCTTACTCTCCATCATTCATCATTGCCATAACACTCTGCAACTTTCGCTGTGGGCCTATGGAAACAGCACTGCTATCAGCAACGCATCGACTCTCTTCGTCAGCTCCTTAGCGTCGCGCTTCCCGTGCTTCTCAGCTGCATTGTCATTGTTTCGCGCACGACATACAGTCATGGCGCCCAGCATGATCAAGCAGCGCATCGCCTACTATGGCGCAGGCGATCTGATCGCTGCATTGCCGGCCCACAACTCGATGAAGTGGGTATCCCACTCTGTAGCAACACCGCCGGAAGCGCTTGTGATAGGCACCTGCGATGGACGCGACATCCTTGCCTTCATGGGAAGCGTTGGTGGCAGCCCACGCAGGGTGCAGTATTGCTTGAAGCCAGCTGATCGCGGACACAACGCATCCACAGCACCATCTCTTGCGCCAGACGAGGTGGTGAAATTGTCACTCGATGCGCCGTTTAGGTACAGCGCCGACACCTCTGAGCCGGGAAAGAGGAACCTCGACATCGTTGTTCAATGGTACTTCATGAACATCATTGAGCTCGATGTTGACTATGTCAAGTATTGTCAGCAATTTTATAAGGCACTGCAGGACATCGATGCGAAGAAACGCGCTGAGGGAGAATTTGGAACACCGGAACCCGAAGCACCTAGGCGCGCGCAAGACCAACGCTCAAGTTACCACGGTCGTCCCAGCCCAGAAGCAAAGGGGACCAAGCAGCTTGTTACCCCAGACAAAAGCCTAGGAGAATGCCCATTAATTAGCATGGGCGGCGATGAGCATACTGATCTGGACAGACTGCACGATTACTTGGGTTCACACGGCGTGCTTTACTTGCTGAAAAATCTACCTGGTGCAGACGAGGTTCGATTTGTGCACCAGGACTTCTTCCTCGATGCCCAGCCAAGAAAGCTCTCTGTCGGCTATCATAAAGAACGCGGCAACGATATCTATGCATATATGCGAAAGCCACGCGAATACCACAGGATCGAGTTCTACATCGAAGATACGCACGCACTTTCGAGGACAGTCATCCGCTCTGAAGATGTTGCCAAACAGCGCATCCTGCATCCCTTCAACAAGACTTATCTGGAAGGTGCCCACAGAATCGGCCAAGACGAGAAGGCACGACTCACACTTATGGTAAAGTGGTACTTCGTAGCAGCCGGCGTAGCTAAGAATTGCGTGCTCAGAGAGACAAAGGCTTTTCCTGAGCGCTTGCGGAGTGCGCTTGAATACATTGCCGAGCGGATGGGAGCTGCTTCTGCCAGACCACCCTCAATCGACTGCGGACGACAAAGTGAGCCTAGGACTACACCGGAAGAGGCAAGCCCAGCCATCGACGAAAGTCCTGTCCAACCCACTACCACCGAGATTACAACCGATCTTTTATCGTCGCCCAGCACATCTACAATCGCTTCTCCGCGCCGGTCAACTGCTTACGCGGAGCAACTGAACGATGAGGTGAACGCAGTCAACACTTCGATATCGCGACTCACGAAGCGCACCGCTGATGATGCAGAGTTCGAAGATCTCGCTGGGATAGTCTTGGAAGTGCTTGCCACGGATCAGAATCTTACAAGTCAAATCGGCGACATCGACAAGCGGATTGGAATGTTGCACACGCAACGTAGGGAGCTGGTAGAGAGGAGGAAACAGGTAAAGAGAAAGTTCACCAAACAGACTTTGGCGATCGCTTCGAGGATGGATAAATAGAGGTACGAAGATTTAGGTTGGGGGTTAAGCTCACGTGAAGCACATGTATCTCGGCAGTTTCTCCGTGCAAACAGCGAAAGTGTCAAAAACAATCTCACAGTGCACTAAGCTCTAGCTCCTGTTGATATATGAGAGGCTGTCGTAGTGTGGTCGAACATGTCTGTGGCTATGGCACGTACACTCTTGTGTACCTGGTTTGCCGCGTTGTGTACGACACCCAGTTATCATCCCACACCCATCTCTGCCTCACTAGAGACAGGCTCACCGTGGATGCAGAAGATGTAGCGCTCACAGTGCTGTTGGCAGCGCTGCTGTGAAAGTTATGATTTCTGTGGAAGCCCCAAAAATATTCTTTCTCAACCGCTACAGTTCCGCTTGCAGCTGACCTTCGTCACTTTCGATATCTGTATCGTTGAAAGTGACGTAGAAGTCATCATTCGTCGCACGCTTGTCTTCCGTGGCCATGTTCTCCGACGATCCTACAGCACCCGGCATACTCGGAGGGAAAGCCGTGGCCATGGATTGAGTGAGCGATTGGCCAGCTACCACAGAAATGTTGATCAGCTGCTGCGCCATTGATTGGTGGAGTAGTAGCTCCTCCTGGCGGAGCTTTTCTCTTTCTGCTTGTATCTGGATGATCCTTTTTCTACCCTCTTGATTCATTGCCTCCACATCCTGATTCATCTTTTTGACGTGGGTGTCCACCTGTGCATACATAGTTTGCAAACTCGCTTTGCCCGTCTCTTCCCGTAAAGCTTCGACTAGCATACTGGCAGAGTATATCTGTGATAGCAGCCGGTCGGACGGAAGGTGCAAGCGATGGACTGCAGCGTGGCGCAGTTGAGCGACGAGTGGGACCAGCTTGTTGAAAGACGCACGTTCAGCGATGCTCATACAGTTGTCTGGTAGAGACTTCATATGCTTCTTGATGACATAGAGCCACTTTGTAAGCTCGACTGCAGCTGCACAACGCCAGCCACGCTCCTCGAGCAAAGAGGGAAGCCATGCTCTGATAAAGTTGAAGCATGACTCTTCAAGGATCTGCTGGGCCACAGACAATACACGATGTTGGATTTGGAAGGGAATCCTAGGATGATGTAAGACTAAGCAAGCGGATTCAGTCTTTCTACTACTGGCGATGTGAACTCCCGCGTCTGCGTTATGTGAGACGTTTCGTATTGAACAGCAATGACGCAACGATCTTACCAGCTGCAGTTCCTCCAGTCGGTTCTTCAACGCACTCGGCTTGCAACATACATTGGTCCTCAATTGCTCTCCCTGATGATGCCTTACGCTTCTTCGAGATGTCCTTAGCCGATGGTTCCTGGAGCGGTTCCGAAAACAGGTCCGGAAAGTGCCTCCTTGCCTCCTCCTCAGACTCGAAGACACGACACTTGAGAAGAGATATGAGAGAAGGAACGATTTGGTCGATATGACTATCGCTAACAGAGCCACCCGGAACAGGCCGTTGATCTGAAACGAGTTTACGAACCACCTTCCTTTTTCGCACGCACGCGTTTCGGCCAACGAAAAGTTTGCGATATTCCAAGAATAAACGCTGACGATCGATCTGTGTCTGGCAGTTCATCTTGCTCCGAAAGATGTTGACGGCAGCATGAGCTTTGTGAACGAAAGCAAGCGCTGTTGTCGCGTAAAAGTCTTGGGCGTGCCGCACACGGCTGGCGCCAACACGACAAAAGCTACGACAGTATTCTTTCCTACCATTCGTCGTCCGCTGAACCTTTCGCTGTTTGATCGAAAACTCGACTTGTTGTCTTTGTACAACGTCAGTTTTTCTCTGGTCCTTTCCAGCTACAACATTCGCATACGCCATCCTTCGATGTGATGGGCTAGCACGGGTACGGCAGTCTTGACGTCTGCGGCAGGGTCTGACCTCGGGAGACACGGCTCGCTGCGCTGCTGTCTTAGCGACAGGGAGACAACCGCGCCCGTGCGCCACCCCACCAACATCGGACGACCAAAAAGATGGGCTGTATGCCTATCACAACTCGCTTTTGTCGATCTTCTCCTATATTAGTGTGTAGAGACTGGCGCATCGTTCATGCTACTAGCATCTCGCTGGCGTCTTGATCTGGCGGCCGCGCGTGATGGTTTTGCATTGAAGAGACGACAGCGCGAGTGCAGCGTTGACTCGACTGCCACTACCCACAATACGATCACGCCTTGTGACAATTGTTAGAATCGACTGTGTATCTTTTTGCATATGTGTAAATATCCCGTTGTGAGGTTTTCTCGTGAATGCAGCTTGTCTTGCCTGCTGTTCCTGGGCCTTTGCGGCAGCACGCAGCAACGCCAAACGTCCGTGAATTGCTGGCCCCGCATTCGACCAAGCATAATAAAGTGTCGCAGGCTGAGCACTGTTGGGAACCTAGTCACCAATAACGCCGCGCGATGGCTTTTGTGGAAACCCAACTACGATGCGACGAACAATAACAACACATGCACTCTCCTAGTTTTCCTGTCTACGATACACGCACCCAATCGTGCGACATAAAGGCACCGCCAACATGTCGCTCTTGGAGTTTCCAGAAGCGTTATGTACTAAGAATGGCGTGTGGGCGCTAAAGTTGTTGCACCCGACAGTGTCCATGCAAGAAACGCGCCTATCCAGTAAAGGTGCACCCCAGCTCCCTTTGCGGTAACATATCTATAAGAATGGGGTTGTGGAGGCACATATGAATAGCCCTTGCAGGGAATTTCAATTCAACGCTCTGTAGGTTCATACGACACCATTCTTGATACAACTGCGTAGCAGAGTGACGATGTGGCTAGAAAAGGCGGTTTTGTTAGGAGCTTTCCGCAGCGGCGTTGCAGGACAAGCACCACTGCGGACATCCATATCATCACACCGCTTCTTCGTAGACCTTTCCGCGGGTTTCCAGATGCTTTCGCCGGCCTCTTTGAAGCTCCTTCAGAGCTCTCGCGAAGCCTTCTCCCTATCACTTCTCGCTTTTTCACTCAATACTGGCATGTTGGCTCTCTCGTTTTCGATAACTCGTGTTCAATAACTTCCAAAGCTTCTACCTCTTCACAGATGGAATTCTCTGGCGCTCATATTGCTGCACTGTATTTCCACCCCGCGAAAATGTCCTGTACAGCTCGCGTATCTGCCGCATACATGATGTCTAGAGGAAAAACCTGGCTGTCCACGATCACGTAGGTCGGAAGCATGACTCACTCATAGCCGTCATCCTATGGGTCTTGAGACAGAAGACAACTGACGCCGTAGCAGGCTACATATATTGAATGTTGCCTGAAGTTGCTCTATCAATAATAGCGCACTCAACCGGCCTCGTATGCATCGGCTGGGTTGCCACAGACGATGGAATTTGGTGGTATGTCACAGACGACGAGTGACCCGGAACGAATTATGGCACCGTTACCAACTCGCACCCCGGCTCCTACGACGCAGCAATCACCCATGTAGACATTCTCGCCAATGTAGACATCTCTAGCGACTTCAAGACTGCAGCTTGTTTTCGATGCTTTTGTGTCAGTTGGCGCCTCCAAAGTCGTGATGATAACACACGCGCCAATCCTGGTGTTTCTTCCAATGCTTATTTTGGCTGAATCGAGTAATCGAGAACTAGGCCCGATGATAACATTGTCGCCAATGAACACGTTGCAGCCGTAATCGCAGTGAAACGGTGTGACAACGTGTGCATTGTTACCGAGTCGACCGCTGCCCGGATTGTCTCCACAATGGGGCTGGGTGCAAGCTGCATGTATAGCTGCCCTGAAATAGCGCTCGCGCATATCCTGCACAAGCTCGGGTATCGCATCGAGGGTCTTGTTAAAGTGATATAGCATAGCTGCGCATTGCCTTCGATCATCAACTAACTGAGTATCGTAGGGCATGAAAGGCTCTCCATCTAACATCTTCTGCTTCTCAGTCTTAGGAAGACTCGCTGCTTGCTTATGCCAACATAGCGATGGCTTTGACAGTGCGATATCCATGATAGCTGGTGAAGAAAATCGCGACGACTGTGTTCTCTGGCAGTATGGATCAGGCGCTGGCGCAGAAGGAATGGCTGTGCTAAGACCCATATTGTGCGGTGGTTGGTCATATCCGCATGCCTTGTGATATGCCAAAGGTGGAATTTGGATCGGGTGTATCGCTCGACGGTCTTCGTTAGACACGTCTCTCTCGTGGACATGCACAGGCACAAGCGGATATGGAGTACGATAAGGGTATGGCTGCTCTCTTGGTCGCGATGCTCGGGAAAGATCATGCCTGTCCGTTTCCCTGCCTGGTGCAGGCAGTCGATACTCGCGTTCTTCGACAGTAACACCACCGTTAGTGTCTGCACGCTGAACGGGAGCTTGGGGTTCTTGGTAGATGCTGTGGTCGCTACCAAGGCTAGGTTCGCTGTTGAGTATGTCTGCCAGGTTGCAGCGGCGTGGTTTACTTTGGGGGTGATGTGTATCTACGGGCTTTGGCGCTTGATCTGATAACGAAGGCAGAGATGTTGAGCTTCCGTTCTTTTGCAGTGTCATCTTGTCCATGGAGCCTTGGCAGGTGATGCCGATACGAGTGCAGTTGTTACATTTAGGCTTCGCTTCGTCACACTTCTTCTTGCGCTTTCTGCACATTCCACACCCAGTCTTGACCCGCTTCATGAATGGTTTGTTCCTCCTTGGTCCGACGTGGGTAGCACCATCCATCGGCTTTGTTGCTACTGCTCGATCTACGCTGCTCCGATCTGTCCTACGCATAGGGGTGTGTGGCTCAGAAGCGAGTGTTGCGTTACTGTAAGCTGGCTTCACTGGGCAAGCATCGCGGTGCTGTGATGACTGGATGTCGCACTGAGATAGTTCGTGGGACGGGGTAGTCGATCGCTGAGCATACCTGCCATCATCTACCAGGGGCTGTATGTGCTGTGGTGCAAGTTTCATGTCATGCAACCTCTTCTGGTTGATCGGTGAACCACTACAGCTCGCAGTCACAGAAGGCTCTCGCGATGGCCGTGAAACCACAGCTAGTTCATCCGAAAACGGGTCTACTCTTTCAAGGGTTGATCGCAATTCCTTACTAGGGCTTGTTGGATATGTGCCTACGCTCTCGATTACGGGTGAGGTGAAGCGGCTGACAGTGCGGCAGCCGTCCTCATATCGCCTGAGCGTAGAGTTCTGGTCCACTTCCCCACAACTCGGTGGCTTTGGGCTTAACGAAACACGGGCGACAAAATCAGTCTGCTCTCTATCAGTAGTGTCCATGCTGTTTGCCACACGGACCTACTCTTCCCGTTCAGGTACTATTTCAGGTTCTCTGACGCTCCAATTCGAAGTCGTCGGGTCCCGAAGATCTCCAATGTCAGCCTTCGAAGGCTTATTTTGCTCAGAAGTATGGCGCGCGCAGACTGTTAGAACCGCTGCAGGCAATGGGCACATTTTGGCATTTCTGCTCCCAGCTAGAACATTGACATCCTGCTTGACAAATGCCTGCCCAGCTGTGGTTTTTGTGTCTGATCTCAACCCTAGCTGGGTGGATAATCCTGAGGGTGCAATCGGTGCACGATCTGTTGCTGCGATAGGCACAGTACATGCACGCGTTCTACGATGCTGCACGATGGATTCGCTCTGTTTCGCACATAGTGACATCGACCGCTCGGATCGTGCTAAGAATCCCGAGGGCTCATCGCTCATGTCGGGTTCGGCTGTGGCATGTTGTATCGCGGTCTTTTCATGAATCCAGCCGTCTTTGGAGAGTCGCCCCGGTGTCCGTTCTAAACTCACCGATGCCAGATGTAGCTCCTCGACTGAGCCACCCGGGAGTGAAAAAGGTGTGGCTTCTTCGAGGGTGTGATCGCTCGACCTCTTCGTAGAAGACATCGCTTTGCTTGCTGCTTGCAGCTTGGACTCTCTGTGAACCGCCTCATCAGCGGGTGCGGAAGGCGTGGCCTCCAGAATCTCCAGCTTGCCCGGTATCTCTTGCTGCTCTCGTGTCTCCAAGGCTTTCCTAGCTGTGAGCAACGCAGACAGCGGTGAATCCTTTTCCTCAAGCGTACAATCATGGGCTCTTTGCGATTCTCAGCTAGCCAGCTCCCACGGCTCTGGCCCTTTCTGACGTGAGTTTTCCGGAGTCTCGTGTTCCTGGCATCCTGCGTCCTGGAGCTTCGCTACAACATCAGGGTGCGACGATAGCTGCATGTGGCCGACACTGCCAACCTCCTCGATGCGAGGTGAGGGCTGAGCATGTAAACTGTGTCGCGAACGTAGCGCGGCCGGTTCAGTAGCGCTCAGATGCTATAGACACATGGTCAGCAAGATATGCTAGCGTGTTTAGAAGGAGATCAAATCACCTCATCTGTATGGCCAGAGCCGTCCGCAATGGCTGGATCTCGTTGGTTCGAGCCCGGTGTTTCTTCTAGTGTAGTCATCTTACTGATTGTCAGACTAGCGTTGTTCTGCCTGGGGGATGTAGCACCGCATTTGTACGAGGTTCCACCTTTCGAGACACACGCAGTTTGCTCTGGATCTTGGAAGAGCGAAGTGAGACTGCGCTGTGGTTGGCGCATCTGCTGCGGAGAAGCTGTCGGAATGCTTAGACATTGAGTTATCCCCTCGATTGGGGATTGTCTAAACGTCACTGTTTCCGGCGACTCGCTAAAGAACTGCACTCGACTGCCGGCTTCTTCAAATGATTGAGCTTGATTGTGGACACGTCTTGTAGCGGTGCTCTGAGCGGCGATAGTCTTCTTCCAGTCTGCTTCTAGAGCCAGAGTGACAAAGTTGTGCGGTTCCCATGTCGGCTCATACAGACGTCCCGTTCCTGGGTCGATGCCCTCCCACTCAACCAGATAACGCGTTCCATCGTCCTCCAAGATCCTTGTCGCCGCCCAGAACACTTCGCTAGCAGATACATGTGCTCGATAGAGCTCAGATGCGTCGGTGAGGGCAAGCCGTGTTGTTCGACGTCGCTTGCTTCGAGCGGAGATGTTCGAGGTCCGTTTTCGCTTGTTCGCTGTTTGCTTCGAAACCATTTCGCGATATGACACTAGGTGGTGATGTAAACTGGCCAGACTTTTTGACACCGGCTTTGCTGTTCATAGACCGTAAAATATATATATATATCCGTGTGTGTGTGTGTGTGTGTGTGTGTGTGTATGTGTGTGTCCGCTTTACATATTTTCTGATGCCGTCTCTGCTTTCGTTGCGCACTTTCTTAGCGTTTGGATGGACTTCCCAAGTGTAACGGGCCAGGGCGCAAGCACAACAGGCCTCCTGGTCGGCGTCGGGGAACGGTACGTGCAACTGGAGAGCGGTGCGACTTGGTGTTGTTGCACAAGAGCGTCCGGCAGCGAAGACAGGGTAACACGTCGGATGACATTGTGAAGTCGAAGAACTATCGTTGTCATGCTCAGTAGCTGGTCAGCTTCGACTCAGCAGCGGCGCGGTTGCCAAGATTACCATGTCCGTGCACCAGTTGCGCAGAAACCAGATACGCGCCACTTGTTCCCACACGAAATGACTACCATGGAAGAAGCGCTTGCAGAGTGCGACTCAATATTCCCTGGCGACAAGGTCTTGTGATAGAGAACAGCTGATGCTCACAGTGTTGTTCGCTCAATGTTGACGCGCACGCGCCGATGTGAAACGCGGTGTTCTGTATTCTTAGAAATGTGCATAGGTAACCCAACTGCGCCAGATGGAACAACATGGCGAGGAGCAGCACTGCAATACTAAGCGGGCGTGTGTAGCACAAACAAGGCGCCACTATCACCGTACTACGCCAACCGCTATAACGTATAGCTCCATGGGCTGGCAGGGACTAGGTTGAGAAAGTATGCAATGTGGATCTGTGCATCGTGTGCACGGACATAGGCCGCAGCGGCAAACGCTCGGCCGTGGGCCAAGCTGAGCGGGCTTCTGGGCTTCGGACTGTTTGTCTCTTACAACGCGCGCGCACCAACGACGGCAATCGTGGAAAACACTCCA
Source organism: Alternaria brassicae (assembly GCA_004936725.1). NCBI lineage: Eukaryota > Fungi > Ascomycota > Dothideomycetes > Pleosporales > Pleosporaceae > Alternaria > Alternaria brassicae. Next base: position 413,001 of record SMOM01000011.1, read on the forward strand.
TCCTAAGCAACTGTATCTCGCAAACATATCCTCTTGCAAGCGCGTTGTCTCTAGGTGCTACTGATTCACCCTGAACGTCACGCAGCAACAGCGCGGCGTTCAGACCGTCGACAGGGTCTTGAGCTGAATACTTTCGATCTTTGGCGAGGGATGCCGCTCGACTCGAACCGCACTCTTCATGCTTGGATGAAGCAGTACAAGCAGTACAAACAGAAAAAGAATACAGATAAAATGCCAACCGAGCCAGAGAAACGTGATCTACTTGGGTTTACCAATGTTGAGGCAGAACACCCCAAGCGGTACATCCGGAGGCTGTGGCTCGTCGCAGAGAACGACCGCAAACCATTCCCCGTGTTCTTGGACCCGCAAGTTCAGGAGCTTGCAACGCAGGTAAACGAGGTGGTCAATAGGTTCGTGAAGGATGAGGATATGCGGCATGAAGAGCTGTGTGGCGGCGCTTTTCTCAAAAAGGACGCTGCACATATACTCGACGAGTTAGGCTTCGGGTCGCGCATCTGGGGCGACGGTTCTGGGGCCGAGATACGACTCAGGAGCAATCTGCCAGGGTCGCGCCCTCGGTGGGGTGTCTACACAGACTCCGGATACAAGAGCAACGATGAAGACAGGTAAAGCTGTTGGCCCAGGCGTCCGCGAACAAGATACTAATGTCGGCAGTATTCGGAATAACCTGCGGTACTGGATGGCTGCTCGGATACAGGCTAGGATCAATGCGCCTTGCAAAGAGAAGAAGAGCGTTCCTTCAGTAACAGCGGAACGCATGGAACAGCTACCGCAGGCGCCTACATCAGTGCCTGCATCACCATCGCTTCCGCAATGGTCTGAACCCATGCAGCGCGGTGGCACTCCAGATGCATCCAGTCTCGAGCCGTCTCGCTTGAAACGTCGAAGGAATAGTTCTGCAGCGACGGTAGAAGCAGAGACCAAAGCAGCCAGCAGCCGATCCAGGAGCAGAGCACGCTCAGACGACTCAAGCGATCCAGTCGACACCTTTTCCTTCACGAGCTTCATATGCACAGGTCCAGAAGCAGACTCACCCCAGTTAAGAAGCGATGGATACAAACGACCACGGATAGACACCTCGCAGCATGGATCACGCTCTCCATCTCGCCAACAGAGTCCTGAAGCCACGTCCACCGCGGGTGACAATCCGCCGACCGACATCACCATTATCACAACGCCGGATAGGATCAGTGGCAGCGAAAACAACATGAATACCCATGAAGACAGCCTATCCAGGACCAACCAAATGAAGCGGAAGCTGCAACTTGACCTTAGTCGGCTCCTGAGCAACAAGCCAGATTTCACCGGCATATTACACGACGTCATACCGCCCACAAAGAGACTCTACGCCATCAGTCCCCATCGCAAACCGTACAGTGACATGGAGGTTGAGTTTAGAAACTTCATCCGAGCATTGGACCATTGGGAAACGCTTATCAGAACGCGCATAGCTTCCCCTAGTGTCGTACGACCGCCAGTCAAGGATCACCTCGAAGTGCTAGCCGCCAAAAGGACATTCGAGGATCGCGTAGCTATGCTTCAAAAGCTGGGTCCAAGATCGCACGTAGACTTTCCTTTTGAAAGATGGACCATTTCCCTTGCGCTTTTTTTCGAAGGTCTGTTGGGTAGCACTTACATGCCTCTTCCGTTTAAGGATCTGGTGGATCGTTTGAGAGCTATCAACCGGCCCCTATATGATGCTGTCCGCCGTGGTGAGTAGTCTGAGTAGTGGGACACCAACGTACAGCGCGCCGGGTATTCGAGATTCCAGGACTTCGAATACACTCTCATGCACTTGCAACTTCTGCTTTGCAGACGCGGTTCACTCGTCGTCTTGCACGGAACATCGATTCGTCCAGTATAGACCTGCCCTGAAAAGGCCTAGACCATGTAGACATCCCAATCTGATTAGTCCGAGTATCAAGTCGAAGATGGACTCATGGCAATGTTGATGAAAGCTAGCACTATTTGGTAAGGCCACTACTGAACGAGAAAGGCGTAGCATGGGACCAAAAGTCGCCTGCTTACAGGAACCGTAAGCTACAAGCGCATGAGAGTGTACTGTGAGCGTAGGTCGTCGATTGCTTCCATGCCTGACTTGCATCGTTCCGATTATGCAGGGACAGGCAACACGAGGGTGATGATGCTTATCTAGTCAATCTACATGGTCAGAACGTGCTTACTATGGCACGCCCCGCACCTGGTGCTGACAGATCGCAGGTGGGCCATCATAGCGATTACGTAGCTCGTCGATAGCACATTCGACCATCGTTCTCTCAACACTACGTTGGTGGACGTCAGCGTTTTGTTTACATGGCTGACCTGCCAACGCAGGTAACGTTATGCGTGATTGGCAGCGAGTGGTGGACTCCAAGCTCCATGCTCCGTGATGCATTCCGCGGCTGGTATGCAATTAGTCTCACCGCCCTGGCAGTTCTCATCTCTATCTGGCACTGTGATGTTGCTGCTCGCTGTCATCCTCCGAGCTGATGTCTAGACACCCAGCGTCGCGCGATCCTTTCGGCTGGATGCGGGGTGTCAGCATTTCGGGGCGAGTGACTGGAGCGAGCAGCGCTGCTGCAGCCATAGTTGCTCTACAGATGGCCTTCTGTCAGCATAAGCATACTGCAAGCGAGCTACTATAAAGGCGCTGGTGCGACATGGTCGCGAACCTCGTCTGTGGTTGCACATGGCTACACCTAAGGCTCTCTTCAGTCGGAGATATAGGATGTGACAGGCGACCAAGCTCAGCAGCATGCTGGAGGGCTACGACTACCGACTCCGTGTTCTTCTGTTGAGCTAGGTGTAGTGTTTCTCAAACTGCTTTATGAGGTGCGCGAGCTTCATAGAACCCTTCTCGAGCGGACGCATAACTTTTAGGGAGCCCATCTTCTCCCACAGCTAACTACTTCGCTCACTTTGTGCATCTGACCGTCGAGGTGTGCACACGATCGTGTCGGCTGCGAGCGCGAGCTTTTATGGCTGAACCAGAAGGTATCGTTCTCAGGCACTGGTTTGTACAATCTCTATCACCTGTTGTTCCTTATATCTGGATGATCCTCGTTGACCTCTCTCGTAGGGCGACCTTATGCGCATATACAAGTTATGGAGTAGAGCTCCAGTAGAGTAAATTTACCCTATCTTCTCAACTAGCACCCAAACCTCCTCTGCGACGACCGCATAGCTGATCTACACGCCGTAACTGCTTGTTGCCAACAAAGCTAACCAGTCACACAACCTCGGTGGTGTATTTGAACCAAGATGTCCACAAGAAGTCACTGACAATATCCAGAAGACTAGACTACAAATATTGTACGAGTCGCACGAGTGGTTGGTAGCTTGTCCGTACCTTTGCGATGTTCTCTATAACCCTCCTCTCTACGCAAGCCACGATGCCAAAAAGCCAACGGCGCGTTCGCTTCTGCCAGCTCCACATCTATGCTTCAGAGACCGTCGTGGAAGAGAAGACCGTGCTTGCGAAGAAGACTGTCCACTAGGTCAGCTCACATGGCGGTATGGGAAAAAGATCTATGATTGAATGCTAGGCGAGTTTCACAGCATCCATGTCCGACAACTGACTACTAGAGTAGGTTCGCGCTACGACTTCCAGTCGTGCTGCTACGCTACTCATACTTGCTCCTTCCGCTCAGCCTATCTACACAGCGGCCACACTACGAGGTAAGAGCGAGTATGTTTGTCACCATCAACTGTACTAGACATGAAATTGGCTTTAGTTGATCCCATTGTGTTGACAGAATACTGGCCACAACGGCATCATCATGCACTGCCGTGTCGTACTCTGGACACTAGTCTTGTTTCTGTTGTTGATATGCAGGTAGCCAAACTGGTGGTACTGCAGCGTACCCGGAACACAGACCGAGAGCGCTTCTTGCTATCTGGCCAGGTGAGCGATCTACAATGCTATATACCTCTTCGCGGGGCTGTGCTTCAGCAGAACGTGGAGGCGTTGATCCCTATTTTGCAACTTGGCTTCTGCTAATCTGAGCTCTCTAGGAATCAGTTCTATGCTGTTCCACATATAAACCCGACGAGACTTTCGCAAATATACGCAGCCAAGTGGGTGACCACCCCGCTCGTTGCATGTGCGTGTAGCGACGTTCAAGGATCGATCACGTCGTAAGTTAATTCTGTAACTTACCAGAGCAGCCACTCGTTGCTACGCTGATATCTTTTGATCTAGACTAACCACCGTCCAAACGTGTCGTTTATTCACATTCTTCGCAGCATCGATAAGCGGCCACGACCCGACTAGAGACCGTCGTTCGACGCGTTCAAGGCTGGGGTAGTGGGGAAGTCAGAGCATTCACTAAGGCAATAGACACATCTGATGCTGTCGAACGGCAACCTTCGCCCTACAACCCTACCTTTGTCGACATGACCCAAGACCCTCGAGGCCTGCAAGATATGGTAAGTTCCATTTGGATGCTCGATAATTATTCGGGATGTATCAAGGCTGTGAGGATAAACCTAAGGCTGACCGACGAGCCCCTAGACCTCATTCGGCTAGCATTGAGGCATGTATCTACGATTGTCGAGGCCCATTGGAGTGTAGACATGTGGATATCGCTAATGCCAATCAGCTTTTGTGCCTCTACGCCCTCGTAGCGTGCGATGAAGAGCTTTTGAGACATGTCGCCGATTGCTCCGGATCTAGGTGGCCGTAGATCCCCTGCGCATCGAGCAGCCCTCACAAAACGACTCAGCGCACATGGCTGGATGTGTGTAATGCCGCAGCCAGACAAGGCGACAAGAGCAGCTCCTCTAATACGGTCCCATCAGCACACAAAGCCACGGCTGCACAGCTTACAGCGACCGATGATACGCCGTCGTGCTGCCCTCCTGCATACAGCAGTTTTACTTCGTACGCGCGGTACCTAGTGTGCATTTGGTCTGCTAACATTCCTACCTGTGTAACGGAAAACCCGGTAGGCCGGAATGAGCCGATAAGGTACAGTATTCCACCGGACTGCTTGCTGACTTTGCGCTCTCATTGGCTAGTTCCGACCAACCGGGTTTTCCGCTACACGGCGAGGGACGTTAATTGCTGCGAAAGCAGATCAGAGCGAAAGCATGTCATACGTGCCCCAGGACACACGTATGCGACAAGGTTGTCGGATATGGGCTCGGACATCGGATTGCGTCGCCATGAGCAATGAGCCTACTGGTGCATAGTGCGAGGCCATCCCTGCGCCAGCAAGAAGAGGTAATGTCTTCTTTTTTGATGCGTAGAGAGTAACATGACAGGTGCGTTTGCAACATCGCTGACGTTACAGTCCCATCCCACGGCTATCTCCATCGAACTATGACTATACAGATGGTAAGAAGCCATCCCTCCTGCACGAAACAAACAGTCAGACCTTTGCGATGGGAGACAAGATTGCCAAAGAGAGATGGCCGTGAAAGCAGTCGGAACGTATAAGAGATGCATCTCCGACATGGAAGTCCCGCAACAGCACACGGTCAATGCCTCTACCGATGCGTGGCTCACGACACCTGTGTATGGCATACATGGAAAGGCCAATTCGACTATAGTATTCGTGAGAAAGCTGAATGGAGCATCAGATCCATTTAGACCGCCCCGCTAATCAGATACAGAGTCGTTACAAGAGCCCTAGATTCGGACCTTACTTGATCCACAACACGATTTGCCGATGAAAAGGCAATGAGCTTTGTGCTTCCATATCCCTAGCCCACATGTAAGTACTCGACAACCGCGGGGAGGACGCTCTTGAGTTGATACGAGATTTACATCTCATGGGCGCTTGAAGTGTGTGTTGGTCTTCGGGTCCATCGGTACCGCATTAACGGAGCAACACAGGTTTCTCAAACACCACGCACCAACAGCATTGGTCATGCACATCCTGCTCTTGGCCTCTACCGTTGAGCTTCATGCACATCGACCGTGTCAGCTTCACTGCGCCGGAGTCGCTCTAAAGATCGGCGGGTTTGTGGCGCAGATGTCGACGCGATCACGTCGAAAGGTGCATCAAATGGCCCAGCCTTCCACCAACCTCCCACGAACTGCACCTGGCTGTCAAGGTTGACGTTTTCGATTTCGTAAGCCTCGCCATATTCCTCGGAAGTCACTACCTGAGCACCTAGGTTGAGCATGTAACAGCAGGAACGTGGTTGCCGCTGAGCCGTATCGAAGTCAAACTCACCAGTCAGCAAGGTACTGCAGTGTGGTTGTCGTGCGCGTTAGCGGGTGCAAAGCACCCAAACATGTCGCTCATCTGCGTCGAACCTACGCAACATTGTTGCTACTACTAACGCGATGTGATTGTCAGTTTGGGCGTCGAGCAGCGCAGGCGAGCCCAGCATGCAACCAATCCATCTGCCCTTGCTGTCAGGGCATCGTACGCGAAAATCTGTCAGCGCAAGCTGCCCGCCGGTCGAAGTCCAGTCCTCATAGAAAACATGTATAGGCGACTGCGCTTTGCACAAGTATGCGGCAACAGCAGTTACGTGCGCATGGTACTCGGCGACGATGCTGTAGAGGCTTTGGCGATGATGCCATAGTACAGCGAGCTCTTGCGTTACCCGAATCCCTTTAGACCTCATCTTGAACACTGCTGATCGCGCAATAGCACCTGATACATTGTCCTCACAGCCTTGAGTAGGTGCAGCATCGTGGGGCTAGACAGAGTGACCTTGTGCAGGCTTCTGGAGATGGGCGGCGGCACTTGAGGGCTAGCTTTGGACGTTGTATGCAGCGCCAGGACTGCGGTGCTGGTGATAACAACGGCAAAGCCAGTCATTTGACCTGTGTTTTATATGCCAAAGCAACCGGCCGTAACGAAGAACCTAGCCACGGAGACCGACACGAGCAGTCGGCTCACGCTGCGGCACGCGATTCCCGTCAAACCCTCCAGAGTCTCTGTCGTCCACCAAGTCCGGCACTGCCACCACGACAGCGTCCGCAGGCACTACAATACGAATGCCGCTGTCGGCATCGTCAGCAGTGGGTGCGTCAGAGGTCGACGGGGGCGGACAGTCGGCTTTACCACGCTCGGCGAGACGTTGCAAGGCTGAGGTCGGCTGAGCAGACTTCAGAGACACCAAAATCCGAAGTCGTTGTAAGCTTTGCTAACAGGATGGCAGCTCTAGCCATAGCCGAAGGCGCGTAGATGGGAACACCAGCTCGCCCACATCGACACTGGACAACAGCGGTCTGAAAACAGCGATCTGAACAAACCAGCCTGGCCAGTCTCACCTCGGCGAATTGACTGGGCGGAGATGACCAGACGCTCCGCACTGATCTGTTCGACTGTCAGCAAGTCTCAGAAAGAGGCTCTTCACGAATCAAGCACGGAGACAACGATGCAAACACGATTTGCGAGTGGAAGATATCCCACATGTTCAAGATTAGCTATAGTACACGATGCATATAAAGATGTTGCAAAGCTCAATGCGCGCGTAGAACCTCATCTTTTCGGCACGGTAGATTTTCCGCCACACAGAAGGAGACAACACTTGCTCGCCGTTCGGAATGTACGCCATTGACTCGGCCTCAGAGGTCCCGCTGAGAGAGTTGCGCCTGCGATCGGACGAACTGCTTTTGCACGCCGACTCTGCATGCAAGCATTGCGAGTTCAGAACTGCCATCAGCGAACTGCTCGCCCGCCACCTGCCCAACTTCCCGTCCATCCACTTCTTCAACAGCCATGGTGTAAAGTAAAGTCGTCGACGTGGCCTCGCGACCATAGAGTGGAAGGACTGGCTCCTTCAAACTGGGGTCAGGACGGAAGACGGCTCAAGCTACTGTCTTTTGGAGCTCGATCGCTCAGTCGCAGCTGCTAGTCCGCTCGACAGCAGCCTGCCGCAAGATCCAGCGTCACGACCCCGCCTTGAGCAATCGCGCCGTGATGGACTCACACGCATGGCCGGTTCAGCCGAGAACTCATGGTGGTGCTCGTGCAGATGCCGCACAGTGGAGGGCGGCACATCGAGCTTGGAGGTCGGGATGACATAGCCTCGTGCAGCTGCCCAAAGCAGTCTTTACGAAGCTCGACCAAGTCTCCTCGGAGGCAGTACTTAGGCCCGTAACTCAGGCCGACGTCCAAGGCGCCGGGTATGCCATTTCTACCACAATCATCCACAACTGACATGCTCCACGGCACCTGTGCCCCCTCCGCTAAAGCAGCTCGTCATGGGCGACATCAGGTACCTACTTGTGGTGAACGCCATCGATTACAAGGTGGAGACAAGTCATATGCTTGGCATCACCTGCATCGAATCGACTGCGCCATGCCGTTCAGCTCAAACATCGCCCGCCGTATCTCCAGTGTGCATGCAGAAGGCTTTCTTTGCCCTGGCTTGCCCAAGCTTTCTGCCGGCTTCTTCCTTTTGCGGTTGACCGAGATGGCACCTAGTACGGTCCGTTGCTCTATCTCTGCTCGCTCGAAGTCGATCACCATCACGCGCCCAGTCTCCTCGTTCCACAGTATGTTGCGTAGCATCAGGTCCCTGTGCAGCACTCCCAGCCCGTGGATCGCGTTGGCCGACAGCCTTACTTGCTCGCTAACCAATGCCTTATTCTCCGCTGTAAGATGCTGGCTGATAAGATGGCCTCCGAAGCTGAGAAACATCATGTGCACAAGGTCGGCGATGCCTTCGTAGAAGTACGGCGTCTCCAGGTCGATGTTCCCCAGGTGCACCGGCACGTGGATGCCCTGGATGGGCCGAAGCCGCTCGTAGATAGACGCCTCCCGTCGCAGGCGATGGGCGAAGTAGGCGGGCGTGCACTTCGCTGCCACAACGTATCCGTGCGATCGCAGACGGATGCGGAAGAGCACGCCACACGCCCCGGGCATGCTCACGGGACTGCAATCCGTGTCCAGGTCATCCGCGAGCTGTCGACGCATGAGGTCAAGGAAGCTTGACTGGTCAATCCGATGGTATTTGTCTCCGTGGTCTCGCACGTTAGGACAACATCTGTCGAGCACACCGCCCTCCGCGAGCCCGCGCAAGCATTCCTGCGTGCAGTATTGGCCGTCTTCTGCTCCCTGGCCACGCCTGCGCTCGCGCTCGCGACCGCTTGATGAGCTAGCCCGTGTCTTCTGCGCGCGCGAGAAATGCTGCGACAACGACAGCTGTCGGCTCGGCGTGCCCGGATCAGGCTCTGACTCTGGCTCGTCGTCGCTGGCCTCGTGCCGCTGCTCCGCTTGCCGGCAGCTAGGCGAGCTGTGCTTCGCTCTTCCGCCGCGCAGCTGCACAGGCGACATGCGAAGAAAGCTGTTGTCGTCTGGAGGCTGGTACTCCGACGACTGCGTCGTGCCTTCGGGGATCGCGTCCAGCAGCTCGTCGTACACCACCTCCCAGCTGTGCAGTTGCGCCGCCGCCTTAGTCCGCCATCGCTGCGACCGCGGCGGTGTCTTCAGCGCCTGGAGGGTAAAGGCCAGCATCTGGCCCACCGCGGTTAGGTGCAAGCGGTTCGCACCCTCCGAGCCGGCTGTCCACTCCGTCGTCTCTCCCACATCGCCCTTTGGCACCGAGAGGAAGTAGTGCACCGTCCTGGGGTCGTCTCCCACTCGCAGGAAGATGTACGCTTCGCCCGTGCACACGCACCCATACTCCACCCCGATCCGGATCATGTAGGAGAAGGCTTGCGTGATGACCGCGGCGACCAGCCGGCGAAAGCGGTCTCTCAGCGTCTCGTCATCATGGCACTGCACTACGTCGTCGAGTTCCATCTCGCCCAGCCCCTCGTAGATGTAGCCAAGCGGGAGCTTGTGCGGCGCCTTGTACTCGAGGATGAAGGCTGCGACGCGATCATGAGCGCTTCGAGTCGTGCTTGTGTTGTATACGCAGAACTGGTCGGCCCGAGGACGCGACGAGCTCGCTGTGCTCTTGCGACCAGCGTCCTCCGCTTTTGCCGTATCTGTCGAGCCCGACGGCTGTGTCTCCTTCGCTTTAGCCTGCAGGCGTGGTGACCGCCGTCGCCCGGTCCCCGACACTGCCAGCTGCTCCATGTCCTCTTCCAGCTGCGACTCCGGGCTGAGCGTGTTGGCGTGGTTCTCAAAGTTCACCGAGCCCTGCAGCCCAAACTTGCGCCGCAGTCGTCGGTCGCTGTGCATGCCCTGGATGATCAGCGATACCTGGTCTTCGACGGTGTGCCGCTGGAAAAGGTTCAGGTCCAGCTCCGAGCTCATCATCCGCCGCCGCACAGCCTCGCCCGTCTCCTCGAGTGTGTGCAGCGACGTGAAATGCCGTTCGGACGCGAAGCCGGACTCCATCAGATCGTTCCAGCTGGTCGCCTGTCGTGCTGGGAAGTCGGTCCATGGGACCACCCTTTCCGGGCGAAGCTTGTTGTTTGCATTGGCAGGATTGCCTTGCGTGGATAGGGTCGGGTCGGTCTGGACGGTGAGGCCGGAGTGGAGATGGGTGTGGCAGGCATCGAGGAACTCGGGAAGGGCTGTCTTGCGTGTCTTCTCTGTAACTCTTTCCTGAGCTTGCTCTGCCTCCTCGCGCCTGCGTTGTTCTTCGTCCCGTGCTGCCTCTGCTGCTTCACGCCTCCGTCCTTCCTCCTCGCGCCTGCGTTGTTCCTCCTCGCGCCTGCGTTGCTCCTCCTCGCGCTTGCGTTCTGCCTCCAGGTACAGAACCTTATAGTCTGGCGACCCCTCGGCCATATCGTGGCGATAAGATCTTTCCGACCACCAACTCGCTGCAGTGGGTCCGTCTGTTGCGTTCTCCGTCGGCAGAACACGAACACCCGAATATGCCTATCGCATGAGCGTAGACAACGACGATTGCGCCAGATGTTTGGGGCAATGAAAAGAGTCGCTTTGACAGCTGTAGTAAAAGAGAGTCGCGAGAGTTGTGTGTGGGAGCGCCGCTGTGTTTTGGCCGCTTACACTCCTAGTGCATGAGCGCCGCCTGCGCGCCGTTGCCCCCGCAACAAAGGAAAGGTCACGTTGCCAAGAGATGGGCACATCTCCTGGTCAGCGTCGTTCACGAAACAAAAGCCCACCGAGCAAAGCGTCTGTGCTTCCAAATATCGTCACAATGTCAAGCTGGAAGTCACTCGTTGTTCCCCATGTCGTATGCCACAAGATGGCACGAAGTCGTTCTGACTGCTGTGTCTTGGTGGGTGCAGGCAAGCGTCGGTAGTTCGTGCACGCCATTACTTTACGACAAAGCGATCAAAAACGTCAACACTTTCGGGCTCCTCACCTACCCTTTGTCCTGACCTATAACATGGCTTCTTTTGTAAAGATTTAGGCGCGACGGGCAGAACCATTTTGAGAACTCGCCGTTCACGTAGGCGTATGCAAGGGGTGATAAAAAGCTCCCTCCTCGTATAGCGGAAAACTCAGCGGGCCGGAACTAGCCAATGAGAGCGCAAAGTTAGCAGGCATTTCCGCGAGGTGCTGTATCTTATTGGCTCATTCCGGCCCACCAGGATTTCCGTCGCACAGGTAGGAATAACAGTATGAGGTCTTGTGTATAAGTGTATCGTTGTGGGTATGTATGAGTGTGTCTAAGCTCTGAGATAGTCCGACGCATTAGTCGTGCCTGCTCATACTTGTCCACTGCTCTCAGCTTATCTACGTGGCTGGCCACCTTATGAAGTAAGAGCAAGTACCTTTGTCACCACTATCTGTACCAAACACTGCACAGGCCTTAGTTGAATTTGTCGTGTCTGCCTTAACAGAAAACCAGCCATGAGGGCTCTTCCTTGCGTCGCTGCGTCGTACTCCGGATGACGATCTCGCGTTGTTAAGATACAGGCAACCGTACTGATAGTAACGTCCGTCCCTACACAACGAGAAACCCGGTGGGCCGAGAACAGCTAACGTAGTTTACAAGCGAGTCGCCCGTACAAGCGAGGCGCCCACCCCACCAACTTTGATCACCTACCTCGCCTTTGCGTACAATGCCTCAACCCCACCACATTGTATCACGCTCATCTGAAGCTGATATACAGCTAACTATCTTGTCTCTTAACAAGCATCAGATTAAGACTGTACGAGCAGCTGCTCAGGCCTTTGATGTCCCTCGTACGACGCTACGCGACCGACGCGCTGGCAAGCCTCCACGACGCGATTGCCAGTCCAACTCGAAGAAGCTCACCCAGCTAGAGGAGGAGGTAATTGTCAGCCATATACTAAGCCTAGATCAACGTGGATTTGCGCCTACGTACGCAGCTGTACGTGATATGGCTGATAAGCTGCTGGCTGCGCGCGGCGCAGGCCAGGTTGGCGTCCACTGGCCGCGCAACTTCGTTAAGCGTACAGACAGGCTCACAACACGTTTCAACCAAGCGTACGATAGGCAGAGAGCTCTATGTGAGGACCCTGTGTTAATTAGAGGCTGGTTTGAGCTCGTAGAGCAGACGAAGGCGAAGTACGGCATCTGCGATGAGGACGTCTACAACTTCGACGAGGCAGGCTTTATGATGGGCAAGATCAAGACCCAGCTCGTCGTGACAGGGTCAGAGAGGAGAGGCAGGCCAAAGGCTATCCAGCCTGGCGACCGTGAGTGGGTGACAGCGATAGCTGCGATTAACGCTGCTGGCTGGTTAGTCCCACCATTCCTCATCTTCGCTGGCCAGTATCACCTGTCTGCCTGGTATGAGGAGGCAGATATCCCACGCGACTGGGCGATCGCAGTTAGCGACAACGGATGGACAACCAACAAGCTAGGAGTTGAGTGGTTAAAGCACTTTATTAAGCATACAGAGGGGAAGGTTGTTGGAGCACGTCAGCTGCTTGTCCTTGATGGCCACGAGAGCCACCAGTCTCTTGAGTTTCAAGAGCTCTGCAAGGAGAACAATATCTACACGCTCTGTATGCCACCTCACTCATCTCACCTACTTCAGCCTCTTGACGTTGGCTGCTTCTCGCCGTTAAAGCGAGCGTACAGCCGTGAGATTGAGAGCCTGATCCGCCATCAGATTAACCACATCACTAAGCTCGAATTCCTGCCAGCGTTTAAGGCAGCCTTTGATCGCTCGTTCACCACAGCCAATATCTGCTCAGCTTTTCGAGGTGCAGGCCTTGTTCCTCTCCAGCCAGACGCTATCCTATCAAAGCTAGACGTGCAGCTGCGTACGCCTACTCCAGCTGCTCTACCAGAGGCTCTCTGGGAGGCTCGTACGCCGAGCAACGTACGTGAGCTTGAGGCTCAATCAACATTAATACGTGATCGCGTGCGACAGCACAAGAGCTCATCACCAGCTTCGATCATTGAGGCGATTAACCAGCTCAAGAAGGGGGCTGAGGTGATGATGCTCTCAGCTGAGCTAATGCGTGATCGGATTGCCAGCCTTGAGAAGGCTAATGAGGCAGCCTCAGCGCGTAAACAGCGTAAGAAAAAGCGTTTACAGAAGCGAGGAGTCTTAACAAAGGGAGAGGGAGAGGACATACTCGCTCAACGTGAGGCTGATCAGCAGATTGCTCGTGAAGAGCGTCAAGAAGGAGAGCGATCAGGCCTTAGCCGCCAGGCTCAGGCGCGCTGCAGCAGGTGCAAAGAGACTGGGCACAACTCACGTACATGCAAAAAGAATACTTTATATACTGCTTAATCTACTCTATTAATATCTATTCATAATCTTAAAGGGTGGTTGAGTTGCATAGTTAGATAGGTGATCAAAGTTGGTGGGGTGGGCGCCTCGCTTGTACGGGCGACTCGCTTGTAAACTACGTTAAAAGATGACGATGAAGACGGATCAAAGCCTGCCAATGATCGGACGTAAGTTTGGTGTCATCTCTTAGTGCAGCTGTAGCTTGTGCACGAACGAAGTGTATACACTTCGTCTCCACAATAGTTAATCCTGCATAGATGGATTTCACTTCAGATGCAAGCTGCTCTTGAGAGATCGGCCTACTGTCGGGCTGCAATAATAGAGTAGGGTACCGATGATCATAGCGTTGGAGCTCGATAGGTGCCGGCTGGCGTTGTGACTGTTGGGTCGTCCGAGCAGGTGACTGAGATTGAGTCGGCTGGAACCGACTGCTCTTCGTAGCTTCGGCTGACCGTTCGCGGGAGGGCTCCGGTGTGGTCTGATTTGAAAAGGAGATACCTCTGGTGTTCTGCTTAGGATCCAAAAGGCGTGTATCCTGTGGTCTCGGCCCCGTGCGATCTGGAACAACGGTATGTGGAATCTGCCTCGAGTAATCCGGATGACCCATTTTCACACGAGATGGACTCTTACGCCTCGGGCTGGTAAACTCGTGCTCTGCTGGTCGCTTCCGTCCATATGGCGGTGAGCCTAGTCGCGAGTCCTTTCCTGAATCGATAGTAAGACCTCCAATATCAGGTGCTGACCGACTTCCCGCAGTTGCAGCTGGTGAGTGATGTGACCTCCTAACCATGTTAATCGTTGATCCAATAAGTGTCTCACATTATGAATCTGTCCAAACTGACCTGAACTCTGTACACAGCTCGCGAAACTTATCACTTGCCTGTCTCGAGGTCAAGCCCTCAAATTGGGCATGATAATCTTTCCTTGCATGGTCATATAGCTGTTCAGCGGTCGGGAAAGTTCGGTCCTCGTGACCCGGAAAAGGGCAGGCGTGATAATTGCGGGTTGAGCTCTGAGTCTGTAGCGCCCGGGTGAAATTTGGCTGCATGGATCGATCGGTGTCTATTTTATGACTGAGATCTGTGGATCTAGTGCTGGTTGATGTGTCCAGCTCTCCGTATTGGACGCGTGCTCGACTACGTGTAGATGCGTGAACCGCGTCAGGTGCTCGATGCAGTTTGTAATGGAATCGATTCAGACGTGACGGCACCTGGTGAATTGATAATTCTGAGATAGGCGATGGAGAGCGTGGCAGAGAGCGGCCGAACAATCGGTGGTAACCATCCTACCTTTTAAAAGAAGCTCTCCCATAGCAGTCCATAGGCAAGCCGCGGATTTGCAAACAAGGCAAACGAGGCAACCGCCAAGCCTCTTCTAACAGCGGCCTCAAATCCGAGGAGGCCGCCTGCACCTACCTGGCGCCCTGCATAAGCGCCAGCAGGTACCAGGAAGACCTTGTATAGCTGCGCTGAGGACCTTTGCCTGAAAGTGCCAGGGTATGGTCCGCGTTCATCAAGCAGGCAAACACGTTATTGTATCGTCTACTGTGGCCTTCAGCCTCATAGGCCACCTGGTACCACACCAAGCGCATCGCTTTTAACCCTGTCTCCTTCATGTGGCTTGCTACGCCACCCCCTGGCTAGCCTCTGTAAGCGATGCACGGAAATGAGAGAGATGATACTACTCGTCATCATCGGGCCGTAGGCAAGCAGTCAAGTTGAACTAGCGTCCTCTTCTGCAGGCTGATGGTTGTTGTGTTGTATTTACTTCTATTTCGCATCTTTGAAGACGAACTGATCGACCGCAGCCTCGCCTTTTGAGGGGATAGACGAATATCGAAGAGGAACCTCTGAACAGACCGTTTCTAAATCTACGAAAAATACGCCCATGATGTCCGCATCTTGGAATCCGGCCAATGCGTACTGCGCTGGCGCCCAGACCTCTCACGACTGCTCACCATAACGATTGGACGCCTCGTGATCGACAGGGCATGATTTTGTTTGCCACGTAGCGTGCGTCAATGCCACAGACGAGCCACCTCGGCTGATGGCACCGGAAACCGCTGCACCTTCATGTGCTAATCCACGAGGCCGCGTTTGACTAGAGATGACTTCCAGCGTCCTCTTGCGACCGGCGCGCATCCAGTAAGCATTTCCGTTGCTCCAGTTCGTCGTCGAGGGAGAGTCTTTCCCACGTATCGAGTCGTCCACGCACCACTTAGTTCAGGCATGAACGACGCCGAACTCGGGCCTCTGCGGACGAACAAGAGCTGGCATTTATGGCCCTCAGTTGCACCACGCTACCAAGGGATCAGAATTGCTGCCAGATGTATCGTACCGCTAAAATTTAGCCACAACGCTTTTAAGTACACTATATTCGATCGCAATCTTGCTGTGTTTCCCAAACACTTTGTTTCACTGTATGCAGCTGTATAAATTGATAACTCTCTCATCGAAGTCGCTGTCATTTCCTGCGTCAGATCTCTGCAGCAGTCGTGATTAGTGACGATGCCATGCATCTTCCATGTACCTAAAGTGAGGTTTGGACACGCTTGCTGAAAGGTCTGTTGAACAAGCCAAGCGAGCTGTCACTACCACAGCGACAGGAGTTTCCTTATTGGCAGAGACTCCAGGCCGTTACCGTGTCCGAACGGGCCGAACATGGGCAGTAGACTGTGATCCAAGGGGTTGTCGAACCGCGGTTCAGTTGTCAGGTGTGTTCGTTGCCTGCGCGCACAGATATTTGAGAAGTCTCTCTTGTCACCGTTTTCAACATCACGTATTCCTCTCACAACTCTTCCTCCTCCAACTTCGTCTTCTCCAACATGTACGACATCTGCAAGAACACCTTCTCCGCATGCCTCAAAGAGGTACGTCCCATCATCGTCATACCAATGCCCGCGGGTGTACCGTCCGTCGGGGTAACAAAACAGGCCGACCCCAAGATCTTCAAGACCTGCAAGACCATGCCGGAGGTCCATATCAGCATCGCGGTCGACGAGCACAGCGATGTGCTGACTCTAGCTCCAACGCCAGGCTATGCATATAGATGAAGCTCAATTGAATGGGCTGATGCCCTCGTTTGCGCAACTCGCTGATTAGATCGTGGTTTTCAACCTACCATAGCACTGAGCAACGGCTGTATGTGGGCGGCCAGGGAGGTACCACTGTGTCATCAATCACAACATGACATGCTTATCTTACGCCTCGAGGGGGAGATCTGGTATGGAAGCGCAAGGCATGGGTTGAGAACCATGTGTAGTTCATTCGCGTCATCTTGCGTCAGCATCTTCAAGCACCGCGGCCGTTGGCAACGACACCGTATATCATACTCGTATAGGCTTGCCACTGCGACAGCAAGTTCAAATCTTGTAGTGGAACACTTTCGCCCCCAGATGATAGCATCGCTATTTCAACATTCATATCGCACACGGCATGTCTACGCAACCGGCGCTCACAGTCACTGCTGACGGAACGCCAGTCACACTACGCCACAATGGAAGAACGACGAGTCGAATCCTTAGCATTCCGCTCTTACCTACATTGGACAGACCATTCTCGAACCCAAGACCATGTTGGGTGTGACTCGTATGGACCGGTTTCTTTAGAGACTTGCCGCAGTTCGACAACCCCATGCCATACATGGGCATTGTGGAGCGCTCTACATCCACTCTACAGCACTCTACACGATAGAATAGAATAGTGGTTATTCTACTCTACTCTATTCTACAAGTTTCTATCCTGTAGAGGAGTAGAGCACTCTACCACTCTACACACTTTCTGATTGGTCAATTTTATCTTATCTTTTGATTGGATTTCTACAAATTCTACAGGCTTTCATACTAGTATCTATTGACCTATCACGTGACGCTGGATACCGTTGAGCCATTTATGGAGCTGGCTCCATGACTGCTGGCATCGTGTGAGTAGTGGTGTTATGGAGTGTTTGCTTTTTGTACGTGAAACTGGACTTTCCGTGCACCTGAGACATGCCCTGGTCCACAGCGCAACTACAAGAACTAGTCCGCGACCATCTATAGCAATCAACCCAGTTATCATCCCTTCTTCTCCACCTCTTCAGAGTATCCAGCTCTGTATCAATATTATCACTTTGCGAATCAACATGTCTGTATCCCAAGCCTCGTCATCGCTTTTAGATACTCTTTCTACTCCTTCTATACCCTGTATCTCACAATCCGGCCCTTCTACCCTCATCCCTCTGTCCTCTAGCCCTCCCTCCCTTCGCAGCGTGTCTACAGAGTCCTCTATACCTCAAACAGCCCAGAAATCGATATGGGTATACTTTCGGCTTGCAAGGGGTACAGAGGCACAGACTGGAGAGGTTGTACAAAATGGGAAGCGTCGACAAAAGACGCTCCATTACTGTATTTCCTGTTCGAATGAACCAAAGCCTAAAGTATGGCATACTGTCTATACTTCGGCCGCTCAGCATCACGTCAAAACAAAACATAAGGCTCAATGGAAGGAATTTAAGCAACCGACTAAAGAAGAGCGCTCTTCTTTGGGCCACGATCCCCGCCAGATTCTTATTGAGAAGTTTGCTTTGTCAAATACTAATACCGCTCGGGAATTAGTTTTGCGACAGGCGTACAACAAACAACGACATATTCAAGCGATGATAGCTCTTTGCGCACGACGACGACTCCCTCTGAGTGCTATTGGCTGGCCAGAGCTTCATGAACTACTCTTGTCTGTTAATCCAGAGATTGACGATCTCGCACCGTTTAGTAGAAGAAGCCTTGATCGTCTTCTAAAACTAAACTTCAAGAAATACAAGAAACAGCTTCAAAATAACCTCCAGGAGGCTATTGGCGATATTCACATCTCAACGGACATGTGGTCATCTCCGGCTCGTAGAGCGTATCTCGCTATCTGCGCACGCTGGATAGATCATACCTACAGGCTTCGACACGGACTTCTTGCCCTCCCACAGATTCTATTTAGCCACTCTGGTCAAACACAAGCTATCCACATCATCAACGTCCTACGGTCGTACGGGATCCTCACAAAACTCGGCTTCCATACTGGTGATAACGCGACATCAAACGATACGCTTCTACAAGAGCTTGCACGGCTTTTAAAACAAGAATACCAGGTATGTCTTCATCTCTAGTGTGGTTTATATTAACACTATTAGATTGATTTTGATCCGAAAGCCCGCCGTGTTCGATGCCTTGATCATATTCTCAATCTCGCCCTTCAGGCCTTCCTCCTTGCTCGCTCAAAAGAAGCCCTTCAAGCCGCCCTTCAAGCGATTGATCGACATGCAGATGTAGATCCATACGAGGTCCTCTCTACCTCTCTTAGCATACCTACAGCTGACGATAACCTACAGTCTGTACAGTGTAGGGATCACGTACAGAAATCAAAGGATAAGGATAAAGGCAAGCAGAAAGGATTCGAAGGCTGGGGAGCAACTCTTGCTTTAGAGAAGCTTCATAATCTTGCTGTTTGGCTTCGTTATAGTACGAACCATCACGATCTGTGGATGCTAGAAGTCGGAATCACTTTAGGCATCGATAATGATACAAGATGGTCATCGTGGTTCCAGGTCATTAAGCGTGCGAACAAAAAGAGGGATGAAATCAAGGAATTTATCGCAAAACACGATGAATGTGAACCATTCCGACTCCAGAATCGTGATTGGGATATACTGGAACGTACAGAAGAGTTCCTATCTGTTTTCAATAGTGGAACCTTGTGGGTTGAGGGCCATAAAGCATCTCTGTCACAAAGTTTAGAGATGATGGATGTTATACTTACTTATTTTGAAGATCAGAAGGTTGTATCCACTATTCCCTTATTTTGCGATATTATACTAATGCCTAGCCAGGCCAAATACTCTTCTCCAAATCATGATGAGTTTGTCGATGACCCACGAATGGTCCATTCTATCGAAATGGGCTGGTTTATCCTTAATAAGTATTATATGCTTATTGATGAGACTCCAGTTGTCGCTGCTGCTCTCCTCCTCGATCCCTCAAAGCGGAAGTCCTATATTGAGCAAAACTGGCCTTCAGAATGGCATGAAAGGACTGTGAATACTTCTCAGGCATTATGGGCTGGTAAATACAAGCTTCTTCCACTATCCTTAACATCGGATAACGTGGATACAGCTGTATTCCCGCCAAATGGCCCTAAACCACCTAAAAACGCGTTTGATCGAATAAAGCAGAAATTGAAGGTTGCGACCGCGAAGCGCGATGACGATGATCTTTTATCGTTTATTGAAGGCTGTCCTATTGATATAGAACCATTAACGCCTCTACAATGGTGGTCAGAACCAGCTCAACGTCAACGATATCCTCGTCTTCATCGGATGGCCCTCGATATCCTCTCTATTCCTCCCTCATCTGCAGAGCCAGAAGTCACGTTCTCGGGCGCCCGTCGTACCCAGTCATTTGATAGGCTACGGCTATCCGCAAAGAACCTTGAGCGATTAGAATGTACGGGCAACTGGCTAAGGAATAAGCTTGTCAGTATTCAGGACATTCTCACAGTGCCCACAGCGATAAACGACGAGATGGAGACGGACACGGATACAGAGGAGGATGAGGATGAGTATAAGGATGAATCGGGTTTGGAGGACACAGATGGGAGATAAAGAACATCGACGAGGGACACGGATGAGGGATACGGATGAGGGATACGGATTAGAGACACAGATAAGACCCTGTATGTATTAAGGATGTCGCGTTTTTAATAGTAAAGCGATCACAATGTTATTCTCTCCCCCTCCCCCTCACTAGAACTAGTGCGATTACTAATCGGATAGAGCGTTCTACACACTCTACAGGGTAGAATAGAATCAGTGTCTATTCTACAGTGCAGAGTAGAATTAGGGTCTATTCTACTCTACTCTATAATGCCCATGTATGCTCTGGAGGATTTTGTTGTGACAAGGGTGACAATGCTTTGCCCCACCAGGGAGGCTGCGGTGACATAGGGTACACAGCAGCTGCCCGGTGTCGTAGGTCTTCAAGCTCTCGCGTAGAACCGGCTCCATGTATTGCACCACGGCTTCGAGTTCGTCCAGCACTCGCTGAATGCGCTTGGTCATGGATGCTGGAAAGTTTCAATAATAGTAAGGTCATTGAAGGCCTCCCATGGCTTACCCGTAAGGCTTGATGGCAGTATTGCCAGCAGCTTTTCCTCTTCCCACGCGGTCACGAACGATATTCTTAGTCGCAGGGTGGCGGTCCGCGATATGTTTCTGAATTCGAGCGAGTCGCCGAAGATATAGGCAGCGAGAATCTGGAACCCCAGTGTCCTGGCCGAGTCATCCTTTGTTGCGACGTTTCTCAGCCAGGTCGGTACCCACGGGCCCAAGGCACTTGTACATTGGTACTTGTCGCAGTGGAGGGACAGTCGCGCCAGTCTCTCGGCGTCCATAACGTACTCTGTGGGGCTGCCCTGATAGTGGAGGATCCGGAGCATCAGCCCCATGAGCTCGGGATCGTCGTCTTCAAGATTGATTATAGGGCAATCTTCGACGAGCAGTCGCTGCCCTTCTGAGAAGGATGTGCTGAACATGCAAAAGAACATGGGAGATGCGAGCCGAAGGACGTGGGTTGACACGCGAAACCCATTGCAGACAGTCGTGCTCTGTCCCAGACATCTCAAAACGACGTCCCCGTTGGGGTCCAGCGGTGTGGCACGATTCGCGTTGTTCGCAGTGGAAGAGGGCGCTTCCTCGTCCTGTCATGGTTAAGAAGACGGACTGAGAGAACTTGGACATAGGTGCATACGCTTTGCATGACTTTATCGAGGATCTACATGGCAATCTTAGTTTTTATCTGCATGGGTGGAAGGTGAATGGGCTGTTGTACCCTTGGTGCCATGTAGATCAAACAGAAGCGGAGTGATACACCAAAATGTGTAGCTGAGCTCTGCAACGGAGTACGAACTTGAGAAGCCGTGGTACGACAGAGTAACTTCACTCATTTCTCTGCCACGAAAGCTGGATTACTCCGTACCGTCGCCACTTGCCTGGCCTACAACGGTATCACGTCTGGTGATTGGACATAGTATCGACCGTCAGCAGATTGGTCAGTCCAGCTCAGAACGGCGATGCTCGATGCTTGGCTTATGATAGCGGTCAGACGGTCCTCTCAATTATTTCGCTCGGGTGGGCTCTCTTATGCTCAGCGTCAGCGTCAGCACCAACATAGACTGTCGCTTACGGAACTTGTCTCCCTAGCAGCTCGCATATGTCCTTTCACACTGCGACTTTCTGGTCACAACAATTCTATCTCGCTGATATTGCCAGACCCCTCTGCTTGTGAAGCTGCCGTAAAATCTACCGCACAACTGAGAGAAGCATGGTCAAGTCAGCCATGCTTTGGCAGTTCTGTTCCGTCTCGTAGCTGCCCTACTTCGTTGTCAACGCCGCAGCTGTACTTGCTGAACAGCCAGCCCTGCAGGTGTCTCACAGAAGTATCCCACCAGCGGCGGGGTCCCAAGAGTTGCACAATCAAGAATGGTCCGGTGCTTCGGAGAACAAGCGCATACAGGCTCGCTCTGCGGAGCATAAGAACTCGATGCAGATTCTCTACGAGGAGAGCTTCGTCGACTATTCTCATCACTGGAGCGTGTACTTCGGTCCGCGCGGCATTCCTGTCGACCCCTGCAATCTCGGACCTTTCTCCAGTGTTTATCATCTCGAAGGGAAGGCTCTCTCAGAGGGTCGATTCAGCGACATCGACACTCCTCCTCCTACACCAAGCGGGACATGGTCAGGGCTCACTTCGCCTCTCGCAGAGGCAGATTGCTCGATTGTGGGAGACGGATCGCGTCCTCCAACACTCAAGTGCGGACAACGTCCCGCAGTGGCGTTCGCGAAAGATCCAGGATACGATGGTGCCACGATAGTCTGTATGAAGAACGTTACACAACACCACCGGGCTTACTTCGCCGAGTACACAGCTTAGAACCTATTGGGTGATGAGTGTTGATGTGTCTTCCACAAACGCCTGTACTCGTTTCTCGTTTCTGCGATAGTCACTCATTTCGTTGCTTAGCTGGCACGTCTCGTTGAAGTTTTCATCGCAGCTGTTGGCGGCTGGCCAGTTCGTTTACCTGTAGCTTTAGTAGCACATAACATCCATTCTAGCACATCGTCGGTCCAACGTAAGAGCTTTTCGTCCGAGACGAGTTAATGCAAGTTCTCGTTCCCACTGCTCGCTTGTTGTTCGCTTGATCACGTTTGGAAACTTGACCTGTAGACTCTGATATCGTCATCTTTAGCTTGTGATTTTGACTTCTCAGAAGCTGTTGCAAGACGAGTGTTTCCTCGTCTGTACGAACGGAACGTCCTTGTGTGCGAGGCTGGCGGCCTCGGGTAACGTCAGAACTATTTGCTACTGTCGTGAACCAAGAAGGATCGGCCTTCCCCACAGCTCTTGGCAGAAGCATTACCGTGCGTTCTCTATAGGTTTGAATAGCGTCAGGCCATTTGATGAGCTTTTGGTGGCGCAGATGGGGAGGTTAGATTGGTGATGGCAGCAGCGAGAGCCGAGATCTTGGCTCGCTTCTTGGAACGTTTGGGTGCCATTCGTTTTCGCTTGGGAGCCATTGTGATGTATGTTTGGAACTGGTGTACGAGAAAGATGGAGCGGTTTGCGTTCGTGTGGATATAGGACGAAGGTCGCGCGAGTCGGGTCGCAAGTCCGATGCGCGCGATTATTGTAGGAAGATGTGCTTGACGCTCACAGAGCCACGAACATGACCGATTTGGCTGCGGGTCGTGGTGTTGGTGTCCACCTATGTACTGCAGACGAGTGTGCTTCGCGTCGAGTGGTTGCGCATTCAGTTCATCCGTTTGCGATTCGCGTTGTCGACTCGTGCAAGGGTATGATGGCGGTGAAGCGTCGCCTGGAGGGGTTGCAAAGATGGTGGAAAGTCAAGAGCCAGTGAGTTGAATTGGTAGGGCAGACGCGAGCGAGGTACGCGACGCGACGGGGTGACCGGTACCGTGCGTCGAGCTCGAGCCGCCTAATATCAAAACAAATATCCCACTTCTTGCGTTCTCGCGCTCATCTCGTGATGGTTAAATTGCACTTGTATTGCAAACGATTCCGAGGGCACTATACTCTGAAGCTATAGACTTGTAGTATAAAGTGTCTAGATTCTAGATATCCAAAATCATAAGGGATGCTCAGTTACTAAGCATTCAAAATGACAGTTGGGTAGCGCACGGGCAAACTCCCCCGTGAGTATACCGTCGGCGGACTTGGCGAGCCGACGCGCAAATCGACCCATCCACCCGCGTGTACATGACGTCAGATATGAAGCTAGATAACGTACTTTACAAGCGAGCGGGCCATACAAGCGAGCGGGCCACCCCACCAACTTTGCACCCCTCTTACACTTTAATCAACAATGGCTCCACCAAATCAAGCCCAAAACGTTTCCTGTGAGGCTGATGTACAGCTAGCAATCTCAGCTATTAGTCAAGGCCAAATCCAGTCTCATAGAGGTGCTGCGCGGATGTACGAAGTCTCTCGAACGACGCTCGACCGCCGGTGCGCCGGTATACCTGCCCGACCTGATTGCCAGCCCAACTCAAGGAAGCTCACCCAGAGAGAAGAGGAGGTGATTACTAGCTATATACTCGGTCTTGACCAGCGTGGATTTGCGCCTACGTACGCAGCTGTACAGGATATGGCCAACAAGCTGCTGGCTGCACGTGGCGCAGGCCAGGTTGGCGTCCACTGGCCGCGCAACTTCGTCAAGCGTACGGACAGTCTTACGACATGTTTTAATCGGCCGTACGATAGGCAGAGAGCTCTTTGTGAGGATCCTGTATTAATAGGGAAGTGGTTTGAGCTCTTAGAGAAGACTAAGGCCAAGTACGGCATCTGCGATGAGGACGTCTACAACTTTGACGAGGCTGGCTTTATGATGGGCAAGATCACGACTCAGCTCGTCGTGACAGGGTCAGAGAGGAGAGGCAGGCCAAAAGCTGTTCAGCCTGGTAATCGCGGAGTGGGTAACGTTGATCACTGCGATCAACGCTGCTGGCTGGACAATCCCTCCATTCCTCGTCTTTGCTGGCCAGTATCACCTGTCTGCCTGGTACGAGGAGGAGGATATCCCACGCGACTGGGTAATTGCCGTAAGCGACAACGGCTGGACGAACAATGAGCTAGGAGTTGAGTGGCTAAAGCACTTTAACGCCTACACGAAGACTCGTGTTGTAGGTGCGCGTCGCCTGCTTGTCCTTGATGGCCATGAGAGCCACCACTCGCTTGAGTTTCAAGAGTTCTGCGAGGAGAACAACATCTACACGCTCTGTATGCCACCTCACTCATCCCACCTACTTCAGCCTCTTGATGTTGGCTGCTTCTCGCCGTTAAAGCGCGCGTACAGTCGTGAGGTAGAGAGCCTAATCCGCCACCACATCAACCACATCACTAAGCTCGAGTTTCTGCCAGCGTTCAAGGCAGCGTTTGATCGAGCGTTCACACCAGCTAATATCTGCTCAGCCTTTCAAGGCGCAGGCCTTGTCCCTCTTCAGCCAGACGTTGTCCTATCAAAGCTAGACGTGCAGCTACGTACGCCTACTCCAGTTGCTCTACCAGAGGCTCTCTGGGAGGCTCGTACGCCGAGCAACGTACGTGAGCTTGAGGCTCAATCATCGTTGATACGTGATCGCGTACGACGGCATAAGAGCTCATCACCAGCTTCAATTATTGAGGCGATTGATCAGCTTAAGAAGGGGGCTGAGGTAATGATGCTCTCGGCTGAGCTGATGCACGATCGGATCGCCGGCCTTGAGAGAGCCAATGAGGCAGCGTCAAAGCGAAAGCAGCGCAAGAAAAAGCGAATCCAGAAGCGTGGAGTGTTAACAAAGGGAGATGGCGAGGATATACTCGCTCAGCGAGAGGCTGACCAGCAGATTGCTCGAGAAGAGCGTCAGGAGGGAAAGCGATTAGGCCTTAGCTACCGGGCTCTGGCGCGCTGCAGCAGGTGCAAAGGGACTGGCCACAACTTACGTACGTGCAAACAGGATACTTAAGATACTACTTAATCTACTATGTTAATATCTATGTATTTTACTCTAAGGTGGTTGAGATGCGCAGCTTTAGAGGTGATTAAAGTTGGTAGGGTGGCCCGCTCGCTTGTATGGCCCGCTCGCTTGTAAAGTACGTTAGGGAGCTGTAGAGCTACCGCAGACCGTGATTATGGAGAAGAGCTTCTGTCTCTCTACCCACTTTCACATGCGAGTGCCTTTCTCTTCAAACCGTCATCCCAGTCTTAGTTATACCGAAGATCCATAAAACACTAGAAGCTTTCGTTGTGTGCCGTTTGCTCTTTCCCGTCAACGTTTCAATACGTGCCTGCCCAGGCTGCCGCACTCATCTGCGCATGCCGCATAACGTACTTTCAGGATGAAGTTTGTGTGTTCATACCAAAGTAGGCAACGACCACCTCACATGTTAAGTTGCCGTCTCGCGTTGACAACGCCGAATGGAATTCGTCGTCCACCCACTGCTCGAGAGATCTACTGATCGGGTAGATGCGATCACTCCTCCTCAAAATTTCTCATCGCTATCGTAGGCCTTGCAGATACTGTGCCGTCAAGAGCCTCGGTAGGCTTCTTGATGCTCTCCAACTTTCGCTCCTCCTTGCCATCTTTCACAGCCGCATTTACTCGCCCACGTGAATCGACTGTGAAATATGTCAGCGACAATCACAAGTTCTGCCCGGCAAAAAGACCCCCGTTGGGGCCAACGAAGTCGAATGTTTCATGACTCAGTCATGGTCTTGTGACCCACTCCGCACTTCCGAGGAGCGAGAGGTAACACAAGTTTGAGACGTACACAAACTGCTTAGCGCTAAAGTTCTAGCAAACACACTACAGCTTGCTTTGCTACGCAGCCTCTAGAAACCTGCGAATCCATTCGTCCAGGAACATTGAGATCCCCAACTGATCGACAAACCATCGCGACATTCCCATGTCTCGCTAACAGCGCCTACGCTTCTCTCTCTCACGGAGAACGTACACGCACTGCAGCATGGCCGACTTCCTCTCCCTCAGTCCCGAACTGCGCAACCGAATCTACGAATACTTGTTCGATGGCCACAGCAAACTTGTGCTCACTCGGCGCCCACCTCGCTATCAAGGAAACCCCAGCAGTGCGTTCTATCTCACTCAGGCAAGCCGTCAGATCCGAATGGAATTTGGTCCGCTTTTCAAACGCCGCCAACGCATCACCGTCGCGTTAGAGGAGCTACCCCAATTCCTCTGGCTCTTCTACTACCGTGAACATGAAACGACGACCAATCAGTATGCGCGATTGAAGATCAATGCGCCTGAGATTCATAGGTCTTGGCACGAGTGCTATATTTCCCCTCCTCCGGTTATTGACCTTGGGCTCCTCCTCCGTCTCTTGTGCGACTCTCCAGACAAGTTTTTTTGTTCCTTCTGGGAACAAAAGACAACCATATTAAAGGTGCTGCCAGACCAGCTCATGAAGATACAAATATGTCTTTTAAGTCGCAAGTACCGCGACTTGCTGCGCTCGGAATTTGGTTTGTCACCGCAGAAGACTATGGTTGGGTTGAAGGCGACACTGCACATCAGGAAGAACAAACAAGAGTTCGACCGTTTGTCCCTGACATGGTACCCTGGCTCGCAGGCGGTCTCCACGGACACGCCCAGTGTGTTGAAGATGGTCGAGGGAGGTTACGGTGACGAGAGAATAGAGGTGAATGAGTTTAGCAAATCGTGAACGACACAGAAGGAGCAGTAGGCAGATGGTGTGCCGGTGCACAGGGTTCCCTAGGCAGATGTATTCGATACTCAACTATCGGGACGGATAAGAAAGGAGCACTTCCTTCAACAGGAGGGCATGGATTTACTACTCTCTTTCCTTGTAGTTACAGTACATAATACTTAGAACAAGACACGTCTTTCTAAACCTCATACTCTTAACAAACTTCACTTCGCATTATCCACTGCAACTACGCCCGCAACGTCTTCACTGCGCAGGAATTGCGTTTCTATACACCTCGACGCCCGTACAATGGTACATGGTAGATGCTATACGTAGAGGCATTGTCTTTGCGGACACTACGTTCTGTCTCAGCGAAGAGCGTTCGTGCCAAGAGGCTATGGTCTATACACTCCCTACATCTGCGGGTCTTGACCTTTAGGAACAGGCTAAGGTTGGAGATAAAGGGTCACGTCTTAGTCAGCAAAGCATCCTAGACGAAGCGTTTAAGTTTCTTTGCGTGTTCGATCCGCATAAGGAACAGAAATAGCGAGAATTAAAGAGCAAAAATTGGTTACCCCTACGTCGTTGTTACGCCCGACAGTGGAAGAGAAGGTAAATGTGGGAAGCTTCCTAACTCGCCTCACACTTCGCCTCTCAACAAGCTTCCTTGAGACCGCGCACAGCCACCGTGGCATGCCCTTGCATTGAGCTGCAAGGGGGATTCCTCCGATAACTTTCGGCACGGTAAGCTTCCTAGGTGTCGCTGTATGGATTCCTGCTTTTAGCTCGCCGATTTCTCTTGCGTCCTCCGCGGGTGACGAGAAGACTGCCCTTAGCGAAACGCTGGGGTTCGTGCGTCATGGTGTGTGGTCGGGCTGAATTCGCAGGCAAGTCTTACAAACATCCCGGTGGTGGGGGCCAGTTGTGACTGACCGCAATAGGTCAGCATTGCAAGCGCTCGGCGACATAATGAGCAGCCTCTCAGTTCTATCATGCACGGGGCCGCTGTGGCGATCAGCGGCATATATGGGGGCATGTAGTTTAGACGGAACATTATGCAAGGGGCCCGGTGGAAACAAGGCTCAGGCCATATGGCAGGATGTGACTAGGGCAATGCGGCTGGAGGCGTTGTGCCATGATGTCCTTATCGCAAGCCACTGTCGCTACGAGCAAATCTCCGACCACGATCTTCACTCTCAACAGCTCTGCAACCTGGAAAAAAAGAGTGCCAATCTCGGTCCAGACTGTTGACGAGCCTCTAGTGACATCCCTTAGTGCGCAGTTTGGCAGCCATGTAATGCAGATGAAAGACTCTCTACATGCATGGTCGAACAAGTTCGAAGTCACGAGCTCAGACGCCCTTCGTTCCGCAGCTCACCGCTTGTTCGACTCCCACCAGTCTTCATGACGCATGAAATTCTACTGTGTCTGAAGGTAAGCATTTGCATGTCATGGTAGGCGCCCACAGGATGCGATCGACAGGACGCCTTGCAGAGCGCCACGGTTTCACAGTGAAGAATACCAGGCTGTCGTGGCTTGGCACAAGGCTCCCCAATCTCAATCGGATCATAGGCCCCTGAGGTAGTGCTGTGACGAAACTGAAGTTTCCCATACGGTCCACCGCGTACAGCAGAAGCCAAATCACTGCTGATCTTGTTGTTAGGATCGCGAAAAATCTTCAAGTCGTCGATAGGCTCCTAAACTCGCACTAACGGTCTCGTTCGTCCAACAATGGCTCACCGGTGTAAGACAACGCAGAGCAACGGTCGTGAAATCGGCCATACGTTAAGCAAGCCCTGTCGCCGCGACGTCAGGTATTGCGCCAATGCTACGCCTTACTGGACTAGTGCTTGCTGGTCCCATTGGCGAAGACATTGAAACGACGATATCCGGCTGCATTCTGGCTGTCGCCATACTTCCAAGCATGGTAGGAACTTCGCAGCCTATGGATCACGTAGCCTGACGGTCGACGCTCTTGGGTCAGACCTTGTATGGGCACAGTCCCCGAGCTTCCGAAAGAGTCAACATGGCGTAGATGCCTGCTGAAATGGAGGGTTAGTATATGCAGCTGTCTGGGCAGATAGTTGCAGGCAATATTCAGATGCATGCAGCGAAGATTGGCCAGGGCTGCTGCAATTGTTCTCCCATGGAACAGATGAGTGTCCTGAAAAGTGGATAGCAATTCCTGCAGCTTGGGCTAATCAAGTAATGGCACCAGGAAAACGCTTCAATCGCTTCTTACGACAGTTGAGAGGTTCATTTTGTGCCTCGATCTCTAGTCAAGGCGCGCAAGGATATAAATTTGAGCGCCACCTAGCCTCTTTTCTCTCCACACCTCGTGTGCATCTCTCCTTCTTGCGTCCATTTAACGCTACGCCAGTTCTTCGCTCCGATGGCACACTCGAACTTGGGCGGCAAATACGACTTACATGTGGAAGGCCGTGCAAAGTTCGTTTTGTTCCTTTCAGAATCGCCTCGGATCCTACATTTGCGATCATTCACCGACCTCAGCACAAAAATTTTGCTTCGCTTGCAGGGGCAGCTGGCATGGAAGGAAAAAGACATTCTCAAGTTGGAAAAGGATAGCGCCCGGACATCTAGACCAGATGGTGGACAAGGGAATTTGCCAGACCAGACGATTCTGAACGAGCAGATGGACGAGCTTGAGATTATGATGAGGAAATACCGTAGATGGCTATCAACCCAATGTATTGACAACCTACTGACTTTGATCAGAAAAGTTTCTTCTTCGACATGGCCTTATCGAAGGTAAAAACATGGATGAGAGTCAGATTCGCATCATCTACGACTATTTGGGTGCAGAATATCCGTGCCCTATGAACGGCCCCGATTCATTTGCATGGGGCCAACCGGGCAATCCGTCCAGCTTTGCGTCGGACTTGCGCCAAGTCGTCAATCGACCAAATTCCGGGTTGATCTGGAAACCTTTGCAGGAGAAGATAGCACGTTGTGCGCTCCGATTGCCATCCTGGCTTTTTTTCCATCTTGTTCACTTCTCACGGCTACTCGGACCGGCTTGGATACACCATTGTTTCTTCCAGCAGCGTCGAACGGGTCGCCATAGTCCTTGTAGTCGTGCTCCTCGCTCTGACTGTCTGGCTCAGCAGATTCCTGTTCGATGATGTCGTCCTCATCTTGTTTGCAAAGTAGGTTTCCCTCGTCTGAAGTTGGTGAAAGTTGGACTAATAGCTAGAAGCTTTGCCATTCTGGCTCGAGTTACAGGTTGTCTGGATGGATGAAACTGAGCACCCTGCCGATTAGAACAACAGGCCATTTGACCGTGGAACAATGTTGTTTTTTCTTCATGGAATGATTCGCTAGAAAAATTGCAGATGCTTCCACACGTTATGTATCGGTGTGTGTGCAATAACCATGCGCAATGTAGTAAGCATTACATATCGGTCCAGAAGCTGCGTATGATTGTTTTGTATGAGCACGGTGCAGAATTTCCGTTGTGCAAATACTCGCAACCCACTCTATTCCTCCCGATATTTGATTCCACGGGTTTACTCTTTACTTCTATGCTCCGTTGTAAGCATAGGTGGTGCTGGGCCATTGTACAATGACTTCAAAAAGGTATCAATCTGACAGCATACATATATACTGTTGTGGAGAGTGGAAAGAAGACAGAACGTTGCTCGAATCATTTCTCTTTTGATGCTACATGCTTAGCAATATAGCAGGCCCTCGACAGGTTTCTCGGATGTTGACCCATACGTCATGGATCGAACCCACGACCTGTCATGTCGTCGCGTGCGTTTCATACAGTAGTGAAGTGGCTCGTGTGAGGAGCCCCAAGTTATCAAGCGGCAGACTCCGCAACAAGCAATCCAGATTGGTTCGATTGATTGACTTGATTGGTTAACTCAATTCAATCAATTCAATCAGTCCCTATGCAAATCTAGCGTCAATTCAATCTAAGAGCTAAAGATTGATTGAATTGATTGTCTTGATTGAGAGTTTCGCAAGATTTTTGAGGCTTTTAGAGTTGCTAAGTTACTTATCTCGCGATATTTTTATGGTGTTGCAGTTAGCGCAGGGGCGTTATCCTAACTCGTACTAGACTCGTTAACGTACTTTACAAGCGAGCGGGCCATACAAGCGAGCGGGCCACCCTACCAACTTTAATCACCTCTAAAGCTGCGCATCTCAACCACCTTAGAGTAAAATACATAGATATTAACATAGTAGATTAAGTAGTATCTTAAGTATCCTGTTTGCACGTACGTAAGTTGTGGCCAGTCCCTTTGCACCTGCTGCAGCGCGCCAGAGCCCGGTAGCTAAGGCCTAATCGCTTTCCCTCCTGACGCTCTTCTCGAGCAATCTGCTGGTCAGCCTCTCGCTGAGCGAGTATATCCTCGCCATCTCCCTTTGTTAACACTCCACGCTTCTGGATTCGCTTTTTCTTGCGCTGCTTTCGCTTTGACGCTGCCTCATTGGCTCTCTCAAGGCCGGCGATCCGATCGTGCATCAGCTCAGCCGAGAGCATCATTACCTCAGCCCCCTTCTTAAGCTGATCAATCGCCTCAATAATTGAAGCTGGTGATGAGCTCTTATGCCGTCGTACGCGATCACGTATCAACGATGATTGAGCCTCAAGCTCACGTACGTTGCTCGGCGTACGAGCCTCCCAGAGAGCCTCTGGTAGAGCAACTGGAGTAGGCGTACGTAGCTGCACGTCTAGCTTTGATAGGACAACGTCTGGCTGAAGAGGGACAAGGCCTGCGCCTTGAAAGGCTGAGCAGATATTAGCTGGTGTGAACGCTCGATCAAACGCTGCCTTGAACGCTGGCAGAAACTCGAGCTTAGTGATGTGGTTGATGTGGTGGCGGATTAGGCTCTCTACCTCACGACTGTACGCGCGCTTTAACGGCGAGAAGCAGCCAACATCAAGAGGCTGAAGTAGGTGGGATGAGTGAGGTGGCATACAGAGCGTGTAGATGTTGTTCTCCTCGCAGAACTCTTGAAACTCAAGCGAGTGGTGGCTCTCATGGCCATCAAGGACAAGCAGGCGACGCGCACCTACAACACGAGTCTTCGTGTAGGCGTTAAAGTGCTTTAGCCACTCAACTCCTAGCTCATTGTTCGTCCAGCCGTTGTCGCTTACGGCAATTACCCAGTCGCGTGGGATATCCTCCTCCTCGTACCAGGCAGACAGGTGATACTGGCCAGCAAAGACGAGGAATGGAGGGATTGTCCAGCCAGCAGCGTTGATCGCAGTGATCAACGTTACCCACTCGCGATTACCAGGCTGAACAGCTTTTGGCCTGCCTCTCCTCTCTGACCCTGTCACGACGAGCTGAGTCGTGATCTTGCCCATCATAAAGCCAGCCTCGTCAAAGTTGTAGACGTCCTCATCGCAGATGCCGTACTTGGCCTTAGTCTTCTCTAAGAGCTCAAACCACTTCCCTATTAATACAGGATCCTCACAAAGAGCTCTCTGCCTATCGTACGGCCGATTAAAACATGTCGTAAGACTGTCCGTACGCTTGACGAAGTTGCGCGGCCAGTGGACGCCAACCTGGCCTGCGCCACGTGCAGCCAGCAGCTTGTTGGCCATATCCTGTACAGCTGCGTACGTAGGCGCAAATCCACGCTGGTCAAGACCGAGTATATAGCTAGTAATCACCTCCTCTTCTCTCTGGGTGAGCTTCCTTGAGTTGGGCTGGCAATCAGGTCGGGCAGGTATACCGGCGCACCGGCGGTCGAGCGTCGTTCGAGAGACTTCGTACATCCGCGCAGCACCTCTATGAGACTGGATTTGGCCTTGACTAATAGCTGAGATTGCTAGCTGTACATCAGCCTCACAGGAAACGTTTTGGGCTTGATTTGGTGGAGCCATTGTTGATTAAAGTGTAAGAGGGGTGCAAAGTTGGTGGGGTGGCCCGCTCGCTTGTATGGCCCGCTCGCTTGTAAAGTACGTTAGCGCGCTCTAACCTTATCTATCTAGCACTTGTTACCTCTATATATACTGTTTTGAAGCTCTTAACGTCGCCTCTGCCGCCTATACTAACGCGTTTTCTGGTGTTTTAGTTGTCTAATATGGCTAAACGCTCGCGGGCTCCCGCCTCTAGCACTGCTCCCGCTAAACGTCTGCGCTCATCGGAGCCATCGTCTCAACGCCTATCCCAACGTTCACTATCGCCCCGTCAAGCCCTAGCTGCCGCAAGCCAGGCCACAACGTTTGAGTCGCAATTACTAGAGTCGCAGCTAGAGGCAGAGATCGTCGCGCCCACCGAGGGCAGCCAGGCTGGTACGGCGGCTACAACTGAAGCTGGGGATGGTGGTGGCGATGGCGATAATGATGGAGATGGCGATAACTTTGACGGTATTGACTGGCAGCGTTTGAGAGGCTTTATGAAGCCTCTTGCAACCCAGCGACGCGTTAAAAGCTGGATATTTCGACATGGCTATCGCGTTGTTGAGCGTAGTAACCCGAGCAAAGTGTGGTTTATATGTAGGTACTGCCATACTCATAAGGTTATTGATGCTGGAGGCAGTGGTGTATTTGACGTCTCAAGAGCCACATCAGCTGCAGCGTCTCATCTTAGCCAGCACAAACGAGGCCATATGCACTCAAAAGACGGCTTAAAACAGCGCCAGCAGACTAGTGGGCAGCTCTCTCTGCGGCAAGCGTTTGCGGATGGTGTTGAGGTCTCTCAGCGCGCTGCTAACGCGATGGGCAACTTCAACATACAGCGTTTTCGACAAGCTGCAGTCCTCTGCCTACTAGATAACAACTTGCCGATGGAGCTACTCTCAAACGCTTCGTTTAGAGAGATGATTAACTTTGCCAACCCAGAGGCAGAGGCAGCACTATGGGTAAGTCCTCGCAGCGTTGCTACTTACGCGATGCGCCTATTCCGCCGGCTACAGCCCCAAGTTGTCCACGCCTTGTCACAGGCTGCAAGTAAAATACACATAAGCTTTGACGGCTGGTCGACAAAGGGCGGCAAGCGGGGTTTCTTTGGGATTGTTGCTCACTTTG
Source organism: Alternaria brassicae (assembly GCA_004936725.1). Lineage (NCBI taxonomy): Eukaryota > Fungi > Ascomycota > Dothideomycetes > Pleosporales > Pleosporaceae > Alternaria > Alternaria brassicae. The sequence goes on from SMOM01000011.1 coordinate 447,318, forward strand.
CTGACGCCTCTGGAGTAATACGAGACTTGCCTATCGACCTACCACAGCTCGCAGGCGCTCATACTGGCGAGGCTATCTCAACTGCGATTATCAAAACGCTCACAGTATACGGCATTACTCGCGACAAATTAGGTTACTTCGTACTCGATAACGCCACCAACAACGACACCGCGATCGCCGCGCTCAGCCGCGTATACGACTTTGACGCCACCCATCGACGCCTCCGTTGTGGCCCTCATACGCTCAATCTCATCGGCCAGGCTATTATCTTTGGCGGAGACAAAGACGCTTACGACAACGCTGCTGAGCAGCTCAATACAGAGGAGTTGTACTTGCAGGAGTGGCGTAAACAAGGGCCGCTGGGCGTACTAATTGACGTTATCAACTACATCAAAACACCGCAACAGTACGAGCTTTTTCGAGAGTTTCAGCGCGCTGCTAACGCTGAGTTGCCTGCTGGAGAGCGTCTTAAAGTACTTGAACCAGTCAAGCCTGTCGTCACTCGCTGGAACTCGTATTACGCCGCTTTTCGACGCGCTACTCAACTCCAGGCCGCCTATAACTCATACGCAGAGCACCACATCAGCCGCGTTGCTCTTGACGATAGGCGCGCAATACAGCTTAATAACAAGCCGCCCGACGCTCCAAACTGGATGAGATCAACTGGTCTTACTGCTGCTGATTGGGCAGTAATAACTGAGTACCAGGACTGCTTAGAGCCGCTCAAGTTTGCTACTGAGCGGCTAGAAGGACGCGGCAAAGCAGGCAACTTTGGTGCTATATATGAGGTTATACCTGTCTTTGAGTACGTACTTAGCGCGCTCGAAGCCCGTACGCGCCCATACGAGCGAGTTAATTTCAACTACGCTGACGCGCCTGAGGACCACATCCACATCAACCTACGCGCTGCCTGGAACAAGGCAAACAACTACTATAACAAGCTCGACAACTCGCCAGCCTACTACGCCGCTGTCTGCCTCCATCCATACTACAAACACTACTGCGATAACAGCTGGGCTGACAAGCCAGAGTGGCTTAACACGGCTAGCGTTGGGTTCCAACGACTCTGGCAGACGTATAAACCTGAGCACCAGCGCCCTCTAGCAGCTCGTACAAGTACAACAACAATTGCGAGTGGGATAGATGATGTTATCGGCGCGTTTATACGGCGGAAAAAACAACGTGGAGGCGGATGAGGATGAGTATGAGCGCTGGAAGACCCAGGAACCTGAGTGGAGCAGAGAGCAGTACCTGGGCGATGGTCACCCAGTCGTGTATTGGATACAAATGCGCTCAAAATATCCGTGTTTAAGCCAGTTTGCAATCGATATATTGACTATCCCAGCATCGAGCAGCGATTGCGAGCGGCTCTTTAGTGAGCTCGGCGATCTACTTGAGCCCAAACGGCGCGCTATTGGCAGCGAGCTACTTGCTGCTCTTCAGTTAGTGAGAGCGTGGGTAAGAGCTGGCTTCAAAACTCAGCCTAACAGTAGCACTGAGGGCGACGATGAGGGCGGCGATGAGGACGATCTATCAGATGAGGATCTTGTGCGTGACTACAATATACAAGAGTGGATTACCTAGCTGTAGCAACTGTATACAACTTTGATCTCTTGGCGTCAATCTGATCAATCTACCAATCAATTTGCAATCAATCTACTCAAAAACATAAACAATCAATCCACAATCAATCCGTAGCGACGCTGGTAACAATCAATTCAATCAACGACTCCAAGATTGATTAGATTGATTGTTGCGGAGTCTGCAGTTGAGATAGCCTCGCCAGTATGAGCGCCTGCGAGCTGTGGTAGGTCGATAGGCAAGTCTCGTATTACTCCAGAGGCGTCAGCAAAGTGAGCAACAATCCCAAAGAAACCCCGCTTGCCGCCCTTTGTCGACCAGCCGTCAAAGCTTATGTGTATTTTACTTGCAGCCTGTGACAAGGCGTGGACAACTTGGGGCTGTAGCCGGCGGAATAGGCGCATCGCGTAAGTAGCAACGCTGCGAGGACTTACCCATAGTGCTGCCTCTGCCTCTGGGTTGGCAAAGTTAATCATCTCTCTAAACGAAGCGTTTGAGAGTAGCTCCATCGGCAAGTTGTTATCTAGTAGGCAGAGGACTGCAGCTTGTCGAAAACGCTGTATGTTGAAGTTGCCCATCGCGTTAGCAGCGCGCTGAGAGACCTCAACACCATCCGCAAACGCTTGCCGCAGAGAGAGCTGCCCACTAGTCTCTGCTGGCGCTGTTTTAAGCCGTCTTTTGAGTGCATATGGCCTCGTTTGTGCTGGCTAAGATGAGACGCTGCAGCTGATGTGGCTCTTGAGACGTCAAATACACCACTGCCTCCAGCATCAATAACCTTATGAGTATGGCAGTACCTACATATAAACCACACTTTGCTCGGGTTACTACGCTCAACAACGCGATAGCCATGTCGAAATATCCAGCTTTTAACGCGTCGCTGGGTTGCAAGAGGCTTCATAAAGCCTCTCAAACGCTGCCAGTCAATACCGTCAAAGTTATCGCCATCTCCATCATTATCGCCATTGTAAGGGTGTGATGGGTTAACCATAAGTGCAAGGTATAACAGTAATGAATTCGATAGAGAAGCTACACTACGCTTGTGCTGAGTCTATGTATCACGTAGTGCTAGGTTCGAGAAACTTCTAAGGGTCCGTGGAGCGCCGATGAAGCCCCGACAACGCTCCGAGGGTTCCAGCCTATCCCAACCAGCTATAACGAAGGCCACAGGCCAAGTACTACTGACCAAGGCCTTGAGCCTCTTACAGTACCCCCTTTCTTAGGCTTAGACCTCTCTTGTGCGGCGTGTTTCCAATCTTTGAGAGCATCAGTCTCTTTCAGATTTACGGCTGGTTCCCAAGTTGGATCAGGATAGCCTTCCCATTTCACCAAGTACTGCTTTCTGCGCCCCTGGCCTCTCTCCTCCAGGATCTCCTCTACCAGATACATCTCTTCTCCATCCACCTCAATAGGCTCTGGCTCGTTATCATCTTGTGGCTGACTAGGTAACGGGTCCGATGAAGCGAGCCTCAGCATGTTGACGTTGAATACTGGATGAACTCGTCCAGGAGTGTTTAGCTTCACTGCGCTTGGTCCTACCACTTCAAGTACTGTGTACTTTAAGTTCTTCCAGTCAAGCTTCCTACTTGGTCTCTTAGTCTTAAAGTGATCGCCTAGCTTTAGCCATACTTTGTCACCAACTCGCAATTGAGGAGCTTGTTTTCGCCTCCTGTTAGCCTGCAGTTCTTGCTCTTGTTGGGCCTCTCCCATAATCGCTTGAGCTAGCTGAATGCTCTGCCTTAATCTTTCTACAATCTTCTTAGCCTTTTCATGCTCGTCTTGCACTCTCTTTCCCTTAGGCTTGTTTTCCGGGCCGTACTTAATAGCAATCTGAACAGGGTCTACTTCGTATCCGTGCTGCATAAAGAATGGTGACATCCTTGTAGACCGCGCTTCCCTTGCTGTAATTGCGATTTTAGCCATTCCCAGGTTGGATTTCCAATTGCTCTGATTCCAGTCGCAGAAGGCGCGGAGGTAGGCTTGTACTGTCTCGTTCATTCTCTCCGTAGATCCATCGGTCTCTGGGTGGTATCCTGACGATAGTCTTCGCTTAATACTCATCAGTTCACAAAGCCTAGCCCACATGTGGCTTACAAACTGTGAGCCTCGGTCTGAAGTAATGTAGTCCGGTAGCCAGTGGTATGCAACGACGTGATTCATGTACGCCCTAGCTACACTCTCTGTCGTAATGTCTGCTAAGCCCATAAGTACTACGTCCTTACTAAGGCGGTCTGTTACCACCATTAGGTTGGTACAGCCCTCACTTTCAGGCAAGCCGGTTATAAAGTCCATAGAGACTTCCTTCCAGATGCGTTCAGGAATTGGTAAAGGCCGTAGTAGCCCTTGGAGGCCATCTCTCCAGGGCTTCACTCGTCCACAGACGGAGCAGTTTCGTACATACTGGCGAACTGAATTGCTTAATGAAGGCCAGAAATACTCGCGTGCAACAGCTTGGTATGTAAGGTTTCTTCCTGGGTGTCCTAGAGCCCTTGACGAGTGAATTGCGTGTATAATGCCAGTCCTTAGGGGTTCACTTTCTGGTACCCATCTTCGATCTCGATATAATAGGTTACCAGAGTCGTCTAAGCGACACTCTGAGATCGATAGCTTAAGATCTAAAGCTGTTGGGAACTTGCGTTCGCCGTCCCTAACCGCTTTCCAGGCCGATTGGTATACCTGATCTTTTTCCCTAGCTTCCTCCCATAGTTGCTCAAGTCTGTGTTGAGCTGGTAGGGTCGCGGATGAAGATGCTGGATAGCAAACGACCACTGGTCTCTTAGCGTTACATCGAAAAACCCTTAGTGCCTCATCCTCAGCTAATTCTTCGTCTGTCATGGCAGTAGTAGGCTTAAAGATCTGCAGGAAACGTCGAGAGATCCGTGCATCTGAACCATTAGCTGGCATATCCTGATGTCTTCTTGAAAGAGCATCGGCTCTGACATTGTCAGCTCCAGGCCGGTAGGCGATCTCCATGTTTGGGAACTTTCCGAGAAACTGGGCCCATCTCATTTGGCGTTCGCTGAGCTGTCGAGGCTTCCCAAAGTACTCTAGGTTCTTATGGTCGGTAATTACCGTGAATTTCTTCAAAGACCTCAGCATTCCGTCCCATTCAGCTATGCAGCAGATTACTGCAAGCAATTCTTTATCGTGGATTTCGTAATTGCTCTGAGCGCTAGTCATCTTCTTTGAATAGTAGGCGACTGGTCGTAGCAGCCCTTGGTCATCGTACTGAGATAGTACTCCAGCAACTACGTAACCAGACGAGTCGGTCTCTAAGATAGTCTCCCGATCTGGGTCCCATTGAGCGAGTACTGGTTCAGTAATAAAGATCTCTTTTAGCTTGTCAAACGCCTGTTGCTCTGCTTCTCCCCATTGGAAGGTAACATCTCTAGTTAACCTTGTAAGTGGAGCTGCTATCCCTGAGTAGTTCTTGATAAAACGTCGGTAGAAGTTCGCAAATCCCAGAAAGCTACGCACTCCCTTTACGTTCACTGGGGGTTCCCATTCCTTAATAGCCTTGACCTTGTCAGGATCCATTTTCAGTCCTTTGCCAGCTTCAATCACAAACCCAAGGTACTTTGTGCTCTTGACGTCAAACTCGCATTTCTGGATATCCAAAGGTAAACCAGCTTTGCCCATAGCTTCAAGAACCTTATTTGTGTTTTGCTGGTGCTCTTTTAAGGTACCGTCGGTGTAGATCAAGACGTCATCTAGGTAGGCTGAGCAGAAGTCGTCGATGTACTCACGAAGCGTCCAATTAATATATCGTTGGAAGGTGCTAGGTGCGTTTGCCATGCCAAAAGGGGTGACTAGCCACTCGTACAATCCAAATCGAGTACGGAAGGCTGTCTTCCATTCGTCTCCGGCGTTAATCCTTATCTTGTGGAAAGCGGCTGACACATCAATTTTCGTAAACCACTTTGCCTTAGCAATGTTGTTGAAAGTTTCCTGGATCAGTGGTAACGGGTATCGGTCCTTCTTGGTAATCGCGTTAAGGGCTCTGTAGTCTACGCAGAAGCGTAGCCCTCCTCCTGGCTTCTTCGCAAATAACACCGGGGAGGCGGCTGGGGAGCTGCTTGCTCTAATCCATCCCTTGTCAAGAAGGGAAATTAATTCCTTGCGTAAGACTAGGAGCTCTCCTCTGCTCATGTTGTACAAGGGGCCCCAGGGTGGCTCCTTCTCCTTGCCATCGTTATCCTTCTCTAGTTCAATCCGATGATCAATCTCTGGTCCGCGCAGAGGTGGCATCTTTGCAGCTGTTTCAGGATCGAAGATCCAGGCCATGTGCTGGTGTGCCTTAGGAAGAAGGGACATGACGTCAACTTTCTTCTTTGGGGCTAACGCTTTCTCAATATCTCGAAGAGATGCTGCGAACACCTGTACTGTCTTGTTTTTCTTCAAATGTCGGAGGTACATGCAGTAAGCCGCTGCGTCAATTTGCTTCAGACGTCGATCCTTCGGAATAGGGCGGTCTTCTGTGCTAGTAAGGCGGATCCTGTGGTGTGACGAGTGTATGTAGATAGACTTCTTAGATGGGGCAACGGTGACTCTTCTCTTGTTCATCCACGGTCGTCCGAGTATGAGGTCGTATCCAGGGTGTGAAGGCGAGACGTATCCCCATATCGTCTCCTTGTAACCTTCAAGATCGATAGTAAGCCTAGCAACCTTTCTGATAGTTCCAGGCTCTTCAGTAACTCCTTCTAATGCACGGGGAGAGATAGGTAGGCACTGTAAGTTAGCACGTTTAACAAGGCGGGGGCTTATAAGAGAGTAGGCGAGATTTCCAGTGTCAATCAGGGTTGAGGCAAAAGTATGCTGGTTAACTAGTGCCTCAACAGTAATCCCATTGCTGCTCATGTCCTTCTTGAAGGACGCCCACTCTTTTGCCAAATTGTGCTGACTTATATGCAGCTCTTGCCAGTGACTTTGGGCAAGAGCTAGTCTTTTCCCGAGTCGCTGTCTTCTTCTGGGGTATCCACACCACTTGATTCCTCGTCACTATTTAGTTCCTCCTTCTGGGCTTTTCTGCTCTTCCTTCGCTCTGTAGTCTTAGAGCTAGAGACCTTCAGCACAGCTGTCTTTTTGCTCTTTCCCTTCTTCTCAGACAAATCTTTATCCTCTGCACAAGTAGCAGACATATGTCCTCTACGCTTGCAGTTAAAGCAGCGTCCTTCACGGCGTAATCGGTCATACTCAGAACTGCTAAGTCGGCGGGGCTTCCCGGATCTCCCTGTGTACTCTACACCTTCCATTCTATCCTCTAGTACTGGGGAAGGAGAACGGTGCTTGTTTCCGTGTTCTTTGTTTAGGGATCTGTCTTCCCGACGGCGGTTCTTGGTTCCCTTGGTATGCAAGTCCATCCGATACAGCTGGTCGGCGATCTCGATTGCCCTGCTCTGTAGCTCCTCCAGATTCTTGCTCTTTAGGCCTACAAGCTTGTCCTGGAGCCTGTAAGCGAGGCCTTTTCTGAAGATCATCATCTTCGTATTCTCGTCCAGGCTGCTGTTGGAAAGCAGTAACTGCTCCTGGAAGTCCATCACGTAGCTACGGATGTTCTTGTTCCCTTGCGACATAGACCAAAGCTTGTCACGAGCTCTCTCCTCCTTGTGTGGATCTCCAAACATCTGGTTAAAGAACTCAAGAAGTTGGTTAAAATCCCATTTGCCAGATATTCTCATCTGGCTTATGTATGGCAGGGTTAGAGTAGCAGCTGTTCCCTTGAGTCTCGCGAAGGCGTAATCACATGCCATCTTATCGTTCTCGAAATCATTCTTGTCATTTTCCACTTTAGCTGTCAGCTGCTGGTAGAAGACCTGGTATTGCTTCCTTGTACCATCGAACATGTCTGGGTCAGGCTGTCGGCGGCGCTTTGCGGCGGTATTAACGGTGTTTGTGGGTTGTATCGCAGCTAGAAGGGTAGCTAGCCATGCCGGCGGCTGTTTGTTTGGGTTTACGGTTGTGGTTGTAGCTGTAGTGGCTGGAAGATGTAGGTCTCCTGTCTCCATGGGCGCTGAATCCTCATTGCTCTGCGGAGTAGAGACATTGCTTGAACCAGCCCTCTCCAGCGCAGTTCTCATCGTACTCCAGATATGGAAAGCTTCCTGTACTCTTTCCTGGACTGCAGGCTCATCCATCCCCTGGGCCCTACATAGGTTCTGGAGAGATCCTTGTATCTCCTCATTGCTTACACCGTCGTGGTGCAGTTGCGTTATCTGCACTGCCAGCCCTACTGCAGAGGCATCCGCTGCTGCCATTGTGCCAGTGTAGGTAGGTTGATTTCTCGGGCCACGCCTTGAATAGTGGACTTATCTAACGGTCTTCGGTAGACCTTTCTCGGTTTCTGGTGCTGCCTAATGTCCACGACGATGGCAGGCTTATCCAACGATCCTCGGTGGACCGTTCTATGTTTCCGGGTGCTTGTACGTGTACCAAGCTGTGTAGCACTGCAGCCAGTTGCAAGTGCTCTTCGTTAACCCTCGGTGGGTTCGAAACGGCTTGACTGAGATCGGTTCTTTGATTACTCAGTATCTTCAATATATCGCTCTAAAAGGCGTCCGTCTAGATGTAGCTCTAGGGGGCTTCGGTCGTCACTGCTATGGAGGTTACTCCAAAGAGGCTAGTTCGACGTAGCGGATGCTACAGAAGGATCGAATTCAATTGTAAGGGTGTGATGGGTTAACCATAAGTGCAAGGTATAACAGTAATGAATTCGATAGAGAAGCTACACTACGCTTGTGCTGAGTCTATGTATCACGTAGTGCTAGGTTCGAGAAACTTCTAAGGGTCCGTGGAGCGCCGATGAAGCCCCGACAACGCTCCGAGGGTTCCAGCCTATCCCAACCAGCTATAACGAAGGCCACAGGCCAAGTACTACTGACCAAGGCCTTGAGCCTCTTACAGCCATCGCCACCACCATCCCCAGCTTCAGTTGTAGCCGCCGTACCAGCCTGGCTGCCCTCGGTGGGCGCGACGATCTCTGCCTCTAGCTGCGACTCTAGTAATTGCGACTCAAACGTTGTGGCCTGGCTTGCGGCAGCTAGGGCTTGACGGGGCGATAGTGAACGTTGGGATAGGCGTTGAGACGATGGCTCCGATGAGCGCAGACGTTTAGCGGGAGCAGTGCTAGAGGCGGGAGCCCGCGAGCGTTTAGCCATATTAGACAACTAAAACACCAGAAAACGCGTTAGTATAGGCGGCAGAGGCGACGTTAAGAGCTTCAAAACAGTATATATAGAGGTAACAAGTGCTAGATAGATAAGGTTAGAGCGCGCTAACGAGTCTAGTACGAGTTAGGATAACGCCCCTGCGCTAACTGCAACACCATAAAAATATCGCGAGATAAGTAACTTAGCAACTCTAAAAGCCTCAAAAATCTTGCGAAACTCTCAATCAAGACAATCAATTCAATCAATCTTTAGCTCTTAGATTGAATTGACGCTAGATTTGCATAGGGACTGATTGAATTGATTGAATTGAGTTAACCAATCAAGTCAATCAATCGAACCAATCTGGATTGCTTGTTGCGGAGTCTGTGCCTGGCGACCTCAATAGAACTGAATGACAGGCTGCGATCAAGATACTCTGGGGTGATGTAGTCTCTGCAAGTAAACCAACTGAGTCTATGCACCATTTCTATTCAGCAAGCCAACCGTAATGTCTCTAATCTACAACTCTCCCGCTGAGCCTTACCGAGCGCAGTCCTGACGCTAGCCTATGGGGAGATACTGAGTGTACCATTCTCTAGATATTCTATACACTGTTGAAAGAGGAGGTGTTCAAACGCAGCGCAAGCGATATGCTTATGAGACATGTCCCAACCATGCACGCAAAGATACAGTCTTGGTGGCGGGCGCCACCGCAAAAGGGCTTCGATTTTCACGCGATCAGAAGAGATGGACTGCGCCCGTTGTTGAACGCGTATCGCCAAATCCGTTTATAGCCATTGTCTGGGTTAAGTTTAACTATACCAAGACCACGCATATACATCTTCAATTCGGCCATGAATCTCTTTGGTGCCCATCCTGCAAGGAGCAATTCCCTGACTATGGAATCGATATTTCCTAGTAGGAACCTCCAGTCCCCTTCACTGCAGCCTGGATCCGTACTGTAACATGTCCCTCGATACATTACACCATCATCCTCAGACATGGCTGACCAGAAGTAAGACGGTAGCCCTGATGGAGTGAGGCAGTCTAATTATGACTCTTTGCATGTATGGTCGAACTCGTAAGCATATCTTGTGACCTCTCCTCACGGCTGAGATGGAGAGACAAAAGTGAGAAAGCACCCACGATTCTCTTTTTGCTCATCAAAGCTGGTGTCGCAGGATGAAAACACGCCACAAAGGCTAGTGAGCCGCCGCCCGCCTGGATGCGAACGCTAGGCCACAAAAGGCTAGGTCATGACTGGTGTGGAGTCGTTGCTGATGCTCGACGAACTAAGCTGCTGACGGCAACGGGCGACATGCCGAAAAGTCTCACCAGACGACAAAGAGGTGTAAGAAACAGGCAGACGCAAGAGACCGCACGGCATGAAGCGGTCGAACCAACGTGTACAACGTGTAAGCTAGTCAGCAAGTGTCCGCGTCGGCTTACGGAAGGCGGTAGAGGATCCGATTGAGACATGACCATCATCCTTGCGGGGGACGATCACGAATCGAATGATATGCACCAGTGCTTACAGACCGTTGCTTGGAAGTGGCTACTGTCGATGGAAGAAGTTGCTCTCCACTCATCAACGAAGCGATTGTGTAGACTGCTCTGTGGTGGTGCCGTCGCAGCGAGATATCCTTCTCCGCCATGCAAAGTCCAAATAGTGCATGAATTTATAGCCGTCCGTCCTTTGGCCAGTTTGCGCATGCATGCCCTCTCTACTACCAACTCAGCATGTTTCAGTACCTCACCGAGCTTGACCAACTGTCAAACCTTATCGACCATGTCGCCGAGAAAGTGGTCAAGGTTGTACCACGCATATCCGCCTATCAGCCGGGCGTAGACGAGGCCTACCTTCCTTCCATCGACGATTTCGTCCTGTACGTCACTATAAGATCCTACACCACCGTTCAAGAACTTATGATGAGCCTCATATATCTATCACGGTTCTACCAGGGTCGCTTGCCTCCTGGCATAGGTCGCCCGTCTACCCCCCATAGGGTCTTCCTAGCTGCCTTGATGCTCGCGCACAAGGTCCACAATGACGATAGCGCGAACAATGCTTGCTGGTCGGATCTCAGTGCTGTTCCAGAGTGCGGTTTTACCGGCTTCTCTAACAGGGAGGTGAATCTGATAGAGAGCGAATTCTTGGAAGTGCTCGAATGGGACATACACATCTGTGCCGACCTGTACGACTTGCTGAGCCGGATATTCTGCACCACACCTGCTTATCCGTCTCCTTTCAGTCAAAGAGAGCTGGATTGGGTTTGCGGGTGTTGTATCTGCCTCGATCGGTGGGCAAGCCGAGCACGGGGATTATCGCACTCCTTTGCCTGCCTCACACCAAGCTATACTGAAGTAGAGATACAGCAGAAAGTACTCGCGATGGAACAATCCCACACGCTGCGACGTTTTGCCATCGAAAATGGGACCTATGCTGCACTTGACCGCCAAGTGGCACCAGCCTGTCGCGACGCGCCGACCAAGTGCAATGGAGCTCCGATGGCCAACACGTTCGGAAAATCCATCACCCGTAGCGAGTAGACGGGCAGATGGTCGAAAGTGCACTCTTTTCGCGGCACGACACACGAGGTGGACTCCCGATTTGCGCTGCGTCTCTTACGCATACGCATAGCCATCTCCGGTGAGCACGTCGTGGAGCATCGCTGGACCAAAGTGAGATTGCGGGGTATACACGAGGTGATAGACGCAAGACATGATCATGTCAGATCGCTGATGTGTTTCTCGTTCAAAGCGATGCGCAGCAATCACAGCATAGGAGGACATAGCCAAGCATGGGGCAGAAATAGGGCTGCCTCTGCAATGACAGCCTCGAATCCTTCATCACATTTGCCCTATCATCAACGCGAACTTGGTCACGAACTGTGCCGTGATTTTGCCTGAATAAGTCCACACAACGCAATTCCCTCACTGACTCTCTCCCAACCATGCCACCGCTTGCATGATGGGCTTTCGGACCACGCATTACACGAAAGACTCAGCCTACAAGGGCACCTGCATCGCTTATCGTAGACTTGCCTTCATCAGGATTAGCTGCTGCCTGGGTGCTTGCAACGTTCCCCAGAAGCGAAAGCTCTCTATAAAATGTAAGTATGGTTATGGAGATATCATACTACAGTAATTATCGATTGCAGCATTCCAAAAACCGGTATTCATCAGATCGACGATGGACCAATCATGTCGCCTGTCTCGTACCGTAGCAGACACATAGCGCTGAGCCATGTACGGAAGGTGGGGCTATCCAAAACTGTTGCGCTCCTGCGTGTAGGGGTGGAGCCGCAATCGCTAATAGGTGTGCCATCCTGTGTTATACGCAGCAATACTGTTCCGGTGCTATTGCAAAAAGAGTGTTTTCGCGACAAAACGCTTCGTTGAGATACCAAGCCTTTGCAACTAGATGTGACAAGTATGTTCGCACATTGGGTATATTTATCGTAATCGTCTGGGAGCGTGGAAGCTGAGTTGCGAACGTGCGAGGATGCGAACGTGCGAGGATGCGGAACTTGAGAAAGCGACTAGGTTGCTTGTAAATCATGTCGCATAAATGTACCCACTGTCTAGACATGAGCCCATCCGTTCTCAATAAGTACCTGCATTTCGTTGATAAGGCAGATCTCACCAGCTTCCTCGTTTTCTTTGCTCACACTCCTCCACCTTGCAACTTGTCTTGATATCTCCCATTCTTTCAGCCAAAGTGAAGTTGTCCATCGACGGATGCGATTTTCCCACAGGGCCTTGAACACCTGCCAAGAGGAAAGCAGCAATCCTTGCGGATGTACAACGTCGTATGCCTCCCCATTGTACCCTACACGCACCTGCGGATTTATGTACGTTCGTTTGTCGACACGGAGTGGATTGTCTGTGTGTATTAGGCAACATTCAGACCCTTCAAGATGCGAAGCCGCAAGAGAGTCCGGAATGCCACGAAACTGCAGTGAGGGACTCGAGACGAAAGGCCCAGCAGGCATTGCAACTGCATTGGAACGCAACGAATTAGCCACTGATAAGAAAATAGATAAGAGAACGACGCTTTGCATGGTAGAACCCATCAACAGTATCTAGACTCACCTATGCCGTTCCAACAACTAGTCACGGGCACTGGGCGATTTCTCAACATCGCTTCTCGAGATTCCCTGGCTCGGAAGTACGGCCACGTCTGCATAAGTGCTTCATGACCTTCGGCATCCCGGAGCGCAAATGTATCGTAGAACTGCGGAGGGTGACTAAAGTCCAGTGAGCAAGCGCTTGCAAAGTCTCCATCGTTTGTGTTCAGTAGTCGGAAGACGTCGTCTGTCTGTGCTATTGTCAGCTACTCCAGGCATTTCCAGTGTAAGCCAGCTTACAAAGCATACATTAAACACGACGTCGTTCAAAAAAAGAACTTTATCAAACTGCTCCCCTTGCCGAGCTAGCTCCTGCAAAGGCCGAAGGGCCAAGTTGCGAAGTCTAGAAAGGTATGGTATCCGTCTGAGCTCTCTCCTTCCCCTAGGTGTGTCGATCCAGCCGGAGCCCTTTTCCATTACAGAGATCTCATCTATATGAGTAGTCTCCGAGAGAGTTATGTTTCGCCTGATGTTATGTGCCGCTAGCGCCATGTCAAGCTCCCTGAGAGCGCCTTTGCTATCGTCCCAGCTCCCGCTTTCGTAGATGGTGATGAAGACATTCTCTCGGCCGAGCGCGTTTGCCAGAGCGATCACAGCATCGTTCCAATGACTTCGCAGAATCTGCTCGTTGTTCCAATATATACTGGCGATATATACTCGTTCCGATCGCTGTGTAACGAACTCGTCCGTATAGCTCAAATGGCAACGCAGGATTTGTGCGATCTCAAGAATATGGAATATAATGGAAACAAGAAGGAGCAATTGCTTGATTGGACGCCGACGTAGCGCTCGCGGGGTGCATATCATTGCTGTCATCGAGGCTTCGTAGACGCGTGCTGCAGGTCGAGGAAAGCAAGTAATCAGGGATGTCTTTCTTCAGCTGCAAGGGAAGAGAAGCCCGCGGTATCTGGGGGGCACAGGAAAGTATGCATTGACACATTTGGCCGTCCCCACATGCTCTTACCTAGTATACAATGTTTCACGAGTCGCTATGTGATTCAAAGGGCACGGACATGGCGCGCTTTGATATTGCGAGCTGTAACGGGATTCATCCTGTTTCGGTATGATGCTATGCTTCCGTGCGAGTCACACCAAAGACTGTATCCGGCCATCTCACGTCTTGTAATCATGTACAAAGATCTTTCCCATACTGCATGTGTCGCTTATGTTGCTTATGTTGATCGCGACAGACCTTTTATGTCGTCGCAAAGAGGCTTGTGTGTGAACCATACAGTCACTCTTCCCTGGACCTGCAGATTGCGCGGCGCAGCTGCTTGCAGAAGCTTCACTACAGTGTATGCGGAAAGTGAGCGAAGCAAGCGCGATTCACTTGTTGCAGACGACGGAAACCCACCCGCCCAATTCAGAAGTGTAAGCCGCTGACTGCCAAGCAGACGCGCCATTGCGGCACGGTTCTAGTTATGACAGCTTTGCACTGAGCCGACGGATCCTGCAAGGTGCTTACGTTCGTCGTAGGGTCACGTCGCGATCAGCGTCGCTTGCAGTGCGGAATAGTCGCAGCAGCCTTGCTACAGTGTTTCCACTGGATGCACGCGGCTGACCGAACCTTTAATGATCCCGCTCGCCAGCCGAGACCATTGCGGAAAATAGTCCTTTCTGAGCGGTTACAGTAAGTTAATCTATTCACTTATTGTAGCATGATGTTGCCGTGACCATATCTACCTTCGATAGAGAGCTCTCACCTTTGTGGAATGCTGGAATTATCCATATCCCAGCTAATTCTGATGAAGGCAAGCCTGCCTTCAGCGATGCAGGGGTCCTTGTAAGCTGATTATTTCACGAGATGCGTGGACCGAAAGCCGATTATGCAAGCGAGTGTACACGCGCCCAACTGCGTAATGATCGCCCATGCCGTGAGCGCCTTCCGTACTCGGCTTAACGTTGACCCACTGACTAGCGCGTGCGGCAAATCGGCTTTACAGAAAGCTGATGGGCACGCAACGCAAGTTATGCTGTGGATAGGCGGGCTCTCGTGTGCCAGCGCAATTTCCTAGGGACTGAGCTAGGCTCGGCCTTTCTAAGGTAGACTTGTGATTGGCGCGGTAGCCATGCCGTTCCCACGTTGAGCAGAACCAAGTGCCTGCGGCACCGTTCAAGACGAGCCGTGCACGTTGCAACATCTCGTCGAACGCGGAAGTTGCCAGTGCTTAGCCGCGCGAGTGACGCATGCGCCTCTAGCTGCACGCAAGATCCGGACGTCGGGAACCACACCCTCAGAACGATTACATGGGCGTCAGCATGCTTACGGTTCGTGTCCCTGGCATGCGAGGCTCGTGCACGCCTCACAAGCGCAAGCAGTTTCCTCCGCGGAGTCAGATCCCTGGCGCCTCACTAGAGGTCGTGCAGCAGCCACACCCACACACTTAGCGCCTGCGAAATCTGACCCCTGAACTGCAGCGGCGCAAACTGCGAGGATCTGTATGGAGACGTACACTCCCATGCACTTGCAGCTTCCGGTATCTGTAAGCAGGCGACTCTTGGTCCCATGCTCAGCCCTTCTCGTTTAGTGGTGACCTTACCTAGATAGTGCTAGCTTTTGCTAGCACCGTTATGAGTCAATCTTCTGCTCGACACTCGGACCAATCAAGTTGAGATATCTACAGAGTCTAAGCCTTTTCAGAGCAAGTGCATATTGAACGAGCTGATGCCCCGTGCGCGATGACAACTGAGCCGCGTGTGCAAAGCGGAAGCTGCAAGTGCATGAGAGTGTACACAACCGTTCACATTCACAGGACATGACTACGATACGACTAGGCATCAGCATACACGATCACAAGGGAAACGAGAAGTCGTTATACATGTCAGAATTTGACATCCACCGTCTATACAAGTGCTCCCAGTACTGGACACGCGAGGCGCGATGCACCCTCTCTTCACGAGCGCCAGAGCGTACTCACATCCCAACGTGATCGCGCCTACTAAGATCATGTCTTGATCACATCTTCGGCTGCGCCGCCAGCATACATGGGCATTATAGAGTAGAGTAGAATAGACCCTAATTCTACTCTGCACTGTAGAATAGACACTGATTCTATTCTACCCTGTAGAGTGTGTAGAACGCTCTATCCGATTAGTAATCGCACTAGTTCTAGTGAGGGGGAGGGGGAGAGAATAACATTGTGATCGCTTTACTATTAAAAACGCGACATCCTTAATACATACAGGGTCTTATCTGTGTCTCTAATCCGTATCCCTCATCCGTATCCCTCATCCGTGTCCCTCGTCGATGTTCTTTATCTCCCATCTGTGTCCTCCAAACCCGATTCATCCTTATACTCATCCTCATCCTCCTCTGTATCCGTGTCCGTCTCCATCTCGTCGTTTATCGCTGTGGGCACTGTGAGAATGTCCTGAATACTGACAAGCTTATTCCTTAGCCAGTTGCCCGTACATTCTAATCGCTCAAGGTTCTTTGCGGATAGCCGTAGCCTATCAAATGACTGGGTACGACGGGCGCCCGAGAACGTGACTTCTGGCTCTGCAGATGAGGGAGGAATAGAGAGGATATCGAGGGCCATCCGATGAAGACGAGGATATCGTTGACGTTGAGCTGGTTCTGACCACCATTGTAGAGGCGTTAATGGTTCTATATCAATAGGACAGCCTTCAATAAACGATAAAAGATCATCGTCATCGCGCTTCGCGGTCGCAACCTTCAATTTCTGCTTTATTCGATCAAACGCGTTTTTAGGTGGTTTAGGGCCATTTGGCGGGAATACAGCTGTATCCACGTTATCCGATGTTAAGGATAGTGGAAGAAGCTTGTATTTACCAGCCCATAATGCCTGAGAAGTATTCACAGTCCTTTCATGCCATTCTGAAGGCCAGTTTTGCTCAATATAGGACTTCCGCTTTGAGGGATCGAGGAGGAGAGCAGCAGCGACAACTGGAGTCTCATCAATAAGCATATAATACTTATTAAGGATAAACCAGCCCATTTCGATAGAATGGACCATTCGTGGGTCATCGACAAACTCATCATGATTTGGAGAAGAGTATTTGGCCTGGCTAGGCATTAGTATAATATCGCAAAATAAGGGAATAGTGGATACAACCTTCTGATCTTCAAAATAAGTAAGTATAACATCCATCATCTCTAAACTTTGTGACAGAGATGCTTTATGGCCCTCAACCCACAAGGTTCCACTATTGAAAACAGATAGGAACTCTTCTGTACGTTCCAGTATATCCCAATCACGATTCTGGAGTCGGAATGGTTCACATTCATCGTGTTTTGCGATAAATTCCTTGATTTCATCCCTCTTTTTGTTCGCACGCTTAATGACCTGGAACCACGATGACCATCTTGTATCATTATCGATGCCTAAAGTGATTCCGACTTCTAGCATCCACAGATCGTGATGGTTCGTACTATAACGAAGCCAAACAGCAAGATTATGAAGCTTCTCTAAAGCAAGAGTTGCTCCCCAGCCTTCGAATCCTTTCTGCTTGCCTTTATCCTTATCCTTTGATTTCTGTACGTGATCCCTACACTGTACAGACTGTAGGTTATCGTCAGCTGTAGGTATGCTAAGAGAGGTAGAGAGGACCTCGTATGGATCTACATCTGCATGTCGATCAATCGCTTGAAGGGCGGCTTGAAGGGCTTCTTTTGAGCGAGCAAGGAGGAAGGCCTGAAGGGCGAGATTGAGAATATGATCAAGGCATCGAACACGGCGGGCTTTCGGATCAAAATCAATCTAATAGTGTTAATATAAACCACACTAGAGATGAAGACATACCTGGTATTCTTGTTTTAAAAGCCGTGCAAGCTCTTGTAGAAGCGTATCGTTTGATGTCGCGTTATCACCAGTATGGAAGCCGAGTTTTGTGAGGATCCCGTACGACCGTAGGACGTTGATGATGTGGATAGCTTGTGTTTGACCAGAGTGGCTAAATAGAATCTGTGGGAGGGCAAGAAGTCCGTGTCGAAGCCTGTAGGTATGATCTATCCAGCGTGCGCAGATAGCGAGATACGCTCTACGAGCCGGAGATGACCACATGTCCGTTGAGATGTGAATATCGCCAATAGCCTCCTGGAGGTTATTTTGAAGCTGTTTCTTGTATTTCTTGAAGTTTAGTTTTAGAAGACGATCAAGGCTTCTTCTACTAAACGGTGCGAGATCGTCAATCTCTGGATTAACAGACAAGAGTAGTTCATGAAGCTCTGGCCAGCCAATAGCACTCAGAGGGAGTCGTCGTCGTGCGCAAAGAGCTATCATCGCTTGAATATGTCGTTGTTTGTTGTACGCCTGTCGCAAAACTAATTCCCGAGCGGTATTAGTATTTGACAAAGCAAACTTCTCAATAAGAATCTGGCGGGGATCGTGGCCCAAAGAAGAGCGCTCTTCTTTAGTCGGTTGCTTAAATTCCTTCCATTGAGCCTTATGTTTTGTTTTGACGTGATGCTGAGCGGCCGAAGTATAGACAGTATGCCATACTTTAGGCTTTGGTTCATTCGAACAGGAAATACAGTAATGGAGCGTCTTTTGTCGACGCTTCCCATTTTGTACAACCTCTCCAGTCTGTGCCTCTGTACCCCTTGCAAGCCGAAAGTATACCCATATCGATTTCTGGGCTGTTTGAGGTATAGAGGACTCTGTAGACACGCTGCGAAGGGAGGGAGGGCTAGAGGACAGAGGGATGAGGGTAGAAGGGCCGGATTGTGAGATACAGGGTATAGAAGGAGTAGAAAGAGTATCTAAAAGCGATGACGAGGCTTGGGATACAGACATGTTGATTCGCAAAGTGATAATATTGATACAGAGCTGGATACTCTGAAGAGGTGGAGAAGAAGGGATGATAACTGGGTTGATTGCTATAGATGGTCGCGGACTAGTTCTTGTAGTTGCGCTGTGGACCAGGGCATGTCTCAGGTGCACGGAAAGTCCAGTTTCACGTACAAAAAGCAAACACTCCATAACACCACTACTCACACGATGCCAGCAGTCATGGAGCCAGCTCCATAAATGGCTCAACGGTATCCAGCGTCACGTGATAGGTCAATAGATACTAGTATGAAAGCCTGTAGAATTTGTAGAAATCTAATCAAAAGATAAGATAAAATTGACCAATCAGAAAGCGTGTAGAGTGGTAGAGTGCTCTACTCCTCTACAAGATAGAAACTTGTAGAATAGAGTAGAGTAGAATAACCACTATTCTATTCTATCGTGTAGAGTGCTGTAGAGTGGATGTAGAGCGCTCCACAATGCCCATGTATGCTGTACGGGCATGAGATAATCGTCGAAAATAGTGCGTAGTTGCCTCTAGATCCGACTGTGACAATACGATGAGATTGTCCCTAGAAGTGATCAGCAGCTGTTGGGAGAGCGGATCCAAGGAATATCAAGGATTTCAGAAGAGCTAGGGCAGATAAGACATGTAAAAGCTACTACGGTGTATTCTCTATTGTGGTTGTTTCCAAGCTTGTCCCTCTTGTATCGTGACTAAAAAAAGATTTATGCCTCCAATGACGGCTGCTGATCGTTTGCTGTTGAGCGTCCACTCTCGCTTCTGGAAAAAATAACCTCCTTCTCCAGCTGACAAACTCTCATCTCGAGCTCTCGCTGCCGCCTCTCGAACATAAGAAATTTGATCTCGTAATCTATATATCTTTGGCCAAATTCAAAAGCTTTCGTGTTGAATTTGTCGATCTCCTCGAGGTGCGTATGCTCAAGTTTTCTTAGTCTCTCAAGAATGTTGTCCGCCACGTCAGGAGGCATGATCATGGTTGCCTTGTCGAAAGTCTTGCTTGTGCGCGCACGTTTTGCAAACTGTTGCTTGTATCTGATCTCCAGTCTCTCAGGAGTATGCTCAACGGTCTCGTCCTCACTGGGCTCGATAGAATCATGTCCGCTATGGCTCTGGTCTCTATGTTTCCTCTTTGCATATGTCAGAGAACTCTTGGTACGAGACAATTGTCAATACGTTGGAAGTCTACGGGAAAATCTACCTACCTTCGCTTTTGTATAATCCTGATGAAGTGTTGCCTTCGGTGTGGAAGTTATGTTCAATTTCTTCGGCGGAGAATCCATGTTGGGAAGGTGAAAGAAAGAGGTGCGACGGTTGAGGGAAGCTTGTGGGAGAGATTGGCTCTTTATATACCCTCTTCTACCCCTGGCCCATATGCAGGCGGTACTGCTGCCAACTGAAACCTGCCGCCTGCATCCTGCCACCTGCCTGATTTCCTCTCCCCAGTCGTTGGTAGGGGCTGCTAAGATGGATCTGTCCAACAGCAGTGCAAGAAACCGCCCCTCCATGCAACGCAGCTGAGGGTGGTCTGACATCAGGGATGGGCTGATGTTCCAGCACTTCGAGGTGTTCTTGTACCGATCTTTCCCTTGTTCCCGAATAGTTGGAAGGAAAGTCATGGACTCGATCCTGTTTATGCTCCGAGACTCCCCTCCCGGCTTTTAATGCTATTGGAACGAACCTTCCACCATGTCTTGCTAGAAAGTTCTGATCACGCACTTCGCATGTAGATTCTGAACCCCCTTCAAATGCTGTTTACGAAAAGTACTTGCTTGCCAAAGGACAGGAGAAACCGTTCATTTACCTCGTCACGTGAAATATCAGGCCGAATCTCCGAGGCATGACCCATAGGGCACAGCGTCTTCTGGGAAAAAGAAATGCCCGCCCAGAGCCCTGCTATGATATGAAAGAGTCTACCGACAAAAAGAGGCGGAGCCGCTGTGGGAGTGGCGATGACGCTGGTTCTTGCGACGAAGGAGCATGAGAAACTTCGACTGGGCGAAGTGGTGGGTCACTGTCGGATCAACTGCCTCTGTTGGAAGTGGTCTGGTTTTGTCCAAAGTGGCTGTTTCAGGGGAAATGCAATCTGGAGCCCAAACTATACATACAATACTCGTGCCTTCCGGCACGGGTTGTCTTCGTCGTTGCATGAGCTCTCTACAAGTATGAACAGTCTTTGGAGAGACCACTTGACGTGCAGTACCAAGTGCACATCGCTGAGAGTCTTGTAGCCTTCCACAGCCACAAGCCGTATCGAGATCTTGTATGAGGAGATCGACACTGCTGCAAGGCGCCCTCCACAGGAGCCGGAACCACGGAACGGAGTACTCACCGGAACAGACACCGCTGCTTTCCCCCTCTGGGCACAAGGTGGGTCTAGGATTCGCACAGCCGATAGTTGCGCCCAAGAGCCTTCGCCAGGCAGCCATTCCAGGATTGATAGGAGCACCCCCTATTTCGCTCATGACCGTATGATTGGCCAGCCTGGTAACGCACGTGAAGTCCTGGCTGACAGAAGCACTCGAAAAGATCGAGGCAGTATTTTGGCGAGACAAACTGTCGCTCTGACACGGGATCTTTCCCTACTGCTGCTTCTTGTAGACCTCATAGCTTGACGGGTAAACGACCGTGCTAGGGTCCGGCCTCAATGCGAGCAGCAGGAGACTTTTGAGGAAAATAAAAGATACAATGCAGGAAGCCTCCTGTGGCGAAGCCACTCCGTCAACAGGATTTTAGCACCCGCGGTGGCTGATAGGCACACTAGTAGGTCTCACAGGGAAGATGGTGAAAGGTGCTTCAATTTCCAGAGTTCACGGGAAGAGCGACGCAATAAACTTCAATCACCTGGGCATCTTGAGGCATCAGGATACAAAGGTCAATTCTCTCTACGCAACAGTTACAGAAATAGGAAGCCATCTCTTGTAGAAGCATTGAATGTGCAGTCAACGTGCAGAAACTTATTGAGCGTTATTGCCGGTATCTGGATCAGACAAAATCAGCCCTCGGATGTGCCACTGATCACCACCCAACGAGCCCTGTATGCTTTGTCTATGTCTACCAAAGGTGCTGTGTGGCTCGGCTCGAGTTATGCTGATTGAGAAACTAGAATTCTGCCAGTAGGACTCTTCTACGCACTTTTGTAAATTTTCAGCAGGCAACGTAACATTTTGCACCACACTGGCGAAATCTTGGGTGAGCGAGCTGTCTCCGCCACCGTTATAATCATCGTACCGGAAAAGATAATCTATTAGCGAAACCGTTTCAACATAGGTATCACCTGGGTATTTTAGTTTTTCATCGAATATAAACTCGGCATGCTGCACGAATGGGACGCTCTTCACGAAGGGGCTACAGATAGGGTCTGCGGTGCACATAAACTGCCCGGTGACGACAAAGCCCCGAGCCGGTTCTAACATGACAATGTCGAAGAAGTCGGTGAACTCATCCACCGCCGCTTTATCGACGATTAACGAGTCAGGCCCTTTTGGCACTATCCGGAGCATTGCGCCCGACACGCAACGGACGGGCCAGTAGGTTATCTCAACGTACCTACCCGCTGGGATGAGCGCGATCTCTAGTAGTGTAATCGAGGCAAGGCTCTGCGGCGCGCCTGCATCACCATCGTTGAGCTTTATCACGACTTCTTGTCCATCACGACAGATACCCTTGACAGACAGGACGGCGCAGTCGAATGTTCCGTAGCGGAAGGACGACGATCCGAAGGTCTCGGTGGCGAAAGCCTCTGCGACAGTTGTATCTTTCGAGTAAGCGACAACCGTCGGAATGAGCCCCTCCTTCATCGTCATTTTGACGAGTGTGCCCATGGTGACATTTGGCTGGACCCAAGCGGTAGCCTCGTCTAGCCTGATTTCTAACACCCCGTTTACTTCCGAGGGCTCACTGGGGACATTACGGTCTTCTTGAGCAAAGCTAGGGTCTGCTCGATTTCCAGTAGACTGCCCTATCTTTTTGTAAAAATGAGTAACGGCTCGTCGGACCGGTTTCCATGGCATGCCATGGAGCTTCGTTGTATGTACTAGCATCTGTGACGGCTAGGTTCGCAGGGGCGACAAGTCAGCGTACGCATACAGGAAATGCGCGGCAGGAGCGAAATAAGAGCGCAGCCAGTAGGCGAGAACGTCATCACCTGCAGTAAGCTGCATGGATGCCTTGGCGGAGCTTCGGAACTCTCATCTATGCTGACCATCAACGGAGAGCACGATGAGAAAGCCCAAGTCTGCTTACTACGGCAGGCTTCGTAGAACAGTGCACTAGGGTACGACTCTCGGGGTATGATCTCTCCTCCCTAATTTTCGGCCTGAGCAGATGCTATGGCTTAAACGTGGTCACTCCACCTCCCGTCGAGATAGGTTGGCACTGATCTCCGGTCCACCGTCAACTACCAGGTAACCACCATCCTCTCCTACTTGCGTTCTCGAGATGCCTCCATCGCGGCAACACCTACATGTTTGTACGTCCGCTGAGACTCGTCGGCAAGAACGTGTTGCGGATGACAGCCCGGAGAAGAGTATGCGGCCTCTCTGGAACCTGCTTCGGTTTCCACCGACCCAGAGAAGCATCCTAGACAACTTGTCCGCCTTTGAGGTCGCAAAGCTCGTGTACTTGGGGCTTTGTGCCCTGACCCCGAAGGAAAAAGAGCGATATCTCAAGCCGCTCCGGGATTTGGTGTGGAATGTGCCCGCCGTCGAAAGGCTTTCGCAAGAGGGCATGAGACTAACGTTGCTGGGGGACGGGGCTTATGCGCTCGAGCAGCGATTGCACGCGACAGAACGCTATTTGGATACTCACGGAAATGATAGGCTCGCGATCTATCTATTGGGCACGTTTCCAACATCAGCGCCGACAGCAACAACGCTCGACCCGCTAGTCAACTTCAGCACTACGGGGCACTCTAGCCCTGTGCGATCCTACGGGGACAAATACCAGCTGGGGCGCATTCGTGCTTTGACAGACAAAGACGCGGAGAGGGTCTTTGTCATGAGTTTCAGTGCGCCAATGCAAGCGTCTGCTAGTCCTATCAAGGGATCCTGGTACAAGGTAGACGACGTCCCAGAGCACACGGTAGATTTGTGGGTTTATATGCCTTCTTTCCGCGACCGGCTCCGTGAGGAGGTTAGACTGACACCACTGGATATGCTACGGATCGCAAGTGCAAGCCCGCTGCCAGTGGCGCCACGTGTCACTCTAGGGAGAATGTCCATTAAAACTCGCGAGAGAACAAGTCTTCGCAAGGTAGCTTTGGACGCTTTCATGCGTACATTAGGTCCCATATCGACTCTGAGACAGATATTCGCTCTATGCACGGGACGCTGTCGGTTGAAGAAATGGTCATTGACAGCTGCGGGTTTACATGCTGCGGAAGCAACTCCGCTGGCCCAGCTCCTAGCTGAAGAAAGCTCTACCCGCCGGCTGCTCCCATACATAGGAGTGTCTGCGTCCAGCGTTGGTTCCGGTTTAGGTCCACGTGCAGTTGTCGGGTCCACGAAAGCCCCGAACATACGAATTTTCCTCGACATAGCTAACTATAGCACCTTGGGCTGGCGAATAACAGTCTCCTAGACAGCGCCTAGCAGCGGGCAGATGCTCGCTGCATCCGGGAAGTCATCCCGTACAGAAGCCAATTGGACGGCGTGAGGGCTCGCGCAACAATGGCAAGAAAAGTCCTACCTACTTATGTTGTACAGCTCTCTGTTTTGCCTATACAGTCTTGCAATAATCGGAATCCCAGGTACGCAGTCTTCGATTGCCTGGACTTCAGATCGGGCGGTTGCCCCACCAAGCTTTATCTATGTCATTTTGTAGTGGTGTAGATAGGTCGATCAGGTGATTAGGCTGTCAAGGAGCTGCAAGTGATGGCTGTGACTGATACGAATCCATGTGCAGGTGCCATTTGTGAGTAATCGTGTCGCAGGTCGACGTTTGTGGTCAACATGACCTCTTTTACTAACAAGGCTGTAGAATGACGTTTGTATCGGATGAGGTAGGAATTTAGAATAATGAAACATGCATTCTGTAGTAATCTTGCTCCCCACAATAGCCGGACTCAACCGTGCAATAAACAGTCGATCGAAATGAGGCATCGCGTTGTACATGTGCCATGATCAAGGGACTAATGGTTCCTTGAACGCTTGATGTGACGTATCCTGCACACGTTGGACACTTCCATCATGGTTCAGCCATCCTCAGCCATGTCGCGTCTCCCTCGAACTGACAAGCCTATTCTTTCCCCCTTCTCCTCGAAAAACCGAATGACCTCGTCGTTGGCTGCAAAATTGTCAACAAATGCATGGCCCTCGCAATCTTCCCTCTTGCACTTTCGAGTCGTTCCTTTTTGTCTCTTTCCCAGTCGACAACATCCCTATCGATACCCTCTTACCCCTTCGACGACTCCATCTTTGCCGTTTACGTGCTCACGACCTTTGAGTGCCGCGAGGATGTCGATCATCCAAAGGTGCTGACAAGGGCTGCCAAGGTAGGGGTGGATAGATGCTTACGCAGTGGACATGATGATCTGAGAACGCAATCTTGAGCGGATTTGCAGTGTGTAAGAACCACTCACTTCTTACTACCTTCTCCGCTGGTCAGTCGAGGTCGTTTGATGCTGCGATTGGGATGCAGTGCTATCTGAACCGCTTACTACAACTTGACCCAACTAACACCAAGGTACATTTCGCGTGATGGCTTGCTTCGAGAGCAGTGTAATCGTTCGAGATCCCCCGTGAATCCCTGTTCCACCACTCATGTACGTGGTTCAACACATTCAAGTCATATACAGTGGCTTGCACGTACAATCCATAGCTTATGCACCAGGCACCAGAGGATCCCAAGTATCCTCCTTCCACGTTCACACGAGAGTTCACAGACTACGCTATAGACATCGAGGTCTTCGCAACGCACACAGAGGAGACGAAACTGAACTCACGGATCGGTAGAGAATTGCAGATATACAGAAAATCAGCGACCTTCACGACCATGACGCCGCTCAAGCCCTCACAGCTCGTGCACGCAAAAAAATGCCTCAACACCACTGCTGCCTCAAAAATGCAGCGCATGTTGGATCGCTATACGGCCTCCTTGCCACAGAAGTCCGAGAAGGAAACGCTGCCTTCCTCTCCCCCAAATGCGCTTGCTATTATGGGCTCCACTGGCTTTCTTGGGCCGTATATCGTAGCATCTCTGCTACGAGAGCACCCTGGGTGCCCCATCATCTGCTTCAATCGCACGGATGATGGGGAGCAGCGCACCATGTCAGCGCTGTGTAAAATCATGGGCAACCCGCACTTCACGTCCTCGGATTTGGAATTTCGCGTCACTGACTTTGCGAGCCGCGTCAGAGAGCCGCATCAAGATTTCATCGCAGCGACAATACCGCAAGTGAGGGAACTTATTTTCAACGCTTGGGACCCTAACTGGGGCAAGCCTCTGGGCTCTTTCGAGCCCTTGTTGGAGGGGCTGCGCAAGGTCATTAACCTTGTCGTCTCTGCTGCCGGCCATCCTCGGATCACCTTTATCTCTTCAATCTGTGCTGTAGGCGACTGGCCGCTTCGGCATCCGAACGAGCCCGAGATTCCTGAAGAAGTGGTTTGGGACTGCGGCAGCGCAATGCCAAACGGGTACGGCCAATCCAAGTGTATTGCAGAGCAGCTACTCGCTAAAACACATGAGATCGCAAAGCTTTGCGTTAACATAGTGCGCGCGGGCCAGATCGGCGGGTTGACAAGCCCACAGGGTGGTGAATGGCCGCGGCAGGGTTGGCTGTATTCCATCATCCAATCGTCCGCCAAATTCGGTGTATTCCCGAAACATCTCCAGCCCTTGGATTGGGTTCCCGTGGACGCACTTGCTCATGGTATAGCTAACTGTATCAAGCAATCATCCACGACAGAGGGTTTGCAAGTCTTCAACATGGTACATCCCGATCCCGCCAAATGGAGTCTGTTCCATGAAGCGTTGCGAACTGATTTTGGAATTTCGGTTGAAGCCATTGATCTACCCGACTGGCTGGAGAGAATCGAGCAGAGCGGCTTGAGAATATACGGCTTCCTGAGTACACAGGGAAGCGGCAGAGAGACGAACATGTCTTACAAGAAAACCCGAGCGATAAAGCTATTGCCCAAGATCGAACAGATCAACCAAGATCAGTTAGTGAAGTGGCTGCAGGGATGGGGGCTGGGGCCGAGACCGAATTTGTAGAATCTGCTTAGGCTATACCACTCGTCACATGCTGATATTTTGGGCAGTCCCGTACTGGTACGCTTCGTTTACAACAAGTTCGTTGATGTTAAATTGCTGGAGGGACGCAGGATCTTACTCCCACACATGCACGCTGCTCAAGGAGCCCGCAGTTCGTTTCGCACCAGACGCATGTCTTGCGCCCGCATCGGTTGTGGATATTCCAAAACCGCTCGCCCACGGCGACCATCCACGCCTTCCATCCTAGACACAAGCGTAGGCTACTCCGCAGCAAAGGCACTTCCGCTGCTGCCCGGCCCGCCGCCACCGTCCGCACTGTCTCCGCTGTCAGTTCCCCGAGCCAACATTGCACCCCCTCGGAGAACCCTCCGACCCATTGCGTCCACTCGCCATGTACTACCACCTCCATATGGGCCGGTTGTGATCGTAGCCAGCTTGGTACCCTGTCGATGGAGACTCTGCACGCCAGCCAGCAGTAGCATTCGTCTCGCGTACTTTTGCCAAGCGACCATTCCACAGCGCCCTCGTTAAACTGCACCGTGCAACGCACGGATATATCATGGCTGCGCAGTACTGCTCGCATCAGCCGAGCTGCCGTTGTGATAGAACCTCGTGCACTCACATTCTGCATGCTCCGCTACGAACGCGATCTCTTCCTCGATCCCTGCAAAATGCCAAAACCAACATTTCGATGGCTGCAGAGACAGCCACTCCGCAAAAAGTGTGTCAAATGTCACACTCCAATCTCTGCTTTCCCGCTGGAAACGACACCACTCTCCGATCGTTGCGTTTCGGTCCATGCTCCGTGCCACCGCCAGCTGCAGCTCCCCTGGTAGCCTTCGAGCTCTGGTGCCTAGTGACATGGTCAGATCTTTGTGAAATTGATAGCTAGGCGTAAAGGGCGCGCCGGAAGCAAGCCTGACCCTAAAACTTTGTATCGGCATAGATCATGGCTTACAGAGATGGGGTTTCTGTTCGTCGATGCTCTCGATCCAGACCAATACGCACGTGGAAAATAAGAGCAAGATCCTGAAGCTTGGATTGACGTGCATATGCTCATCTGGAGTTTTGCTTCGACCAGCTGACAGTGTTCGCACGAGAAATAAGCTTCGAAAAGCGTCTCGCCATACATGGGCATTGTGGAGCGCTCTACATCCACTCTACAGCACTCTACACGATAGAATAGAATAGTGGTTATTCTACTCTACTCTATTCTACAAGTTTCTATCCTGTAGAGGAGTAGAGCACTCTACCACTCTACACACTTTCTGATTGGTCAATTTTATCTTATCTTTTGATTGGATTT
This sequence comes from Alternaria brassicae, assembly GCA_004936725.1. Classification (NCBI taxonomy): domain Eukaryota; kingdom Fungi; phylum Ascomycota; class Dothideomycetes; order Pleosporales; family Pleosporaceae; genus Alternaria; species Alternaria brassicae. The sequence goes on from SMOM01000011.1 coordinate 475,466, forward strand.
CTACAAATTCTACAGGCTTTCATACTAGTATCTATTGACCTATCACGTGACGCTGGATACCGTTGAGCCATTTATGGAGCTGGCTCCATGACTGCTGGCATCGTGTGAGTAGTGGTGTTATGGAGTGTTTGCTTTTTGTACGTGAAACTGGACTTTCCGTGCACCTGAGACATGCCCTGGTCCACAGCGCAACTACAAGAACTAGTCCGCGACCATCTATAGCAATCAACCCAGTTATCATCCCTTCTTCTCCACCTCTTCAGAGTATCCAGCTCTGTATCAATATTATCACTTTGCGAATCAACATGTCTGTATCCCAAGCCTCGTCATCGCTTTTAGATACTCTTTCTACTCCTTCTATACCCTGTATCTCACAATCCGGCCCTTCTACCCTCATCCCTCTGTCCTCTAGCCCTCCCTCCCTTCGCAGCGTGTCTACAGAGTCCTCTATACCTCAAACAGCCCAGAAATCGATATGGGTATACTTTCGGCTTGCAAGGGGTACAGAGGCACAGACTGGAGAGGTTGTACAAAATGGGAAGCGTCGACAAAAGACGCTCCATTACTGTATTTCCTGTTCGAATGAACCAAAGCCTAAAGTATGGCATACTGTCTATACTTCGGCCGCTCAGCATCACGTCAAAACAAAACATAAGGCTCAATGGAAGGAATTTAAGCAACCGACTAAAGAAGAGCGCTCTTCTTTGGGCCACGATCCCCGCCAGATTCTTATTGAGAAGTTTGCTTTGTCAAATACTAATACCGCTCGGGAATTAGTTTTGCGACAGGCGTACAACAAACAACGACATATTCAAGCGATGATAGCTCTTTGCGCACGACGACGACTCCCTCTGAGTGCTATTGGCTGGCCAGAGCTTCATGAACTACTCTTGTCTGTTAATCCAGAGATTGACGATCTCGCACCGTTTAGTAGAAGAAGCCTTGATCGTCTTCTAAAACTAAACTTCAAGAAATACAAGAAACAGCTTCAAAATAACCTCCAGGAGGCTATTGGCGATATTCACATCTCAACGGACATGTGGTCATCTCCGGCTCGTAGAGCGTATCTCGCTATCTGCGCACGCTGGATAGATCATACCTACAGGCTTCGACACGGACTTCTTGCCCTCCCACAGATTCTATTTAGCCACTCTGGTCAAACACAAGCTATCCACATCATCAACGTCCTACGGTCGTACGGGATCCTCACAAAACTCGGCTTCCATACTGGTGATAACGCGACATCAAACGATACGCTTCTACAAGAGCTTGCACGGCTTTTAAAACAAGAATACCAGGTATGTCTTCATCTCTAGTGTGGTTTATATTAACACTATTAGATTGATTTTGATCCGAAAGCCCGCCGTGTTCGATGCCTTGATCATATTCTCAATCTCGCCCTTCAGGCCTTCCTCCTTGCTCGCTCAAAAGAAGCCCTTCAAGCCGCCCTTCAAGCGATTGATCGACATGCAGATGTAGATCCATACGAGGTCCTCTCTACCTCTCTTAGCATACCTACAGCTGACGATAACCTACAGTCTGTACAGTGTAGGGATCACGTACAGAAATCAAAGGATAAGGATAAAGGCAAGCAGAAAGGATTCGAAGGCTGGGGAGCAACTCTTGCTTTAGAGAAGCTTCATAATCTTGCTGTTTGGCTTCGTTATAGTACGAACCATCACGATCTGTGGATGCTAGAAGTCGGAATCACTTTAGGCATCGATAATGATACAAGATGGTCATCGTGGTTCCAGGTCATTAAGCGTGCGAACAAAAAGAGGGATGAAATCAAGGAATTTATCGCAAAACACGATGAATGTGAACCATTCCGACTCCAGAATCGTGATTGGGATATACTGGAACGTACAGAAGAGTTCCTATCTGTTTTCAATAGTGGAACCTTGTGGGTTGAGGGCCATAAAGCATCTCTGTCACAAAGTTTAGAGATGATGGATGTTATACTTACTTATTTTGAAGATCAGAAGGTTGTATCCACTATTCCCTTATTTTGCGATATTATACTAATGCCTAGCCAGGCCAAATACTCTTCTCCAAATCATGATGAGTTTGTCGATGACCCACGAATGGTCCATTCTATCGAAATGGGCTGGTTTATCCTTAATAAGTATTATATGCTTATTGATGAGACTCCAGTTGTCGCTGCTGCTCTCCTCCTCGATCCCTCAAAGCGGAAGTCCTATATTGAGCAAAACTGGCCTTCAGAATGGCATGAAAGGACTGTGAATACTTCTCAGGCATTATGGGCTGGTAAATACAAGCTTCTTCCACTATCCTTAACATCGGATAACGTGGATACAGCTGTATTCCCGCCAAATGGCCCTAAACCACCTAAAAACGCGTTTGATCGAATAAAGCAGAAATTGAAGGTTGCGACCGCGAAGCGCGATGACGATGATCTTTTATCGTTTATTGAAGGCTGTCCTATTGATATAGAACCATTAACGCCTCTACAATGGTGGTCAGAACCAGCTCAACGTCAACGATATCCTCGTCTTCATCGGATGGCCCTCGATATCCTCTCTATTCCTCCCTCATCTGCAGAGCCAGAAGTCACGTTCTCGGGCGCCCGTCGTACCCAGTCATTTGATAGGCTACGGCTATCCGCAAAGAACCTTGAGCGATTAGAATGTACGGGCAACTGGCTAAGGAATAAGCTTGTCAGTATTCAGGACATTCTCACAGTGCCCACAGCGATAAACGACGAGATGGAGACGGACACGGATACAGAGGAGGATGAGGATGAGTATAAGGATGAATCGGGTTTGGAGGACACAGATGGGAGATAAAGAACATCGACGAGGGACACGGATGAGGGATACGGATGAGGGATACGGATTAGAGACACAGATAAGACCCTGTATGTATTAAGGATGTCGCGTTTTTAATAGTAAAGCGATCACAATGTTATTCTCTCCCCCTCCCCCTCACTAGAACTAGTGCGATTACTAATCGGATAGAGCGTTCTACACACTCTACAGGGTAGAATAGAATCAGTGTCTATTCTACAGTGCAGAGTAGAATTAGGGTCTATTCTACTCTACTCTATAATGCCCATGTATGCGTCTCGCTACGCGCGAGTGACACTTGTCACTCCTTACCACCTTTCACTTCCTAACTCCTTCTCGCAAAGCGTAGAGGCGGGTGGATGCCAAGGCATACATGGAGACGATCGTTGTGCACTGCTAAGCCTATTTTCTCTGTACGTCTGAATTACGATAAGCGGCTTATTGTGGTCATCGGCTTATTGTGGTCATCGGCTTATTGTGGTCATCGGCTTATTGTGATCATCGGCTTACGGAGCTGACCGCCAACTACGTAACTCGTAAGGCGGATTCAGAGATGTGGCGAACTTGCAAATACCTTTTTCAGTGGCCTCGTTTTGATGTGCTGAGGCAGTAGTGGAAAGATAATCACCTCTGTCATCAGACTAGATCCAGGCGCAGCACATCTACGATGCGAATCGGACTATCTGTCCAATTGTTTTCGTTTCCTGCTACATCACTGTGGTCATGATCAAAGGCTTGCTACTATTCGGCGTCGTCTCTCAATGCCTTCTCCAAAATCCTGTAGAGATCCAGTCACTGCAAATGAAGGAATGGAAAGGGTTCACGAGCATACGATCCGCAAGCGTGAGAACTCTTCGTCTTCCTAAAATCCTTCTATGGCGTTCAGCTCACGGGACTGCTGCTACAGGATTTGACGTATGAACTTCTGATACTCCAGGGTACTCATATATTCTTAACGACCCCGGACTATTCTGTATTTTGACCTTTGAGCGAGCCAATGAACTTCATTCTGCCTGCGAAACCCGTGTCTTTGCTCGCCTGTCCAACATTTGCTAGTGCTTCAAGGTAGCCACTCTCCGCTTCTGGTCCAATCTATCTCGATCTTGCAAACAATTCGTGAAGCCTCTGGCTTTCTGAGCTCCAAGTTGGCCCTCCAAGCCCCCAGAAGTTCCAGGGCGATGAATATCGTGTCTTTCATCGTGCTCCTGTGGATGGATGCTAGCACATTGTAGCTCCACGACACCGACAAAACACCGTTCGTATGCATCGGTACACAACTAGACGTAGGACGTATCAGAACGTTTCCCCTGAGATGGGTATGAGCGCTATTGCTGATGTACTTGCGGTAGGTGTACGGCGCAACACGACAGCGCCGGTGAGCCACACACTACCCCCTCTAGCTATCGATTCGAGATGCACTCTAAGGCTTGACCCAGAAGAAGAAACGGAAAAAAATTCACATAGGCCAACCCAGTATATGTCACTGGCACATAGCGCGCACCTCGGCGTATCCACCACAAGGCGACGCCGGAGCACCAGCGTGCAGGCACAAGCGCTGGTCCCATGGGCGAAGCGAACGCTGACGGAACTATGTGCCGATAAAGGAATGTCTCGCGATCGTAGTAGGATCGGGCGAAGGGTACAAACGCTCGCTTCGACTCGGTGTAGCTCTGGCTAGCTTGTGACCAACTGCCATGGATTTCTGCTTCGCTACCCACAAACCATACTTCTGGGAGCAATCGCGGCCTAATCTTGCGCCGACAGCTGTCAAATAGCTCTATGATGGCACGAGCGGACACACAGTTAGACTGGTTGGCACTGCTGTCGTCTTTGGAACCATGTGCGAGAATGAGGATGTCGGTATCGATCAAAATGGATTCCAATCTGGAGTAGTCGCCGAGACTCCACTCATCTTTGTAACGCAAAGGCTGGATGTTCTTCACTGACTGAAAGGATAGCTGTCTCTCGAGAGCCTGGCCAAGAGCACCCCGAGAGCCGGTCATGGCCACCCGCCGCCCTCGGAGTGTGCCGACGGTGCCAAAAAGCCAGTCCACTAGTCGGACGAGGGATCCAAAGTTGCTGTGAGGATCGATGTGGTGCACGGCATGGTACTGAGGGCCGACGAAGAAAAAATAGGGATCCTTCGGTACTTGGGGGTATGGAATATGGTTCGAATCGCGTCCTGAACTGTGTGCCACGAGGCCTACCCGGGCTATCTGCAGAGCCCACACGAATGCTAGATCGTATCGTAATGGAACTGCGGTAGGCCGAAGGGTCAGCTCCACGAGCAGCCAGCTCAGTGTACTTCCCACCAACTGGCACAGCGATTCGAGTGGAAGATGCCACAGAAGATTCTGCATGCGATAGGCGTCGTTGAACTGCAATGTTCGGTCGAAATACTGGTGGTGGAAGGCATGAGCACGCGCCAGACATCGCAGGGCACGGATGCGCGACGTGTGTGATCTGTGAGCAAGGAGGTGGATAAGATCAAAGACAAGAGACCCACAGATGATGTGGAGCGCACAGAGAGAAACGCGGCCTGCAAAGGTGTCTAAGAGCTCTGTTCCACGGGGCGATACAGACACCTCTGAAAACATATCTTCCTCTCACACAGAGCAAAATCGATAGCGGTGGCTAGGAAGGGGGCGGATTGGAATTGGAAATGGTCTTCCGGCGAAGCTGTGAGTGAGGTCTTGACCCTCCCTGTCAACCCACTTCGTCTTTTACCTAGTGCCACGTGGGAGGTTCCATGTACACCAACCATCGTGTTGTTGCTTATGGGTAATACTGATGGTAAGCTGATGCTACGAAACTCGACCAGTTGGCGGCACAGTACCATTCGAACATGACACACGAGAGCTGATTTCGCAGCAGAGGCCTTTGTTCATGCCTCAGGAGCACGGCCAGACGCGCTCGTGCAGAATTCCAGGTCATCCAGAAGGCACAAGCAAAGTTCTCTAGTTTTGGACGTATCGCTATACAGGACAGCGTCCAAGAGGTACGACGCAAAGCAGCAAAGACCCATGAACGACGATGTTGACTCTAAGGTTTCGGTTTTGGTTTTGCAGATTTCCCTGTATCCGTCCACGTCCCCTCTCGAAGGCCTCTTGCGGAACAAGCGCGAGACGCACTACCATGTGCTGACATGGCCTACGAATTGATCCTGTCCTGACCTCGCAACGTAGAATGACTTTGCATCGTTAGGTCCATACATATCCGCCTCCGGTGCCTTCCATCGTTGCGGTGGCTGTGAAGCAATGGCTGGAGTCTGTGGCGTGCTAGATTCCGATGTCGATTCATGCACTTTCTCCTGCGCTAATCCTCCTGCACTTGCTCTTTCGGCTCTCAGCCTGCAGAGCTCGCGTTCGTAGTAAGAGAATACCTGCGTACAATCAGTCGACAGCCCTCTGTCTGGGATGGCATGACCCACTTTCTGTGGACACCTTATGTACAGCGTCGTCACTGGGTATTCGTTGGCTTTCGAGTCGCCCCAGGTCACTCTACCCTTCCATCCGCCAACGTCCTCGTAAATCTCGTCTATCCTAGGCTCATCTTTTTCCCAGGTACTCATATACACCCTCTTCAACACTTCATTCGGACCTTTCGGAACTTTCGGAAGGCGCCCTCTGCGTCTCCGTACGCCTCTCGCGTATTAGTGGGATTCAAGAGCAGCTGGTGGCGCCTTACTTTGCGACATGTTTCCTTCATGCGGAGGCATTTCGTACAAGACGACAACGATAATCTGGTTCTTGGCACGGCTTTGTGTAATGTGTGTGAACAGCGTGTTGGGGCAATCGCGTAAAGTATCAACTCTCAAGACGGGGAGAGAAGTTTGGCGTTCACTGCAGTTCATAGAAATATTACCCAGGCTCGATAATGTGATGCGCTTGGCACGTGGTGTTTGCATGATACTTATGGCGGACGCCTTGGTAGAATTGCAATTGCGTAAACCTCTGATAGTAAACTACTCCTTAGTTGACGCTGCTATGCGACGAAAAGTCTGACGTGGCTACGTATGCCCAGTGGAACGAAACGATAAGCTTTTTCCTTCGATGAACGGGTCATACACTCCCATGCACTTGCAGCTTCCGGTATCTGTAAGCAGGCGACTCTTGGTCCCATGCTCAGCCCTTCTCGTTTAGTGGTGACCTTACCTAGATAGTGCTAGCTTTTGCTAGCACCGTTATGAGTCAATCTTCTGCTCGACACTCGGACCAATCAAGTTGAGATATCTACAGAGTCTAAGCCTTTTCAGAGCAAGTGCATATTGAACGAGCTGATGCCCCGTGCGCGATGACAACTGAGCCGCGTGTGCAAAGCGGAAGCTGCAAGTGCATGAGAGTGTAACCTAAATGATGACAACGAAACTGGAAGAAGGTATGCGATGACAAGCTGGGTTTCTCACGAGACGAGACTGGCGTCCATCCCCTGACAAGGCAATGACGAGTTCTCTGTAGTCAAGGCATGTACAAGAGCGTTTGGTGGTCAGACTATCGCAGCGGATGACGGTTTACTCGCTAGCTGTAAATGGACAAGCTCGATTTGGACCGACCCATCCTGCGAATCCCAACATGCGCTAGATAGCTTCTATTAGTTTTGCTAGATATACTATTCAATAACAAGATGTGAAATTCACGCATACATAGTCGAATGGCATGGCCATCCAAAGAGCACGCATCTGCCATTTTGGGCCCTCCAAAAAAGTACTTTACGATGAGCCAGAGTCGGAGAGAAAGGATTACAACAAGCGCATATGCCGTCTGAGGAAATCAGAGTACCTCATGCTTAAAGGTACGGAACAACGTGTAAAGGATTGGGCTACGAGTTTTTTACAGCGCTAGGTACGGTATATCTTGATCACGGCGGCACTACCGTCGCGAGCAAATCGCTACTCCGGGCGTTCGCAAAGCGAATGCAAAAGATCTTACTTTCCAATCCTCATTCTGACGCTGGAAATGCCAGTTTGTCAGCTTCCCTGATGGCAAACACCCGACACGAAGTACTCGAATTCTTCAACGCTGATCCTGCACATTTCGACGTCGTGTTCACGGCAAACGCCACAGCTGCCATAAAACTTGTCGCAGATGCCTTCTCCGGACACGAGGCTGGCTTTAACTATTACTTTCACTACAAATGCCACACGAGCTTGCTCGGTGTTGGGCAGCTCGCTGAACGCAGCCTCTGTCTGAATTCAAATGAAGCAGTTGCCTCATGGATACAGCGCGACAGTGAGTCTCAGAGACCATCATTGTTTGCCTACCCGGCTCAGTCGAACATGGACGGCGAAAGACTTCCGACCCACTGGCCAGCCCAGATTCGTACTTCGTCCTGCCATGGGAAGAGATACACTCTCCTCGACGTAGCAGCATTCGTCCCAACCAGTCCGTTGAACCTCGCTGATCACAGCGGTGCTCCCGATTTCCTTGTTCTCTCTTTCTACAAGATATTTGGTTTTCCTGATCTCGGCGCTCTGATCGTTCGCAAGGCATCTGCGCATGTCCTAAAACACAGGCGGTACTTTGGCGGCGGCACGACTGAGATGATAGCATGTACTGAAAAGTTGTGCGTGATGCGAAAGGACACTAGCCCACACGACCGACTAGAAGATGGAACAACGCCTATCCGAAACATACTTGCACTAGCCTGTGCGATGGATGGGCACGAGCATTTGTTCGGCGGAATGGAGCAGATCTCGAAACATACAACATGGTTGGCTCATACGATGTACAAACGACTGGAAAGGCTCCGACATGCTAATGGGATGAGCATTTGCCACTTCTACAAAGCAAGCTCATCCGAATATGGCGATCCAAAGAGCCAGGGCGCAACACTAGCCCTCAATTTTAAAAATGACGACGGCACATGGTTGGGGTGTTGGCATGTAGGAAAGATGCTGAGAGAACACGGGATCATTGTTCGCACGGGCAGTCACTGCAACTCAGCCGGCGCAGCCGTTGCATTGGAGTTAGACCCTTCCTGGCTGAAGGACGCATTCGACTCGGGACTCCGCTGTAACACAGAACAGGACGTTGTGGAAGGAAAACCAGTTGGCATGGTCCGAATTACGTTCGGCACCATGAGCACCATGGCGGACGTTGATGCGCTGGTGGATACTATCGCAGAGAACCTTGTGAATAAGGGTGAAGCAGGCTGGAGTGCAGATCGGTCAACGACCTGCCTGTGGAACAGGATTGCACAGTGCTGCAGAGGACTTCTGGCAAAGCTGATTTGAATTGCAATCTAGTAGACTATGGCGTCCCTATCGAGGGATCGCCCGTTGAGATGTTCAGACATCAGAGATGGAAACATGCTGAACATTCGGTGCTATCTCCAAAACTCGTTCGCTAGGAATAAACTCTGAAGTCAAAAGCCTTGTGTATTTTATAGTATCGGCTGGTAGCCCATGACTGATCCTGACCACCTCACATCCCAGCAACAGCAAAATGGAGCACCTCATACCTGTGTCCGATCTGATCTGAAGAAAAGGTGACATACCTTACGGATCTACCGTCAAAAGGGAAAGGAACCACGCGATGCAGCTCCGGTTTTTCTTACACTAGGCGTCGTCAGTACCTCCTTGATGGCTTCATTTTACATTCACCGACCTCTGTATAAAACGTTTTGCTCTGTTCGCTAAGCATTTTACTCTGTTCCACCAAGACTTCGAGTTTCTCGCCGCGCTCTAAACAAGCGCGTAACGTCTTAGATAAATGCTTTTTTGCTGTTTCCAATTCTTTTTCTATTTTTTCGAGCTGCTCTTGGGTTATTTCTCGCGCGTTTATTATTTCCAGCTCTTTCTTTGCTACCAAATCTTTCGAATTGGCCAAGTCTTGCTGCCACCTTTTCGATGAGGCCTCTGCGCGCTCGCATCTCCCTTGCATCGTTTCAGCTAATTGTTGTTCGTCAAGTCGAGAAATGTCCCCATCGCCGGACAAAACCTGACAGAACCCATCCAAAAACTTGCGAGCAATGTATTTAGCTTCTTCGTAGTCATTGAGTTTGAGGATCAGCACACAACACATCTCATGGGATCGGTGGATATGGATACTCAGATCGTCCGCTAGCCCAACGTTTAGCCATCGTCTGTGAGCATATCACATGACACTTACCTAGCTTTACGTGCTCATAGTCGTTGACTGAACACACTCGAGTCAGGTCTGCTTCAAATATATCAAGCTACTATTCATTTAACAGAAACTCATGTGTACTGTGCAGCTACCAACCTGCTCGTACCACGAATTGTACAACGAATTGTACGACGAACTATACCACGAATTGTACCACGAATAGTACCTGAGAAGGATGCGGCTCGATAGATCGTTGTAATAGCTCTTGTGGAAAATTCGCTCTGGTTCTTCCATATCATTTTTGAATACCTAGGCGAAACTCAGATCAGAGAATTTACAAAAAACGGGGCTAGACTACACTGAGACGGAATACCGGCGATGAATCCATTGTTGGTGATGATAGTAAAAGTAGATATCAGGCCCGTATCAAGAAAACTTTCAGAAGGGTGAGTCTTTGCACAGGAGAAATGAAGAGTGTCCAAGTATACCTATGCGTGGTGGGACGCTTTGCACAGCCTTAGATCACCACTATATCTGTGCAAAAGATGACTATGACAACCTGCTGACTGCCTTGGCGTTAGGCGTGCTCGACGGTACCTTTTTCGTACAGATGTGCCTCACCATGCTTAGACAGGCTGTCTGAGCATTCGGCAGAAGCTGAGCGACTTCCACCTCCAAGCTGAGACGCTCTCCGTCTACTGGGTCAGCAATTTGCTTTCTGCGTGCGTGAACCGGCTTCATGTAGTCATGAGTAAACATATAAGGGCTCGAGGCTCTTCATGCCAGCCTGGCACTGCTCTTCTCATCATCTCGAACGCCCAACTCGACTCGAACGACGTGTGTCAGAATTGCGGTAGCAGCTTATGCGAGATGGGGATCCCTATCTACCCTTCCCAACGTCAAAATGGTGAAGCGACTTCGCGATCACTCGTGGGACATAGCGACAGCATCAACTGTGAGGAGTTTTCAGAAGATTCGAAGCTTCTGGCATCAGCGTCATGTGATAAGACTACCAGACTGTGGAAGACAAGCAACAGAGAATGCCTGCACACACTTGTGGGCCACCAAGACTGCGTCAGCGGCGTGGCTTTCTTGCCTGGCTCAAAGGAGCTCGTATCAGCATCGTGCGACAAAACCATCAGAATCTGGAATGTAGAGAGTGGCGAGTGCTCACAGACTTTGAGGGGCCACCAAGACTGCGTTAACTTTGTGTTGCCTGTGCCCGACTTGGATCAGCTGGTGTCAGCATCCTGCGACAGGACCATCAAGTTTTGGGATCTGAAGACTGGCGCTTGCTTGCGAACGTTGCATGATCACCAAGATTGCGTTACCTACTTGACATTCCCGCTTGGCTTGGATCGACTAGTGTCAGCATCCTGCGAGAGGACAATAAAGATTTGGAGTATGGAGAGTTGGGAGTGCGTGGAGACCTTGAAGTGCCAACAGACTCAAGTTAGCTCCCCGATTCACATGGCCAACTCAAGATTTCTATCGTCGGGGTCGTGTGATGATACTAATCATGCGAATATGGCATGCTGATGCAGAATGAGAAGAGCTATCTAACCAAAGGTTCGCGCTGCCAGGTCTCTTGAGTCGTGGGGATCGTCAATTTGTTTCATGGATGAATAGTGATACTGCACAGGCAAGAGCTTATCCAAACTCTGTGGCTATGGAAGTTACGCTAGGCATGTCAGAAAGACTAAACCAAGAATCTCGATACCTTTTACGAATGAATCGGCTCCACTGCCTTCACGTGATCGTCACTGAAACCCGCTTACGTTGTTGTCTCTGTGCAAATGACTCAAAGTGCAGTGCTTCGTCTTGCTATACACACCGAACCAGCATGCATGTGGTTCATCTGACGCCTATCCGTAGCCACACGGCTACCCGAAAGCCGCCTGATGACACACCTCGCTCTACGGACCGCACATAAGCGGCTTGGTCAGCATGATGCATCCCTGTGATCACGATGGAAAGTGAACGATAGTGGAACAGATGGAATGCTATTCTTTTCCGCGGCTCTAACCATTCGGTCTCGCTATGTTGAGAAAACGTGAACTTATAGCAGTCCAGGTCCCGCAAGTGAGGTTGAGCAACCTACCAGCCCACTTCGAAGCTGTCACATCTGTCAAGCAGTACTCGCCATGTTTCCCACATCATTTCTATGGAGCGCATTGCTCTTTACCTCTATCACAGGCCCTGCACACGCACTGGCCATAGCCGAGAACTATGCGCCGGCAAAACCTCTCAACAAGCTTGCTAGCTTGATGCCTCAGAGCTCCCTTGCCACTCCAGCGGGTCAACTCAAGTACGTTGTCTTGGGACTGGGCACTCAGAACTACACCTGTGCCGGTGGCGACGAGCTTGCCACGCCCGGCACTACAGGCGCAACGGGTAGGTAGAGTTCATGCGGCGACGAAGATACTGCTGACATGGCCAAAGCCGCTTTGTATGACATCGGCAGCCGTCTCAGTGCCAACTTGTTAGCAGCGAAATGGAAAATCCCAGCGATATCTGGTCTGGCCTTTCTCTTGAGCACCCATCACAAAGCGCTGGAAAGCTACCTAAGACTGGAAGGCTACGATCGAGTCGTGGGGCACCACTTCTTCGGAGTTTCGAACAGCACGAGCACCCCTGTCTTCGCCTTCGACCAGCTGTCCCAGTCACCTTACCCTATCGCCCAGGTGGGTAGAGCCGACGCAATGGATGCACCTAAATCTGCCTATGCTGGGCTCCAGCAAGAGGGCGCGGTACCCTGGCTCCAGCTCGTCGACACCGGCTCTTCCGTGGGCGGCGTCGATACCGTCTATCGCATCGAGACGGCTGGCGGAAAGGGACCAGTGAATTGCCAAGGCCGAGAGCGCACTTTCGAAGTCAAGTACGCTGCGCAGTGTGAGTGCATTCTAGCCACATTGACTGAGCTATGAGCAATCCAATGGGCTAACGATAATTCTAGACTGGGTGTTCGGGCCGAACGACTCTCCCGTGGCGACCAGCTGAAGATGAGCCGTGCACAGTTTTACCGCCGAGTCGATATCGGGCTACGCGTGGTGCGACTACGCTCTATATAGCATAGCAAAATAAAGATTGCTGCCAAACTAGTCTCGACGCATGATCTAGTCCTGCTGTTGCGTGGTTTCGCTCCGTTGTGCATCTTTCGTATACTGTCATCGCTACATACACGTTCTTTCCGCGCTCACCGATGGAGATGAGGAGACGCAGACCACGTCGTGAATCGAAAATTCAAGCACAGCTGGGCTTACGAGGTGCCTGTTTTTCGCAAGCGTGTTGTGTAGTGACTGCTGACACAGGGAATCTGCTTACATTGGCAGCAACATAGAGCAGTGGTAATCCGATCGCAATCGCCAACAGACAATCGGCGTATACTTGCATGGTCATTCTGTGAGACTAATTACACCATTGCAGAATACCACCCCAATACGCTGCGAAGCAAAACATCATGACTCTTCGCGGCTTACATGTCTGTGAGCTGAAGTGCGGCTCATCGGAGTCTTGCTGTACGGCTGCGCACAGTAGGACTGCAAAAGTTTCTTACCGGTGGTACACGCCTAAGGGTGGCCGTAATGAAATGGATGACGATGAGAGCATGGCTGAGGACTTAGTCCTGGCGTACATGATCAGATCCCAGAAGTAAGCATCAAAAAGCTTGTCGCATGCGGACAGACAGCACTTTCAGCTGAGCGTGTGTGCAAACTTCCCATACAGGCGGCCACGATTGTCCCTCGCGCAGGTCTACAGCTCTCGCGAGCGGCCCTTGCCATGGATAGGTATGTTGACCTTATTCAGAATGCAGGATGTGCAGGTCTCTGATGCGACAGGTAGACGAACTTTACCTTGGTCTCTGGTTCGCCTAGCAGTACTCTGCTCGGAAGAAGCGTACGGTGCTGCAGTCGTGTCTAGCGCACGACAATGCAGCGTGCTCGAGCGAACTCTTGTCAGCGAGCGAATAGTGCTCCACCATGGAAGAGTCGTGGTGGTAGCTCTTTCTGGCACTAAAGGCATCAGAGACTGGATGATAAACCTCAAAAGTCGTCCTTGTAATTCGAAAGATATACTTGTCTGTGGCGATACCTTGCTGTGGGTCAACTAAATGCTGATGGAAGTTAGGGACAACCGAATCTATGCCACAAGGGATTTCTGGATACTTCAAAATTGCTCATGGACTCACTGGCAACGTCTCTATCTAAGTACGAGGATAGATCAACGCTATTGTTCACAGGTCACTCCGCAGGCGCTGCCACGGCGAGCCTCTTATATGCACACGCCCTATCTGAAGCGCCTTCCCGGCTGGCCACTGTTGCGAACGATTTCACTGATGTACACTGCATATTGTTCGGCTGCCCCCCGGTAACGGTTCATCCGCTGCAGCACCATAGGCGGGAAGACGACCGTCTCACCCGCTCCTTGTTTCTGTCTTTCCTGAACGAAGGCGATCCAATCATCAAAGCAGACCCAGAATACATTCGGGCAAAGTTGCGATGGTTCATGTCTACTCCGCCAGATGCACCCTCTTCTCGGGGAAACTGGAAAGGCAAAGACGTGGTACCAGTCACGAGCCTCGCCGCGAAGGCGTCGAAACGATTGTTTGTGCACTCGGGAAGGGTTTTCTTATTGGCACTGAACATCGAGTCTCCTTCCGTAACACTGATCAAGGAAGTCGACAATGACGAACTGGACAAAGAAGCAGCGATGTCGTGGCAAGAACACCGTATCAGCGTCTACAGAACCAGAATAGAATCTTGCGAGGCTAGCTGCGGCGACGCTCGTACCAATTTCTGCGGTCAATATAACAGGGGCAATCGTGCAGACAATCTCAGTACGAAGACGCCTGTGACGCGTTGGCTATTCATGATACTGCCCTAGATGCCGACTGCTAACGTGCTGAGGCGTTTAAGCTATCGGGCATATAGAATGTTGTTGCAATGGTAGTCGTCGCAAGATGAGCAGGAGGCTCTATGCAGCTAGAGACAAGGGATGTGACAAAGGCTGTCAAAGGTATGGCCCAAGGGGTCATCGTCGCACCAAGCATGAGATTCACGACAACTCCAGGGCGCGAGCGCTTTCCAATCACTAGTTTGGTCGGACGCAAGTCTTTTGGGAAACACATCTGCACTGGGATCTTCATACACTCTCATGCACTTGCAGCTTCCGCTTTGCGCACGCGGCTTAGTTGTCATCCCACATAGGACATGGACCCGCCTGGTATACGCTTGTCCGGAAAGAACGTAGACTCTGTTAGCATCACACTTTGATTGGTCTAAGCGTCTGACAGAGGATCGACCCATGGCATCACTGACAGAAACTAGCACTCTTTGGGTAGGATTACCATTAAACGAGAGAAGCTTGGCGTGGAATCAAAGATCGCCTGCTTACAGCAACCGGAAGCTGCAAGTGCATGAGAGTGTACTGAGTTATTTGATTGCGTTATGTTCCCCTGCTTAGATATCAACACTACTCCACATTGACATATATCTTGATCCATGCCCGCGGCAGCTTGGGGACGTTGTTAGTCCTTGTTCAAAACACATCCTGTCTCTTCGTGAACTAGTAGGTAGTGCATGATCCGCTCTCTGTGATACAGTGATATTTGCTTGACAGAAAAGCGCTAGTCAACATCCCTGCGCTTGTGAACAGAAAAGTCACCCAATACAGCCATATCGCCATCGACACTCTCCGAAATCTCCTGTGCTCGCAAGGGTGACTGCATTCCACAGAAGCACCATGGTGGCTAGAGGGGCAGGTGCAGGCTTATTCTGAAGACAAAGCGCTGCAAGAAGGCCCTCTGAACGCGGGATCTGGACAACGTCAGCAGTAATTGGCCAGCGCGTTGGACTCCGGGTAAATTACAGTCAGTCATAGGGAGAGCGTAATGACATAACACTGGTGGTCAAGTAATCGTGCACGAGAGCGTGTTCATGTGATCGTGGGACGTCAGTAAGTTTCGTACAGTCTTTTGGCATTACAAAGTAATATGTACATGTCAGCCAGTATTAAGAAGTGCTACAGCTGTCTCTGGAAAGGCAGAACCATGCATAGTTGGCTGTAACTTGCTTTCCAACATGACAGACCCATCGGAGTCCAACGAAAAAGACCTATGGAAGCCCTTGCTGCTCTGGTTGCTGCACCATTATCCACCGGTCAACCAGTAATGATCCTCCAACACTTATCGTTATTGCCATAAGCTAAGAAGCCGTAGAATTGTTATAGATCTTTCGGAGCAACTGTGCGCCAAATTGGAGACTATCTACCCGACAGTGGGGAGTACAGAAGCCCAAGCAACAGAGGTCCTGAACGCAGAACGCGTTTCAGGGGGAGATCATTCAGGCCTACGCCAGCATGACCGGAGTTCCGGTAGCCCTGCCTCGGGCCACCTGCATCAATCGCCTGTGTTATCACCAGCCGCAGTAGAGTTTCGGAATTGGTTTCCTCTAGCGCATTCCGAATGTGCTTCTGCACCAAATATGGTCGGTGCGAAGGCCGAAGAGCCAGAAATCCCTAACTCAGATGAGCCATACGAACCGCCAGACTATACGACGCCGATCATATCCAAAATTGAAGTGGACCCATTTGGCTCCTCTCCAGCTGCTGATATCCATTGCGAAACACCCAAGAAACCTGTTCAGCTGTGTCAGCTAGAAGCGCCGCACTGGGTCAAGGACCCAAATGCACGCTGATCGCCATTGCTGCACACGGGCAGTCACCATAGATGGAGACGTGTATGTGCACAGAATTGCGGAACCCTAGACTACGCAATGGTATGGTTTCGAGGCTCGTCTATAAGGGTCGTGATTCCTACAAAAAATACAGTTTTTCCATTATCCTCGCCTGAGCAATCGAGCCTTGTATACCGTGTTAGCTTCTCAAGCATATTGAAAGCCCAGGATGCAGTGGCTTCTGTGTACGTTATGATTGACTAAAACAAGATCTAGCGCAGCTTGCATATGTCAGCGATAGAAAGGCGACTGCATCTTCAGCGATTTCAGACTGAATGTGTCGAACGCAATAAGGACCTCCATTAGGTGGACCGGCTCCACGAACTCAGTTGAACGTCGGCAGTCATGCCTGGCAAGATATGCCCCTACCTACACCCGTCTGCACCATCGAACCAGAAACCTTCCTTTTTGTTGTCAGCATGCTAGACTGGGCCATCTTTCGACCGTCGTCTTGATCATAGAAGGTCCATACTCTGTGCTGAGCTAGCAACAGGGGCGCAAGCATCACGATATAACAAAGAATAAGCAGAGCTAAAAACCTGCATGTCTGGCTACAATGAAGCGCACAGCACGAGCACCGGCTGTGCGCATTGCTATATCTTTTTGAGCAAACCCCTCATGCCTATATCGCGTTTCGCACACTGCCGTGGAAATGCTCCCGTTGTGCCTATGTCGCGGACGAGCTCCTTGCGCGAGTCGAAGCAGACCAACGGTATGGATGGGTTTCGATAATAGTCCAAAAAGCTATAGAGGTTCACGAAGCGAGATTTGACAACCTGAAACCGGTCAGAGCTTCAACTGTGATAGCACCATTGTACACAACGTCTGCTTTGTCATGGTGCTTGGGCAATGTTTCAGGACTTACCTTCTTGCAGCCTCTGACAGATTGTGGCTCACTGCCGATGCCCACCTCTTGACACAATCGTTGCCAACGGACTAATCCAACTGATTTGTCTCCGTGGAAGTCAATCTCGCTGTCCAAAGCCTTCACAAGTTGCACACGCCTCTCCTTTTTGCTCCATTTCTTAAGCATAGCCAAGCGCTCGAACTCCTTTAAGAAGGACGCTGCTGGTTTGGGAGTAAAGCCTTTAATGCCTTTCCAGAAAGAGCATGTCTCCGAGGTTACCTGACCTATGGGATCTTCGGGCTTCGAAATCTCGAGTGGGCCGTTATCATCGTTGTTGACAACTGTCCAGGTAGACTCGTGATAAATCTGGATGCCTCCATCACGCTCGGGCGGGTCGCCAGCATCTGCGGACATGTTGACACCGCGATATACTGCGACAGTCAGATTCCTGTGGCCGGACGCTGTTCATAGCGGACGGAAGTCTTCATCCCAACTTACCTAGAGTGATATCCGGATTCGGTACGCAAGGATCTTGGTGTTCCATGATGTCCACTGATGCATGGACTGAGAACCTGCACCTTATTTGTAACGGTTTGGGCCTTGCCAAAATCCACTCTAGTCCGAGTTAGGATAGCTCATGTACGGTCATCTATATATGTAGCGTAGCCCACCTCAGACAGTCAATTCAGCGCAGTCCTCCCCCTTCTCACACCGTCACATTATTGTATTATATTGATCTGTAAGAAGATTAAGATACAGCGCTGACTGGTCTTCATTGTCTGTTGATAGCTGGAGTATAGGCAACGTGGGAGCCCCTTAGCCAGTGAGGGGATCAAAACCGATCGTTTGCTTATGTCGTGCTATATTCCAACCTTCTGAATGCTGACACCGCATTCTGTGCGCATCGAAGCTCACTGCTGTGGACCACCGCAACTTGCTTACAGAGCTAAGAGTGACCGTAGGTGGGGTAAAGTTAGAACATCAGACCGTTTGTGAGTCGTGAAAGCGTAGCAGTTGGGGTATCTAGCTGCAAGGATGCAAACGATTTTCCCTAGATTATGCCAGCACAACTGCTGATTCTAGTCAGCAAAAGCAGTGTCAGCGTGTACGCAGTGCGAAAGTGCGGATCGAGGGGGGAGATGCTTTCTGGCCGACTAGCCTTACGCTCCGCATTCGATCCCGTCTTATGCTGCTGTAAAAGGCGATGCAAGCGAAACCAATTTCATCACAGAAGAGCGGAACGACAATCTGATTCGCAAAAGACTTAACGTACTTTACAAGCGAGCGGGCCATACAAGCGAGCGGGCCACCCCACCAACTTTGCACCCCTCTTACACTTTAATCAACAATGGCTCCACCAAATCAAGCCCAAAACGTTTCCTGTGAGGCTGATGTACAGCTAGCAATCTCAGCTATTAGTCAAGGCCAAATCCAGTCTCATAGAGGTGCTGCGCGGATGTACGAAGTCTCTCGAACGACGCTCGACCGCCGGTGCGCCGGTATACCTGCCCGACCTGATTGCCAGCCCAACTCAAGGAAGCTCACCCAGAGAGAAGAGGAGGTGATTACTAGCTATATACTCGGTCTTGACCAGCGTGGATTTGCGCCTACGTACGCAGCTGTACAGGATATGGCCAACAAGCTGCTGGCTGCACGTGGCGCAGGCCAGGTTGGCGTCCACTGGCCGCGCAACTTCGTCAAGCGTACGGACAGTCTTACGACATGTTTTAATCGGCCGTACGATAGGCAGAGAGCTCTTTGTGAGGATCCTGTATTAATAGGGAAGTGGTTTGAGCTCTTAGAGAAGACTAAGGCCAAGTACGGCATCTGCGATGAGGACGTCTACAACTTTGACGAGGCTGGCTTTATGATGGGCAAGATCACGACTCAGCTCGTCGTGACAGGGTCAGAGAGGAGAGGCAGGCCAAAAGCTGTTCAGCCTGGTAATCGCGAGTGGGTAACGTTGATCACTGCGATCAACGCTGCTGGCTGGACAATCCCTCCATTCCTCGTCTTTGCTGGCCAGTATCACCTGTCTGCCTGGTACGAGGAGGAGGATATCCCACGCGACTGGGTAATTGCCGTAAGCGACAACGGCTGGACGAACAATGAGCTAGGAGTTGAGTGGCTAAAGCACTTTAACGCCTACACGAAGACTCGTGTTGTAGGTGCGCGTCGCCTGCTTGTCCTTGATGGCCATGAGAGCCACCACTCGCTTGAGTTTCAAGAGTTCTGCGAGGAGAACAACATCTACACGCTCTGTATGCCACCTCACTCATCCCACCTACTTCAGCCTCTTGATGTTGGCTGCTTCTCGCCGTTAAAGCGCGCGTACAGTCGTGAGGTAGAGAGCCTAATCCGCCACCACATCAACCACATCACTAAGCTCGAGTTTCTGCCAGCGTTCAAGGCAGCGTTTGATCGAGCGTTCACACCAGCTAATATCTGCTCAGCCTTTCAAGGCGCAGGCCTTGTCCCTCTTCAGCCAGACGTTGTCCTATCAAAGCTAGACGTGCAGCTACGTACGCCTACTCCAGTTGCTCTACCAGAGGCTCTCTGGGAGGCTCGTACGCCGAGCAACGTACGTGAGCTTGAGGCTCAATCATCGTTGATACGTGATCGCGTACGACGGCATAAGAGCTCATCACCAGCTTCAATTATTGAGGCGATTGATCAGCTTAAGAAGGGGGCTGAGGTAATGATGCTCTCGGCTGAGCTGATGCACGATCGGATCGCCGGCCTTGAGAGAGCCAATGAGGCAGCGTCAAAGCGAAAGCAGCGCAAGAAAAAGCGAATCCAGAAGCGTGGAGTGTTAACAAAGGGAGATGGCGAGGATATACTCGCTCAGCGAGAGGCTGACCAGCAGATTGCTCGAGAAGAGCGTCAGGAGGGAAAGCGATTAGGCCTTAGCTACCGGGCTCTGGCGCGCTGCAGCAGGTGCAAAGGGACTGGCCACAACTTACGTACGTGCAAACAGGATACTTAAGATACTACTTAATCTACTATGTTAATATCTATGTATTTTACTCTAAGGTGGTTGAGATGCGCAGCTTTAGAGGTGATTAAAGTTGGTAGGTGGCCCGCTCGCTTGTATGGCCCGCTCGCTTGTAAAGTACGTTAGCTAGAAATCAATTTATGAACAGTTATGATGCAACCCCGCCATTCCCCTCATTCACCATCTCTGTCTGTACAGTACTGCTCAGATACCCAGCATCGATGCCCGGACGGACACGAATACCAGGTGCGCAGGGCTCTGCCTTCTGTGTCCCCGTAGAAAACTGTTCGGGTCCCCTTCACATGCTGATGCAAAGACTACCGATCCGCTGACCGTGGAAAAACTGTCGTGACACCGACGGATAGCTCACAGGGGCCTGCTGAATCACACCGAGGGAACGTCTGCCTTTCTTCCGGCCTTCTAGAACGACGGGTGTGACGGCTCTAAGGACCATAGTTGGCCAGTACGGTGAGCAAGAGTGGTGTATGATGATACGAATGCACGCCGTTTCTTGCGTCATACTAAGCACGAGTCGAAACGCTCTGCCCAGTTTTGGTCCATCTTCCGGGATGTCTGATCGTTTGGTCGCTGCAGGGCTAGCAGCAAACGGATTTTGTCCAGCCTTCGCCAGAAATGTGCTGGCGAAGTGGGAACCGAGTATGGACGATTTGACATGGATATCGACGTTGCGGATGAGCCTGCCTACATGTGCACCGATACCCGGCACTCCCTCCGCCAAAGACGCCTTAATCTCAGCTACGCTGCTACAAAGAGGTTCGAAATTCAGCGTGTAGTTTGCGTAGAATGTCTGCAACAGCTCATGGACAAACTCCACCCCCACTGGATCGCTCGGATAGTTTCGTATGATGCTATGGTGGTCTTGATCCTGGCTCAGTTCCCAGTAAACTTTGTCTCTCAATTCACATGGGAAGAGTTAGTGCAAGCGAGCGCAAAGCTCCAGGCGCAAGCGCATGGTCTCTCGCAGCAGGACCTGCATACCAATGATGCTCATCAAGAGAGCAACACGCGCAAGAACTTTGGGCTAGGAGCTAGGGTTCATGTCCTTGTTTGTAGTAGGCAAGCGAGAGAGGCATCCCGAGTCGCGTGACCTTCTGAGGGGTAAGCCGTTAAATCAAGTGTCTGACAGCCGCAGCTGATGATGATTTGACGAAAGCTGACCACGACTAGGCCACGTCCTTCGTAAATGCTCTCTATGAGCCCCGCAAGAGGTAAGCTGTCATTGTCGTCAACATGTCGCTTACGCCGTTCGCGAGCAGCACGAGTCCAGCAAGCCTGAAATAGGAAAGCATTGGTCTGGATCCATGTCCCTCAGCGTTTTGGAACGTTGGAAGTGTATTGAAAGCTGACTGGAATGATCGCTGCAGTCGTTCTCTCACGTAGGGCCAGAGCTGGGCCCATGTCCGGTGAGAGGTTTTGATGGCATGAACGCCTACGTCCCTTTGGCCCTTTCACCGCCAGCTGTTATTTAAATCACTTCCACTGTGGTCCTTTGGAAGCAGAAGGCTGATCCTCTCGTGAACGAAGTCCACTTCACGCCCGCTTGATGCCAATAATGCCGTCCAAGCAACCATTTGAAACGATTGTATTCGTTGACATACCCGATCCCGACAATATTCTCATGATCCTCCACACTCTTGCAATTTCCAAGGGGCGAGTGGCTATCGTACTTTCGCCTCGGATCGTGGATTTTAGCGTTGTGCGCTATGGCGAAAAGTTCTCTGAGATGAGAAAGGAGCTTAATTTTAAACTCATGTTTGAACCAATCACGCAGGGCAAGGAGCCGAAAGTTCGAGAAGAATGGAAAGAGTTCTTCCGAGCCGACGGGGATCTTTCGGATCCAGAGGTCATGGAGGACACTAAGTTGTATGTGCGTGTCTCGAAGATGCGTATCAGAGAGTGCATAGAAGAACAATACCCGGACGGCAAGGACTACGAGATCTTCTGGGATCCGGATTCTCTGACCAAGATCAAGAAGCCAGACATGCGACACGCACTCCATGCGGCCGATTACGCGTTCAATTTTAGTGAGGAAGAGTGGTCCGAATATGGTATAATCATCAAGGAATATCGAAAAAACATCAAGGTACATCGAAAAAACATCGAGAAACATCGAAGAAACATGGAGAAAGATCAAAGAAACATCAAGAAACGAAGCGGATCTCATCTGCCTAATCCACTTCGTATGAGCCTTCGTGGTCTATGTCTCGAATACATCCTTGGACAAGCAGAGAAAGAGTTCGGCTCGTGCAAACCCGACCCGAGTAACATCGTAGATCTCTTTGTTGCCAATGAGGAGACCAATGACACAACACTTCTCATTGGGGGACCACTCACCGAGGCTCTGCAATACATGATAAATACCAGGGGACGACCTCAGATTGTCTGCGCAATGCTGGGTACTCTGACCAACGATCGCAACATATTGGACAGGCCTCAGTTCAATGTAGGAAAGGACGCCCAGTCTGCGTATGCTTTCCTGAACATGATGTCGCGGGAGAAAATTCCGATGTACGTCGTACCAACAGAGTGTTGCAAAGGAAAAGACGCGCAGGACCGCTGCCCATATGTACTTGAACGCAGTCAATACGAGAAACTATTGAAGAAAAGTCCCTTGATGTCTCGAATGGTCGCCCGGTGGGTCAAAGAGACGGGACAAGAGACCTACTTTAACGCTTTTGACTGGGTCACCGCAGCTGTGGTCAGAAAGAAGGCCATTTTTGACTGGGTTCCAGTTAAATTTGAAGCACTTCGATCGAAAAAACGCGTCAAGGATATTGAATTTTCTGAAACCGAATCAGACTCGACTATTTATATGGCCAAGTCCGACTACGAATATATGAGCAGAAAGAAATCAACCTTATGGAAAGAACTGGAGAGAACTCTCCCCACAAATGCAGCTATAACCAATGGGTTGTGAAGACGACTCATTAGGACCCCACATATGGTCGATAGACATGCTGGGAATGGTTTAGCCCGTTAAATCCGTTCCACCTCACGTCGAGTTATATCAGTATTCTCAGAAATGGCGATCGGTCGCGTGGGGGGAAGAGGGTGATGTCAAGTGGGAATATCTGAATGGTTAGTCGAGAGAATCAGTGAATAAACAATGTTACTTGCGAGTCTGTACGGACCTCTCACGATAAGCATGGGGGACGACTCCTGTACGCTCGGAGGCATGGGTATACCGAGAATATCCAAGATCACAAAAGCCAGGTAGCTTAGACGACAATTGCACAAGCACGTGATCCGCTTCGCGATGTGACTATGCTGACACTTGTGTCTTTTGGCTGCGTCAGACGAGCCAGCATCAACAAGCTGACATTCTTCCACGAGAGCCTTTTCATCCAGTTCAATACTGCCCCTTTCTTTTAGGTCTACGACGCACCGTAAGCAAGGTGATGTACGTTGGGTGCCAAGTCAGCTTACGTATCACTCTCCCCATACGTGTGCCGTGCCTCCAGCGCCATGAGCACGATACTGCGAAGTGTACTGTGTAGTGGAAGGCCTGTGCCAGTGCACACCAAGGCAGCTTCAAGTGAGCGCCCGCTGGTGTAGGACGTCGTCGGTGAATTTTGATAAATTCTTCGACTAGTTGCTGCAAGCCCTTTGCGTATGCAGATATTGCACGTCTACTTTTCGGTGCTCTTTTCCGTATTCAGACATCATCTCAGATGGCAGAACAGCACAAGACCCCAACCTTCCCTCTCCAGTCCAGTGCTGCTAAGCCTCCAGATTCGAAGCAGAATGGCTTTGAGTGTGAGGCTCATGCTCGCGTCGACCCAGAAGTCATGGTCGGCGTGGGTGATGCCTCGCAGTTTGCTAACGTAGATTGGGAGCGCAGCCTGCACCGCCGGCTCGAAGACGTGGTACACTATGGCTTGACATTTCTGCCATACGAAGAGCTGTACTCTCTGGCGAGCAACGAAGCTTATCCAAAAGCATGGCCTTTGCGCAAGCTACAGAGATATCTGCGCAGACGACTTGTGCTTGACTTGATCTTGAGATACCCAGATAGCGTTATACAGGGGAGCCGAGGCCGTTACTCTGGGTATGCAGGTGGGTTCTCGATGCACATTCGTTACGCACTGGAAGACTGCTGCACCCGTATCCGACAGCCAAGTCAACACGAAGAATGGGACAAGAGAGAGGAGGTGTTATGGGTGTATGCGCCAAGGCAGATGGAGCCGTCCTGCATCCGGCGACTTCCCCGCAGCATCACCGACCCCATAAAGGCTATCCTTGAGACGCTGCGCAAGCACCTTAGCGCGAGAAGACGTGACATCTTCGAACAGGATACCTTCGAACGCGATCAGTTTGAAGAGGACATAAGACTGTGGGTCGCAAATCCAGTCGATCTTCGCCAGCCAGAGCGGACGAGCGAAGGCGTGGCGAAGGCGGGACGCACAATTAGCCTCGGTGCACTAACCCAGGCCTGGAGAGAAGAAGGGTACCACGAACACCTGCTGCGAAGATATGTCTGGTACAGGATGATCAAGCAAGCCCCATCTCGACAGCACGAGGTCAATTTCTTTGTCAGTCAGCTATTCGACAAACCGTGGGAAGTACGGCGCTGGAACCCAACGGATGACAGGAACGATGAGTCTGACCTCCGCATACATTACGCGAGATAGTTCGACAGGGGAAAGGCCTAGTTCGTGCTGACTTGGGGCTACAAAAGATGCGTTCCGCGCGTCATACCTCGACGCACAGTGGAGGATGCATAGGCGCACCGAGAACCCCATGGAGGCGTATTTCGGCGTCCCTCAGGAGCTGTGAAGATGGGTCTGATCCAGGGCCATGCCAGTCTAGATGGAGTCGCAAGGGTGATGGCCTGTTGAGAAAGTTGTAAGGATTTAAGCCTTGGTCTCTGCTAGCGTGCTAGGCGAATTAGATCACGTTCCAGTGACATTGCCCCCATCAGCTTGTTCACCGTCGCAAAGACAAGTGCTACAAATGACCCCCAGCTGTTTAGCCGGTAGACGTAGAAGGATGAGATAGTCGTGACTTCCAGGATGCAACCTTGGCAGAGCACGCGCGGACGGTGGGGATGAGGTTCCATTTAGGTTCTGACTCGGTAGAGCCTCGTATCTAGCCACTCTTGGTTAGCGCTGGACACAAGACGCCGACACCTGCACCGGCACCGTTGGCCGGCATCCGGCAATCTAATTCAGCCAAGCGCCGTTCAGGTGCAATTCGAATCCTGGCCGCATTAGCGTCTACGATGGAAGCGAGCTAGTGCCCTAGGGCGCGCGGCCTAGCTGTCATCGTAATGCCCAATGCTCGTCAAGGGGGCCGGGTCAACGCGGTGTGGATCAGGATGTTACGATCCGAGGCTGACCGTAAGCATTTTGGAGGATCATGCGGCACAGCGCATGGCTACGCCACAGCAACCACGCCGCAGTCGCGGGTAAGCAGCTTACGATCGAGTGAGCAGAGGGCGGTTAGCCTGGACGAAACAGTCTATCGGTCCATGCAGCGAAGACAATGAGCAGCCTTTCATGATTACAGCGCCATCCTTGATAGTGTCGTGCCGTGTTGATGCGCATACATGCTTGTCGATGCATTCGCGTTACGTCGCATCTCTGAAGAACAACTTCAGAATAGGCTACGAAGGCAGCGTCCCGTCATCTTTCTGAGGGTGCGCGGAGCTTGCCTGAACCTGCTTTCACCCTTCCAGGGGGTGGGCCGTACACGACTGCTCGTGCGGGCGGAATTTCGAGAGAACGCGAGACTTTCACCCGCAAACGCAGTCACCGTGCTACTCAAGATCGTCAGCACACGAGTCGTTGCACGTCAGATAAACGGCAACGTTGTCTGCTGTAAACATGATGCTGTGTGTCCGACAATTGGTCGGGGGCCGAACAGACCGCTGGCCACGATTGTTGTTGGGCGTGTCGGACCTGAGCTAAGCTGCTTCTAGCTTAGGTCCGGATTAGCTCCGCGGGCTTCGGAAAAATGGACGCACGGCGGAGGCGGCCATTCTTCTGTGCCGTGTCTATCGCTCTTGCTCCAGCGTCACACTCTAATGCACTTGCAGTACACTCTCATGCACTTGCAGCTTCCGCTTTGCGCACGCGGCTTAGTTGTCATCCCACACAGGACATGGACCTGCCTGGTATACGCTTGTCCGGAAAGAACGTAGACTCTGTTAGCATCACACTTTGATTGGTCTAAGCGTCTGACAGAGGATCGACCCATGGCATCACTGACAGAAACTAGCACTCTTTGGGTAGGATTACCATCAAACGAGAGAAGCTTGGCGTGGGATCAAAGGTCGCCTGCTTACAGCAACCGGAAGCTGCAAGTGCATGAGAGTGTATCCAGTTCCTGCAAGCACTCCATCTTCCGTCACACACGAAGCTTCTCTCGCCTCATGACAGTGTTGATTGGATAGCGTTAGCTCTTGTCAGCAGTACCTGGTGTAGAAAGACAACAGTATCTCCTGACCAATCAATGCCAGACGCTTACCGAACTGGGCTTGGCTCGGCCGAGTTCAGATATAGGTGGGCAGCCGATCGATGCCTGAGGCTTTGCGCGAGACAGAGTGCCGCAGTATGAGGAGGCTCAGTACGAGAAGTGATAAGGTAGAAGCGGCTTAGCTTGTGCGTGAGCCTAATGAACACAGACTTCGTAACGTCAGTGTTCGCGCGTGTCGCCACGGTCAGCGGATGACTATTGCGAGCGAAGATGCACACGCAGACACTTGCCACCGCCTGTACGCTGTGTACTGTGCGGTCATGCCACGCAGCTGTATGGTAGTTGCTCCTATCGCTCATCTCAGAGAACGAGCCGGTCGAGCCACTGAATCTCAAGACACGAGACGATTCACACTTCTAGTCCTTTCTGCGAGCAAGTTGCATGTTTCCTGAGCGGTAGCGGACCTCGCTTTCCCGCTTCTCTCTATCTCTGCTTATGATTAACGTCGCAATATCTACTGTGCGTACTTGGAAGCCCTCGTTCGCCGCGTGAGGTTGTCGTGGGCGGGACTGCTGACGCCTGCTTACAGTAAGCGCAACCGGCAATGCAGACGTCCATCGTCAGGGACAGCATCGCACCTAAGCAGTCTATACCCACCCAATCTCGATCGATAAAACTGTCATCTAGCGAGGGATGATAGCCCGTGATCGTCTTCACAGCCATGTCGTGGGTGAGAAACTGGCCCGACTCCCTCGTGCGGCGGAAGGATGATGGACACACACGGCAAGATGGTGAACGCGAAGTAGCACACCAGAAGGCATAGCAATGTGATGAGTAGCGGCAATCATACTCGCCGTCAATGGTGCAGCCCGTGCTTCTCCTATAACAGGCCGTCTACTGCGCCGTCGAGATGCACTTTTGTATCCTCCATTCAGTCTCGCAAACCATCATGAAGCTCGTCAGCCTGGTTACTACGACACTATCCCTCCTTGCCGCTTCTCAGCCGCTTGCGAGCTCCAAAACAAAGTCCAGCGATATCTGGATCGGCTTAGACTTGAACCAATGTCTCACCAATGCTAGCACCATCCCTCCCCCAAAGTACGTCCTAACCACGAGCACTTACCCCACAACGCCAACGCCGTTCTCGCCGGAACCCTCGCAAAGTTTTACTTCTCTCCTAACCTCCACAGCCTGGTGGCTCAGCAGGATACAGCTCGGGCGGTCATAGAAGCCTACAATGCCTGGGACATCAACGACATCATGGCCTATCGGTCGCCCGATTGCAAGCACCGTGTGCTACCCGCCTCCATGAACCGGGCCGCTAAGAGCAACGCCGAATACCGCGCGTACCTCAGCACGATCATGCACCTGTACTCGAACTTTACAGTCAGTGAGCCCCGCCCCCTAGATCGTGACAGGACTAACCGCTGCAGGTCGAGGTGAAGGAAGAGATCCACGACGCTACGAAGCACACTTGTATCATACACGCGCGGAGCACGGCGGGTACGCCGATTGGGCCCTATGGCAACGAGTATGCGTTGATCTTGACCTTTACGGAAGACGGCAGGAAAGTGACCAAGTTTGACGAGTTTGTCGACTCAGCGTACTCTCAGAAGTTCGTTGCAGCACTAGCGAAGGGAGGACCGGCCCATTAACGGCAGGTCACCAGTCTTGTCCGCTGGTGTGACGACTTAGTGGAATGGCCGAGGGCGATCATTCGCTGCGACAGTCATATAGTGGAGGTCTTGTGATCAGCATACTATTTACGCTAAGAAATTAATGTCTCCTGCTCCATGCTTTATACTCACGTCGATTCTGCGGTTGTGGACTATCTGTGTGGCGAGAGGCGGCTTGACTTGGACCTGTAGGCACGCACTTTGGAGGCTGATAGGGATAGTGAATGTCTCGAAAGTGTCGTCGGATTGCATGATCAGACTGTGATCAAGTTTCGGACGAATGTCTAATTCTCAAGTCAACCTAGCAACGACTCCGCCATGCGGGACAAGACGAAGTCAGTCCAACGGCCACGGTAGGGGATGCATGCGCCTGTAGATCTCTTCAAGAAGGATGGAACATGAGAAGCAGTTCACATCAGATCGTCTGGTTCAAATCCATAAGCCCAGGAGTCAGATCCACGACTGAGTGCTGGATTACGCTTCTTATGAGCGTCTTGCTGCAATACTATCGAGGGCCATCACTCTGTTCCAGCACGGTACAAGGGTAATACGCTGCTCAACGGGAACCACAAGAGGGGTGCGCGTCTACCACAGCTTAGGCGGTGCTTCCCACCGCAAGTTAGCCTTCATAGTGTTTATATGCTACAGCTGATGTAGCGCCAGTCTGTAGTATAGAGGTTCGCAGAGAGCCTGTCGAGCTACGAACATACTGGGTAAGGGATAACATTCTCACCTCAACCCATACGCCAGATTGCTCATCTCAAATAAGATCAGTTTACAGCTATAACATTCTTAGAAAAGAAGGGGAAGACTAATACTCTGAACCTGAGATATAGATTGTATGTGACCTTATAGCTTTGCCGTAAAAGTTCCATGTCGTAGACTCACTCATAAGAAATCACTTACATTCAAGCACGTAAACTTCTTTTTCCTCACTTCATGCTTCAGAGATCTTCGCGACGATAAGAGATGTGAAGAACCTCGCTACTACAAGCCTATCGCGGTTATATATTTACAACTTTGCAATAGAAGATCTCTTGATACATCTTAGAGCAGGGGCGGGCCGAAAATGTTTTGCCCTGAGTAAACATGTGAAACATCGCAAGATTTCTTGGCCCTATAAGGACCAAACTGTCAAGTTTGGGCCCAGATATTGCTTGAGAGTATACAGTTTGTTAGACCCCCGACGGTCGAGCATTTCAATGGCAGGCTTGGAGGTATCGATGCTAACTCCGGCAGGTTCTCCAGCAGCATTTGACGCAGCATAATGTTCTTAAAGGAATCGATTCCCAAATCGATTAGTTCTGTCTTGTCCTCGATAAGGTGTCGCTCAATACTCGAGAGGTTCGAAAGACATTCGCGGATTTTGAATGCAATGCAGGCCTTGGAGCTCAGAGCCTGTCAATCGATCTGTTGCAGACGCTGGTCTGTTCGCTGGCTTCGAAGCTGTGACTCGGCGCGGGGCAACATCGCAGATGAGATCAATCCGTGCTGGTTCGTCCGCATCAAGTAGTCGTAGCCGCGTGACTATTGCATGGTCAGTGCTGGGGAGACTCTGCCAAGCTAGCAAGGCCTCTGCTACGGTGATGTCTCCCATGCCTGCGGCTCGTAGCCCAGCATCGACGACGACGGTGTTGGATGCCAGGCCCTTTCCTTTCCAGGCCGTCCACAGGATAGCGGTGGTGTTGCAACCTTGGGAATTGCGGTATTCAGCCAGGGCATCAAGAAATGTGTTCGATGCGGCGTATGCAGAATGACCTGGCGTTCCAACGATTCCGCTGATTGACGAGAAGAGAATGAAGAAATCGAGGGAACCCGGCCGGAACGCCTCGTGCAAAGCGAGAGCGCCTGCAATCTTCGGCGCCATCACACTTGCATAGCTCTCAGGAGCAGTATCCTTGATGTATCCAAACCCCGGTACAGCGGCAGCGTGGACGACGCCCCGCACTGGGGGGAGGAACAGCCGCTTGACAGCGCGTGTGAGCTCTACAGATGCGTCCAGCGAACTAATGTCGAGCTGCAGAGCGTGTATCGTCGCGCCTCTGATCTCCAGCCGCTGGATCCGTCCTAGCATCAAAGCCAATGGCCCGGATGCGGTCGACCACTCTTCCCGAAGCGGGAGTTGGCCACGCGACACGACGAGGATCGTACGCGCTCCTTTCTCGACTAGGAACTCGAGTACCTCCAGCCCCAGATCCCCTAGCCCACCTGTGACAACGTAGGTCGCATCAGGCCGGGGCAAAAGGCTCGGATGGGGATCAACAGACTGGGCGTTCACAGGGAAAGATTCCATCCGCGCTACGCGTGGCCCATCGTCCTGCACTCGAATGACAGTTTGCTCTCTCACGTGTTGGAGAGCGAACAGAGGGAAACCCGTTCCTTCATGATCGATCAAGCCGCCCCAGATTTCCGGATGTTCCGAAGCCGCTACGCGCGAGAACCCGTATAGAGAATGATAAGGAACCCGACCGAGACGCTGGGCCTTGTGCACGCCGTTCAACAGCACGAATAGCTTTGCAGTGCTTCTGTAAGCCTAGGACCACATCACATGACTGCTCTGCAGGCATGACTAATGCGTCCGACTACTTTCGAGCTCAGATCACACACTTGTACATATACACACCAATACACTCATACATGAGACCGAAGACTAGTGCCACCCCATGCTTACAGCTTCCAGCGTCCAAGAGTGTAGATAAAGTGTTTGCTGCCTCGCACACAGCTTCGTGCGCTGCCTCGTATACAGCTTCGTGCGCTGCCCCAGCCCTGTCTTTGATCTCTTTGACCGTCTTGGGGACGTAGAGAACGACCGTGTTCTTTTTCATTAGCGCATCTCTCACGTTGGAGTATTTCAATCCTAGCACAGAGCGTATGTGAAGAACGTTGTGCTCTTTGGTTTCTAAATCCTGGATGTAACTGCTCGAATGCAAGGCGTCGGCAGAGATCAGTATCACATTCTGTATACGCAACGCCGATTCTCGGAGAGCAGGGCGTACCCATACCAACCGATACAACAGCGAATCCATGCAGGGGCTCACTGTCTCGATGTCGGTAAACTGCATACCCTCGAGTTTGCACAGCCGCGTCCCATTGTCGTCCAGAATATCGACATTTACTCTCTGGGGTTTCTCTGCAGACCTTCGCTCAATTAACAGATATCCAGTCTCTGGCGGTGTGCTTTTGGGGGCGAAAACGACTTCCTCGATGCCGCTGACGATGCACATGCGGGTACTGTTGGAGAGAATGCACGAGCTGATCGACGTAGCTGCGTCTATCAAAGGTGCCCAACTCGGAGATCTCCCAGGCAGCGTGTTGGTACCACTCTGCATGTCCACTTGGACAAGCATCTCTTCATAGCCGCCTAGATGCTCGCGGACGCACCATGGGAAGGCCATACCAGACACACCCACACTGCTGAGGTGCTCTTGCGCGAAGCTGTTCGGCAGGCGATTTAGCATCCGCTGCCGGATAGCAGTTAGGGAATGTTGGTGTTGATTCGGTGCTGCACCAGATGGCGCAACCTTAGCAGTACAGTGTTCGATCCATGTGTGCTTTCGCCCGCTGTCGCCAGTCCCTTCCTTGGACGCCTGCACGCGAGACGATATCCGAACTTCACCACCCTGTAATACGACCTGTAGCTCACGTTCTTCTGCTGTGATGTATATGGGTACAAGCAGCTGCAGGTCGGTGATGTGGTGCGCACCTGTTGCATGGTAAATGGTGTTGCAGTACACAGCAGCAGGTACCAGCTCTGTAGCCCCAAGCTTATGGGTCAAAGGGTATGGCTTCGTAGATTCGTCCAGAGTGGTTGTCCAAACCGACGTGTCGCTCCCTGCAATCTCTACCAAACCCCCCAACAGAGTATGCTTCTCGACATCATGTTGTTGCACAGGAAGCCTGAGACGGAAGGAAGGGATCTTCCAATACGGCTTGTGGATCCAAGGCGTATTGGGGAGTCTGTTCGACCACGGACCATCTCCAAGCTGGGACTCGAAATTGACAGGCGCGCCCAGGGACCAGAGCCGCGAGATAGCTTCGGGAATCGTGCGATTAGACGACGCATTGCGAGACATGACGCCGAAACTGGCATATTCGCTCAAGGATCGCGCTTCCAAAGTCTCCTCAATAGAATGCGAAACGATGGGATGCGTGGATACTTCGAGGAAGATGCGGAAGCCGTCCTCCACGGCGGCACCGACTGCAGAGATGAGGTCTACGGGAGCTATTGTGTTGTGCGTCCAGTAGTTCACATCTCGCAGCGCTTTTGTCCTTGGATTGGGATCCGAGGTTGAATATATGGTTAGGTTGCCAGGACGGGGATGCAGAGCGTCCTGCAGGCTGCCTCGTAGAAGAGGTACGAGCTTCTCGAGCAAAGGTGAGTGAAACGCAATGTCGGTCATGACTTTCGATGTCTTGATGCCACCATCTTCCAACTCACGTACATATCGATCAACTTCTTCCTCTATGCCACTCACCACGCATGTCGATGGCGATGACTTGATGGCAGCGACGATGCCCTTTCTCCTGCCAAGCTGCGCAGCAGCTTTTTTGAATGACAGTGCCACCAATGCCATAGCACCGGTGCCTTGAACCTGTGTATACAGATTCGCTCGTCGTGAAACGATGACCGCGCCTTCCTCACTGGTCAGACTGCCAGCGATGACCGCAGCTGAAATCTCACCCACCGAGTGCCCAATGATAGCTTGTGGGGTGATACCCTCTGCTTGTAGGAGCAGGGCCAAGCCAATTTGCACCGCGTATGTGAGAATCTGTATCTTGTCCGAACCACCCAGCTCGCCCTGCTGCAACGCCTCAATGCTGGAGAAGCCCGCTTCTCTTTGAAAAACTATATCCAGTTCGGACAGCTTGTTTCGAAAGACGGGGTTCAGAATCAGTTCCTGGCCCATGCTGCGCCACTGGGCGCCATGGCCCGAGAAGACCCATACGACTCCTCTCAGCGCTGCGCTTCTGGCAACACGGCTGCTGGTGATTCTTGCGTCCTGCTTACCGGCCGCGTAGTTGCGTAGGGTTTGGATCGCACACTCACGACTCGAGACATTGATGCACAGTCTATGATCGAAGGCCGTCCGGCGCTGGGCGAGTGTCCGTGCTACAGCGGTCATGTCCTCGGACGCCCCGTGTGTGGACAGCCAATCCGCTAGCGACGCTGCATAGAGAGGCAGGCCTTCCCTCTGTCTAGTCGAGAGCGTCAAAAAAACAGATGTCTTGTTACGTGATTCAGACTTGCGCCCCCGCTTTGGAGGCGCTTGCTCGATGATGGCGTGGCAGACAGACCCTCCGTAGCCATACGAGCACACAGCTGCACGCCGCACGCTATCGCCAGGCCACTTCCTCACTTCGCGTACTACCTCGAGACCGCTAGAATCCCAGTCTATGCTGGTGTTGAGGGTGTCTAGCAGTGTCTGGGGCGCGATGGCTCCTTTTTGCACGCTGAGCACGGTTTTGACAACGCTGATGGCGCCAGCCGCGGCTTCGAGGTGGCCGACGTTGGGCTTGATGGAGCCGAGATAACAGGGATTCTCTGGAGATCTCCCCGCTCCGTACACCTCAGCCATGGCCTTGATCTCTGTCGGGTCTCCGAGTGGTGTGGACGTCGCGTGGGCCTCGACATAGTCCACTGTATGTGGATCGATATCACCAGCGCGACGGAGGGCCTGCCTAGCCACGTCTACCTGCGCTGCACCGTTCGGCGCCATGATGCCCCTCGTCTTACCATCCTGAGCGGAAGCAGAGCTTTTTAGAACAGCCAGGATGTTATCGTTGTCCTCCTGTGCAGCACTCAGCCGTTTGAGGACGACAATGGCTCCCCCCTCGCCACGCGCGTAGCCGTTCGCGGCGGCATCGAACGATCGACACACGCCTTCATCTGTCAGTGCACCAGCTTTCTGGAGCATATGCGTGATTCCCGGAGCACAAATGACGTTCACGCCGCCACAGATGGCCACGGTGCTCTCCTGACACAATAGCCTGGCGGGCAAGATGCAGGGCGACGAGCGAGCTCGCGCAGGCTGCGTCTACTGCTGTGCTGGGTCCTCTCAAGTCAAAATGGTATGAGATCCTGTTAGAGATGCCGTGGTGTGCTGTGCCGATCCCGCTCCAGGCCTCTATGGCCGGCAAGTCCTCCATGACCATACGTGAATAGTCGTCCGAGTCGACCCCTATGTACACGGCAGTGTCGCTACCAGCGAGTTTGTCCGGCCGGATGCCTGCATTTTGCAACGCTTCGTATGCAAGCTCGAGGCCTAATCTTTGATGAGGATCCATGTGCTCGGCTTCGCTGGGCGAGATGCCGAAGAAGGCCGCATCGAAGCCTTCCACATCGTCGAGGAAGTATCCCTTCCGCGTGATGCTATCGACAATCCTTGCGTCAAGCGTACTACGCTGTCGCCAGGGCTCCCATCGGTGCCGTGGAATTTCGCCAGACGCGTGTTTCTTGTGCAACAGAAAGTCCCAGAACGTATCTAGACTATCGATCCCCCCAGCCGTCCGGCATGATAGACCCACGATGGCGATGTCGTTTGAATTGATCTGTCGTGGCAGTCAGCGGATGTGAACTTGCGTCACATCAGGGAGCCGGCAAATTCTTGCGTGAAGCTTGGGGCCTACCGGATCGCATTGTGCCTCCTCTACACGACGGTGCTCGATCTGTGACTTAGTAGCTCGATTCGTCGGGCACTTGCAGAGAGACTCCATAATAGACGTCAAAATGATGTTGATTGAGATTATGAAGATTTACCGGAAACACAGCCTTTGCCTGTTATCGCCTTGATGGAAATCAGACGATGAACGAAAATCTTCGATTCCCGTTTTTCGATCTTTCAAAGTAGACCTTCCACCATATAGCGTGGGCAGCTACCATGCAAGACTACCGAAGATAGATGTACACAATCGTTTCCGCTGTCTCTGCTGCGAACCGCCCGCTGTAAGCCATCTTACAAGGTGGAGCAACCAAGTGGTGTAATGCCTTTTCTGATATTTGCCATCAACTATTGCTTACAAGCGCTCGCGTGATTCGGGTAATATGTCATTCGGCCTCAGAGACATGGCAGGGCGCAAAATGACTGTTGCTTGCTGGAACTACGAATCACCACCAGAAGACTGTATTACGAAAAGAACAAACACGACACTTTTGCATTACGCACCAACCGCTCATACAATCTCATGCATTCGCAGTTTCCGGTTCTTGCAAGCAGTCAACCTTCCGTTCCACACCAAGCGTCTCTCGCCTAACGATAGCCTTGACCGGATAGCGCTAGCTCTTGTCAGCAGTACCATATGTGGGGAAACACCAGTGTATCCTAATCAATAACGGTAGAGGCTTACAAAAGCTAAGACATCTTAGGCAAGCGCTCACCGGTCGAATCGATAGATGGTGTGGAGCAAAGCCCAGGCACCATACAAAGAGCGGAAACTGCAAGTGTATCAGAGTGTGCACGGTATCAAAGCTCGTCGCATTGTTCTGAATGACACTGGTCAATCGCATACTTATCGTTGTTGCATGGAATGCGTAATCAGGACCTTTGATCTAGGACATAATATCTCAAATGCTTAAATAATACAGTCTCCATGTGATGATTCAGATATCCAGAGTAACATTATGACAAACGTTTCTTCGACAGCCGACCCACACTCCAATTCCAGTAGCGCTATAGCTTACTGATAACGAATCATTCCGACACGGTCGATCGCTAGCATACACCGTAAGAATCTTACATGCGAAGAAATCGTCGTCATATCTGTATGCGCAGCTTTTTGATCGAGAAGCTCAAAGCAA
The DNA here is from genome assembly GCA_004936725.1 of Alternaria brassicae. Classification (NCBI taxonomy): domain Eukaryota; kingdom Fungi; phylum Ascomycota; class Dothideomycetes; order Pleosporales; family Pleosporaceae; genus Alternaria; species Alternaria brassicae. Next base: position 511,825 of record SMOM01000011.1, read on the forward strand.
AGTTGACTACCAGGATAAATAGCACATTACAGACATTTTCCTCTTTACTTGCCTGACCTGCCCCCGGTATCCGACTACGTAGTAGGACCCGCCCCGAACAATTCACGATGGACGAAAAACCCCTCATCCGTGCCATGGAGACGTTGCTAGGGGCCTCGGAAACGATGGCCCACGCTATCGAAAGTTATATTGCGGCCAGCCAGAGCTCCAACAGCAGTACGAATAAGCAATCTGTACGAGACGACAGTAAGTACTTCTTGCGCAACATCCCTGTCTTGCTAAAAAATCGTAATTTCGGACAAAATTCGTCTCATTCACCTGCAGAGCTACCCCAACACAGTCAAAGTCAGACGAAAAAGACCAACCGGCGGTCCGAACTCCGAAACAGCCATCGAAACGAAATTCCGAAAGCGCGCAAGGCCAACCGCACAAAAGCGGCCCCAAAGACCGGAAAGGAAGGGGTAAAAAGAAACCAAGGCAGCAGTAGACCGATCGAAAGCGATGACAGCGATGACAGCAACGACAGCGATGACAATAGAACGAGTGCAAGCAACAACAGTGGAAAGGCAGCAAACAGTCAGACCAAAAGACAAGAAAGCGATGACACTGATGGCAGTACATCCACGGAGAGCGATGACAATGGAAAGGGTGTAAGCAGCCGCAGTAGACGCAAGGGAAAAAAAGAAGGCAGTGCGAGTGAAAGCGATGGCGACGAATCATCCTCGAATGATGACACCGAATAGTGTGGGATTGGTAGCAACGAGAGGATAGGGGAAGGAGAGGATATTCTACAAGCTAAAGCACACATGTCAAATTCATTATCCAAAATTGCGCAGATCGGTCTTGAACACATATCCGTGAGTGCTGCGCACCTTATCCACGTTGATAAAAACGATACATGAATCTGTTGTAAACTCCTTTCTCACGTGATGAACAGTCCGTCAGGCTGACGTTGGCTGATGAGACATAGCTTGAGAACGTGGTACCTGCGAACATCTCTGCCTGTATGACGGAAATTCTGGTGAGCCGGAACCAGCCAAAAGGAATACATGGTCAGGAGAAATTCTAGCACAACACTGTACTGTAGTTGGCTGATTCCAGCCTACCCAAATCCCCGTCACACTGGGGGAGACTCTACTACAAATGATATTGTTAGCAATTGCGGTTCCACATCCATGAGTCGTATTCACCAAACCAGTCATCATTACATTGATAACTAACCAACTACATGGAATGCTTCCTAGTGGATATCTAGCGCTAAGCTATGTATATTTAGTAAGCGGGACTGTTTAAACCGAATGCGCCACTACGTATAAGGGTGGAAACACAATTGCTAATGACTTTGATAACTGTAATCAGGGTACGACACTGACCTACAGATAATCAAGCTATGATGTAAGCAGATGACAAAAATTCGATGATCAGCTTCGAACTGCTGGAAACTCGTACTCCGGCTAGTCTACTCAAGCCGAGTGATCTGTAAGCACCATCGAGCGCTCCCACCAGAGTTGGGTATTGCTCTCTACTAACACCAGTAGCATTTGTGAATGATACTTCTGACGCTTACTGATTACTTGAGGGAGCAGAATTGATGACACCCCATTGTGATGCTTTGTCAGGAGGCTGAAATGACATATAAGGGCTGAAGTCCACGGCCCTTCAGATTGAACCATCCTTCCCAAGACACGTTATCAAAAAATTTCCTGTGAAACCGAAGCTGTTATGGGGAGATCCAGTCCTGACAAAGGTCGTTCGAGTGTCGAAGGCGATTGGAAACTTCTTGGCATATCGAGAGATCTCGCACTTTGCAAGAATGACAATGATGAGTTCAGGATCACCTCTTATAAAAAGGAATTCCAAGACGCCTGTCTAGACTATACCCCCACTCAGGGATTCACCGATAGTACGTACATAAAGGATCTCAAGCGGGATAAACACAAAAAGGTCCATAATCGACACGTCAAAGAATACATGGATGGCAAGAAAAAAAAGAAACTATTCGTTTTTCAATTGGAAGGGGACCATGAATGGAGATTCTTGACCGAGAATGCGTACAATAAGGTAAGGAAGGATGATTTCATCGCCGAGGCAAAAAAGGACCGTAGCAAGTCTTCATCGCAGACTTCTATAAACAGTGGCCAGTCTTCATCGAAGAAGAACCAAAGGCGTAGCAAGCGCTCATCGGACACTCCCATCTTGCGTGAAGATAGCGATGTGCAAAAAGCAGTAGGAGAAGATGATGATGACGATGAAGACGAAGACGAAGACGAAGACGAAGACGAAGACGAAGACGAAGACGAAGACGAAGACGAAGACGAAGACGAAGACGAAGACGAAGACGAAGACGAAGACGAAGACGAAGACGAAGACGAAGATGACGAGGATGAAGATGATGAGAATGAAGATGAAGAAGACGAAACTGATAGGAAAGGAGCTGCTGATGATAGCGGGCCGGACTCGCCGCTCGAGAAAAAGAGAGCGCCAATTAAGCAAAAGAGAGCCCCGATTGTCAAATTGGAACCACAGACGCCTCCTCCAACGGTCAAAACGAGCAAGAAAGAGATCATATTCGCTCGGACTCGAAAAGGAGAAGTCTATGCCATCGTAAAAATAGGCAATAGATTTGAGATGGAAGTCGGAGCCAATCTCAAACCAAGATACCTATATGATGCAGGAACACAGGGATTTGGCTCCACCTGCAGACAAAGAGTACATTAAGTTACAAGAAGCCCTGCACGGGAAACTTGATTTTAAGAAGCACAAAATTGCGGGTTGTGTTGGCTTTTGGTTAAGCAAGAAGAAGGGAACATATTGGAGAGTCGTTCTCATGAAAATCATTGATGCCGATTGCAAGGAAGAATGTGACGATAAACGAAAGGAAAAGAAGAGCAAGCACACGGGTCTGCTCATGTGTAGCTGGACCCAATTCGTGTTCAACTGTACAGGTGACAAAAAAAGTCTAGAGAAGGCAACTAATCTTTTCAACAAGACAGAGTTTGGGAAGGAAGTGTTAGCCAGAGAACAGGCGATGGAGAAGGAGGGAAAGAAGACGAAGGGTACCAAATCGAATGAAAGGAATACGAGGCATGTAACGCTGGATCCAGAGAATGCTGACCATGATAGCCGTATCATCGAGTTGGAGAAAGAATTTGAACGTCGAATGGAAAAGAAAGATAAGGAAATGCGAGCGATGCAAGAAAAGATGCGAACGCTTCAGGTTAGCCGACGAAGCATGAGTAAGCTGTAACTTCCTTGCTTCCTTCTCATTGCGTCATAGAGCGCTTTTGTAGCACTTTCGAGGGTCTTCTGCCTATCTTGTTTGTCGACCTTCTTCATTAGATAGTTAGGAGTTGTGTTGAGTTATTAACACTTGTATTGTCCAAAAGCCTGTGCTGACATCCATTTCTGTATGACGGAACTCCTGGTGAGTCGAAACCAGTCAATTCAAAGACATGATCAGCGGACATTTTTGGTTAGTGCTGCAATTTCCCTGATTAAGCTCCCTCCCTGCGCGGCGAAGAATCTAGTGGGCCGATGTTAACCTCCCTCCCTGCGCGGCGAACAACCCAGTGGGCCGAAGTCGGCCAATGAGAGCGCAAGAGTAGCAGATATCCCAACCTTGCGCTACCTCTCATTGGCCAACATCGGCCCACTGGGTTGTTCGTCGCGCAGGAAGGGAGGTTAATTTGGTCGATGATTGGCAACAGAAGGTGGGATGACTTGCCGCCCTTGCGCTCGCATTGCCCAAGCTCGGCCTACTGTGTTGTTCGCCGCGCAGAAGGTGAGTCCAACTTACTTTGCTGGCTGATCTTGGCCCTCCCTGATTTCCGTTATACCGAGGAAGACGTCACACTCTGGGGCTCAAGCACTGCGTTCTTGTTTGATATAAAACTAGAGATAGTGACTGTGTACTATGCTATCACGACTGGCCACAGCTGAAGGACGATCTTCACGTACCACGTACCCGACCAGCCACTCGCAACTTCCGATATAAATGTATGTCCCATTTACAAGAAGAGCCATCGAATGAGAACTGTCGTAAATAAAAGTAACACAGTGAAATCGAAGCGGTTGGGACACATCTCAGCAAAAAGAGACGATTTCAAACAGCAGGATATGTCTAGCTGTTGCATGCACACTCACAGAGGAGGATCACAGGTATAGCTTTTATAGGCTAGAGGCAGGCCGCTATCGGCTTCGTCAGTGATGGAGAGATATATCTTCTCGGGGCAGAGTAGGACGAAGCTGATGCAGGCCGTTGTTCTGGCATCAATTTTGCTGAACCTTACAATACGCGGGGAAAACCTGGCTAGTGCTTTTGTACGCGTGGTTTAATGGGGCTGAAGCGCTGGTTATCCTAGGGCAGTGTCATCTTGATAGCATAGATATAGTATATTACAACAAGGCAACTATTGATACGGACTCAGACGCACTTGCGACTTGATCTGGAAAAGCTGTCCCAGCCAGTCTAGCGCAACTCATACCACTAGGACGCTGACTGTACAGAACATGATTCTCCCTAGTGAAAATAAATTACTTGAAACAGCACGTGCTCTATGGCGACAGACGAGCGAACGGCAAGTGTATTGCAGCCACCTTCACGACTACCTTATGCCATTCAGAATGGGCACTAAAGCTTAGCACTGACCTTCTCTAGCGCGAGATTCCACCCCTGCAACCACATTCCTAGCTGCTGTTCTGTGATTATCTTGACCTTTGGCAGAAGACACAAGGCATTCTGGTTGTGGAAGGCTATACTCGCCACCTCCCGACCCACGCCCGCCCTCCGATAGAACGCGTGCATCTTGAATGTCTCGGGCGTCAGGCTATCCAACCACGCAGGAAGACTGACCTCCTTGGCGCATAGTCCAAATTTGTTCTTGAGCGTTCTGTAGAGCAGATCCCAGAGCGCGGGGTCGAGATGCAGCATGTTGTAGACACGCAGCGCGTGGCTGCTGGGATCGGTGGCGGTGATCTCTGCGATCCCTTTAGCGAGCGCGTCGACGGGTATCCAGTCTAGAGCGTTGACATGGGTAGGCCAGGTGCCGAGCCTTTGGCTAGTTTTGATCACCACGTATAGCGATCCTTGGATCGGCCAACGGAGAGGCCCAACCCCTGACGACGGACCTCCAATCAGACCTGCACGGACAATAGCGACGCCAAGTCCGTGCTGCTTGTGGGCGCCCGCAAGCAACTGCTCAGCGATGCATTTGCTCTGGCCATATCCGTTTTTGGTGGCACTCGCTATATCCCACGCAGGCTCTTCAGGTAGCAGTGGCTGCTCGGGGTGCATCAGCGGCCAGTCCCCGATGGCACAGGTAGATGACATGAAGATTATGCGTGGACGTCGTGGACTTGTGGCGCAGATCTGGATGACGTTGCGCACAGCGTCGAGGAGTGGCCCGAAACTTTCAAGTGGTATGCCCCAGTTCGCACTCCAGGCGTTGAATATGACCTCATCCACGTTGGACACATAGCTCCCGTCCAGCTTCGGATTCGTGATATCCGTGAGGATGAAAGACAGACGACGTGGTGGATGGAAGTCGCCGCTCCCAAGCTGCTCCAATGCAGACAAGGTCCGCTCCTGCCCGTCGGTACTTCTATTCACACAAATGATCTCAGACTCGCTATCCCTTCGCAGCAACGCGGCTACAATATAAGGCCCCAGAAATCCTGTCGATCCGAGAACGGCGATTCTGCGCGGCCCGGCGCAGGGCGCGTTTGCAGAATTGAGAGGCATAGGGCCAAGGTCCGTTCAGGTCTCTTCGAGAATTGGATCACGTCGAGGGAGTTGCTTTTTGTTTTCTGTTCTTCTAGCGCAAGATGTTCTGTAGGTTCTGCATGAAAAGACCTTGAGGAGGCTACAACACGATAACCGTTCTCCCGAAACGCTGAAAGCGAGTCAAGTTTGGTCAACCAGGTCCCCAAAACCATCAAGTAAGCCCTGGTAGTGCGCCGGGACGATTACTCTCATGATCGGGTATCCGCCAGCACTGTCAAGACTATGGACAAATGATAGATACATTCAGGCTTGATACTGTACAGTGATCGCGCAGCCGTTGCGAGTCTGTAGATCTGGCTTGCTGACGTTAGCGCCCTTCACGTGCCATCGTCGGTAAGCCTTAAGAACTTGGCACAAGAATAAAGCCATCTGCTCACCAGCACGGAAATCAGCAACTACGAATTATTTCGTCGTACGCCTAATCTTGGAGATACTTCGGGACTGTAATCTGCTTACGGATCATATTTGTTTACAGTAAGCAAACTAGCGTTTCCGCCCCTGCAGTCGTGACAGTCATCATCTCCATGGTGAGCTCGATCCTCCTGGCGATATATAACTCATCACCCCCTAGCATGACTTGTCGACTCCCAAGTCTGCCGAGTAATCACCCTCTCTGTACCCTTTATTGCTTAGCCATCGTGGTCTGACAACCATGAAGAGCTGCAAGCATGGGTCCTGGCTATCTATCCACGTAGAGAACAAGATCTCGCTTCACTGTGCTAGCACTCTGAGCGATATAGTCGCAAGCCTCGACAAGCCTGCCAGCAAGAGTCCGAGTCTGATCGTCATGCTTGGCAACGCTGGCAAGCGATCATTGCTAGCCGATGTCCTTCCCACTACCAGAGACCGCGTGAATAATCGCGCGTCTCACGGAGTATCTCTGCAACTAGACTCCGCTACTGCTTTTAGTGATCGTCCCATGCTGATTGCACACGAGGATATCTCGAAGCGGAGTACGTCCGTAGCAGAGCCCATGGCCGCTCCCTGTCACCGCCAAACGGTACGTCCACTACAGTGGTCCGTAAGCAGTCTAGTTGAGGTTTTCGATAGTCTTCACTCTACACTGATCCGCCCGTTCACGGACGTGGTGTGCTTCTTCTCCGCGGGAAGCCGCGATGTATACCATCAAATCGACCGCATGATACCATGGCTCGAGCGGACACCCAGCCAAGGGCCTCACATCACAGCGCATCCTCGACTACTTTTCGTAGCGGCACCTTCTGAAGAGCAGAGCGAGGCGAGTGTACAGAGCCAGCTGATAGATGTCTTGCACACGCGACTGAAACAGCCTAGATCCGACTTGTCTTCTCGCCTCACAGTATACGTTCAACACACTAGCACCCAGACGCTGACAGATCGCATCAAACGCGAAGTAGATATTGCCAGAAACGAGCGCATCTCCGACTATACCCTTTTGAATGCTGTGCATTTTGATCTCCTGTTCCGTCAAGCTTGTGATCATTTCGTCAGCAGCGGACCGGCTCCGTTCGACATGATCGCTGCGTCGCGGTCGCACCGCCCCGTAACTACGCGCTTGCAGACGTATCTGAGCGTGCTTTTCGACTCGATAGATAGCTTGGACGATATGGCGGAATTTGCAGTTCCGTTTGTTGCAGGTTGTCTGGCGATAGATAACTATGCATACGACGTGCCCTGTCAGTATCCCCTGCGGACCCATTGCTCCAGTCTGCTAACTGAATCGAGTTTTCGACCCGCTCAAGGTATTCTCGTCCCACTACAAGTCCGCTTGTCTGGACGTAGCTGTCAATAAAATACTAAAGTCCTCAAGACACAGTGGCAATCAGGTGTTGCTGCTTCGCAGCCAATGGGTCTCTCTCATCGAGCAGCACTTTGTGCAAAGGAGTAGGACCCTCTGCTCCGATTCGCGCGCGAAACTGCTAGCAGAGTTCCAGCCATGGCTCACGGTGAGGAAGTCTCACCAGATATGCTTAGCTTGCATGCAAGCAGTCCCCGAGCACAAGCTCCCTTGTGGACATCTGATCTGCGAGAGATGCTTCACAGATTTAGGAAGCTGTCCCCACACGGATCCCCATCTCTACAAGTTGAACTGCTGCCCCTTTTGCCCCCAGTCCTGCGAAGCCAGTGTGCGCGTGAAGCCTGCCACTGCCGGTTTGCGCGTGCTGTCTATTGACGGTGGTGGTATCCGCGCCGCAATTCCCATTCAGTTCCTCTGCGCGCTCGAAAAAGCAGTAGGTCTCGATATACCAATTCAAGAGCTCTTTGACCTTGCCTACGGAACGAGTTCAGGTACGTTACCGCGAAACATTTGCATCTCTTTCTCTGCGTTTAGCTCACTGTTCTGCAGGCGCGATGGTGGTTTTGGCGCTTTACGGTCTCGGCATGCGAGCTGAGGAGACCTTTACTCTATTCACCAAGCTAGCAACGCGGATATTCCGCGGGCGGAGCCAACTGGGCCTGGGACTTGCTGCTACAGCTCATGCCCTCATCACTTCGTGTCGGAATGGCCGGTTTCCTGCCAGCGACATCGATAATGCCCTGACGGAGATCTTCGATGAAGCCACCATGCTAGACGTCCCGTACATGTCTTCAATCGGGGCACGAGTCGGTCTGCCCGTCGTCGATGTCGACACACTGGAAACGTGTTTAGTGACGAGTTACAACGGAGCTGCTCCGACATACAACGAGGGCGCATGTACAGAGATGTCGACGTACCGGGTCTTGCGCTCAAAAGATGCTACCGAAGAGATACGCGTAAAAGACGCGTAAGTTGCTACCCTGCTATCAGATGTTTGATGCTAACATGATGCGATAGCGCACGATGTACATCGGCGGCTCCCTGGTGAGTGCTACAAGCTGTGGCCGATTGACTGACGTCTGACAGCAGCAGGTATTTCACGCCCCACAAGATACCTGGCCACGGCACATTCATGGATGGGGGGCTAAGCGACAACAACCCCTGCATGCTCGCTTTACAGGAGCTGCAGAAGATGGCTCCTGGGTTGGGCCTTGCTGACAAATTCGTGTCTGTAGGTACCGGCGTCTCGACGACGAAAGAGATTGCTAAAGCCGATGTCTGCCCGAGTCTGCTGTTCGGGAATAGCTCTCTGCAGCAGACCGGCAAGCACTACGTGAAGGAAAACTTCAACGGCGACAAGCAGTTCGCCATTATGCGCCAGATATTGGCTGCATCCTTGCCTGGAGGGTTTGCTAGCGTAGATCGATGGCTGCATCGGTTCAACCTCCCGGTAGACGGTGAGCTACCCGATCTAGCCGATACTTCAGCCATAGGGAGTCTCGCTGAGAAGGCTTCTTCCTACTTTATGACGGACCCTGCTGTGCGTGACTTGGCTGACGCTGCACTCGCTCTCAGCTTTTACTTTGAGCTACGCTCAGGACGCATGCCAATCTACGAGCGCGGCTCCTACACCTGTTACGGATTGATCCGCTGTCGTATTCCCGGAGATAGCCCCGCCTTCTCCAGGTTGATGCAAAAGCTCGATCATCTAGACGCTAAATTCCAGGTTCAGATGCAATTCTGTGATTCGAGACAAGCCATGTCAACGTGGCTCGATCGGCATGGGAGCTTTGGCAAGCCCGTTTGTTTGCGTGTTCGCTCACTCGACGAAGAACTGGACGTCCGCTTGAGATTGCACGGAGACCGTGTTCATCCTATCAGTGCTTCACCGCTAACGCTCCAAACTTTGATTGATCTACAGATGCTCGAATGGAGTGCGCTCAAAGACGTGCACGCCACGGCGAGCGTAGCAGGCAAGAGGAAGCGACTAGACGACTCGCCTTTGCAGACAGCCAAGAGATGCTGTTTGGGAACGACGTGAGACTATGTGGGCTCTGACCCTACTTTCCGGATACATGCTTTCTACGCTCCACTTGAACCATGTGATGACCTGGCAGAGAAATTGTCAGAGTTGTCAACGAGCAAGCCAAGCTGCTATCAAGCCAAATGTGGCCCCTGCTTACTAGCCTTGTCGATCGACCACGGGCCTAAAAGAGAGACGTGCCACCCCTCTATTTAGGTATAGCTATACCTATATATTCTAGGCCGCTAGTGAGCAGGAGCCACATTTGGCTCGATAGCAGCTTGGCTTGCTCGTTGACAACTCTGGAAATTGACCCACTGAGATGACGCCCTGAAGCTGCACGGCGTGTAGTTCCACCACATTGAAGGATTCTCAAACAGCGTCAATGAATGAAACTGCATCCAAGAAGCGAGCTCAGTTGCTTTGCATGTTGGTAGAGTAAAGCACAAAGGATGACGGTGAATTGATTCAGCGACGGGTACAGTCGCTGGCGATTGTAGTTTCACCCCTACACGCAGCTGCGCAACGGTTCTGAACAGTCTCACGCTCCGCATATGGCTTAGCGCTTGATGTTTGCTGTAAAATCGGTCGTTGTGATTGGTCACCAGTCGATCCAACGAGGACCAGTTTCTAGTATGCTCCCTACAGAGGTGAGATCGCAAACGCCAGTGACTGTACCAGGGCATCCAGGCCGGAAAACGATCGACTCTAGCATGCTGCCTCTAACCTCCCTTCCTGCGCGACGAACAACCCAGTGGGCCGAAGTCGGCCAATGAGAGCGCAAGAGTAGCAGATATCCCAACCTTGCGCTACCTCTCATTGGCCAACATCGGCCCACTGGGTTGTTCGCCGCGCAGGGAGGGAGGTTAAGTCTTGGAGCAAATCAGGCGCATGAAGTCGGAACGTTGGTACTGACTAAGGTAAGAGTTGCCCGGTATCCCTACAGGTAGCCGGAGCCTTGGCAACAGCTATAGATGACAGGGTGCAGTTGTGGATGCGGTAGGATCTTGGAGTCTTACAGCTATCCCCTGCAACGCTGACGACTTGACCTGGTGGCAAGATGCTACTCCCAAAATATCACCAATCCTGACAAGAAATGCGGAGCAGCGACCACGGCTAACGCTTTTCCGTCTTGTTCATATAATCACTACTTCGCGATGGTGTACTCGGAGCGCACGCTTCGCACTCTGGTTCTATGTCGTCACTAGATTCGCTGCCGCAAGAGCTCTTATCCGCAATCAGTGCTTACCTTCCCGTCGACGGCCTCATCGCGCTGAGCTTGGTGAACTCAACCCTCAAGGCCCGAGTATACCGCGATCTGCAATCGCGGCGGAAAGGCAAGATCTCGCCATGCGCGCGTTTAGCAGTACGCACCTACCTTGCGCCGCCAGATCCAGCGCCTACAGAAGAGTGGGTGCATCTTGTGTCACAAGAACTATCCAACGAGCATGTTCTGCTCATCGAGCAGCCCGATCTGCACTCGTCGTTCTCTCATTCAACAAGATTCAGAGGTAGAGGTGCTTGAGCTCCCGCCAAAGATGTGCTGTTGGCATGCGGGTCGTCTGACGAGGCTCGTGAGAAATGCACACGGCAGAGGAGACGAGTGGGTCAGCTGCCTAGAGCTAGTGTGCATGCATTGTGGGTCGATTCAGGGCTGGAGGAAATGTAACTGCAATTGCGACAGTTGTGCGTACCGGACCGTGTGCACGTATACGCGGTTTTTGAACAAGGATACGAAATACAAGAGTTTCACGTTTTGGAGAAGCAGGGAGAGATGCGATGATGTCGCTAGGCATGGGGGGCTTCAGGGAACGCTGTACGCGAGAGAAGTTCGCGACGACCCTGGTGCGTATGTCCCGCTGCACAGAAGACCTAGAGGCGAGCTAACCTTGGCCCAGACACACGTGATGTGACCATCACAGTGGATCTGCCGGTTAGATTTGAGCATAGGCAGCCCTGGATGTCGTGCGTTGCCCATCGTGGTCGCGAAACAGATGTCAGCACTTCGGCTTGTGTATATCTGTTAGACTGTGATGCAACCTGATAGAATCTAATAAATAATGTGATGAATTGTTGTTGTCTTTTGGTTAAGGTGCTATCATCATGTACATGCCCTCGTCTGAGTAAGGCCGAAGTAAGATCGAGTCGGCTTGTTCGACATCGATCGCCAGCTAATGCACCCCATGATACACTGACTTGCACAATTGGCTTCCGGTTCTGACACAGCTCATGACTTTTGAGCCGACAGGGACCCCTTGCAACGCCAAGCACAGTGCTTACGTCTTTGTGCTTAGCCTATTCGCTTACATCAGAAGCGAGCCAGATTATCTTGTTTGTACACTGTTTCTTTAGATGTGCTAAGCCAACAGAGGTAAGAAGAACGCTTGGCATGACAAAACCCATGTCGGTTCAAATGTGTGAGTTACTTCAGAACCGGAAGCCAATTGTGCAAGTGAGTGTACCTTCAATCTAACACCTGAGTTTTAGGACCTCTTAGCACCCCTAACATCTGACAATATCACTAGGTAAGCATCAGAAAGTGCCTGGTGCGGAAGATAAGCAGATCGGCGACGCAGAACAGAGCTGACATGCGCTAGCGCGAGTTCCTGTGCAGTGAGAAGATCTTAGCGTAGGTCTGAACCAGCTTGTGGGACTACATAGCGAATAAGGCAGGTTCGTTGACGCAAGCGCAAACACTAGTCGCTCGGCGCGATCCGATGCTTCGGTCCATCTTAAAGGCTTATGGCTGACGCTGACCAGTGCTGACAAGAGCTAGCGCTGACAGGGGAAGACCATCAGGCGAGTCAGGTACCAGCGTTAAACTAAAGATGTAATCGAGACCGCAGCCACGCATGCAGGCTTTGGGTCACGGCCAGCCCGGAACCCAACAATACACTCTCATGCACTTGCAGCTTCCGGTTGCTGTAAGCAGGCGATCTTTGATTCCACGCCAAGCTTCTCTCGTTTAATGGTAATCCTACCCAAAGAGTGCTAGTTTCTGTCAGTGATGCCATGGGTCGATCCTCTGTCAGACGCTTAGACCAATCAAAGTGTGATGCTAATAGAGCCTACGTTCTTTCCGGACAAGCGTATACCAGGTGGGTCCATGTCCTGTGTGGGATGACAACTGAGCCGCGTGCGCAAAGCGGAAGCTGCAAGTGCATGAGAGTGTATTGTTGTCGTGCTACACTGATTTGCTTATTTGGCCTCTGCATTTTGCAAGGAGGAAAATACTTACGATGCAAGAGTCCCTGGCACGGTAAGCGAAGACTTTGCCTAACTTAGAAGAGCAATCAGCATCTCGTTGGCCATCTTGTTCCTCAGACCAGCAAAAGCTTGCTAGATGTCAGCATTCTTGTTGCATGTGTACAGCAACCAGGCAAGGTGATGCTGACTTTCAGCGAGCTTTCGTGTGTACTCGTCCCGAGTGGTCTGCTCGCTTGTTTCGTCCCTTTCCGGCAAGCCCTTGGCCCGAGTCAGCAGGGATCCCTGTCAGAGTTATATTTTAATGTCCTGCAAAACCTGGAAGCCGGATATGCAAATAAGTGTACTTCAAAGAATACAGAGAACCAACTGTCGAGCTTGAACACCCAGTCGCGGAGATGCACCTGTCAAAGTGCTTCACCCGGTCAGCACAAGGCTCGTCAGGCAACCAAGCGTGACCGATCGACTGCGAACTGGCGCTGGTCCCGCAATACCAGCGAGATTTGACCGGGACGAGGCTGGGACGTCAGCGTAAGCACTTTGGAGGATCCGTCGGCTCCATGCAGGGCTGCCGTGACAAGAACCGTGCCGCAGTGGCGGGTTAGGGTTTGTACCATAATACGATTGTCATCGCAAACCAACTTGCTGACCTTCCATGCGTAGAGATTGATAATCAGTATACAAAAAGAATTGCCAAATCTGGTTAGATCTTACCCCACATTGAAACACTTCTAAACGGCATAGTAAACATTGCTCCCTGTAGAGGAACAGCAGCTATGGCGAAAGATGACAATGCGAGTCGAGCGCGATTGGGAGGAGCTCGGATTTCGAAAACCATGTACAGACGTTTACTCGACAGCGCGTAACCATGGCCAGTGAGATTCAAGTGTGGGCATAAAGCGTCGATGGAAGAGATGAATGACACTCCTGTCGTGGGCGAGGCTTTCTTACACAAGAAAATTGGACAGCACCCTCTCACGCATTGATGGAAATGTTGTTCTTTGCGACTCACGAGCGTACGCAATCCCACCAGTGGAACATGCTGTCATCGATTATGCGCGTATGCCATGGTGGCAAAGTCTTGATTCATCCATGCACGAAGCATGCTATATAGTCGACCAGTAGGCTGCTCTGTTTGGATCTAGTGTTGACCAGCAGTAGGGCATGCCTCCGCACAGTCCGCGCCGATCAAAAGTCTTACTCCTCACTACCGCACTATGGCGAATCATGTCGGATCGAAAAGCCGCTTCCGCCTTCTGCACTCGCTTGGGCATCCCGTTTAGCATCGTCGTGTTATCAAACATGTGCACAATGGTCTGGTTGCTGTCTACAAAACTGGGGCGGTTGAAGTCCGCCGCGAGGGCGATCTGGCCAACAGAAGCTTCTTCCTGTGGCAAAAAGTCCATCAGATCATGGACAGCTTTAGTGGTCGGCAGGGGCGAGTAGAAGGCAAAAGGGTGGAAAGGAAGGGAGCCTGTGGAATCGGCGAGGGCGTTCGTGTTGAGTGTGCCGTGTACAATGGATACCAAGTGCGCAATGTGTGTTAGCACATCGACGAGAGCGCGCTGGTTCTCGATCGACGACGGAAAGTCAACAATCCTGGCCGGCCCAGCTTCCCTAACCCATGCCTGCAGCTCGCCATCATTGGTAATGTCGTTGGCATTTGGGTAGTACGACTTTACGAAGACCGTCATGAAATGGCGGATCGCGGCGTGGATAGTGGAGGCGTCTTGGTAAAAGGGAAACGTCTTGATTTCGGGCCCGAACGAAGAGTTGATCAAGCCGCGTCTTTGCAGATTGGGCTCGAAATAGTTGGACTGAAAGGCGCTAGCCTCGCCTGACTGATACAGCGTATCGGTGTAGTTTTCTGCTTGGCTGCCGTTCCAGGGGAACAGTTGGTCAATAGGACCACCGGAGTAGAGCAGGCGTTGGGAAGCTACAACTCGAATCGCCCAAGCGTCTTTGAGAACTGCGCAGAGAAGGTTAGTGTCATTCGGAGCGCTGGGCTAGGTGGTGGGGCTCACGCCGGTGGAGAATGGCCATGACAGGATGTTCTTCGCTGAGTGTTCGGATAGCGCTCAGGTATACAATCTCGCTCACCACATGGGTAGCTGCAAGATGATACCACTGTGCATGCCAAAAGCTGTTCAAGTTGAACATCATCTTCGCCAACAGCCAGTCGTTCGGTTGGTCTTGCGGTGTGTAGACGAGGTCGGAGTCCCTCGCATTCGGCTTGATAGCGAGCGGCAAGAAGTCATCAGATACTGGGTGGAGGTAGAAGTATGCTTGACAAGCGGCGCCGTATTTGCCGGCAGTCTTGGGCAGATGTGCTTGGTCGAGAAAGTCGGTAAGAAACAGACGACCAGCATCCTGGAGAGAAGGCAATGTTTGACCAGCGATAGCTTTCGCGTTGGAGACAGCGAAGGGAAGCCGGGCGTCTCTACGAACGCGCGAGATTCGGTATGGATTCTCGGAGAGCTGAGCCATAGAGAAGAGTAGGTCGTCTGTGTAGTTCGTCAAGATCCCAGGATAGGGTCCTCTGGGCGCCGAGTGCTTCCATTGGCCTTTGTATAGTGTTGCGTAGTCATCTATGCTATTCAGTCCGCCCGCCTGGAGTACATTAGTTTCAGGGACCAGAGACTAGGTCTACCTGGCTTACGCACCTCTACAATAGACGCTGCGGCGATTCTAGAATCGTTGATAACATCGGCGTGCACTGTATCTTGGAAGTCGCTAAAGCGATCCGCGACCTCCTTCGCGGCGGGTCCACCTATGGAGCCTGCCGGATAGAATGCCGTGTTTCCCGCAATCGAAGGCCCGTACTCCCATCCCGCCCGCTTTTCTGCGAGTGCGAGTGCACGCACATGGCTGCCCGAAACGTTGGGAAGGGTGAACAGGGAGGAATCCTGGTGCGGGTATTGAATGGAAGCTCCGTTCACACGCGTGCTTGTACAGAGCATGAGATAGATCTGGTTCCACATGTTTGGCGAAGAGGATAGGGTGCGGCTGTGCAGATGGACGAAACAGCAGACAAGGGATGCAAATCGCCTTTGGCAGATGCATCCATGGTGTTATATAGGATCGCGTAGGATGTCATTTCGATAAGCTTGTGAACGAGAGCCCCGTCCCACCGTTGAAGGCGCTGCATCCACTCCAAGAGCCACACTATTCTGATACAGTACTACAGTAGTGCATCAGGCTTCTCTAGGACGCCTCGTTTCCCGTAAGCCTCGAACGATGGCAGGTCCAAAGAGCACTGTAGAGAGCTATGAACATTGTGCAGAGAGTGTGCGGTGCAACACAGGCTTACATCTAGCTTATGGTGATCAGACGTAGCTTACACCGGCACACTACATACCTGCTAAGGTGCATAACGCGAAATCGCTGACAAAAAACTCTCGTATAGTGTCTTGTTAACTGTTCCTTCACCGTACACATGATCTATCCATGGTAGATGCCACTGCGAGTTTGTCTGGGATGGTAAATGCTGATAAAGATCACATCTGCCTCCCATGAATCCATAAGGCTGCTTCACCTGGTTTGTGCAGTCAGGATAAGTTCTGAACACCCAGTAATGTAGGTCTGCCGCCGATTTACTCGGAAAGCTACTAAATTGAAGCAGGATGTGGTACGATTGCCTTTTATGGCTCTTTGCAGGATTGGTGGTGTTTGGCTTTGCCGTTGTCCAGAGAGTAGATGCTTTGAAGCGTTACCGCGAGATGGTGTTCCAACTGCGAGACTGTTGAATTCAAGTTACCGGCCTTACCGGGACCGAGTAGTTTCTCTGCCCTACAGGCCGTCATGTTCATATAGTCCTGTCCAGGTCCAACTTCTACTCCCGATATGGCCACGAGCGTGTCGGCACCAGTCTCGAGGGTGGCTTTACAGGGGGACAGAGTGGCGCCAAAGATGTACAGAATACATCACTTTTTTAACGAGGGCTATTAGTAGGTTATATGGGGTGGTAAAACGACGACGAGGTCTATCTATAGGCATGGCTGCTCTCAAACAGACAAGCTTGTGCTCATGGCGATTTGGGCCTTATTTGTCTTGCTCTCGCAATAGTGCCAGAACTTGTCACCTCTTCGTTCTTTGTGTACAGCCCGGTTACTGTCGGTTGACGCTCCGTGTGAAGATACGCTGTGCTATGAATGACTCAGCTCATCAATAACACGAGGAGACAACAGAGCATAGCACGAGCGAATAGAAGTTCATTTTCTATGTAGCTAGATCTTTGACCTTTCCAGATCCTGCCTCGAAACTCGTCTTACACTTTCCCCTTAGAGATGTCTACGGACACCAGAAGGAGATTTCCGAATGCCTCTGCGCTCCCAGAACTGCCCATGGTCTCTGTCCGCGTCTTTTTCACAGTCGCCTGTATGCTGTCAGAAAAAGTGCTCAGCGTACTCTGCCTGCTACCCATGAGGTTTTGCAAGTCTAGCCACTCGCAGCTGTGGAAAACACCACTGGCCGCACACGAGTCCTGATCGTGGCGTCGACCACAGCGCCAGCCCGCTTCAAAGAAGACTGGGATCAAGCAGTTGTATAGGTTCTGCACAGCGCATGTCGTCGTCTTGTCGCTAGCCTCTGCCCAGAACGACCAATCGATCAGGACTAGGTCCGGCATGACAGGCACCTCCCTTCCAGGATAGCGGAGCATCATGTTGCTCTGACTGATGTCTGCGCAAACCAACCTGCACTTGTCATGCAAGAATTGGAACGCGCGAGCAGCCTGATCAGCCACGTGGAAGACTATCTCCTCCGGGAAAGGATATGAGGCCGCACTAGCGACGTCAAAGACCTGTTGAAGCGTTACGCCTGGCAGGATCAACTCCATACTGTACCAAGGCTCGTTTGACGTGTTGTATGCGTAGAGCTCTGCAAAAAGATGCCGCACGGATGGTGTGCTGTTCTTCGATATACGCCTCATAGCCTCCATCTCTACTCGCAGCCGACTGGTACTGCCTTTGATGCCCGAAGGACATCCTGGAAGACACAGCTTGACCGCTTGTAGCGCTTGCGTGCCGCTGCCCTCGGATTCATCCCGATGTTGCGGGGTTCCGAGCTTGTCTATATGCGGCTCCGATTTGGTCGTTGCGGAGAAGACTATACCAAA
This sequence comes from Alternaria brassicae, assembly GCA_004936725.1. Classification (NCBI taxonomy): domain Eukaryota; kingdom Fungi; phylum Ascomycota; class Dothideomycetes; order Pleosporales; family Pleosporaceae; genus Alternaria; species Alternaria brassicae. Next base: position 529,727 of record SMOM01000011.1, read on the forward strand.
AGAGCCGATTCCAGCTACACTCAGCGGCGAGAAGCGATCTTCGAAAGACTCGCCACACGCTTCTGGTAGAGGACCATCCGCTGAATCCGTGCTAGACATGCTCAACAGAAAGGGTGAAAACAGCTCTTGTGGATGCTTTCTGGCGAGACTTCTGTTCCTAATATAAAATATCACCGTCTCACAGGTGCAGCGTCACTGTCATCACTCTGTCATAGTGAGACTGTCGCCATTCGAACATGTTGACTCTTCCTCGAATGACACGGACCTCTGCAGCTTGATGCTTGGATGGACTGCCTGTGCCCGCCGTCCTACAGTACAGTCGTTAGCGATTGCGGCTTCACCCCTGCGTGCAGCATCTAACAAAATCAGCCATCGTTAGATCGACGACTGACCAATTACATCGGCTGTTTTAAAGCAGACAGCTAGCGCTAAGCCATATATAGAAGGCGGGGCTACTGAGAAGCATTTGCGCAGCTGCGTGTAGGGGTGAAGCTGCAATTGCTAACGACTGTACACAGTAGGCAACCGATCTAGCGGACTGCGGGTGATCCTAGATGGCCACATGCTGGTCAGTCACCTCGTGCGATTTCCTTCAGATCAGAGAGTGCGTGCTACAAGTTACGCAACGATAGTAGCGCTAACGCTAATACATCATGATGACACTCATATGTGCAGGGTAGGCAATGTACCCGTGTCACTACTTTGACGATCAGAGTCATTCATACTCTCTGGCACGTGTAAGCAGTAGTGGGTTGGAGCTGAACGATATCAGTAGCGATATCTATACCTGATCGTAGCAAGCTTCTACCCCGACACGCTTTCGTCATCCAACGCTGGCTGAAGACGTTTTTTCGGGTCCGTCGGGAATCTACGACAGAGCAACTGAATACGTCCGTCTTAGCATGCAAGGCTGACTGAACAGTTGGAGAACGTGAAATACTGCCTGCTCGCAATCATCAACTGCGGTAAGAATACACTGATAGTGACTGAAGACCGCCACTGCGGTGCTTTTGCACTCCGTGGCTTCGACGCTCAAGTCGCTAGCTGTGGCCCGCAACCATCGCGTCGATGGGTAAGATCAGGCGTGGCGCGTGCATTGCCACGCCTATGGTGCTCACAGTCGCGTCTTTGATTTGCTTTCTTGTTGTCGCCTTGGCCCAGGTCTCTCCTAATGGCCACAACACGCCCCTCCAACAAAACCTCTACTTCTTCAAGGTACCCGTCCCGTGCCGATGATCCTACCGCAATGTACAGTTGAACACTGACAGAGAGAGATAGGCAGACACAAGCGGCATAATGCTGAGTCCCCAGAGCTTGCTGGATAACCTTCCCGATAGTGTCCTTGGCATCGAGGTTCCTGACGCCCTCCAGAGCATAGCGAAGTCCGGGCATCTCAAAGACTTCTACGCAGTGGGCCTTTTCGGCTACTGCGAGGGTGACACCGACACGGAAACTGGGAGGGAGACGGTGACACACTGCAGCGCTTCTAAGATGCCATTCTATTTTGACCCTGTGGCTGTCTGGCAGCTGGAGAATACAAGCGTGCAGGTAATCCTGGGGGAGCGATTTTCCAAGGGTATGCAGACGTACCGGATGTTGGTCGAAGGGACGCATTGGACATTCATAATCATGTTGGCGCTGACCGTGTTCGAAATCGTAGTGGGTATGCTTGCCATCTGGAGCAAAGGATTTAGTTGCCTCACAACCGTGGTGTCCATTGTGGGTCTTCTTTTCACATGAAGTGTCTGCTTGCTGACATGTGCGGCTCGGTACAGGCTTTGCTTGCCATCGCTGCAGCAGCGATAGCGACCTCCATCTACGCAGTGCTCGCGGGTGTGTTCGAGTCGGTCTTGCGCCCCTACAACATTGACACATCTCTAGGCGTGTCCCTGTTTGCCGTTCTCTGGGTTGCCGTCGCATGCTCTATCGTATCGAGCTTTCTCTGGCTCTTGAGTGCCTGCTCTTGCTGAGGCAACTCAAGTTTTGCCCCACCACTGTTCCGGCGGCGCCGGCTTTACAATGCGCCGTGTTGAAGTTGGGACATAACATCTATATGGGGCCGTATCACGGAATGCAATACTCGTTGGCTCCCTTTCTGTGATAGAAGCTCTGCCCCAGATAGAATGCATACCACAGCAGTCCTGTGTCCAAGATCGGGGCAATTGCGCGACAATGATACTTGGCCGTGTCGCGGAGACTAGCTGCAACTGGAATTGGTGCAGAGATTTGAAGAGTCGCAACGTCACATCTCCACATCCGACATAGTAATAGCTGAAAGAAAGCAGGATTGGCCTACCCACAAGATCATTTTCATAGCACTTTCCGAGGCGTTGGGACGAACACAACCATTTCTCTTAGAATTGCAGGCACTCAAATGGATGGTCATATGAGCAGGCACAGACGTGAAGAGCAAAGAGCCGATAAAAGGTCACAATCCGCCGCTGCATCCAGGAAACTGGGAGTGTCCTCAATGGCATTCGAATGTGGTGCGTGCAGATTATACATGTTGGTTCCATAAACGATGCGCCGTCATAACATGATAGAGCCGCAGCGTTGATGATCAAAGCGGTCTGAGAAGCCCGTAAGACTGAACACGTTCGGGCTCTACGCAAACGCGCGCTTCATCATAGGTAGTGGGAAGAATGCAACCATCCACAAGCACCAAAGCTTGTACATCTTGCGATCGATCTCCTGCTCACGATACCACATAGCCATGACCGCTTTATTAAGTAGAATGAGGCCAATGAGCACTGGGAGTAGTGCGAGCTGCCAGCTACCTGCCAAAAATCCAAGCGGTACGTACCTAGTGGCGATCGGTCAGCCTTATTTCGTGCAAAGGTAAGGTGAACTTACAGGCTCCAGAACGTTACCGCAACATACACAGTCCACAGTGCATTCGGTCTCCCTAGCTTGGTTACTAGTGTTTCCCTCCCCCTATGCGTATCGCCCTCCTCGTCCCGGAATTCCTGAGTCTGTATTGTTGTCACCAGGATACCACAGCAAACCAAGAGCATCCAGTATAGAGCCGGATCACTCATTCCCTCGGTATCGAGTGCGATCATCAACGCACCACCAAAGGAACACATGAAAAAAAGCCCACAAAATATATTCCTTCCCATTGCATTGGCATCGCTCCAACCGTGGTCATTGTAGAGCGAACCCAGCACACTCCATGCGAGAAAGGGCAACAAAACGCCAAGATACCAGCTAGCTATGCCAGCAATAAGACGTGTAGGCATGAGAAGCCTTCTCGAATCCGGCAGGTCGATACGCTTCGATGGTAACGGGCGCCAGGGCTTATTCTCTGCGTCTTCCACCACTGCGGCTTCGGTGCATTGATTTTGCAGACAGAACTGCAAAATGATGAGCCACAGCCAAGCACCGATTGCAGGAGCGCGGAGGAGGACGGCCAGCGTGGACTGAGCTGGGAGCGATAGTGCAGGCCCGGCAAGCGTTGTGAGCAAGCCGAACACTGTGCCGGGAATAATGGTATCGAAGAACTGGTCGTGTGTGAAGAGGAGCAGGGTGTGCAGGTGGTATAGGAGGTTCTTCGATTCAGATTTCTGCTGGCCTGATTGTGACAGGACTGGTGAGGATTTTTGCTGCATGGCTGCGGTGAATGGGTCCTTGTGTCTTGGAGATTATTAGAGTGGATACAAAGGTTCACGAAAACGGATTATTAGCTTTCTATATATGCACTACAACCTATGTAACTAATTTGATGTAAGCTGTATCACTTGTTCTATGCATGCTAAAGATCGCCTTTGCTGCAGTATGTTACAGCGGCATAGGCCGAGTCCACTGATCCCATGCTGACAGAAGGCCAAGACGAGTGTCATCGTACACAACCAGAACAGAAATTCTCAGTTCTGCGAACGAGCTTCCGGTCCTGCAGTGCTGCCGGTTCCCATTCTAGTGATTGGCTGTCTTGAGACACGCGAGCACCGAGATGCCTGTGCTGCAGTGTTCCCCAACGTACAGGCCCCGTAGTCGTGCAACTTTGCGGTATGCTCGTCCGTGGAGACTGCGGCTCGTCACACGATTGCTCTTTTTCAGCAGGTTGCTGACGAGCGTCATGGCGATGTGGCCGTCAGCAGCTTACACCTGGCATACCAGCCGCGTGGCATTCCGCCGGCCTGGAATTCCGGAAGCATGGAATTCCACAAAGCCCCCGCATGGAATACCGCGACGCTGGAATACCACGCGAGGATTACTGCTGACGATGACGCTCGTGTATGCTCACGGACATGGCTACATACACGCTGCGGGTGTCAAAAGACGACGACCGCAGACACGAGACGGCGTTCCACGCTTTGCCCTCGCCCCTGCATCGCTATGCACCGCCCCGATACACATGAAGCGAGTCCTCACGACGGACTGCCTGTCGAGGACGCGGCTAGACCCGAATCCTGGTTGGACGCAACCAACGATTTATTCGCAAACGCCTTGTTCACGGTTGCGCTCTGCATTCTCGTATCTCTCGTCCTACCGCTCTGGTGCCGGGACTGGAGATGATCCGCTCGCCTTGCTCACTGTCTTCCCTGAAAAGATGGAAGCCGACCTCAACGAAGCTTTGCCTCGTCCATTTCTGGCCTTCATCTCCCAACTACCCGTCTTTTCGCCAACAGACGCAGCGCACAGCATAATGGATCGGTTCAGGGATCCGGGCGAAAGGGTATGGTTAGACCAGCTACTGGACGTCTTGGTGGTTACTGGCGCGGCCCCAGTCTGCGTCGGCCCGTGCCGCGAACTAGATGGACTGGATCTGGCGCTGACGGCAGGGAGCCACTGGGAGGCAGCTCCAGACCAGCGGCACGCGGTTCCACAGCCAAGAGGCTTCCCCGACCGAGAACGGCGAAACCGCATTCCATCGCATCTGTAGAAAGCACACAGAGCTCGAGCGATCTTGCGTAGAGACGCTGGATCGGCGGATTGTCACAGGGCAGTAAATGGGAAGAAAGGTCGCGTGTTGCGCCGGACGGATATTGGCTAAGAAATGGTTTAGTGTCGCTCTGGGTACTATGATATCACGTCACAGGATGGCTTTTTTCATTGCGCGATAGTGCCAGGCGCAGCATACACTCTGTCAATTTGCAAGTCTGCTGCGCGTCTTTTGACCTTACACACGTTCCGCTACGGCTATGTCTGTCGGGGCAAGCGTCTATCAGCGAGTCGTCGTAAACGCCGGGCCTCGTGCTATCTGTACTTTCGATATTGTCCTGATGGTAGGGCAGAGCCTATGTATTTGAAGGCCATAGTGGCTGCGTTGTGTAACGGTTTGGGCCTTGCCCAGATCCACTCTAGTACGAGTTAGGATAGTTCATGTACGGTCATCTATATATGTAGCTCAGCCCACCTCAGATAGTCAATTCAGCGCAGTCCTCCCCCTCTTCCACCTTTACAGTTATGAGCCCGGAAGCCTTCAATTAATCGCTGCGTTCACCTATTACACGACACTTAGCACTAGGAGCAAATTCAGCTAGGAAGTTATGGCAACTCAAGAGCAGGATATGCAGGTGGTGACGAGGTCGTCAGTTATCCTCAGGGAGCCAGACAACTGGTCAAAGTGGCTGTTCACGAGGAAGATCTCCGCAGACCGGAATGGTCTATGGGAATACGTCGATCCAGATCTTACAGCAGAGACGCTGAAGAAACTGGAAGACGAGAGACCAAAAGAGCTAGAAGTGAGGAGATTTAGAACTCCTCTTCCAGATCGGCAGATCGATATCCCAGACTTGACAGCGACGGAGCTCGCTGCGTACAACTCCTGGGCTAGACGATTCGACCGAGATGAGGCCAGGTGGCTTACGAAGGAGAAAGCTCTCCGCAACCTTAGTCTGGAGATTGTACAGACGATCGACGTCAAACACCTGGACCTAATCCTTGATTGCGCCGACCCATACAACCAGCTAAAGACGCTAAAGAAGCACCTCTGTCCATCTATTGGAGAAAGGAACCATCAGCTCAGAGCTCGTTACAGGACGGTCTGCACGAGGCCGAAGAGGGCCAATCTAGACACCTGGTTTGATGAGTGGGTTACAGTCACCCGACTCCTCACTGAAGCCAATATGCCAGAGATCGCCGGCAACAGAGCTCAAGAAGAGTTTATCCTGTCAATCCGTGGTCTAGATGACAGTTGGGCAGCCAGTCAGCTGCAAGAGCTAGTCAAGAGGGAGCAGAAGGGCGAAGATTTCACGCCTACCTCAGATTTGATCGCAGAGTTTCGGTCATACTATCGACGCACTCGTCCAGTAGCGTCAGGCCTCAGTACATTTGCTACTCTTGAGGCAGCTAGCAGCAATAATCAGCAAACTCAGCAGTCGGACCGAAGTATCCCAGGAGCCTGGACACGAAAGTGTATTTGTGATCTAATCCACAAGTTCGACCAGTGTCCTTACGTCAACCAATCAATTAGGACAAAGGGCTGGAAGGCTGACGCGTTGGTCCAAGAGAAGTTTACGGAACTCCGGAACAGCCAGTCTGCAACAGCCAACGCTCTGAGAGCAGTAGAGAAGAAGATTAAGAAGCAGAAGAAAACAGCTGAGTCTAAGAGCGCGTCTGTGATCAATGTGGACGACGGACAGCCAGCTGGTGATACACCTCATGTCAACGCAGTACTGCAGACAGCAGCAGCGACAGAGATGTCAGCACCACCACTGCTTACAAGGTGGATCCTGGATCCTGGTTCGAACTGCCACGTCACGAATACAAGAGGAGCTGACTGGATTACAACAAAGAGAGGTGGACCTTTAGACTGTGTATACGCTGGTGGTGTCCTGGCTCAAGTCGAAGAGTGGGGTGAGACGTACATACGCGTCAAGACTCCGACTGGAGAAGGACAGATGAAGCTTACGTGGGTGGCGTACATCCCTGGCTTCTTCACGAGCGTCGTTGGTCTGTCACGGAGCCGATCTCTCGGTATCCACTTTGACTCAGGCAGGGACTGTCTGTACCAGAAGAAGGCCTTGAACGTAGTCTGTCTACTCCAGTACAGAGACGGCCACTGGCTCGTCGATGTGGAAAAAGATCAGAAAGCTGAGCCAGGTCTACTCTCTGTGTACGCGACGCGGTACTCTAAGCCCTCGAAGGAAACAAGAAAGGATCTTAGCGTCAGTCAGGAGACAGCGCATCGGATATTCGGCCATATTAGCCGAAAGGCAGTAGGGCACTTGAACGATCATGTGCTCGGGATCAACGTCGAAGAGCAGTCAATCGCTCCGACATGGACAGACTGTGAAGTCTATATTGAGACGAAGCTTCACAGGTTTGTGAGCAGGAGAGCTCAAAGTGAGCCAGCTGATCGTCCGTTCTACCGAATAGGCATGGACCTGGTGCAGCTGAGAGAGAGAAATGAACGCTGCTACAATGGAGACCTTTGGATGCTCCACGCGGTGTGTCCGTACAGTAAGTGGCATGAGGCTGCATGCCTGCCAGACAAGAGCTCAGCCACCCTCAAGTCCACAGTCATGCGCCTGCTAGCGAAGATTAAACGACAGTTTAACGCCGACGTCTCAGTCGTGAGGCTCGACAGTGAGCGCGGATACAGCGAGTTGCTACATGTGCTTAGAGATCTCGGCATCGTCGTAGAGCCTCGAGCGGAGTATACAGAGGAACAGAACGGCCTATCAGAACAGGCTGGGAAGATGATCGTAATCCGGGGGAGAGCGATTAGAATTGATGGACGACTACCGATAGAACTCTCGAATGAGTGCTGCATGGTGGCAGTCTACCTGCTCAACAGGACGCCTGTCGAATCACTGGGATGGAAGACTCCGTACGAGGTTGTACGTGGACAGAAGCCGTTGGCAGCTCACCTCAATGTTGTGGGAGCCCGAGCCTACGTGCTGAATAACAGGCTAAAGCGAGGAGAGAAGCTCAAATCTCGCGCGCTAATCGGACAGCTAGTTGGATACGACTCTACGAACATATACCGAGTATGGATGCCAGCATTAGGACGAGTCCTTAGGACGAGAGACGTTGTCTTTATGTCTCACAATGGTGCAGAAGCAGTCTATCCAGATCGACAGACTCTGAGAGAGGTGGTGACGATACTGGACGTTCCAGAACCACCAGAGGAGACCGACCAGGAGATTGAACTGCTCCTGCAGTCGGCGCAGGGAGACTGGAGTAGTCTGAGCCAGCCTGAGCTAACGGCTCGAGCGAGCCAAGCCAAGGATTTGCCTGGCGCATTGCCAACACCCGAGAGCACTGTAGAACCGACAACTCAGCATAATCCCGAGTCCGAGCCTGAGCCGAATGCAGTCGAGATGCCGCGAGGCTGGGAACCTGTACCCGCCGAAGCAGAGGCACCAGATCGACGATCAAACAACGCTCCAAGACGTGATGAGATCAGCAGTCAGCTCAATGAGTCAAACGTGTTGACTGGGAAGAGGCAGAGGAAGACGCTCGGCACGTATTTTGTTGCGTTTGCTGCAGCACTCCAGCCACTAGAACCGCAGAAAGCACGGCTACATCGAAACCAGCTTCCGCCTCCGCCGAAGAGATGGAGAGACCTGGAGAAGCACCCTTTTGGACGGGAATTCAAAGCAGCAGGAGCTGAAGAGTTCAAGGGCTGTCAAGAGAAGGGTTGCTTTAAGACTACGACGGTCACAGAGGCTGACAGCCATAGGCACGGCCAGATACTACCCCTGATGTGGGTATTTACGTATAAGTTCGATGAAGACGGACTTCTGTACAAGTTCAAGGCTCGGCTTGTTGTGAGAGGAGATCTTCAGGAGGATTGGGGCGACACGTACGCAGCCACGCTGGCCGCACGAGTGTTTCGATTCCTCATGGCCCTCGCAGCGGCCTTTGGCCTGAAAGCATATCAGTATGATGTGCTGAACGCGTTTTTGAACGCACCCCTCGATAAGCTAGTCTACGTACAGACTCCAGACCCGTACGTTGAAGAGCTCGGCAAGCTACTCGAGCTTAAGAGAGCTCTGTATGGGCTGAAAGACGCACCACTTCTCTGGTACAAGCATTTGAAGGAGACGATGATCAAGCTAGGTCTGAGACCAGTCAAGGACGTTCCTTGCTTGTTCACCAGCGAGAGACTGATAGTCTTCTTCTATGTGGACGATATCGTGGTACTGGTACATCCAGATCACCTCGACGATCACCAACGATTCGAGAAAGGACTTGAGGCCGTGTACGACCTGAGGAAGCTTGGAGAGCTTAAGTGGTTCCTTGGGATCAGAGTTCTGAGAGACTGGACAGCAGGAACGATCTGGCTGATCCAGGACTCATTTATCGAGAAGGTAGTCAACAAGTTTGACTTAGATCAGAAGTCTGGGGGGAGATATCCAGCAGTCCCGCTCGTGGAGAACTCTCTAGGCCAGTCGGAAGAGGAGACGGATCACCAGCGTACTCAGCTGTACCAGCAGCTAGTCGGATCGCTGGCGTACATCTCGACGTTTACGAGACCTGATGTGGCACGAGCACACTCAGTACTAGCACGGCATCTTCAGAACCCTGGTCAGAAGCATGTATCGGCGGCGAAGCATGTATGGAGATACCTGTACGGAACGAGAAACCTGGCGATCAGAGCCAGCCGGCAGACAGCTGAGAGCTCGTCCTACGTCTGGGACAAGTCTCTCTTCTATGGAGCATCGGATGCAGCGTTTGCTGACGAAGTGGAAGGTCGTCGATCGTCTCATGGGTACTTGTTCAAGCTGTACGGGATGCCTATCGACTGGAAGGCTACCCGACAGAGATCAGTTACGAAATCGACAACTGAAGCTGAGCTGATAGCCCTATCAGCAACCGGAGGAGAGATGGAGTGGTGGACCCGCGTTTTCCAGCACGTCAAGTTTGACCCAGAGATCCAGCCGACGATCTACTGCGACAATGAGCAGACGGTCGGAATCGTAAAGAAGGAAGACGAACGGCTTCACACGAAGCTGAGGCATGTGGACACCCATCAGATGTGGGTAAGGCAGGAGGTTCAGGAGGGACGACTTAATGTAGAGTGGTGCCCTACAGCAGAGATGCCTGCAGACGGACTTACAAAGTCCCTCGTGAGGCAGAAACACACTGAGTTTGTAAGGCAGCTTGGGCTTGAAAACGTTCGCCAGCTCCTTACTACTTGTGACAATTCACCAGAACCGGCAGAGCTACGGCAGTGGTACTAGCCAGCTTTGTTGATCACGGCAGCTGGGGGGGAGTGTAACGGTTTGGGCCTTGCCCAGATCCACTCTAGTACGAGTTAGGATAGTTCATGTACGGTCATCTATATATGTAGCTCAGCCCACCTCAGATAGTCAATTCAGCGCAGTCCTCCCCCTCTTCCACCTTTACACGTTGGAGTTCTCCGGAATCTGAAAAAGGGACTATGATCCCAATTGATCATGACTGCCTGCCGCCTGTCGAGCTATAGCACTTGGGTCTGTCTTGCCAATTTCTGTTACATGCATCCACCGGGCAAAGTTTGACGAGACATGGGTGAACGCGCCGATGAGACCAGAGCTCTGAGGCTATCGGGAGTGCCACCCTGGAGCCTCTAACGCGGTCATGCTGTAGAGACAACTACTCGGGGCTGTTTTCAACGCGACTAGTGAAAACTGTGCACGTCTCATGTCGTTGCTAGTCGTCTCAGGATGGACACATGGAAGAACATCTAGGTAGCGGGTGACAGAATAATATCTCAAGCTCATCTCATCCTACTGCACGCAAAGTCCCACATCGAGGCCACAACAGGGCCGCGGATTGCGGAATTGGTGTACGACTACGAAGCCCTGAACAAAACCATGGAGACACCTGGGTTCAGGTCTCGCACATCCACCACACAAGCAAGGTAGCTAGACACGCATTCTCGAAAAAGCCGAGTGGAGTCCGCCCTGCTCCCGTAAGCGTTCTGAACTGGACAGCAAAGGGCATACATTCAGGTGCAAACTAATCTCTGTAAGCAGCGCAGAAGATGGACAATCTCACTGGCACTACCTTGGGCGCTCTTGTAAACTATGTAGCGTCTCTAGAATGGCGTCCGCGAACCCATCCGACGTCGCCTGCGAAGGTAGACATCCGAGTAAGCTCGTGATACGGTCATTGCGTTCAACGATCGGAAGCGTCTTACATCGATACGGGTAACCATAGATCGTCATGTTCCTCTTCTGTTGGATAGCCTGAGCCCGTGCATCGATTACAGGCAATTCCCACTCCACACACGCCATTCGCTGGTGATCTCACAAAACATCGGCGGGGTAATCTGTTTGGGCGTAGTATAGTGACCGAGAAAAGTTCCAGGTTCAAGTCAGAAGGGCCGCCTGCCTTGGTCATGATCATGCTGACTGCAGTCTCACACTTCTCGAGCTCGCTCTACGGATATGCAAGAGACGCTGCTCCGCAAGCCCAGTAGCTAGACGATAAGCACATCCAATGCCAGAAGCTACAGCGCATCACTACAGCATATCCGACAACAAGACATGCAGTATCGCCACATGGAGTTCCCACGCGGGCGTCTTCGTTCGCTCTCAACTTTGATCACATACCACGACCGTCTTCCGGCGGATCATCTACAGACGTCTGGCTTAGTTGCACAATGCATTCGCGCACCATGTTACATCACGACGTGCTGCTGAAGCTCCGTGAGTGCTCAAAACTGTCCTTGGCAGCCATTATCCTCGGGACTTCTTTCAACATACTCGAGGCAGGCAAGTGAACCTCTTGTGTCATGGAGGGAATACAACAACTCTAACCCGCTGCAGTATCTATTGGCCTGCTCATCTTTCCACCAGCAGCACACGAAACTGACTTTGCCGGTCTACAGAACCAGACAATGTCTTTGTATATCGCGAGGTATTCAACGCGCCCTATCTCGTAGCGCTACGCTCACGCCGCACAGTACTGTCGTCTCGCAGGTGACGCTTACCTGCGGCGGATCGCGTATATCGGGTGCCATGGGCTCCATGCTGGCCGAGGCACTCCCGTTCCTAAGAAGCATCGCTGCTGCCATTCAGAAAGAATTGGGGCCGGGACATCCCGGTGTGCTCCCGACGACAATGGTTGCCTATGCATCGACAAGCCTACTGCTGGGAGCTGTGTTCCTTGCGCTTGCGGCGCTACGCTGTGGCAGACTCACAGGGTACTTCCCCCGGACTGTGATGAGGGGTGTAATCGGTAAGAGCGCTCCGGCGTGCTGCTGTGAACAGACTGACCATGACAGGCGCAGTGGGTGTTTCGCTCTTTCTTTTGGGACTCGAAATTACCCTCCCTTACTCGTCGCCCCATCTAAGCTTCAGCACGCTCTTCAACAACGCCCACTTGCCTCTGCTGGCTGCTTCCCTGGGTCCTGTCAAGATAGGCGATGAAGGCAATGGTCATGTGACTGCTGTCACGGGACTGATTAGCGCCATCATATAGTCAGGAGCCTAGCTTGATTAATACGACAACTCTTACACCCCACACATTTTGACAGGTCCGGCCGCCCTGCTGTCTTTGTCTACTCGCCTATCCTGCCTTGATCGTCTGCCGACGAAGCCGACGAAGCATCCGCTGTACATACCACTTTTCTGCTGTGCCGTGGCCGGTGTTTTCTGGCTCGTCGTGGCGGCATGCGAAGATACTTCTATGCAAGGGCTTGCCTCCGCTGGCTGGCTATTTATGTCGGAGCAAGGCCCCGCGCAGGCTACCGCAGCGCCTGAGTGGGATTACTGGGCGCTTTTCAACTTCAACAAGGTCGAATGGCGTGCCTTGTCCGCTGGCATCCGCGACATTCTCCTGCTTGTCTTGATCGGCGCCCTGAGTCTGCCCATCTTTACCTCAGCAGCAGCGCAGGAATGGGGCGAGTCCGACCACAGCATGAACCACGAGTTTGTCGGCCATGGCATCTCGAATACGGTAGCCGGGGCGATAGGCGCTCTGCCTAACCTCTTCGTAGGCACAACAGCTCCCATCACGAGGGGTCCATCACTCATGCAATACAGGTGTACACAAACTCCCGTTTCTTCCACAAGGCTGGAGGCGGCCGCCCCGAAGCAGCGCTTGTCGCGCTTTTCACGTTTGCCTTTTTCTTTGTCTCGTTTCGTGTCCTACCGTATGTGCCAACTATACAGGCCTCGGCTCTTGTACTGTTTATTGGCATTGAGCTGACGTTGGATGAGCTCTGGGATTCGACCGCATCGCTCACATGCTGTGAGTGGGCCGTAGTTGCAGGCACGACAGTTGCTTGCACCTCGCTTGGATTTGCACCAGGAGTCGGTGTAGGACTCGCCATTGTGGTTGTCCTGCAGTTTTGTTACCACGTCCTGGATACGGTAGGGTACTTCAACTCTACAGGAGAACTACCGCTGATCTGACACGCAGCGACCCCACGTCACGCAGCCATGTACTCACATACCGTTGAAGGAGGTGTCCCATTTTCCGCCCGTGCTTCCGCTACTGACGTCCATCGCTGACGGCTTGTCCAAGGAAATGGACTGCTCCGTCACGGAGCCGCAATCATCCTCATCTTCAGCACGCGAAGTTGGACCAATGCTACCGCGCGTGGTGCACCTCAAGGGACGCATTGACTCTTCAGTCATACCTATGCTGGCTCAGGGCCTCATCTCACGTGGTCGAGCGCCCTACGTTATCCTTGACCTATTGGAGGTCGACGCTATTGAGACCAGTGTCGCGGAGTATATCCAGAACGAAGCCGAGAGGATCCAGCAGAAGCACGCAACTCTTCTCAAAATCGTGCTCCCTCACAACCAGCTCGCAAGAATGGATCTGGAGCGAGGTAAGGTGAACTACGGCTGTGATCTAGCTACATCGCCAGTTGATGGTGATTCTGATGCTGTCCATGGTAAGCAACTCCGAGCATACGAGAAACTGAGAGATGCGATTCGTGATGCACGATACGGAGATCTGTCAAGCTCCTGCCTTTCGGCTGCCAAGCTAGATGCCACTTTCGATGTGTTGAGCATGGTCATTTTGCATCAGCAGCCTAGCAGCAAACTGGAGTTCGGTCTTCCCGAGCTGCGTTCGGCGGGGCTAGTGGTAAGAGAACTCGAACGCGGTGAGACAATAGCTTGCTCGGAATACCCGTTTCAACCGTCATTCATCATACTCGAGGGCCGCGTGGACGTTCGACAGCTGTGCGCTGCTCCAGTCGGCCATGAAAGAAGAAAGTGTATTCGGAAGGCCGTTCTTTTGGCGGTGAAGGCTATCTTCCGACGCAAGGCTCAAACAAAAGAAAACCCCCAAAATATCATGGAGGAATCTCTGTGCGGAGACAAACAGAAGGTCGTCGCGCCGCATTTTCCATTCTGCGCCCGTGTACTGAGTAAATCTTGTTTGATTCTGGACATTGATCCGAATCTCGTTCCACGCTGGGATGAGATCGTCGAACGAGCGAGGCAAAGCAGCGCCATGAAGGAAAAAAAGTAGCGCAGTGGAATCCTGGCCGGCTAAGGTACATCATGCCAACTGCCCTATTGCCGATGGTCTTTTCATATGAGGTGCCACTATGTTTGAATAGTAACCTAGCTTGACAGGCTTCTGTACATATACTAGCGTTTGGCCGATAGACGTTCATGTCTTGAAGGTTATGTTCGTGTGTAAGGTGGCTGTCGTCCAAGTGAAAGTCTTGTCGGTGTATCAACGGTACATACTGTGCCCAATCTACCCCAAAGTACACCAGTATCGCTGTTGGCATTGTAGAGAAGTTCCGTTCGTATCTAAGAACAAGGGGTATCGAGGGGCATCATGAAAATCACACGCTGAAAGGTCCGTCCAGGGATTAAACATATTCTCCGTAGCTTCGCAAAGGTTTTCACCAGCATTTGCATTATTCTTAGACTCGATTCTCTTCCATTTGCGTGAGCATTGTCGTGCTGCCCACTTCTTCTCAATGCCAAAATCGAGCATCTAGCATAGTCAGCTTATCTGCTGGGGAGTCACTAAGGATGGTAAAAACCTTTTGTGCGATGATGTCGAACTTTCTTTGCTCCCAGTATTCATGTGCCATGCGCAGGGCTTTGACATCTTCCTCCGTCCACACACGCATACGTTCTCTCAGTCGCTTGAGGCGCATTTGTAATGCTGGTATCTCGTATCGCTTGTCGAACCTTGTCACAAAGTCCGCTGCGATGTCCTTCCACGGCAGAGACTCTTCATCCTTCAGCCGTAACAGTAGTTCTTCTTCTTCGCTGAGCTTGCACTGCGTTGGACTCTGTGAATGCAATCGCTTTCTTCTTTTTGGAATCATGGGCTACTTCTTGCTTCACTTCCAAGCCTCTCTTGCCTTCAAGTGACTGGAGCGTGTTATAAGAACCTGAGGCCAAGGCTGTGTTACTGTATTGAGTCTGTTGCGAGACGATTGGCCTTAGGGATAGCTCATCCGAAGTTCCACTTTCCAGGAAGCCGTCTTTAATTCGGTTGCCATCCGACATCGCTGACCGGACGGGTTGGCGTGGTGCTGAAACCTGAAAATCGAAGGACTCTGGGTGTGTGGGTACGGGTATGCACGGATGGGATGTTGAGGCTGTTACCGGCCAGTACCCAGGTGGACGATAGTGGTTCAGTTTCTTCATATTCTTCATCAGTTTCGGGTGTTGATAGAAGAAGTAGCTATGTGGAACAAGGGGGAATTAACGCATTGAACCTCGGCTCGAGTCCACTCAATGACGATTGAAAAAAAACCTCGTAAATAGACGCGAAAGCATCGAAATCTAGCCAATCATTCAGCACTTGGGATTTCATTGGTCTCAGAACGAGCGACTTCGGGGACAACGTAAAAGACGGGAGAAAAGGCAATTCAGATAAATGATAGGCTATGTACCTAGCCACTGCGAAAGTCGATAGTAGAGAGGGCTACAAGAAAGGTAACTGTAGGTTTCCCTCCCTCCATATAGATATTGGCGTTCCGCTTTTGGCTCACCGGTTTCTGCCAAGTCCTTCTCAAATCTCGGAAACGAAAGCATGCGGGCCTTACGCCACGGAATACCAAAGCGGATCTCGCTGATATTCCAGTGGCGAGGACAATTTCGGTTCACGGACTTACGTAAGCAGCGCAGGCACTGAACGTCTTAATAAAAGGCCCCTCGGTCCCGCCACGCACGCACGCGCTGCGACCGTTGGCGGCGCGCAAGGGGACACCGGCGATCAAAACACATACAAGGGACGTCTACGGGTAGACGATGCCGCTCGTTGAGGCTAAGGGGCAGGCCGCACGGTGAGATGTGCCCAGCGCAATGTGGTTCGAGGCTGTGAGCAGTATTAGGCCTGTTCCAAGCCACAGTCGCTACTAGTGGTTCCTCCCTTGTGATCTTCACCTCAACAATTTTATAGCCCCTAGTCAGTGGAAATGACTCAGATGTCAGTACAGCGATCGTTATTTCAGCCAGGCTTTCTTGAGGTTCAGCCTTGCTCCTTTCCGCCTGCCTATACTCGCACACTTTTCAAGACGCAATGCAGCAACACGATGGTTATCGTGTCAGCATGTAAGCGAATGGGCGTTAATGGAGACATGCCGCTAGGCACGGTTCTTGGGTGGCTTCTCCACAGCCTCAATGTCTGTGAAATAAAAAAACAGGCTGCCGTCTGGTTCAAACCTACAACCTTCCCTCAACAGCCCCGCAAATCTATCTTGCGATGGAAGATAATCTTTCAAATCGTATGCCAAATCCCTTGGCGCTAACGATCACTTGCCTTGACCAAAATCTTACGTCACAAGTCATCAAGAAGTCCCTCGAATGTTACAACTATGCCCACCATGTGGCAATCGCGGAGCGAGCAAAAGCCCTGATAGCCGACCTTCTAAAATCACTCAAAGATTCCAACGGTCAAGGGGTGCAAGCCAAAGTAACGTGTCGAGCGAAAACGAAACGCAGTCTGGAAGAAACGTTGAAGGTGAAAAGCCATACACGCTCGAAACAGTATTCGTCTGTACCAGAAGCACTGGAGGAGATCGATGATCTAGCAGGTGTCCGGATCGTTCTCCAATCAGATCATTATGGTATGCCAGAAGAGGTTATTCGTGCCAATTGGGGCCCCACTGTGGAACGCAAGCCGCACCTCGACTTCCGTAAAGGTTCAGGGAATGATATTTTGTCCTATGCCAAGCACGAATGGACAGAGCTGGGGAAGACTCGTGGCTCAGCAGAACGACAAAAGCATGATCCAAGGGGTTCCGGCCACCATGCCATTCGCTATCGTGACTGGATGAAAGAGGAGCAAGACGAAACTGTCCGCACCGGCAAGGGATCATATGACTGGATGATAGGCGACAGAGTGGAGATACAAGTTGTTTCTGTGTTTCATCTTTCTTGGTTGGAGATAGAGCACAGTATCAGATACAAATCGTATGAGCACGGACCTTTCAACGAAGTGGAAGAAGGGTTGTTGAGAATGATCCAAAGTCTGATATCTCCAGCAAATATCCTTCTTGAGCAGCTGAACGATTTCACCAATCAACGAAGAATATCCAAGACGAATCCAAGACAACCTTCAAGGACCCAGATATCCTAGAGCACTCAAAGCCTGAGGGAGAAGAATAGTGAGGTTCAGGGCGCCAATACTACTTCGGGAAAGAAGGGACAATCATCGTATCTCGCGTCTTAGTCGAGTGCGGAGAGAACTTCCTGCTGGCCGTGCGCAATGCACTGGGGAATCTCGAGCATGCAGTGAATCGAGAGGCCACCTCGAGTAGATATCGGGATGCCTTCGATCCAGCTCTACAGCTTGCAAAACGTCTTTTAGCTACGATTTACTCCATTCACGATCTGGTAATCGCTGTAAAACAGGGAAATAAGACATCGGAGACTACAGCACTGCGCAGAGAAACTTACGAACATGTTCAGTGATCGAATGCGACACTCAACGCGTCAACTACTGCATTTCAAACTTTTGTCGGGGGTTCTGCAGCAGCTAAGAGATTCGAAGGCGTCATCTCAGGAGGTTGTTGGGATGCGCCGTAACATACGAATTTTGACCACTTAACGTACTTTACAAGCGAGCGGGCCATACAAGCGAGCGGGCCACCCCACCAACTTTGCACCCCTCTTACACTTTAATCAACAATGGCTCCACCAAATCAAGCCCAAAACGTTTCCTGTGAGGCTGATGTACAGCTAGCAATCTCAGCTATTAGTCAAGGCCAAATCCAGTCTCATAGAGGTGCTGCGCGGATGTACGAAGTCTCTCGAACGACGCTCGACCGCCGGTGCGCCGGTATACCTGCCCGACCTGATTGCCAGCCCAACTCAAGGAAGCTCACCCAGAGAGAAGAGGAGGTGATTACTAGCTATATACTCGGTCTTGACCAGCGTGGATTTGCGCCTACGTACGCAGCTGTACAGGATATGGCCAACAAGCTGCTGGCTGCACGTGGCGCAGGCCAGGTTGGCGTCCACTGGCCGCGCAACTTCGTCAAGCGTACGGACAGTCTTACGACATGTTTTAATCGGCCGTACGATAGGCAGAGAGCTCTTTGTGAGGATCCTGTATTAATAGGGAAGTGGTTTGAGCTCTTAGAGAAGACTAAGGCCAAGTACGGCATCTGCGATGAGGACGTCTACAACTTTGACGAGGCTGGCTTTATGATGGGCAAGATCACGACTCAGCTCGTCGTGACAGGGTCAGAGAGGAGAGGCAGGCCAAAAGCTGTTCAGCCTGGTAATCGCGAGTGGGTAACGTTGATCACTGCGATCAACGCTGCTGGCTGGACAATCCCTCCATTCCTCGTCTTTGCTGGCCAGTATCACCTGTCTGCCTGGTACGAGGAGGAGGATATCCCACGCGACTGGGTAATTGCCGTAAGCGACAACGGCTGGACGAACAATGAGCTAGGAGTTGAGTGGCTAAAGCACTTTAACGCCTACACGAAGACTCGTGTTGTAGGTGCGCGTCGCCTGCTTGTCCTTGATGGCCATGAGAGCCACCACTCGCTTGAGTTTCAAGAGTTCTGCGAGGAGAACAACATCTACACGCTCTGTATGCCACCTCACTCATCCCACCTACTTCAGCCTCTTGATGTTGGCTGCTTCTCGCCGTTAAAGCGCGCGTACAGTCGTGAGGTAGAGAGCCTAATCCGCCACCACATCAACCACATCACTAAGCTCGAGTTTCTGCCAGCGTTCAAGGCAGCGTTTGATCGAGCGTTCACACCAGCTAATATCTGCTCAGCCTTTCAAGGCGCAGGCCTTGTCCCTCTTCAGCCAGACGTTGTCCTATCAAAGCTAGACGTGCAGCTACGTACGCCTACTCCAGTTGCTCTACCAGAGGCTCTCTGGGAGGCTCGTACGCCGAGCAACGTACGTGAGCTTGAGGCTCAATCATCGTTGATACGTGATCGCGTACGACGGCATAAGAGCTCATCACCAGCTTCAATTATTGAGGCGATTGATCAGCTTAAGAAGGGGGCTGAGGTAATGATGCTCTCGGCTGAGCTGATGCACGATCGGATCGCCGGCCTTGAGAGAGCCAATGAGGCAGCGTCAAAGCGAAAGCAGCGCAAGAAAAAGCGAATCCAGAAGCGTGGAGTGTTAACAAAGGGAGATGGCGAGGATATACTCGCTCAGCGAGAGGCTGACCAGCAGATTGCTCGAGAAGAGCGTCAGGAGGGGAAAGCGATTAGGCCTTAGCTACCGGGCTCTGGCGCGCTGCAGCAGGTGCAAAGGGACTGGCCACAACTTACGTACGTGCAAACAGGATACTTAAGATACTACTTAATCTACTATGTTAATATCTATGTATTTTACTCTAAGGTGGTTGAGATGCGCAGCTTTAGAGGTGATTAAAGTTGGTAGGGTGGCCCGCTCGCTTGTATGGCCCGCTCGCTTGTAAAGTACGTTACGAGATGACAGGTAACGTAGTTTACAAGCGAGTCGCCCGTACAAGCGAGGCGCCCACCCCACCAACTTTGATCACCTATCTAACTATGCAACTCAACCACCCTTTAAGATTATGAATAGATATTAATAGAGTAGATTAAGCAGTATATAAAGTATTCTTTTTGCATGTACGTGAGTTGTGCCCAGTCTCTTTGCACCTGCTGCAGCGCGCCTGAGCCTGGCGGCTAAGGCCTGATCGCTCTCCTTCTTGACGCTCTTCACGAGCAATCTGCTGATCAGCCTCACGTTGAGCGAGTATATCCTCTCCCTCTCCCTTTGTTAAGACTCCTCGCTTCTGTAAACGCTTTTTCTTACGCTGTTTACGCGCTGAGGCTGCCTCATTAGCCTTCTCAAGGCTGGCAATCCGATCACGCATTAGCTCAGCTGAGAGCATCATCACCTCAGCCCCCTTCTTGAGCTGGTTAATCGCCTCAATGATCGAAGCTGGTGATGAGCTCTTGTGCTGTCGCACGCGATCACGTATTAATGTTGATTGAGCCTCAAGCTCACGTACGTTGCTCGGCGTACGAGCCTCCCAGAGAGCCTCTGGTAGAGCAGCTGGAGTAGGCGTACGCAGCTGCACGTCTAGCTTTGATAGGACAGCGTCTGGCTGGAGAGGAACAAGGCCTGCACCTCGAAAAGCTGAGCAGATATTGGCTGTGGTGAACGAGCGATCAAAGGCTGCCTTAAACGCTGGCAGGAATTCGAGCTTAGTGATGTGGTTAATCTGATGGCGGATCAGGCTCTCAATCTCACGGCTGTACGCCTGCTTTAACGGCGAGAAGCAGCCAACGTCAAGAGGCTGAAGTAGGTGAGATGAGTGAGGTGGCATACAGAGCGTGTAGATATTGTTCTCCTTGCAGAGCTCTTGAAACTCAAGAGACTGGTGGCAATCACTAGCGACTGTATGCTGACGAGACAGTTAAAGAAACCAAGTGATTGTGCGAAGCGGACCGGCGGTGATAAAATGTATGACGCACAGACTCCGCAACAATCAATCTAATCAATCTTGGAGTCGTTGATTGAATTGATTGTTACCAGCGTCGCTACGGATTGATTGTGGATTGATTGTTTATGTTTTTGAGTAGATTGATTGCAAATTGATTGGTAGATTGATCAGATTGACGCCAAGAGATCAAAGTTGTATACAGTTGCTACAGCTAGGTAATCCACTCTTGTATATTGTAGTCACGCACAAGATCCTCATCTGATAGATCGTCCTCATCGCCGCCCTCATCGTCGCCCTCAGTGCTACTGTTAGGCTGAGTTTTGAAGCCAGCTCTTACCCACGCTCTCACTAACTGAAGAGCAGCAAGTAGCTCGCTGCCAATAGCGCGCCGTTTGGGCTCAAGTAGATCGCCGAGCTCACTAAAGAGCCGCTCGCAATCGCTGCTCGATGCTGGGATAGTCAATATATCGATTGCAAACTGGCTTAAACACGGATATTTTGAGCGCATTTGTATCCAATACACGACTGGGTGACCATCGCCCAGGTACTGCTCTCTGCTCCACTCAGGTTCCTGGGTCTTCCAGCGCTCATACTCATCCTCATCCGCCTCCACGTTGTTTTTCCGCCGTATAAACGCGCCGATAACATCATCTATCCCACTCGCAATTGTTGTTGTACTTGTACGAGCTGCTAGAGGGCGCTGGTGCTCAGGTTTATACGTCTGCCAGAGTCGTTGGAACCCAACGCTAGCCGTGTTAAGCCACTCTGGCTTGTCAGCCCAGCTGTTATCGCAGTAGTGTTTGTAGTATGGATGGAGGCAGACAGCGGCGTAGTAGGCTGGCGAGTTGTCGAGCTTGTTATAGTAGTTGTTTGCCTTGTTCCAGGCAGCGCGTAGGTTGATGTGGATGTGGTCCTCAGGCGCGTCAGCGTAGTTGAAATTAACTCGCTCGTATGGGCGCGTACGGGCTTCGAGCGCGCTAAGTACGTACTCAAAGACAGGTATAACCTCATATATAGCACCAAAGTTGCCTGCTTTGCCGCGTCCTTCTAGCCGCTCAGTAGCAAACTTGAGCGGCTCTAAGCAGTCCTGGTACTCAGTTATTACTGCCCAATCAGCAGCAGTAAGACCAGTTGATCTCATCCAGTTTGGAGCGTCGGGCGGCTTGTTATTAAGCTGTATTGCGCGCCTATCGTCAAGAGCAACGCGGCTGATGTGGTGCTCTGCGTATGAGTTATAGGCGGCCTGGAGTTGAGTAGCGCGTCGAAAAGCGGCGTAATACGAGTTCCAGCGAGTGACGACAGGCTTGACTGGTTCAAGTACTTTAAGACGCTCTCCAGCAGGCAACTCAGCGTTAGCAGCGCGCTGAAACTCTCGAAAAAGCTCGTACTGTTGCGGTGTTTTGATGTAGTTGATAACGTCAATTAGTACGCCCAGCGGCCCTTGTTTACGCCACTCCTGCAAGTACAACTCCTCTGTATTGAGCTGCTCAGCAGCGTTGTCGTAAGCGTCTTTGTCTCCGCCAAAGATAATAGCCTGGCCGATGAGATTGAGCGTATGAGGGCCACAACGGAGGCGTCGATGGGTGGCGTCAAAGTCGTATACGCGGCTGAGCGCGGCGATCGCGGTGTCGTTGTTGGTGGCGTTATCGAGTACGAAGTAACCTAATTTGTCGCGAGTAATGCCGTATACTGTGAGCGTTTTGATAATCGCAGTTGAGATAGCCTCGCCAGTATGAGCGCCTGCGAGCTGTGGTAGGTCGATAGGCAAGTCTCGTATTACTCCAGAGGCGTCAGCAAAGTGAGCAACAATCCCAAAGAAACCCCGCTTGCCGCCCTTTGTCGACCAGCCGTCAAAGCTTATGTGTATTTTACTTGCAGCCTGTGACAAGGCGTGGACAACTTGGGGCTGTAGCCGGCGGAATAGGCGCATCGCGTAAGTAGCAACGCTGCGAGGACTTACCCATAGTGCTGCCTCTGCCTCTGGGTTGGCAAAGTTAATCATCTCTCTAAACGAAGCGTTTGAGAGTAGCTCCATCGGCAAGTTGTTATCTAGTAGGCAGAGGACTGCAGCTTGTCGAAAACGCTGTATGTTGAAGTTGCCCATCGCGTTAGCAGCGCGCTGAGAGACCTCAACACCATCCGCAAACGCTTGCCGCAGAGAGAGCTGCCCACTAGTCTGCTGGCGCTGTTTTAAGCCGTCTTTTGAGTGCATATGGCCTCGTTTGTGCTGGCTAAGATGAGACGCTGCAGCTGATGTGGCTCTTGAGACGTCAAATACACCACTGCCTCCAGCATCAATAACCTTATGAGTATGGCAGTACCTACATATAAACCACACTTTGCTCGGGTTACTACGCTCAACAACGCGATAGCCATGTCGAAATATCCAGCTTTTAACGCGTCGCTGGGTTGCAAGAGGCTTCATAAAGCCTCTCAAACGCTGCCAGTCAATACCGTCAAAGTTATCGCCATCTCCATCATTATCGCCATCGCCACCACCATCCCCAGCTTCAGTTGTAGCCGCCGTACCAGCCTGGCTGCCCTCGGTGGGCGCGACGATCTCTGCCTCTAGCTGCGACTCTAGTAATTGCGACTCAAACGTTGTGGCCTGGCTTGCGGCAGCTAGGGCTTGACGGGGCGATAGTGAACGTTGGGATAGGCGTTGAGACGATGGCTCCGATGAGCGCAGACGTTTAGCGGGAGCAGTGCTAGAGGCGGGAGCCCGCGAGCGTTTAGCCATATTAGACAACTAAAACACCAGAAAACGCGTTAGTATAGGCGGCAGAGGCGACGTTAAGAGCTTCAAAACAGTATATATAGAGGTAACAAGTGCTAGATAGATAAGGTTAGAGCGCGCTAACGAGTCTAGTACGAGTTAGGATAACGCCCCTGCGCTAACTGCAACACCATAAAAATATCGCGAGATAAGTAACTTAGCAACTCTAAAAGCCTCAAAAATCTTGCGAAACTCTCAATCAAGACAATCAATTCAATCAATCTTTAGCTCTTAGATTGAATTGACGCTAGATTTGCATAGGGACTGATTGAATTGATTGAATTGAGTTAACCAATCAAGTCAATCAATCGAACCAATCTGGATTGCTTGTTGCGGAGTCTGCTCAGCCGTCCGAGGATTTGAGAACATGGCACCTCAATAGAACTGAATGACAGGCTGCGATCAAGATACTCTGGGGTGATGTAGTCTCTGCAAGTAAACCAACTGAGTCTATGCACCATTTCTATTCAGCAAGCCAACCGTAATGTCTCTAATCTACAACTCTCCCGCTGAGCCTTACCGAGCGCAGTCCTGACGCTAGCCTATGGGGAGATACTGAGTGTACCATTCTCTAGATATTCTATACACTGTTGAAAGAGGAGGTGTTCAAACGCAGCGCAAGCGATATGCTTATGAGACATGTCCCAACCATGCACGCAAAGATACAGTCTTGGTGGCGGGCGCCACCGCAAAAGGGCTTCGATTTTCACGCGATCAGAAGAGATGGACTGCGCCCGTTGTTGAACGCGTATCGCCAAATCCGTTTATAGCCATTGTCTGGGTTAAGTTTAACTATACCAAGACCACGCATATACATCTTCAATTCGGCCATGAATCTCTTTGGTGCCTGGCGACCCATCCTGCAAGGAGCAATTCCCTGACTATGGAATCGATATTTCCTAGTAGGAACCTCCAGTCCCCTTCACTGCAGCCTGGATCCGTACTGTAACATGTCCCTCGATACATTACACCATCATCCTCAGACATGGCTGACCAGAAGTAAGACGGTAGCCCTGATGGAGTGAGGCAGTCTAATTATGACTCTTTGCATGTATGGTCGAACTCGTAAGCATATCTTGTGACCTCTCCTCACGGCTGAGATGGAGAGACAAAAGTGAGAAAGCACCCACGATTCTCTTTTTGCTCATCAAAGCTGGTGTCGCAGGATGAAAACACGCCACAAAGGCTAGTGAGCCGCCGCCCGCCTGGATGCGAACGCTAGGCCACAAAAGGCTAGGTCATGACTGGTGTGGAGTCGTTGCTGATGCTCGACGAACTAAGCTGCTGACGGCAACGGGCGACATGCCGAAAAGTCTCACCAGACGACAAAGAGGTGTAAGAAACAGGCAGACGCAAGAGACCGCACGGCATGAAGCGGTCGAACCAACGTGTACAACGTGTAAGCTAGTCAGCAAGTGTCCGCGTCGGCTTACGGAAGGCGGTAGAGGATCCGATTGAGACATGACCATCATCCTTGCGGGGGACGATCACGAATCGAATGATATGCACCAGTGCTTACAGACCGTTGCTTGGAAGTGGCTACTGTCGATGGAAGAAGTTGCTCTCCACTCATCAACGAAGCGATTGTGTAGACTGCTCTGTGGTGGTGCCGTCGCAGCGAGATATCCTTCTCCGCCATGCAAAGTCCAAATAGTGCATGAATTTATAGCCGTCCGTCCTTTGGCCAGTTTGCGCATGCATGCCCTCTCTACTACCAACTCAGCATGTTTCAGTACCTCACCGAGCTTGACCAACTGTCAAACCTTATCGACCATGTCGCCGAGAAAGTGGTCAAGGTTGTACCACGCATATCCGCCTATCAGCCGGGCGTAGACGAGGCCTACCTTCCTTCCATCGACGATTTCGTCCTGTACGTCACTATAAGATCCTACACCACCGTTCAAGAACTTATGATGAGCCTCATATATCTATCACGGTTCTACCAGGGTCGCTTGCCTCCTGGCATAGGTCGCCCGTCTACCCCCCATAGGGTCTTCCTAGCTGCCTTGATGCTCGCGCACAAGGTCCACAATGACGATAGCGCGAACAATGCTTGCTGGTCGGATCTCAGTGCTGTTCCAGAGTGCGGTTTTACCGGCTTCTCTAACAGGGAGGTGAATCTGATAGAGAGCGAATTCTTGGAAGTGCTCGAATGGGACATACACATCTGTGCCGACCTGTACGACTTGCTGAGCCGGATATTCTGCACCACACCTGCTTATCCGTCTCCTTTCAGTCAAAGAGAGCTGGATTGGGTTTGCGGGTGTTGTATCTGCCTCGATCGGTGGGCAAGCCGAGCACGGGGATTATCGCACTCCTTTGCCTGCCTCACACCAAGCTATACTGAAGTAGAGATACAGCAGAAAGTACTCGCGATGGAACAATCCCACACGCTGCGACGTTTTGCCATCGAAAATGGGACCTATGCTGCACTTGACCGCCAAGTGGCACCAGCCTGTCGCGACGCGCCGACCAAGTGCAATGGAGCTCCGATGGCCAACACGTTCGGAAAATCCATCACCCGTAGCGAGTAGACGGGCAGATGGTCGAAAGTGCACTCTTTTCGCGGCACGACACACGAGGTGGACTCCCGATTTGCGCTGCGTCTCTTACGCATACGCATAGCCATCTCCGGTGAGCACGTCGTGGAGCATCGCTGGACCAAAGTGAGATTGCGGGGTATACACGAGGTGATAGACGCAAGACATGATCATGTCAGATCGCTGATGTGTTTCTCGTTCAAAGCGATGCGCAGCAATCACAGCATAGGAGGACATAGCCAAGCATGGGGCAGAAATAGGGCTGCCTCTGCAATGACAGCCTCGAATCCTTCATCACATTTGCCCTATCATCAACGCGAACTTGGTCACGAACTGTGCCGTGATTTTGCCTGAATAAGTCCACACAACGCAATTCCCTCACTGACTCTCTCCCAACCATGCCACCGCTTGCATGATGGGCTTTCGGACCACGCATTACACGAAAGACTCAGCCTACAAGGGCACCTGCATCGCTTATCGTAGACTTGCCTTCATCAGGATTAGCTGCTGCCTGGGTGCTTGCAACGTTCCCCAGAAGCGAAAGCTCTCTATAAAATGTAAGTATGGTTATGGAGATATCATACTACAGTAATTATCGATTGCAGCATTCCAAAAACCGGTATTCATCAGATCGACGATGGACCAATCATGTCGCCTGTCTCGTACCGTAGCAGACACATAGCGCTGAGCCATGTACGGAAGGTGGGGCTATCCAAAACTGTTGCGCTCCTGCGTGTAGGGGTGGAGCCGCAATCGCTAATAGGTGTGCCATCCTGTGTTATACGCAGCAATACTGTTCCGGTGCTATTGCAAAAAGAGTGTTTTCGCGACAAAACGCTTCGTTGAGATACCAAGCCTTTGCAACTAGATGTGACAAGTATGTTCGCACATTGGGTATATTTATCGTAATCGTCTGGGAGCGTGGAAGCTGAGTTGCGAACGTGCGAGGATGCGAACGTGCGAGGATGCGGAACTTGAGAAAGCGACTAGGTTGCTTGTAAATCATGTCGCATAAATGTACCCACTGTCTAGACATGAGCCCATCCGTTCTCAATAAGTACCTGCATTTCGTTGATAAGGCAGATCTCACCAGCTTCCTCGTTTTCTTTGCTCACACTCCTCCACCTTGCAACTTGTCTTGATATCTCCCATTCTTTCAGCCAAAGTGAAGTTGTCCATCGACGGATGCGATTTTCCCACAGGGCCTTGAACACCTGCCAAGAGGAAAGCAGCAATCCTTGCGGATGTACAACGTCGTATGCCTCCCCATTGTACCCTACACGCACCTGCGGATTTATGTACGTTCGTTTGTCGACACGGAGTGGATTGTCTGTGTGTATTAGGCAACATTCAGACCCTTCAAGATGCGAAGCCGCAAGAGAGTCCGGAATGCCACGAAACTGCAGTGAGGGACTCGAGACGAAAGGCCCAGCAGGCATTGCAACTGCATTGGAACGCAACGAATTAGCCACTGATAAGAAAATAGATAAGAGAACGACGCTTTGCATGGTAGAACCCATCAACAGTATCTAGACTCACCTATGCCGTTCCAACAACTAGTCACGGGCACTGGGCGATTTCTCAACATCGCTTCTCGAGATTCCCTGGCTCGGAAGTACGGCCACGTCTGCATAAGTGCTTCATGACCTTCGGCATCCCGGAGCGCAAATGTATCGTAGAACTGCGGAGGGTGACTAAAGTCCAGTGAGCAAGCGCTTGCAAAGTCTCCATCGTTTGTGTTCAGTAGTCGGAAGACGTCGTCTGTCTGTGCTATTGTCAGCTACTCCAGGCATTTCCAGTGTAAGCCAGCTTACAAAGCATACATTAAACACGACGTCGTTCAAAAAAAGAACTTTATCAAACTGCTCCCCTTGCCGAGCTAGCTCCTGCAAAGGCCGAAGGGCCAAGTTGCGAAGTCTAGAAAGGTATGGTATCCGTCTGAGCTCTCCTTCCCCTAGGTGTGTCGATCCAGCCGGAGCCCTTTTCCATTACAGAGATCTCATCTATATGAGTAGTCTCCGAGAGAGTTATGTTTCGCCTGATGTTATGTGCCGCTAGCGCCATGTCAAGCTCCCTGAGAGCGCCTTTGCTATCGTCCCAGCTCCCGCTTTCGTAGATGGTGATGAAGACATTCTCTCGGCCGAGCGCGTTTGCCAGAGCGATCACAGCATCGTTCCAATGACTTCGCAGAATCTGCTCGTTGTTCCAATATATACTGGCGATATATACTCGTTCCGATCGCTGTGTAACGAACTCGTCCGTATAGCTCAAATGGCAACGCAGGATTTGTGCGATCTCAAGAATATGGAATATAATGGAAACAAGAAGGAGCAATTGCTTGATTGGACGCCGACGTAGCGCTCGCGGGGTGCATATCATTGCTGTCATCGAGGCTTCGTAGACGCGTGCTGCAGGTCGAGGAAAGCAAGTAATCAGGGATGTCTTTCTTCAGCTGCAAGGGAAGAGAAGCCCGCGGTATCTGGGGGGCACAGGAAAGTATGCATTGACACATTTGGCCGTCCCCACATGCTCTTACCTAGTATACAATGTTTCACGAGTCGCTATGTGATTCAAAGGGCACGGACATGGCGCGCTTTGATATTGCGAGCTGTAACGGGATTCATCCTGTTTCGGTATGATGCTATGCTTCCGTGCGAGTCACACCAAAGACTGTATCCGGCCATCTCACGTCTTGTAATCATGTACAAAGATCTTTCCCATACTGCATGTGTCGCTTATGTTGCTTATGTTGATCGCGACAGACCTTTTATGTCGTCGCAAAGAGGCTTGTGTGTGAACCATACAGTCACTCTTCCCTGGACCTGCAGATTGCGCGGCGCAGCTGCTTGCAGAAGCTTCACTACAGTGTATGCGGAAAGTGAGCGAAGCAAGCGCGATTCACTTGTTGCAGACGACGGAAACCCACCCGCCCAATTCAGAAGTGTAAGCCGCTGACTGCCAAGCAGACGCGCCATTGCGGCACGGTTCTAGTTATGACAGCTTTGCACTGAGCCGACGGATCCTGCAAGGTGCTTACGTTCGTCGTAGGGTCACGTCGCGATCAGCGTCGCTTGCAGTGCGGAATAGTCGCAGCAGCCTTGCTACAGTGTTTCCACTGGATGCACGCGGCTGACCGAACCTTTAATGATCCCGCTCGCCAGCCGAGACCATTGCGGAAAATAGTCCTTTCTGAGCGGTTACAGTAAGTTAATCTATTCACTTATTGTAGCATGATGTTGCCGTGACCATATCTACCTTCGATAGAGAGCTCTCACCTTTGTGGAATGCTGGAATTATCCATATCCCAGCTAATTCTGATGAAGGCAAGCCTGCCTTCAGCGATGCAGGGGTCCTTGTAAGCTGATTATTTCACGAGATGCGTGGACCGAAAGCCGATTATGCAAGCGAGTGTACACGCGCCCAACTGCGTAATGATCGCCCATGCCGTGAGCGCCTTCCGTACTCGGCTTAACGTTGACCCACTGACTAGCGCGTGCGGCAAATCGGCTTTACAGAAAGCTGATGGGCACGCAACGCAAGTTATGCTGTGGATAGGCGGGCTCTCGTGTGCCAGCGCAATTTCCTAGGGACTGAGCTAGGCTCGGCCTTTCTAAGGTAGACTTGTGATTGGCGCGGTAGCCATGCCGTTCCCACGTTGAGCAGAACCAAGTGCCTGCGGCACCGTTCAAGACGAGCCGTGCACGTTGCAACATCTCGTCGAACGCGGAAGTTGCCAGTGCTTAGCCGCGCGAGTGACGCATGCGCCTCTAGCTGCACGCAAGATCCGGACGTCGGGAACCACACCCTCAGAACGATTACATGGGCGTCAGCATGCTTACGGTTCGTGTCCCTGGCATGCGAGGCTCGTGCACGCCTCACAAGCGCAAGCAGTTTCCTCCGCGGAGTCAGATCCCTGGCGCCTCACTAGAGGTCGTGCAGCAGCCACACCCACACACTTAGCGCCTGCGAAATCTGACCCCTGAACTGCAGCGGCGCAAACTGCGAGGATCTGTATGGAGACGTACACTCCCATGCACTTGCAGCTTCCGGTATCTGTAAGCAGGCGACTCTTGGTCCCATGCTCAGCCCTTCTCGTTTAGTGGTGACCTTACCTAGATAGTGCTAGCTTTTGCTAGCACCGTTATGAGTCAATCTTCTGCTCGACACTCGGACCAATCAAGTTGAGATATCTACAGAGTCTAAGCCTTTTCAGAGCAAGTGCATATTGAACGAGCTGATGCCCCGTGCGCGATGACAACTGAGCCGCGTGTGCAAAGCGGAAGCTGCAAGTGCATGAGAGTGTACACAACCGTTCACATTCACAGGACATGACTACGATACGACTAGGCATCAGCATACACGATCACAAGGGAAACGAGAAGTCGTTATACATGTCAGAATTTGACATCCACCGTCTATACAAGTGCTCCCAGTACTGGACACGCGAGGCGCGATGCACCCTCTCTTCACGAGCGCCAGAGCGTACTCACATCCCAACGTGATCGCGCCTACTAAGATCATGTCTTGATCACATCTTCGGCTGCGCCGCCAGCTTAGCTAACAGATCAACAATTTACTTCTGCAACTCGGCTTTCTCTGCCTCGAGCTGCGTCTTCTTCTTTGGCTTCTCTTTGGGTACGTGTACGTTTTTTGCGATCAAATCGCCCTTCTTGTCAAGCTTCATGCCCTTCTTCTTAAGCATCTCCTCGACCAAGGGTACCAAGTCTGTGAATTCCTTGACGCATGGGACGCCGTACCTCTCACATGTGAGGTGGACGTTTCCTGATTTCCAGTATGCGTCGTCGCAGCAAACGACCACCTTATCGGACGCAGCCCAGAGACCTAGCTCGAGCAGGGACACTGGGCTCTTGGTCTCGGTATCGAAGAAGAAACAGATGACATCTGCTTGTTCTAGCGCACCTAGCTCCCATTCAACTTGCTGTCTGAAGAATTCGTCCTTGGCTTGCTGCTTAATGTTTGGATCCCAGGAGCCTTTTCGGGGATTGCACACAGTGATAGGCAAGTGATTAATGTAACGGTTTGGGCCTTGCCCAGATCGTTCTAGTACGAGTTGGGATAGCTCATGTACGGTCATCTATATATGTAGCTTAGCCCACCTCAGACAGTCAATTCAGCGCAGTCCTCCCCCTTCTCACCGTCACAATTAAGCATGGTTGCCATCAGCGGCTGCCAGTTGACTGCATCGCCCATCTCTATGCTGCCAGCGGTGAAGACAGTAAATTTGCGGTACGTAGGTGCTTCCACGGGATTGGAGTGCACATAATGTTTATGTGGTGTTGGAATTGGTGATGGCCAAGGCGGAAGTTGTTTCTTTTCGTCTTCAACCACTCTGGTGATACTCTTCATGCCGGATTCTTGTTCCTCAGCTGTGGCTGAGGGGTCATTTGCTGAAATAGCCGTGGAATGGCGGTGTTTGAATCTGAGAAAAGATAGGAGGTCTTTGAAAAATGGCATCTTCGCAAATTTTAATAGCTCGCTGCGGTTCTGCCAGGGCTTGAGATCTGTTGTAGGGTCGCGGCCGTGCAGAGAGATTGTGTGATGGAATTGCGTAGAATTAGGGCCTGCATCGCGGTGACTGCGAAGGAGCTGTTGCTTATAAAGGGTAGCGATGCCTGGCACTTTAAAATCAAGGCTGACGGCAAGGCGAAAACTGAGGGAATAGCGGTTCCATCGCTGACCCAATTTCTGTAAACAGGCATCGAAGCCTCGTTACGAAGATGCAAAATGCCGTGGCTGTGCGTCGTCTAACTCGCAGACAACGTTCGAAAGCTGCGTGCCCTAGCGAGAGCGATGGACAGACTAGACTCCCGTGTCTTCCTCGATAGGGTAAGTGAGGCTACTAGCGTCTGGCGTAAGCACATTACGGTTGCGGCGATCGCAGCTCGATAGTCTTTCGGCTACCTGGTGATGCGGTGGGAACTGTCTACATCGGCGAGGAGCTTTACGCTGACCGTTGCAGTGACGATGTTGTGGCGATAGCGAGAAGCAGGGAGGGCAAATAGTGAAGTTGCTCACGCGTCTCAACCGGCGCAAGCATACCAAATGCATAGCTGCTTCAGCTGCCCATTCTGTGTGTCGTAAGCAGTGCTCAACACCAAGCTGACCGTACCTCTCGCAACGCGATGCCGCTGTACAGACCCAACTGCGCAGGAGGGTGTCGACTGGATCTGATCCTGCAGGTCGATCGGTGCCCTCTTCATACGTCACGGCAGGCAAATGGGGCAGATACGGGCGGTATAAAGACTACAATTGCTCGTTGCTACAAGATCGAACCTGACACATTCAACTCTGTACGACCACTATGCTATACTTTTTCGTATGGCTCGGCCACATTGCAGCAGTCGCTGCGCAGTTTCACATCACGCATACTCAATATGGAACCAGCCCGCCTGTCTACCCTTCTCGTGAGCAACCCTAGAGGTTTCTCTTCCTCCATCTAACGTATCGTCCAGCCTACACTACCGGAGCCGGAGGATGGGAACAAGCACTGGAGACAGCTAGAGAGTTCGTCGGCCAACTGATGCTCGCTGAAAAAGCCGACATGGTCACAGGTAGGGAGCGCTCCGTTGCAGGATGACAGGCGACTGAACTCGTCTGCAGGTACCACCGGCCCCTGCGTAGGTAACATAGCACCCATCAGCCGCCTCAACTTCACTGGGCTCTGCCTGCAGGATGGACCGCTGGCGATCCGCCAGGCCGTCTTTGCGTCTGTCTACCCGGCTCAGCTGTCCGTAGCAGCATCTTGGGACCGCTCGCTCGCCCGACAGCGTGCATTTTCCATGGGCACGGAGTTTCGAGCCAAAGGCACCCACATTGTACTGGGCCCAGTCGCCGGCCCGCTTGGGCGATCTCCCTTTGGCGGGCGTAACTGGGAGGGCTTCAGTCCGGACCCCTATCTCTCAGGCGAACTCGTCGCAGTGACCGTGCAAGGAATCCAGAGCGCCGGCGTTCAAGCAGCGACGAAGCACTTTATCGCCAACGAGCAGGAGATCCAGAGAACTTCCACCCTCAGCGTCAATGGAACGACCATCGAGGCGATCAGCTCCAACGTAGACGACAAGGTAAGCTCTGTCCCACTGCTTGCAGACTGTTGTAGCCACGGCGCCTGATCATGTTGCCTAGACTATGCATGAAACGTACCTTTGGCCGTTTGCCAATGCCGTGCGAGCAGGCACTGCCGCGGTCATGTGCTCCTACCAACGCATTAACGGAAGCTACGGCTGCCAAAACAGCAAGGCGCAAAACGGTCTGCTGAAAGAGGAACTCGCTTTCCAAGGCCTCATCATGTCCGACTGGTATGCTACGCATGCCGGCGTGCCATCAGCCAATGCCGGTTTGGTACGTCCCCTTCGCGTGTTGTCCTCAGGGCTTCGAGAGCCACCCGTCTGACCACGAACAGGACATGAACATGCCCGGCAGCATCGATTTCCTTGGAGGATCAGCATCGTATTTTGGGGGCAACATCACCATGGCCGTGTATGTGATGCCAATGAGCAGCACCCCATACCTGACTGACCTCTTTTAGTAACAACGGATCGCTTTCGGTCGACCGGCTGGATGACATGGTCGCACGCATCATGACCCCGTACTTCCATCTGCAACAACACAGAGACTTCCCCCCCGTAGACGGGTTTGTGCCACCCTCCAGCTTTGGACCTCCGCCCCCGTTCCTCTACAACTTCACGCTCGGGCCAATCGTAGATGTCCGTCGCCAAGAGCATACCGATCTCATACGCACCCTAGGCGCAGCCGGGACCGTTCTCCTGAAGAACACCGGAACCCTTCCTTTGACCCAGCCTATGAACATTGGCGTCTTTGGCAACGGTGCTGCAGACCTTACGCACGGCCAGTACTCGCTAGTCATTGGCAGCGACGGCAGCTTCCAAGGCAACTACGACATCGGCACGCTTCCCGTAGGCGGCGGCAGCGGTACGGGAAGGTTTGCATCGGTTGTGTCCCCACTCGAGGCGATCAAGTCGCGTGCTCAGTCCTACGGCGCCCTGGTCCAGTACATCACTGACAACAACGCCATCGTTGGCGGCGGTCTCTTCTCTCTGGCACCTGTACCCATGGACGTTTGCCTCGTGTTCCTCAAAACATGGGCCAGCGAGGGGGACGACCGGACGACCTTGCTCGCCGGGTGGGACTCTACGCTGACCGTTGAGTCGGTCGCGGCCATATGTCCGAAGACTGTGGTCGTGCTGCACGGTGCGGCCCCCAACGTGCTACCATGGGCTGACCACCCTAATGTGACCGCTATCCTGGCTGCCCACTTCCCTGGCCAAGAGATAGGGAATGCTATTGTAGACATCCTGTGGGGCGACATCAATCCGTCTGGGAAGCTGCCCTATACCATCGCCGAGACCGAGGACGATTATGCTAAGAACTTGGTCAACGACACAGCCTTGCATCATACTACAGATCCCAATGCCTGGAGCGCCGACTTTATCGAAGGCTCTTTCATAGACTACAAAGAATTCGACGCGAAGAATGCCAGCGTGCGCTACGCATTCGGCTTTGGTCTCAGTTACACTACGTTTGAGCTATCGGCGCTCGGCGTGAGAGCACCAAACACGAACATATCCCGCACACCGAGGGTAGAGGCAAAAACGCCTCCAGGAGGGCACGAAGCGCTTTGGGAGACGCTCGCTACCGTGAGTGTGACCGTAAGGAATACGGGCGACGTTGCTGGGTCGGCAGTCCCGCAGCTGTACCTTGCCTTTCCCAAAGAGGCCGCCGCTCCTGTAAAAGTTCTGAGAGGGTTTGAAAAGCCCTTCTTGAACCCAGGGGAATCTAAAGAAGTTGAGTTCCATCTAGCGCGGCGCGACCTGAGTTATTGGAACACAACCACACAAACATGGACCTTGCCTGAAGGGTCCTTCAACGCTATGTCAGGTTTTAGCTCACGAGATCTTACGTTCAAAGAGAATTTTGAGCTGTCTCTATCAACGCGATAGATGTGGGATGCAGATCAAGTAAGAGGTAACTGGCTGGCGCACAAAGCCGAAGTCTTTTCCTGTAATGCTATCGCGGGCTGGCCTGCTCTGTACATACTAAGCACTCATTATGTAATTCACTAAAGGAAATCGTCTACTTCTGCCATCGTGATAATACCACCGAAACTCACTGTTTGGGTCGAGTACGTCGTCCGCTCTGGATTGTACTGCAACGACATACGAATGGAAAGGATGTCTACCGCGTTCCACGCATCGATGCTCGGAAGAGAAAAGCCGACCGTTGTGTAAGAGACACAAATCTTCGCGGCCAGGCAGTCAAGTTCACAGTCTTCACTGCGCCATTCCGAGGAAGAGTGGGGTAGTTACAGCCGGACGCAACGACTGCAGCGCTTCCCCCAAAACGTACATCATGCACCCATCGACGTACGATGCCATAAACTCATTTCCATGATCCGTATCGACACGAGCGACGCCGAACGTACGAGATCAAAAGACGTTCGTGTGGTCATTCTCTCGTAGGGGAAGAGTAGCGGAGGCCACGCACTAGACGGAAAATCGGCCGTATCTACTAACACATGTACGTTCGGAGAAAGGTGATACCTGTATCGATACCGTTGTTTAATTCAACTGCATACGTCTCAAGGACGGTTACGCTGTGGCGGATGGTTTGCACCCGGAGTGTGGTGTTGTCTATCGAAGACCGGAACAGATATTCTTCCCATTACCCTTTCTGAATCCACCTCGAAGCTAGGGATACTCTTGCCACCTTTCAGCGCCGATCCTGTTTAGAGAAACGCATTGCCTATGCAGTGCGAACACCGGCACGGCACAACCACAGACCGGTTGCAGACATCCTCCTGGGTAACGATGGGCATAACCTCGAGCCAGCGGTACGATCACAAGTTGTTGAGTCACATGCTGTAAAATTCATGTTTCGGATAGGAACAGCTTGGAGTGCTCTGTATAGGCTGCGTCCGTTCCTTGGGAGCTTGAAAGAGGGGACGTTTTCGTGTGGAAACCGATGAGCTTGAGTTGGATGAGGGAAGCAGTCGTCTCTGCGGCGTCCTGCGCTTGCCGACAGATTCATGACCCGGAGGCCTCGACGAGATCTTCGCATCGTAGGATTGGAGAGACGGCAAGGTTGGACGCTGAGAGGGCCCAGGTGTCTCGGTCCCGCTTTGGTTCCGGGAGAGCAACATTTCCGCTTCTTCCACGATTCTTTTGATATCCTCACCCAGAATTCCCCTGTCTAGTATTAGCCCGATCTCAGTGACGTGAGTTGTGTGGTGGAAGAAATACATTTTCGCCAATGACACAGACTTTGATACCCATACATGATTCTCCACGACCTGAATCCAGCCCGGGCAGTCCGGAACCTGAAAGTAGGCTCTGCCATCGGATGTAAAGCGAACATAGTCAAAGTTCACCGGTTTCCACATCTTGTTCAAACGCACATTGATATCGCCATCCAGACAGTAGGTTCTCGCATCCTCAAATAAGACATCCCTATCGTGAGGATCTGCTCCACTAGAATCTGCGGCACAGTTCACAGCCACCCGCACAAACCAAATGCGGTAGGCTCGGCATGATGACCAGTGATAGTCGACGACAGTGATCTGAGACGAGCTTGGAACTTCGCTCTCGATACTCAGGCCGGACTGTTGTCAGCAGTCAAAGCGTCCATGCGTCCATGCGGCTCGTGTGCAGCGTCAGCATGTTCAGGGCCGTTACTCGCTTATCATAAGCACCGTCCACCCCGTAAGCAGCTTACCGGAGCTACTAGGGCGGATTGGGGAAGGCTGCCGCCCCACAATAGGTACGCGAGCGTAAGCCTACCACGAGGCTGCATGCACAGGGTAGGTTGGTCTGTATGATGATCGTGACATCGGCAGGACATCTCTGCTTCGGCATGACGAAAATTCTCTC
The DNA here is from genome assembly GCA_004936725.1 of Alternaria brassicae. Lineage (NCBI taxonomy): Eukaryota > Fungi > Ascomycota > Dothideomycetes > Pleosporales > Pleosporaceae > Alternaria > Alternaria brassicae. The sequence goes on from SMOM01000011.1 coordinate 566,707, forward strand.
CTACAGTCAAAGTGCTCAATGGCCTCGGCAACGTCAGCGCTGGCGCTCAGCCCTAGCGCTTTCCTGGACATTCACCGACTAGGGCAATGCGACGAAAGATGCAGTGTCTTGCGCAGAGGTCTGTCTCTAGAGCCAACGCATGTCAAGAAACCCCCTCCGTATAAAGTTGCACTGCATTGTTGTGCAGATCGCATGCTACGTAAAGACTGTATCTAGCATGTGGGTGGTATATCTAGTGGTCGCGGCTGGCTTCATGTTCAGCACCGTCACATGGCTGCGTCGTTCTCGCCCCGGCGCGACTGGCGTACCCAAGGGCCCGAGGGGCTACCCAATACTAGGCATGTATCTGTTCTTGTCCAGATGGCCGCGTCGGAATCACTGACTGAGGTGTAGGCTGTTTCAGTTTGTTGCGAAAATATCCCGAACAAACCCTCCACAAATGGGCACTAGAATACAAATCGCCTTACTCCTTCACGATTGGCAACCAGCGCTTCGTCGTGATATCCGATCCAAAGACTGCGAAAACTCTCTTTCTCGAGAACGGATCCATCTGCTCCGATCGCATGAAAACGTTTGTCAAAGGTCAGACGATCCTCAAAGGCAGGGGCATCACGTCTACCTCATACGGGCCTACGTGGTACGTCTCTTGATTTCCTTCTCCCTAGATAAGGCTGCAATCGCAGCTGGTGCTGAAATCGACTCGCAGGCGCAAGCACCGCAAGATAGCAAAGGCCTTGCTGGAACCGAAAGATGTCGGCCAGCAGACTGACGTGCTCGATGTGGAAACGACGAAGATGATCAGAGCGCTGTACAGGGACGGTGAGAATGAGAAGCACCTGAACCCCCAAGTCTCCATTGGACGCTGCTCCCTCAACTGCATGGCGGCAATCACATTCGGCTCTCCCAGGATCTGTGTCCCGGACTCGCAAGTCCTGAGCCTTTCGCGCGAGTTCATGAACACGACTGGCCCCATGGCTAATCTGGTCAATTTTGTGCCCGTGTGGCTACAGCAAAGCCTGCCGTGGGAAATGAAGCGTCGCGGGAAGCAACTGCACGCCGCACTGGTGGACACCTATGGCCGCCAAGTCAAGCGCATCGAGCGTGACATGAAGAACGGTGTGCATGTCAAGGGTTGCTTAGTCAAGACCATGATTACGAGAAGAGATGAGGAGCAGTTGGATGATCTCGACATGGCCATGCTGGCCTCTGCTTTCATGGTGGGAGGTGTCGAGACGACTGCGTCGATTATACAGTGGTTCAGCGCGCTGATTCCCTCCCACGCACACATCCAACGCAAGGCTCACGAAGAACTCGACCGCGTCGTCGGCCGCAGCCGCCTCCCTACCCTAGAAGACAAGCCCAATCTACACTATTGCCGAGCTATCATCAAGGAGGTAGAGCGGTGCCACAATCCCTTCTGGCTCGGCACGCCACATGCAGCCAGCAAAGATCTCGTGTGCAACAACAAGCTCATTCCAGCGGGGTCAGTCTTGGTACTTAATACGTGGACCATGCACCACGATCCGATCCGATACCCGGATCCCCTCGACTTTAACGTAAGCCATCTTCGCTCTCGTGAGAACCTCGTCATATGACTAACGACTGGGGGCAGCCTGACCGTTACCTCGACAATAGCCATCCTTCTACCGAGCCCGCGGGGCTGAAAGACTCGCACCTGCGCGACCATTGGACTTTTGGCGTCGGTCGGCGCATCTGCCCCGGTATACTCGTTGCACAGCGCGAAATTTGGCTCGCCGTAACGAAGATGCTGTGGGCGTTTGTCCTCGCAGAAGTGCCAGGTCATCCTGTCGATCTGAACGAGTACGATGGTGCAAGCGGACGGAGCCCGGTTCCATTTGAGATTGTGCTTAAGCCCAGATTCAGCGAGGTCGTCAAGGTGATGGCTGAAGCCGAGAAAGTGTGGACCGAGTAGTGTCGTGATGTTCCTGCCACACCTATACGGAAGTAGTTGATAGGCGGAAGCACACGCACGCTACACGAGTGGTGTGGCCAACGGCTTAGAGGTCATCAAGGGCTATGGATCATGACAATGGTGGCAGGAGGTAACCCTACGCGTTTTGTTTCCGCGCGTGGCGATGGTTCCAGACTTGAAGAAGCGATTACAACAGTCGCAGCTAGAGCGCATGAAATACATCTAGTGAAGCCTCACCGCCATCGTGATTCACCTATCATTGCAATGTTGTATACTAGATCCTGTACACTTTCTCCTAGTATCCGCTTGTGTCGGGACGCCAGACCCTCATCCCAAGCGACAAAAGACTGCTGCTTATAGTTGGGCATGTATTTCACCTTCTTTGGTGGTAGAACATCCCAGTCAATCGGAGCACCATCGCTTTCGCGTGCAACATGCGACGAGGTGTAGCCTTTGAGAGCCTTGATTCTCGTCGACGCGTCGTCGCTGTACCCCACACTGACACTCGGAACAACTGCAATCTTGCCATGGCCACGGCGCCACAGGTCCTTGGCGAACAGACTCGGCTCGCCCTGAAAGCATTCGCCCTCCTTATGCGCGCGGAACGCAATCGCCCCCTCCATGAACGGCTTGGCAGCAAACGCCGTCACGCCGTTCCAACACGCGAACACCTGAAACGGTTTCCAGCTGGCCCACCGCGCTTTGGCTTTCCGATCGTTCCAGAACAGATCCCACGCACGGTCCCAGCTTCCGCTTGCAGGAATCTTGAAGAACGAGTCGCCCGTCATTCCGCGGGCGATCCATACATCGTAGAATGTCGGGTTGTCACCGACATATGTCCAATCCATGGCGCATGTCTGATCGGCACCCTGCAGCGTACGCTGGTGGATGAGCTCTAGCAGATCTTCCCTACACAGAGCAACGTCGTTGGAGAAGATCACTGTGGTGTTTGGGTCGTAGTGCTCTGGACGTAGGACAAGGTCGCGTACGGCTAGGTTCCGGAGCTCCGCAAGGCTAGCGATCCTGTCGGTGCCCTCAGCCGTCGGGTCTATGCTGCTCGACGCCAAGTGATATGATATTCCGAGGCGCCGCATGCTAGGCCGAAGCGCATCCAGCAGTTCAAAAGTGCCATCGCGGGATCTCCCTTCGACGATCGAGAGCACACAGTTGTGTGGACCGAGAAATCGCATGGCCTCGACCACAGAACCGATCAGACGCGGTAGGAGATCCACGCATTGGTGCAAATCGAGGGCGAAGAAGTGAGCTGGACGCTGCAACTGGTTCCGCGGGCGCTTCAGGTACGCATAGCGGTCGAGGTTCGACTGCGGGCACACGAGGCGCGGGTAAGACCGATCCCACGGGTCCATGATCGCATGGAGACGTGTTTCGATGAGGCGTGGGATGCTGGAATCACTCTGGGGCGTTGTCACAACTGCATCTGTTTGGATGGCCGCACGCACGTCGCTACACTGCGCGCTAGAGGATGGTGAAAGAGGGACGGGGACGGCGGCGTTTTGAAGGGCGGATGTTACCCGAGATATGGCGTCCTCATGCCGGGCAGGATAAATTGCGAAAGTAAAGAGCGTCAAGAGGCACAGTAACGCAATGATCTGTAAGAGCGCTCGAACAGTGCCCTGCGTCGCCATCGAAGTACCGTGGTAGCCAAAGACGGGCCAGGCGTGACGACAACGCACAGCGAGATGAAGTCGTGTAAAGGGTCTACTACAAGTGAAGCCGGCAGTCGATATGCTGTTCCAAGACGGCTCACTGTTGTTTGAGATGGCGGTCCCAACACCGCAGGCACCGCTCTAACGTGCATGCCGCGCCCGCAGCCCGCAACGAGCTTATGCGTCTCCGAACTCGGCCGGGTGTGTGTACCAACATCCTCGATGCTGCTGACCATGGATGGCAGGTGATGGTGTCTCAGCTCGTGCGTTCGATGACACATCGCATAGCGACGCGATCGTAAGCACGAGCGGCGGGACATATCGCAACGAGCGGTGAAAAGGTAAACTGTCCATCTTTTTCCTCTGTTTCCATTGTAACTTCCCTGCAAGCCTGCACGTCGTCGTCTGCGCGCCGTCACAAAGCTCTGCATCTTGCGACGATTGCGGAACAGGTTCTGGTAAGCAAAGATCTCTTCACGCTGTCACGAAATGCACTCCCACTCTTACTCTACCGTAGTGTGCTATTTCCGCTATGAAGCAGTTGTTCCGGTGCCGATCGCGGCCTGCAATATCTCGCAAACAGGTTCGTGCATGGCTCGACGCTACTGGGAAATGCTGAGGCTCACTAGCAACACCCCAGGTTGTTAAGATGCTCCGCCTTGCGTCGAGCTTCGTACTCCACGCGCGCGAGGTTCCTAAAGAGACAGTCCATCGTCCACGTCGCTGCCAAAATGACAGAGGCTACCCAACCTGGTACAAAGCTAGGCTGCGTGAGGCATATAAGCAACGTGGACGGACTGTGCCCGCCAGACGTTCCCACAAGCTCGTTCGACGCAAGACCAGCCGTACGCGCGGGCAAGAAAACACACCATCCGCCGCTGATGCACCGCCCGCGCACGTCAACGAGCCCTCGCAGACAAGCGGAGGACGTAGGCGTAGTCTAGTGAGATTCTTGACATACATCCTGACGGCGTATGTGAGCAGTCGAGGATAAGCGCCTACAGCCTGCACACCACCTCCACGCAGTTAGAACTTCCGTAGATCCCAATGCATACTGTGATAGAGTCAGAATGCAATTTTCTCACGCTGTAAGCATCATGCTGATCCCTCGCAAGACCTGTCAAAACCTCTCACGGGCTGACCCGTAAGCATAGGCCTGGAATCCCAGCGATCTGGTATTCCGCGCCCTGGAATTCCAGTGCTGAGGAATGCCACGAGCTTATGGGCTGGAATACCGGTACGCTGGAATTCCACGTGCTGACCTGATCGTCAGCACAACGGAGCTCAAGGGCAATGACGGAACGTCAGATATGGAGCTGAAGAGGACGCGACGTGACGTGACGAGAACCTAGCTCAAGATTCTTGCGAAATCAATAGCCTACTATGGCGGCGCTCGAGCTATCTGCAGAGACAAAGATACAACGCCGCAGGAACCAAAACCTCATCTCCCAACGCAAACGCCGTAGGTCCCCAAATCATTGAGAGTGGTGCTATACTCACGCTGCAGTAGGCGAACGTGAGAAAACGTGCGGGAAGCGGGCGAACCATCAGGGCCTAAATTCTGCTCCTGCCGAGCGGCGCACGACATGCCATGACTCCCGTTACGTAGCGCTCAAACAACATGGCCAGGTCGAGACACCGCTCGCAGGTGGAACTGATCACGCTGCGTCGGCGCACAGCCATGGCGGCCTTGTCGTGCAACTGCCTTCGAGTACGTCGTCGAGCTGCTCGCGGGATCTACCGACGATGGCAGAGTACACAAGTCCGTTCGAGGATGGTTATGCACTTCTGAAGGGAGGGCCTGCATGGGACTGTATGGAGACGACGGACACGCGAAAAGATGAGGGCATGTGAGGCACAGAGGGGGCATTCTACGACAGGCGCATACGTATGGAATGAATTGGTAGTTGCAAGGCGCCTGCCCTCGGTGCGACAAAGCTCGTGAGACCTCGAGAACGCCAGCAACTGATCTGAGCGTGGGACTTTGTGCAGGCACAGAGTGGAGTATCATAGCTGCCTGTGCAGTAGCAAGACGCTGTTCTATTCCATCATGATAGCTGAGGTGACGGCAAGAAGTGAGAAACACGAGGTATGTATCAAGCACTGCCCGTGGTTTTGTCCTGGGTCTCGTGTGGTTTTCCGCCATGGCTCTTTCCACGTGCCGATGATTCTTCGTCTCACCGTTGGGTATCGGTATTATGGACAGAAGAACTGGGAGAGAGTGTATGTTATCTGTTGTTTGTAGCAACCTAGCTTAGTTTATATGGAGGTCATCGCACGGCGTTATTAGCGATAAGGTTCAGGTTCCTTGACGGCGCTTGGCCTGCGATATTCCTCGTGCCCACTCCAACATCTACTGCAATACGTAGGCCTCAAAATACTCAGGATAGACCACACAGACACCCATCACTGCCGAGTATGCCAGAAGGAGAATCGACCCTTTGAGCAGTTCTGCGAAGGTCAGCTATCTTGATGTGCGTGGCGGGGAGAGAAAACTTATGTGAAGTATTCCGTAGCGATAGCCACAATGCTATGCCGAAAAAGCACAGCCCTATGATGATGCAACCGCTCCGAGGGTCCAGGTCGTGGCCCATGAGTGTGAACAGCGGCCTGACCAGGAGCAACGTTTGCATTGTCGATTGGAAGAGACTCGCCCACGCCCACTCCATGTCCTTCTGGTAGGTAGTGCTGATGTAGGCGAGGTGGTCCACGGCGCTCACCGCAAGCGGAAGAAGGGCAAATTCGACCACAGTGCCACTGCCATTCCAAGTACCGTCTTGTTCCACCGTCCATGTAGCGCTTTGCATCTGCTTCCAGACGCTGTGCACCAGATGGACGGCTAGTAGTTTCAACAATACCAGACCAACTAGCAGCATCGCCCACTCACTATGCTGAGAAGCATCGTACTCGTCGCTTGCTTCGGCACGGGACCTTCCAGCATGCCGCCTCCAGAAGTAACAAGTGAAGCAGATGGACAGGACGAGGAGGACGGGAACCCCACGGGCCAGCCATAGGCTATTCCCCGCAACAGCTGCGAGCATCGGCCGCGACTGAAAACCCAGTCGATACGCGTACAACGCCAGCGAAAGCCAGATCCATAGATAGAAATTGGGCACATCGGATGAAATCATAGCTTGCAGCCGCGTCTCAGGCCCGCCACTGTGTAGACCATTGAGTCCAAAGCACAGTGCGCCTGCTACCAAAGGTTTCACATACACGCATCCAACCAGGAAGGCGTTCGCCGCCGCCGTTGCGTTGTCTTCGAGCATCAGTCTGGCGAGCTCGAACTCTGAGAGCGGCCCGATGACGATCGGCATCTGATATACCACCATCGCTGGTATCTGGTTCGATTCTGACAGACGCGTAAGATGATGCGTGACGATCAAGATGCAGTCGACTGCCACAGCCAGCTCAACCACTCCCAGCAAGAGGCAGAGACGGGTGTCTGTACGGTCTGGTTGCTGACATTCCATAACCACGGTGAACACCACCATGTGGCAGAGGAGAACGAAGTGGACAGTGGACATCTCGCAAAACATTTCCTTCAAAGCTTGCGCAAGATGCTGTACGAGCCGATAAGCTTCCATCTGAGTAGGCGAAGGATCTGCTACCATCCGAGTGGGCGGAGGGGATCTAATCCGGTATTTTGATCGAGATCGGAATGGGGTAGACATGCTGAGTCTTGCGAAGGAATGGATAAGAGATGCGTGAGATTTGGATTGCTGGACGTGCCGTGCAGTGGAACAAAAGAGAATGCGCAGAGAACGGCACACGCCGGCGACAAGCCTCTTAACAAGGCTATCGCGTGGTCACAAACGTGGGTAGATGTATCTCTACTACGTGGGTCTATTGGGTCAGCGCGCTTCTACCAAGCTGACAGCTTTGCGGGTAGGCAACTGTTCGGCCGTCGTTCTGTGGATAGGTCAATCCAGCTTCGGCTCACATGTCCTGCTGACACATCCTAGGGGAAGCACACTGAAGGAATGAGGAGTGAGCTCAATGTATAAGCATTGCACACTTGCGGTAGAGATTCGCGGGCCCGAGTGGAGTGTGTTGGCTAGAGCACGGCACGCCGCTTGAACGTACTCGACACGTTACGTACTCGGGCACTTTGTGTGTGGCCGTTGTAGGGTGGGGTCATGAGTTGGCATTATCTCTAGATACGCGCTGGTGTGAACTATAGACACATGTGGTGCAGACATTCCAGTGACTGTCCCCTCACAGGATCTTGCTGTCGGCAATTTATCCATGACTGGAAACCAGGAACCTAACTAGGCAAGAGACAGTTCCAAATGGCTGTCGATCGGATAGGAAATTGCATCAGTATTCGCCAGTCTTTGAGGCATTACGGGAGAAGGCGCAACGGGTCTTTGCCAAGGCCTCATCGAAACAGTAAGTTGGAGACTTGTACCATGAATCATTGACTAACAATGAACGGAATTGTCGTGGTTGCTCTGACTAAACGACATCGGGCAAGGAAGACGCAAGCACTCGGCACACTTTCACTTCGCCAGCGAGGGCAGCTGTATGCGGCAAGCACCATTTTCTGGTTTTTTGTGGAGTGCCTGTGACGACTGGGGCCTGCAGGAACAATTGCCATCATTTGTGCTTACCCCCGCTAGCGTTTCCCGAACCTACGGGACGTTGAGACCCACAACGCCAAACGTCAAGACCCACCCTACTTGCAGGTCCACACATCACGGCTGGCGTGCTACTGTAACAGCGATGCAAACTGCTTATGCTTACGGCTCATCATGTTCTCGTCGATCAAAATGCTGACCGTGCTAGCATCCACGATGCCAATGCTCGAGACCCACAGCACTTGCACGCTCCTACAACGCGGCTAGTAGTGCAACCTGGATAGAGACTGCTTATGGGTAGGGCTCAAGATGACTTCGGGTTTTAATCTGTCACTTGGTCTGCCATGCAGACAGGTCATAGTTCCCACGCACAGCAACGTTGCGTTACGCTGAGTAATTTTCATTCCACTCATGGCGAACAAAAAGTACGACGACCCAGCGGACGCTAAAGAAGCGCGTAGGACGTGCAACAGAATAGCACAGCGAAAGTACAGACTGTATGTATCCAGCGTCAGCCGGCCAATTGTAGCTTGAGTGCATTCTGACTCCCACACAGCAAACTGAAGGAACTGAAACGAGCTTCACAGCCTTCTCCGTCAGACAGCATAGCGAGAAGTGAGATGAACGAAGAAGCGCAGACTGCAGTTGCGCCTCCGGATACAAGTGTGCAAGAAGCCTCGAGCGAAGTGGAGAGTGTCCAAGACGAAGGACGGAGACCAGATCCTGCCGGTGCACCGCCCACCCCGCTGCAGCGCGTAACTAGCATTGAGCAAGCAATCGACGTACTCTTGGTCAGTGTCAACGATCCTTGCGTTCAGAAGTCTTTACAGGACCCAATCACGCGCATCGACCTCAAATTCAAAGATCTCGTCGGCCGCGTACACAAAATCGAGAAGAGTCCAGTGCAGCGGGATGCCCAGATCATCCCGAGCATCAAGTACCGTCCGCGTGAACAGACTGCAGCTCCAGCTAGCGCACGTAAAGTCACGGATGACACCTTTAATGCTCTCTCTCAACAGTTATATAGATACCGTACCGAGTACGCTTCTTTGATGGAGATCGACCGTTTGAGCGAGCAGCTGGAGATAGCGAGGGTACAGGCAGGTTAAGCACCGTAACAGATCTGGAGATGTTTTTGTAGATATTGGCTGAGTAGTAGTTTGATAAGCGCACCATCCTTTTTGCCCTTTGTGCCCATGTCTCAAAACCATTACATGTAGAGGCCACAGATAGATGCACAACATCCCATGGTGCGAGGCAGAGTTTCCGCTGCAAACTACCACAAAGGATACTGTGGCTCGGTTTGCTGGGGTGGCTGCATCGACCGCATGATTTCTTTCATCATGCCTTCGACCCTTGTGATTCAAAGTAAGCGGCTTGCAATTGTCATGAAGAGACATGAACATACCGAGCTAGGCTGGATTGTGACGTCTCTGATATGGCAGGCTCATTGTATTGAGGTATGTGAGACCTCGCAGCGCGTTGAGCTGGCCTTTTTGCCGTCATAAACGTCCTGAACGAATCCAGCAACCTGTCCAGCGTCCTCTTGGTCTCCTCCTGCGTCCTCCTGTTCTCCTCCTGCGTCCTCTTCTGTCTGTCCAGTAACTCAAGCAGCGAATGCGCAACTTGCTGCAAGAGCTTTTCAATAGAGTCTAGAGATGTTTCGCCTGTGCTTGATTTGTGTGCAACATTCCCCGACAAATCACTGAAAATGGTCAGCTAGTCTTTCTCACTCAATCATCTCAAATACATCGGGAATACGCTGCTGACCCTGACTGTTGTGCTACGGCATTACGATTGCTCCTAGGGGACATCTGCTGATCAAGGTTGCTGGGAGCGCTATCGAGAAATCCGGAGTGATAAAGCGGTTCATCTAGGAGAGGGTAGTGGCCGCCGGGATGAAACGAATCCATGGTAGTATCTGACAACAGCGAAGACGATGACTGAACAGCATAAGAGCTGGATATTTGTGCTGTCACCTTTGTCGCGTCGACTGTGCCGTCGCACCGTATCGGGCAACTTCTTCTGCAACGGGAGATGTTGGGGCACGATGTGGGTACGGCTGTACGCTCGCTAGCGGATTCCCAAGCGACACCAGGAATGGTCTAGAGTAAGGAAGCATATAATGTGCATAACGGTCATCAGGATCAAATACAATGGGTGATTACGCAAAGGAGAGAGCACGGCATACTTTACGTAGATGCGTGGACTATCCGACCATAGAAAAAGCGTCAGCACCATGTCTGCGAGGCGTCCGGGTGCTGATCCAACGGTGGCTACGCATCAGCAGGCCGCGAGAGCACACGCCTAGAGTTCTTTGGCGGCTCGGGGAACACCCTACCGCAGGAGTATCAGCCTCCCCAGCACGTGCAGCAGTTCGCCCGCTACAGGATACAGGAGGAACGAGGCTCGCGCGTACATTGGCTGACAGGCGGGGCCAAAGCTCCGCGGCAGCTCGCCGGACCACAGTCATCGCGGGCCTCCGCGACTGTATCGCTAGTTACTACATCGAATGCGACTGCTGTAAGCGACGCTTGCACGAGCAGATTGCGTGTAATTTCTCTCTTGCGCTCAAACGGATAGGAGGCGAGGTGGTATGTCTTTCGCTTACAGGGTGCATTCCCTTGCTGCGGGGACCCACAACCCTGCACACGCCCGCATGCAAGAATGGTCACGTGAGTTCCTCCTCGAAGAGCGCCGCGCCTTCCATGGGCGTTTGCCGCGCGCAGAGGCTGGCGATCCGCAGATCCCACCCGAACGCCCTGCTTACGCCACTTCGACGTTAGCCACGACGAGCAGCAACCCAGTGATGGACGTGTCAGTGTTGAACGAGTACGATGCTCCCAGCGTCTCTCCCGCCTGCCATCGCAGTTCGCCCGTCGGTCCTGCTTTTCAGGCCCCCATTTGAGACGGGCACAGGCCAGGGCGATGCCTTGCTTGCAGCGTCCGGAGCCGCCGTCGTATCGTCTACTGCGTCTTCGCGGCGCAGCAGCCTCGCACCATCGAGTGACGAGCGTGAAGAGCCGATCGCAGCGCACGTATGACGGAGACAAGACATGCATCAGATCCGGATGAGTGTTGGTGCAGCACTCGGAAATAGGAACCAATGGTTGTGGAGTGGTGGACAGGCCATACACGCTACTGTCCACTGTGTCGGGATTGCAATCGCTCCGCAATCTTGAAAATAAACCTGCGAGGGCGCGGAACAATTATCTGCAGCGTAGTCTTGACATCTAGGCCTGACAAGGATAAGTGTGCAGCCCGCACCATCGCCTCGAGGTCTGGAGCACGTAACCTCGGCAGTTCCGGGCAACATGTGGTGCGCGGTCCATAATTCATTTCCCTCGCACGCATGGGAGTGGCTGTATTAGCGCGTGGCGCTGTGACACTTGCCCGTTGTGGACCAAGCGTCGTTGGTCGTCGGCAGAGCAGACGCGTCAGCATGCCAAGACGGTACCTGTCAGCCCCGCGTATAGCATGATGATAACCTCCGTGATCCTGATCACCATCGGCATCATCAGGATACTGCGCCGCATCGTTGCAGTGTTTGTGTCAACTACGGATCCAGGCCAGTTTCTTCCGCGTTGATTACGCTTACGTCTCGCTCGCCTGCACATCAAGATCACAATACTGCCGCGAGTAATTGGATCGTGAGCAATTTGAAGGATGGAAGCAGAGATGACGAGACCGCGGAGACGGCACGAGCAGGATCACGCAGAAATTTTGGAAGCGTGCGGACAGCGCCCACTATGTGAGCCCCCTTACCTTGGTCCGTCACTCAGGCCAGCCCATCATTCTGGACGCGAACAAAGAGGTTGGCAGACGTCTGCAAAGACCTTTGTAGCGCCAACTACGAGACTTTGCTGAACCTCTGCTTGTGCATCCGTCAATCGCGATTGCTGAGGGTTGGAAGTTGTGAACGCTAGACCAGTCCCCCACCCGGTGTAAGAGGCTCAAGGCCTTGGTCAGTAGTACTTGGCCTGTGGCCTTCGTTATAGCTGGTTGGGATAGGCTGGAACCCTCGGAGCGTTGTCGGGGCTTCATCGGCGCTCCACGGACCCTTAGAAGTTTCTCGAACCTAGCACTACGTGATACATAGACTCAGCACAAGCGTAGTGTAGCTTCTCTATCGAATTCATTACTGTTATACCTTGCACTTATGGTTAACCCATCACACCCTTACAATTGAATTCGATCCTTCTGTAGCATCCGCTACGTCGAACTAGCCTCTTTGGAGTAACCTCCATAGCAGTGACGACCGAAGCCCCCTAGAGCTACATCTAGACGGACGCCTTTTAGAGCGATATATTGAAGATACTGAGTAATCAAAGAACCGATCTCAGTCAAGCCGTTTCGAACCCACCGAGGGTTAACGAAGAGCACTTGCAACTGGCTGCAGTGCTACACAGCTTGGTACACGTACAAGCACCCGGAAACATAGAACGGTCCACCGAGGATCGTTGGATAAGCCTGCCATCGTCGTGGACATTAGGCAGCACCAGAAACCGAGAAAGGTCTACCGAAGACCGTTAGATAAGTCCACTATTCAAGGCGTGGCCCGAGAAATCAACCTACCTACACTGGCACAATGGCAGCAGCGGATGCCTCTGCAGTAGGGCTGGCAGTGCAGATAACGCAACTGCACCACGACGGTGTAAGCAATGAGGAGATACAAGGATCTCTCCAGAACCTATGTAGGGCCCAGGGGATGGATGAGCCTGCAGTCCAGGAAAGAGTACAGGAAGCTTTCCATATCTGGAGTACGATGAGAACTGCGCTGGAGAGGGCTGGTTCAAGCAATGTCTCTACTCCGCAGAGCAATGAGGATTCAGCGCCCATGGAGACAGGAGACCTACATCTTCCAGCCACTACAGCTACAACCACAACCGTAAACCCAAACAAACAGCCGCCGGCATGGCTAGCTACCCTTCTAGCTGCGATACAACCCACAAACACCGTTAATACCGCCGCAAAGCGCCGCCGACAGCCTGACCCAGACATGTTCGATGGTACAAGGAAGCAATACCAGGTCTTCTACCAGCAGCTGACAGCTAAAGTGGAAAATGACAAGAATGATTTCGAGAACGATAAGATGGCATGTGATTACGCCTTCGCGAGACTCAAGGGAACAGCTGCTACTCTAACCCTGCCATACATAAGCCAGATGAGAATATCTGGCAAATGGGATTTTAACCAACTTCTTGAGTTCTTTAACCAGATGTTTGGAGATCCACACAAGGAGGAGAGAGCTCGTGACAAGCTTTGGTCTATGTCGCAAGGGAACAAGAACATCCGTAGCTACGTGATGGACTTCCAGGAGCAGTTACTGCTTTCCAACAGCAGCCTGGACGAGAATACGAAGATGATGATCTTCAGAAAAGGCCTCGCTTACAGGCTCCAGGACAAGCTTGTAGGCCTAAAGAGCAAGAATCTGGAGGAGCTACAGAGCAGGGCAATCGAGATCGCCGACCAGCTGTATCGGATGGACTTGCATACCAAGGGAACCAAGAACCGCCGTCGGGAAGACAGATCCCTAAACAAAGAACACGGAAACAAGCACCGTTCTCCTTCCCCAGTACTAGAGGATAGAATGGAAGGTGTAGAGTACACAGGGAGATCCGGGAAGCCCCGCCGACTTAGCAGTTCTGAGTATGACCGATTACGCCGTGAAGGACGCTGCTTTAACTGCAAGCGTAGAGGACATATGTCTGCTACTTGTGCAGAGGATAAAGATTTGTCTGAGAAGAAGGGAAAGAGCAAAAAGACAGCTGTGCTGAAGGTCTCTAGCTCTAAGACTACAGAGCGAAGGAAGAGCAGAAAAGCCCAGAAGGAGGAACTAAATAGTGACGAGGAATCAAGTGGTGTGGATACCCCAGAAGAAGACAGCGACTCGGGAAAAGACTAGCTCTTGCCCAAAGTCACTGGCAAGAGCTGCATATAAGTCAGCACAATTTGGCAAAAGAGTGGGCGTCCTTCAAGAAGGACATGAGCAGCAATGGGATTACTGTTGAGGCACTAGTTAACCAGCATACTTTTGCCTCAACCCTGATTGACACTGGAAATCTCGCCTACTCTCTTATAAGCCCCCGCCTTGTTAAACGTGCTAACTTACAGTGCCTACCTATCTCTCCCCGTGCATTAGAAGGAGTTACTGAAGAGCCTGGAACTATCAGAAAGGTTGCTAGGCTTACTATCGATCTTGAAGGTTACAAGGAGACGATATGGGGATACGTCTCGCCTTCACACCCTGGATACGACCTCATACTCGGACGACCGTGGATGAACAAGAGAAGAGTCACCGTTGCCCCATCTAAGAAGTCTATCTACATACACTCGTCACACCACAGGATCCGCCTTACTAGCACAGAAGACCGCCCTATTCCGAAGGATCGACGTCTGAAGCAAATTGACGCAGCGGCTTACTGCATGTACCTCCGACATTTGAAGAAAAACAAGACAGTACAGGTGTTCGCAGCATCTCTTCGAGATATTGAGAAAGCGTTAGCCCCAAAGAAGAAAGTTGACGTCATGTCCCTTCTTCCTAAGGCACACCAGCACATGGCCTGGATCTTCGATCCTGAAACAGCTGCAAAGATGCCACCTCTGCGCGGACCAGAGATTGATCATCGGATTGAACTAGAGAAGGATAACGATGGCAAGGAGAAGGAGCCACCCTGGGGCCCCTTGTACAACATGAGCAGAGGAGAGCTCCTAGTCTTACGCAAGGAATTAATTTCCCTTCTTGACAAGGGATGGATTAGAGCAAGCAGCTCCCCAGCCGCCTCCCCGGTGTTATTTGCGAAGAAGCCAGGAGGAGGGCTACGCTTCTGCGTAGACTACAGAGCCCTTAACGCGATTACCAAGAAGGACCGATACCCGTTACCACTGATCCAGGAAACTTTCAACAACATTGCTAAGGCAAAGTGGTTTACGAAAATTGATGTGTCAGCCGCTTTCCACAAGATAAGGATTAACGCCGGAGACGAATGGAAGACAGCCTTCCGTACTCGATTTGGATTGTACGAGTGGCTAGTCACCCCTTTTGGCATGGCAAACGCACCTAGCACCTTCCAACGATATATTAATTGGACGCTTCGTGAGTACATCGACGACTTCTGCTCAGCCTACCTAGATGACGTCTTGATCTACACCGACGGTACCTTAAAAGAGCACCAGCAAAACACAAATAAGGTTCTTGAAGCTATGGGCAAAGCTGGTTTACCTTTGGATATCCAGAAATGCGAGTTTGACGTCAAGAGCACAAAGTACCTTGGGTTTGTGATTGAAGCTGGCAAAGGACTGAAAATGGATCCTGACAAGGTCAAGGCTATTAAGGAATGGGAACCCCCAGTGAACGTAAAGGGAGTGCGTAGCTTTCTGGGATTTGCGAACTTCTACCGACGTTTTATCAAGAACTACTCAGGGATAGCAGCTCCACTTACAAGGTTAACTAGAGATGTTACCTTCCAATGGGGAGAAGCAGAGCAACAGGCGTTTGACAAGCTAAAAGAGATCTTTATTACTGAACCAGTACTCGCTCAATGGGACCCAGATCGGGAGACTATCTTAGAGACCGACTCGTCTGGTTACGTAGTTGCTGGAGTACTATCTCAGTACGATGACCAAGGGCTGCTACGACCAGTCGCCTACTATTCAAAGAAGATGACTAGCGCTCAGAGCAATTACGAAATCCACGATAAAGAATTGCTTGCAGTAATCTGCTGCATAGCTGAATGGGACGGAATGCTGAGGTCTTTGAAGAAATTCACGGTAATTACCGACCATAAGAACCTAGAGTACTTTGGGAAGCCTCGACAGCTCAGCGAACGCCAAATGAGATGGGCCCAGTTTCTCGGAAAGTTCCCAAACATGGAGATCGCCTACCGGCCTGGAGCTGACAATGTCAGAGCCGATGCTCTTTCAAGAAGACATCAGGATATGCCAGCTAATGGTTCAGATGCACGGATCTCTCGACGTTTCCTGCAGATCTTTAAGCCTACTACTGCCATGACAGACGAAGAATTAGCTGAGGATGAGGCACTAAGGGTTTTTCGATGTAACGCTAAGAGACCAGTGGTCGTTTGCTATCCAGCATCTTCATCCGCGACCCTACCAGCTCAACACAGACTTGAGCAACTATGGGAGGAAGCTAGGGAAAAAGATCAGGTATACCAATCGGCCTGGAAAGCGGTTAGGGACGGCGAACGCAAGTTCCCAACAGCTTTAGATCTTAAGCTATCGATCTCAGAGTGTCGCTTAGACGACTCTGGTAACCTATTATATCGAGATCGAAGATGGGTACCAGAAAGTGAACCCCTAAGGACTGGCATTATACACGCAATTCACTCGTCAAGGGCTCTAGGACACCCAGGAAGAAACCTTACATACCAAGCTGTTGCACGCGAGTATTTCTGGCCTTCATTAAGCAATTCAGTTCGCCAGTATGTACGAAACTGCTCCGTCTGTGGACGAGTGAAGCCCTGGAGAGATGGCCTCCAAGGGCTACTACGGCCTTTACCAATTCCTGAACGCATCTGGAAGGAAGTCTCTATGGACTTTATAACCGGCTTGCCTGAAAGTGAGGGCTGTACCAACCTAATGGTGGTAACAGACCGCCTTAGTAAGGACGTAGTACTTATGGGCTTAGCAGACATTACGACAGAGAGTGTAGCTAGGGCGTACATGAATCACGTCGTTGCATACCACTGGCTACCGGACTACATTACTTCAGACCGAGGCTCACAGTTTGTAAGCCACATGTGGGCTAGGCTTTGTGAACTGATGAGTATTAAGCGAAGACTATCGTCAGGATACCACCCAGAGACCGATGGATCTACGGAGAGAATGAACGAGACAGTACAAGCCTACCTCCGCGCCTTCTGCGACTGGAATCAGAGCAATTGGAAATCCAACCTGGGAATGGCTAAAATCGCAATTACAGCAAGGGAAGCGCGGTCTACAAGGATGTCACCATTCTTTATGCAGCACGGATACGAAGTAGACCCTGTTCAGATTGCTATTAAGTACGGCCCGGAAAACAAGCCTAAGGGAAAGAGAGTGCAAGACGAGCATGAAAAGGCTAAGAAGATTGTAGAAAGATTAAGGCAGAGCATTCAGCTAGCTCAAGCGATTATGGGAGAGGCCCAACAAGAGCAAGAACTGCAGGCTAACAGGAGGCGAAAACAAGCTCCTCAATTGCGAGTTGGTGACAAAGTATGGCTAAAGCTAGGCGATCACTTTAAGACTAAGAGACCAAGTAGGAAGCTTGACTGGAAGAACTTAAAGTACACAGTACTTGAAGTGGTAGGACCAAGCGCAGTGAAGCTAAACACTCCTGGACGAGTTCATCCAGTATTCAACGTCAACATGCTGAGGCTCGCTTCATCGGACCCGTTACCTAGTCAGCCACAAGATGATAACGAGCCAGAGCCTATTGAGGTGGATGGAGAAGAGATGTATCTGGTAGAGGAGATCCTGGAGGAGAGAGGCCAGGGGCGCAGAAAGCAGTACTTGGTGAAATGGGAAGGCTATCCTGATCCAACTTGGGAACCAGCCGTAAATCTGAAAGAGACTGATGCTCTCAAAGATTGGAAACACGCCGCACAAGAGAGGTCTAAGCCTAAGAAAGGGGGTACTGTAAGAGGCTCAAGGCCTTGGTCAGTAGTACTTGGCCTGTGGCCTTCGTTATAGCTGGTTGGGATAGGCTGGAACCCTCGGAGCGTTGTCGGGGCTTCATCGGCGCTCCACGGACCCTTAGAAGTTTCTCGAACCTAGCACTACGTGATACATAGACTCAGCACAAGCGTAGTGTAGCTTCTCTATCGAATTCATTACTGTTATACCTTGCACTTATGGTTAACCCATCACACCCTTACACCCGGTTGTGCACAAGCCGGCCCGTTTCCTGGTAGCGTTGCGCTTGCGCGCGAACGGCACCGTTGCTTGCATGATGCAAGTGCTCTTCGGCTTCCAGGAACCGAGTTTTAGCCAAACTTTCACTAACAAGCGCGATGAATGGCAAGTACTACCTTCTGAACGAGGAAAAGCGTGCGACCCGCACAGCAGCAATGCTCGTCACGCAAGGTAGTTGTTCAGCTCATGCGTCACTCATGAGTCGTACAAACGAGTGTCGAAGGCTGAGTTACATGCATGCAAGCGGCGTTGGACTTGGACAGTCTAGAGTTACCTTTCATCCATGTGGTACGGCGATCACCGAAGTCCCTATGCCTGTGGTCTGTCGAAGGATGGCGTGACTTTGCGTGTAGAGATTTTCAAGTGCTAGCATTCGTCGTGCCCCGTTGGCTGTGTACATTCTGCTCTTTGGCTGAAAGTGGCGCTGATCACGAGTAAGCAGCATAGCAGAGAGGGAGTGAGAAGTAGACGCAGATGCCATCAGCTCACCAGCAAATAGCTGACGCGTGCAGCGATGGCCATGCGCGCAGGGCCAGCTATATGAGACTGTCGCCGCCCCTGCCGGGCACGCAAGGTCATAAACTCTATCGTCATGACGTTTCCGCTTCTTCTGCTCGCTTCCAGCGCTTTGTGGAGTCGTAGTGAGGCCCAGTATGGAAATGCGTCTGTAGTGTCCGTCGCGCAGCAGTATTGCTTCCCCAAATCAGGGGATCCCTTCTCTACGAATAGCCTACTGCCCTCGGTCACGATGATGTACAGCGGTGCCACGCTGACTGCCGCTCCCTTGACGATCATGAGCGGGACGGGTTCCACAGGACTGTCGACAGGTAGTCCCGATGGGCCTGCAAACTCAACCGCTCTGTCGAGACTGACGGATGCAACACCTCTTCCCGATGCCACAGGGACTCTCGCAGAGAGTGCTGCCGGGTCCTTTAATCCTGCTCTCACTCCAGGCGTAACCGTACCTAGCTCTCTTGCCTCCGCTACAAGTGATACGACTCAGGCTTTGGGTTCCGTGCTAGAGTCCGGCAGCTCTGCCATAACCGCAGAGCCTACTTCGGCTGCAAACGGTAGTGCGGGCCCAACCGTCGGCTCTGGTTCACCTACCGCAAGCCCCAGTGCGAGTGACATCGGTGACAATGGTCAATCCGCCGTAGGCCCCAGTGTGAGCGACATGAGTGACAACGGTCAACCCACCGCGAGTGCCAGCGCGAGTGACATGAGTGACAATGGCCAGCTCGTCGACGGTGCTGCCCCTTCGACTCCGCCTGCCGGCCCTTCCACTGGCATTGGGGGATCGGGCGTTCCTGTTGTCACAACTGCTAGTAGCATGGCTACTGAGGTGAGCAGTCTTGCAGAGCACTCACCAAGTGGTGCCGTGCCCACTCAGACAGATCTCAGTAGCAAGCTCACGTCTATGGCCGGGGCGCAGGCGTCTGCCTCTTCAGGACTGTACAGACCCACGGGAGCGTTGCTGGGACCGGAGACGAGCCAGCAGAACGGCACGGTGAGTCTGTCTCCGGCGTCTGTCGATGCTGTCCAGCTGGCGCTCGTTCTGAAAAACCTGGGTGTCTGGGTGTTCAACGAAAGCAGGGTAGTCGAGCCACGTTTGTCAAGCGCGAGAAATGATACAGAACGTCTGGCCAGCCTGGTCGCGGAGATTGCTGTGGTACGTAGTCCTTCTCGCTCGCCGCGCTAGAGAACTTCCGCTGACGTGTGTGTTTCGAATAGCAAGAGCAGACGCAGCTGCGGACCCTGCGGACCCTGCTCAACCAGTCGGGGAATCCAGACGTGCCCTCCTGTCAATATGATCTGCCCAGCAATGTGACCGAGCTGAGCTCTCTCATGGTCACCTTGAAGTCCATCAACGTCGGTGTCTTCATGTCGATGGCGGAGGCAGCGGACGGGCCGGTCGCCATCCTGTTGTCCAGTATCGCGAGCGTAGACGCGAAGCACATTGCGCTTCTCGGCGACCATTCACACCGCAACGCAAGCGGACAGTCTTTCGATACGCCTGCGACTCCGACGTGGGCCTACAACTTCGTGCTGCAGTATTTCCGGCCAGGCTCTTGCAGCGTGCAGCTGCCGCTACCCATACTGCCAAAGCTCACGATAGAAAAGAAGACTTCTGGTCATGTGCAGCCGGGTACGAACGTTAGCGTAGAGTGGGATGCCGCTGCTAGGTTCGCCGTTGATCAGGTGGGTAGTCGGGTGTTCGTGGCTTGGGTGAATCAGGTTGCCCAGCCCATCTTCACTGCCCTGACCTTGTTCGACGAAAGCTCTGGAAGCACGATGGTCCCGTCTAGCCTATCGGGCACATCCTTTGCAGTGCTAGTAACGCAGCCTAAACTCACTAGCATCGCGGATCTGACAGCCGCTACCCTCGCAGGTCCTGTGGTGGTCAACTCCTAGCCATAGTGTTCCCCAAGCGCTTGTCGCAGCTTCTCACCTCCGTTGCCAGAGGGGCATTTGCCGTACTTGTACTGTTTTCTGTCGTCCATAGTCCATAGCTAGCCCGCATGTTTGGGCCGAAACTACTCGTTTGATCGCTGATTGTGTGTAACCTATCTTCTTGGAATGACAGTCGCAAAGCATCAGTAAGACTCTCCCGCTATAGTTATGAGTGATTAGGCGGGTTTGGAATCTCTGTCAAAGTGTGTGACTGCTTGAGTTGCTCGTGTTCACGTAACCGCTATCTCTCTGCAGCCTCCGACTCGGTGACCAGAACCGGCAAGCGAGAGCGCGAGCACAACCTACATTCCAGGACAGTGCTAGATCTCTTGAGTTGGTGTCGGGTCGGTGCGTCGTAGTTACGGACATAAAGGCGCTGCAGATGTTGATGACGCAAAGGTCAGCGTGCCGACGCCAGCAGGACTAGACAGGAGGTCGACAGACATGGATGGTTGGCTTGCTGGTATTCAATCGGATCAAAACACAATATAGCATCTTTAACTTCGGGCTTCAAGCTTCCTAGCGCCTTTAGAATTCGGCGTGTAAACTAGCCTACTTTCAAACTCCTAAGCTCAAGGACACGCCTGCTACTTACCACACGATGACCACGCTATCACTCCAGCCACGCTAACTCGACGTGTCCCTAGTAGCACACAGATCATTGCATTCACCAAATACAAGTTGCAAAAACTATATAGAGAAACAGCAAGGCCATGCCCAAGTGCCTGGAGCAAAAGTCAGCTTGCGCTTGAGCAGATGACTGCAAACGTACCAATCATCACTGCCTCTCTGCATCGAGTACAGAGGAAGAAGTAAGGCCAGAGCCAGAAGCCCGAGCTGGTGTACATCAAAGAATTCGAGGCTGGATCCAGGAGCAGTGGCCCACCTGGTCAGAACGAATACGGGTAGAGCGAAACAAAGCAAGTGCATCGTGGACAGGACAGACGCGAGCAATATCTGGCCATGAAATACGGCAGACTTGCAGCAGCAGCCATGTAGCTGCACAGCCATCAGTCCAGCTGCACTCGTTGTGAGCGGAAAGAGGACGTAACCCGCATGCAGTGAAGATCGCCAGCTCCGCGTGTTTGTATCCGCAAGCGTGTCGACAGACTGGATGCACAAGAAAAGGATTGCTGAGCAGCAGAACAAGAGCGTCAGTACCAAAGTAGCGCTGTCTGAGGGCTGTCTTCTATTGGGCTTGGAATCTGTTTCGTCCAAGCGAAGCCGTCCACGAAGCCACAACTCTTTGTGATCGCGAAGATGCCAGATGTGAGGGACGCTAATCCTACCGGAGAAGCTGTTAGGCAACAGCTCGCTATTTCGATAGTCGACCCGCATGTTGCGATCTCTACAGGATAGCATACTTGTCAGACCCCTGATCCACAACGAGACGTCGGAGTGCAGCTCGCATATGAAAACAACATGGGCTGCGAAATATAGTAGGAGCAAGACCGCGGTGATACAGAAGACTAGCGGTCTTTTCTCGCTAGCTACTGTTGAACAGGGTAAGCGTCTACGGCTAGCCAATGGGATGCACTCTTTACCTTCCGATCCTGCATTGGAAACGACAGCATACGCTAACAAGGCCAGGCCTGCGGGCAGCGCCCGGGCGTGTATCAATGCCATGAGCATTGGGTATCCGATCTCTCTGCAGTGATGGCCGCCCTGTATGAAGCATGCTCCGAGGAGGACAAGCTGATTGACGGTGATTGCACCCACCAAGAAAGCTGGCCCTAGGGCGGTCTGATCAGTCCAGGCTGCTACGACAACCAGGGTACTTTCCGTCCAGTTGCTAGCTACGTTAACATCGTCTCCTAAGCGCTAGAGAACCACCACTCACCTCAGAACCGTCTCTAGGACGACTGCGGAAGTTTCACGTTTGCGTTTCAAGAGAATTACTACAAGCTTTAGCACAACGAACTTTTGCACGGCTGTTGTCGCGAGTATAGCGCAAAGGGCGGACACGAATCGAACGGCGGAGCCAGCAGATATCCAATACATCATGGAAGACGTCCCAAAGCTAAGGAATGCCACGAGACAAAGAAGCCAGAACAGCACTCGCCGCGGCAGTTTCAGAGTTGGCTTGAGCCACACAGGCCATTCACATCTTCTTCGGATTCTCATGACGGTAGGGCAATTTCTTCTCTCGGTTGTGCGCGCCGACACGAGAGGGCAGGCTGCGCTGGGTTATGGTGTCAACACGGTCGTCAGCAAGCTGCGGCGGTCGAATTTGGAGTAAGCAGTTTGCCCTTGCCCTGCTGACACCTCATCATGTGTATTACGTGACGTCTATCCGTACCTCGCAGCGGGTCAGGCCAGCGCTTCTGTTAGGATGTTGGTGCAATGGCTGTAAGCTGCCCTCACATAGTCCGTCACTTGTATGTGCCAAGAGAGATAGATCACGTAATATCTATACGAGACCAGAGTGTTCTTCACCCAAACTAATCTATCTTCTACGAGGAGACCAAGATGGATTATCTGTGCCAGATTACCTGTGCTGATCTACTACCGCCCACGTCAAGCTGAAGCCTCCACTATCCTCGCTAGACTATTCTCACGCTGATATCGTAGCACCGAAAGACACTTTCAGTCGATGCACACCTTGCCTCTTTCTCGGTCCGTGTGCATTTGCCGGTGTGGCGCAAGCCAGAATCCACTTCAGTTCTGGTACACTCTCATGCACTTGCAGCTTCCGGTTGCTGTAAGCAGGCGATCTTTGATCCCACGCCAAGCTTCTCTCGTTTCATGGTAATCCTACCCAAAGAGTGCTAGTTTCTGTCAGTGATGCCATAGGTCGATCCTCTGTCAGACGCTTAGGCCAATCAAAGTGTGATGCTAGCAGAGCCTACGTTCTTTCCGGACAAGCGTATACCAGGCGGGTCCATGTCCTGTGTGGGATGACAACTGAGCCGCGTGCGCAAAGCGGAAGCTGCAAGTGCATGAGAGTGTACGTTCATGTGTCCTAATCGCAGCGCCTCCTTTTCCGCGCATGTGCAACGTCATCATCACTAGATCCAGGAAATCGCCTTTTTCTAGGTATACTACGCACTACAACTGTATCGTTGAAACTCGGCACAGCAGCCTCTAGCCCCTGCATTGGTGAGAACGTGGGGTAACACGGACGAATCAAGGAATCCTCGCACTCGACTGTCTCTTCCGTGATCTCGAAATCCAATTGGATCGAGACCGTCAGTATCTTGTGGGATTCTACCTCCGGCCGTTCGTCCTCCGCCTCCCACTTCCTCACGTCCTCCACCTGCTGCGCTTGTCGAACTTGTCCAGCCATGTCTAGTTCTATGGGACCAGAGTTTCTCGCTGGAAAGCCATGGCACGGATGAACTTCTGCTGCTGTTACCGGATCGATGCTGACACCACTATATAGACGGGCACACATTTGCACTGACGGTAAGTGTTGCGCCGTTGGGTCAAGGCGAGACCAAAGGGTAGAATTGGAACAATTCCTGCATCTCTCGCTACAACAGTGAACGTTGTCGTCTACAAGAATTGATGAGAACGCGGGGTCGATGGAAGGCATCTGCACTTTTGCGTGCAAGGTCAAAAAGCTCCTTGCTGTTGGGGCAAAGGACCGAATGGTTACACTGCCCTCACGGAGGTCTCCAACGTCATCCATATAGACACTGTTTACGGAAGGCTGCAGGATTATTCTGCATGGGTGCATCTAGCACGCACTCTGAAGCTGATTTCTTAATTTGGTAGGTCGTTCGCGTGAACGAGTGAAAACCCCAGACCCGGAACCGGAGCGAATCTATTCCCCTTTTCATGTCCCTGCTTATACGAAAACAAGCATAGTGCTGACGGAATGCAATCGCGGTAAGCTTCTCTGCTTTTCGAGCATCATCATAGTGATTTGTCCGGCAATAGTCATAGCATGTTCAAAGGCGGTCAATTCTTTAGGGCTTACGATTACACACAAACCGATTACTCTAGGCACTGGGTCTGTATTACGAAGACCCTATAGAAGCGTTGTATCTCCCCCCTCAGCGCTACGTACACACTGCCTACCCACAAGCGATTGAGCATCGAGTCATCGTAACCTGAGCCGAGGCATCTTCCTACGTATCCTGAAGTGTCCACCTAACACCTTGCATCACCATGAAACCTGCATTTGTTCTCTGCCCTCTATTGATCGCGATCTCTCATGCGAAGCGCAACCCTCGTGCGGAAGATAAGCCGAACGAGCTAGAAATGCTGGAATCTCTTATCAAGTCTGTAGAGTTGGAGGCCAGCTCCGTAGCCAACAACATCCACTCTGCTTATAGCCTTGCAGCCACTGCCGTCCCCACAGACCTACCGACACATATTCATGGGCTGTTGCCAACCCAGACGCGCGATTCAGATGCCGTAATCGACGGTGCTATGTCTGGTCAAGCATCTTGCTTCACTATGACAATCGTCTTAGCTGTCGTAGCCGTTGTATGTTGTGCTCTTGGCTAGTTTGGGATGTAGCATGAAGAACAACCGTCTTCCTTAGCATAGACCATAAGCGTTTGCGTTGCTTGTCGTTAGCAGGATTGCTTCCCTGGGCAAAATAGACACTGTTGACCGAACACGGGTGATTCATGTGAAGCTGTTCGCAAAAGCCCGAATCAGGTTTCAGTTCAATTGTCAAATGTCCTCCACGGTCTAAATGTGTCTTATGCTTTGCAAGAGTGTGCTATGAGCTTTGCGATGTAGTTGTTGTGATAATTCTGCTGCAAGGCCAACTATGTCTGTGTATACAGTTGCTACAGTGTTGTGCAGCTTCTAGGGAAGCCTTCCCACAATACGGGGTCAGACAACCCAATTTCTGATGTTCACTCTTCACCTATTTGGTGACTTTTGTTTTGGCAAAAGTACCACCGACGGTAGTACCTAGTACGCGCACAGCATGGAAGTATACTTCCAATTCCATGCGATGTATATCCTTGCTCCACGATGGAAACATTTCGTGCTTCGCCTTCTGTTCCTCGTATTTTATCCTCTGTTTCTCGTCTTCCATATCCACTGTCTCACGTGCCACTGCCAATTCCCTACTGCCGAGTACTTGCAAGTCTGACAGGTAAGTAATCAAGCCCGAGATCAGATCAGATCTATTTGCCACGTTGGGTCCACCAACAAGATGCAGTATTGTTTTGAAAGACTGTAGTTCAAGGCCGTCCGTGGGCTCCTTTCCCTCCAAGCACTTGCAGTTTTCGAGACCGGCTTTTATCGTCAGCACTGTCTTGGATTCAGCTGTTGCAAGCTTACCAATTTGGAAATAGAACTGGTCTTGGCGACGTACAAGCAGTATGTCTTCCGCTGAAAACAAACCCTTCTGCAGTTTGAATTTGTGTAGATTGGATATGCCGTCGATTATCTGCGATCGTTAGCGTCATGTATGCGGAGCGAGCATTGGGGAGAGGGGGCCGCTCACGTCATTCACTAGCATCCTGACATGTCTTTGTTCAAGCGGACAGTCATTTCGTAAAGTCAAGATATCTGCCAGACTGACTATCTCCTGGAAGTAAGGAATGAAGGCAACGTTCTTCCAAATATCAAGGATGAAGAGGGTATTAACGGACCTGACATTGTCAAGTCTCTCTGCAATCTTTTGGTTGATCTCCTTAGGAACAGCGATTTCAGACTCGTGTAATTTGGTACTATCCACAAGAAAGTGCTTTACAAGCTGGAAACTATGCGTGACGACAGCATAAGTAACATTTCCACTCGTCTGATAAATTCCGTCGGTGAGATCTTCGATGTTGGCAGCTCTATTATAATGGTAGTCCTTAATCTTTTGCAAAATCTTCAGATCTCTCAGAACCATTTTGTTGTTGATGCTCTGCTTGACTACGGAGGCGCGACAGACAGAAGATAACTGTGAATCGGTGTCAGATATATGCATGCCTGGTGGTGATGGGGGACGGGTGCGTCAAAGTGGAAACAGCTGACGATGCTCACATGTCAGCATGGGCGTGTATGTTCGGCGAAGCATCCTGTCTGCAATTTCATCTTTACTAAAAGCAGATCAAACAAAGAACAAAGGAGGAATTTGTAATATACAACATGCCGTCTACTCGATTCGGTACCGACCACGAACGTTACGTCGGGTCTGGCATAATCGCCTTATCTGAATTACCCGATATCTCGGAAGACGATCTGATCATTCATGCAAAAGAGCTCAGCGAACTACAAAGACAGCTTAAGCCTCGGACATGGAAACCATGGCAGAAGGAAATCCACCTGAAAGCCGAGATCTCCTTTCGGCACTGGAAGAACAGATGCATCGGAAAGAAGCAGACACTCGATGGACACGATTTCCCTGAGCTTCGATTCACAGAAGACGCAGATATCCGCATGATAGAAAACATGGCCCTGTTACAAGTCGTCAGATCGTCCAAGGCTTCACGCTGGGAGCAACGTATCAATAACCACGAACGACGGTGGGTTGTCGACTTTTTTTGGAAAGGTAAGACCGTCTGATCATTCTCGTGGCGTGCCGGCATAGGGAAATAATGATCGAAGAACATGATTCGTCGGCATCAACCCACCACTACTAACGCCTTATCACTTAGACGGCTCCAACAATAGCGAATGGGCTATAGAGACCTGTCACGAAGCTGTATGCCAAATGTTTAGCGCCCCTACGAGCAAACTAGTAACATCAAACTCGGCGAAGAACTTACCCCCAGCCCATATCTGTGAGGATGCACGTCTCGTCAGGAAGACTCCAGGCGTTGTAGACGCTTTTCGCGAGCTGAGCCGGCTTCCCAGTATGTGGATAACGAAATCGTTCAATTTCTTGACCGACGTGCGCAAATGTTTTTGCAATGAGGTAAGTACGCTCATTTTACTGGTTCCCGCCGTTCTCACAGCCAACTTTGAGCAGGAAGTCCAGAACTACATCCAGGTCATCATTCATCAATGGGAAAAGATTACTCTGGGATGGGACGACGGGGTGGTGCCACATGTTAACGTCAAGTCCATAGACTTACTGCAGTCTCTAGCTCCGCGCTTTTCCGAAGACGACCAAGACTTCGTCGAGCGCCAATTCCAGCAAAATTCGATCTTTCCTGGACTCAAAGATCCTGAACTTCGGAAGAAGGTGGAGAAGGCAATCTGTCGTCAAGGTCCCATCTTAACGCTGAGTACCTTTGCAAAAGACGTACGGTTGCTACAGTCGAGGGTACACGAGCCTATGACGAAATTTTTAGACACTATGGACAGGGAAAATGACACATTACGAAAAAGAGTTGTAGAAATCCTCGAATACGAGTTCGACGAACATTCGCGCTCCAGAAATCTTCCGATAGCCTTACGCGGGCAGAAGAAAGAAACCGTTGAGCGTTGTTATCAACACGTCTTTCTCCACACAATCCGCAATGCTCTTTCTAAAGGCTCCGTCACCCAAGCACAGCTAAGTAGTTTCGTGAAGCATGAGTTGGATTCCTCATTTTCCGCTGGTACATCTTGTCATTCAATCGAGAGTGCGGACGTTATAGCGACAAGGGCACCGACCTCATCAGACATGTCTGAACCCGAGCACATCAACATTAAAAAAAGACACGGCGTTGACCTTTTCAATGAACCAGCAGCTGTACAGCACTTATACAACCATCAGATAAGAGAAAGTCTAACTCCAAGGGGCGGTCTATCTCTTTCGATTATGGCCCAGCATATCGTTCGCGTCTTTCTGTTCGGAGAGACGAGTGTTGAGAGGGTACAGGTGGTCCCGTCGAGCTTTCCGGAGCAAACAGTACAACCTGTGCAAACAGTTCCAGCCAAACTACCCTTCTGGGCCAGCAGCCCCATCGGTTCTTGTTCCACTAGCGATTCTACTGACTCTACAGACTCTACCTCAGTACCGTCGTGCTTGCAGGTGGTACATCAGCCGACACCGAAAGACATGCACGCTCGCAAGCCTTTTCCAGCTATCGAGAGGTCTATCATAGGCATAGAAGGGATCCCCGACTCACACGCTGCTTCATTGAATGAAGCAGAGCCATCACCCGTGCCGTCAAGCTGCCCGTCACGCATTTCGTCAAAGCGACCCTTGTACAACTCTACGCACGATGGCGTGCAACACCACGACGTCCTCCAAACAATAAAGCGACCGCGGACGACCGGCTCTGAATACGGGCAAGTGGGAGAAGCTCAACAATGGGCGAATACATCGCCAGTTTGGTCACAGGAGACTGCAGTTCCTGATGCAGAGACACATAGCGGGGCGGACCCCATCGTCAACGATACACGGAATGTAGCCACCACAGAGCTGTTGGGTCAGTCTCCCCATATAGCCAATTCAATTAGGCCCAACACGTACTACCCTTCCAGATACAGCCCCGGAAGCAGCAGCCGGAATGAAACGTTAGTTTCTATGGAAACATACAAAGAATTTGCCGAAAGAAACCCTTTCCACGTGTCGGAACGAAACGCCGCACAGCCAGTCATGCCATCAGGTAGAAACATTCAAACCCCGGAAACAGTGCTTCAGTGGCTGGTTCGGCTACCAGCTCAAAACCCTGACCTACCAGACGTTCAGTACAAAGGAAGCATTCCTGGCATGCATTATATCGCCCAAGCGGACCCACGATCCACTGCAAACTTTTTCGCCAATCAGATGGACCTTGATGAATTCTCGATATTCAGGTACATGTGCAGCGAACGAGGAAGAAAATTTGCCTCTAGCGCAAAACAGCTACAACATGCTATCGGAAAATATAGATTGAAGGAAGTATTCGTTGATTCAGATACAAAGCAACTCGCAAGCACCGATCACAGGGTGACCACTATTTGATTCTCTCCTGGTTGGACCATCCCTCGACCGACGAAACATAGCGAATGAACTCGATGGCGCTGCGAGTAGAGTAGGGACTCTGATACAGCGGCGAGACACCACATACTTGCTACAGGGAGTGATTTGGTGCTGAGCAAAAGAGATCCAACCACCGTTTTCGACGCGTCGATCGCGATGGTGGTGGTCTCATCCATATATATGGGAGGATCTCTTAAAGATGGTGACGATGGTGGGGTCGGCTCGTCGAAAGGCGAAGAAAGAGGACAAGTTCAGTGTCAGGCCTGGCTGACGATATATACTACCCCACACCATGATCGGTAGTCTACTGATCATACGTACCTTTTTGGTTGCGTAGCGTAGTGGTGTAGGGCTGCGTTCTGACGTTCAGTGTATGATATCGAGACCTTCCTGAGATCTTGAATGGTTGTAGGAAGGGCCGTCGTGAAAACACCGTGTATGGAGGAAACCACGAAGCTGAGCATGGTGCGGATAAGCAGGTGACTGCATGGCAATAAGCTGCGTAGCCTGTAGAAAAGCTTCACAAGTACATTTGACACAATCCTGTAGCATCCAACATGCTTCGATTAATAGCATGGATCTACGCCGAGACGTCGTTCAAAATGAAGCTTCTCTGGTCGTGCAAGAACTGGATGAACTGCTCCACAATCATTGGGCATATATCTTGTAACAAAGCTTCAAGTTATCTGCAATCTCGTGAAAGGGTAGTTAGCTTATTGATTGGTTCTCTCTCACGCGGTTGATGCCAAGTCCCCGCACGGACTTTGGCGCCTCGGGGCAGAGTCTCACTCTCGGCCGCCTCATCCATATCTCCTCAGCCATCATCAACAGCCTCATTGTACGCTCAATAGGCTATATCGCTCGTTTTTTCCACCCGCCCACCATCCCACTAAGTTAACACCAACTTAGGCTGCCTGCGTTGACTTTATTGTTTTATATTTTTCTGCGTTTCTGCTTTCTGTACATAGTTGAACGCCGGCCGGGTGGCCAGCTCCCGCACACAGAGTACTACGTACTCTCTGATCTCAGCACGCCTCGGAGTCCTCAGAGCCTTGAGTTCCCTCTGAGGGTATCTCATTGCTCGCACGAGACTAGCCCATGAGACCTCTCACACGAGACTCAACTACGAGAGCTGCCCCTGCGCTTGCGCCCTCAAATCAAGCGTTACAAACAAAATAAACACCTACTTCCCTGATGATGATGCGTGAGAGATAGATTATTAGGCAGACTGAAAGCTCTATCCTAAAGACAAAGGCGTGCGCTAGTATGCTATTGGTTATGAGAATCGCCCAGACGCCTGAGAACTGGACAGGGTTCGAATATAAACCTCGTCATGAGGGCAGATCCAGATAGAAGTTCACGATGGGTTTTAAGCGGGTCAGTCCTATCTAGCGAAACATACAATTCCAAACCAAAATTCTGTTCGCCCGCACCGCATGGACCACAAACTTAGAAGATCTATCACGGTTTAAGTAATAGGCTATTAGGCAGTAGAATTTGGTAGGAACACTGAAGTTGAATTGAAGTGAGTCTACGTGTTGATATACCGGAATGATCGGATGTCAGCAGGGTTATGGTGAAACTCTGTTCACATAGGACCGAGTACTTATCGGACCGAGCAAGCTGTACGTAGACTGCGACAAGATCTCATATATTTTCACCCAACCAATTCCACCAAAGTAACTCCAGATACAATTCTGAAACAACGAACATGATTATAATTGACTTAGTATTGTGTCTCGGACGTTTGATTGCCCGAAATCTCAGTGCTAAAAGAACCCTACCTTCATAAAGTTGTTTGATGTTGCAGAAGATACCCGTATTGTGATCTCATGTTATTGTTGGAGCACTGCGCTTGGCGCGAAAAGACTTATGTCGTAGTTCTGTACCGTCGCATGACTTTGTGTCCAGGCTCGTAACAAGCATGGTGATTCCATAAATAGGAACTAATCAAGTGTACTAACTACGGGTCCTTCGAGTGATTCTCGACCGCTGACCATCTTCTGGTCCCAAACCTTGCCGACCAACGTACGCCTGTATGGTTCAATGCTCGCTTTAGTTAGCATGGGCCACTACGATGCCAAGTACAGATTTGAACTCTCGTCTAATCGGCGTGGGGTTCTAGCTCATTCTTCTTGTTCGATGCCATTACTCAACTGCTCGTCTGATCTTTTCGTTCTTTGGCTCCCTTTCGACCGCGAGATGTCGGATGACATATGCAAAGTCGTACAAACACGTCGTACTTCCTTGGAAAGACTCAATAAAGACTCTATCAACGTAGTAACTACGCATGCAAGATCCGTACCCCAGATTGATGTAGGGTTGTTAAGAAAATGTGAATCCCGAGCTGTGGACCTGTATAAGAGTGACAAGCCAGGGATCTTTTGATATAGAAAGCTGTTGTCCAGCTTGCGTGGGCAATATAAATAGCGTAGAACATGATTCTTTTAGTCCCCATCTCTATTGTATGAAGAGGATTATGATATCGAGTGTATATCTGTGGAATGTGATCTTAACGGGCTCAAAGATTTGACAGGACAGCCGAAGACTTGATTCGAAAGCTTAGCAGGCAATGTCACGATCGAGAACGAAGTTAAGTTTGTTCGGGCCTCTCAATGGCGGCAATAGAGAGCCGCGTTGTGCTGCAAAGT
This sequence comes from Alternaria brassicae, assembly GCA_004936725.1. Taxonomy (NCBI): domain Eukaryota; kingdom Fungi; phylum Ascomycota; class Dothideomycetes; order Pleosporales; family Pleosporaceae; genus Alternaria; species Alternaria brassicae. The sequence goes on from SMOM01000011.1 coordinate 598,695, forward strand.
CCCGCTTGACCTTTCGCAAAGGAGAGCTGGGTTGGCCTTCTACTCGAGTCGACCTTTTTGATACAACAAAATAACTAAGGTAGAGGGTACGGTATCAGTTCTAGCTGGGTTCCACTGTGTTTTGTCCCAAACTCGGTCATTGTATGGAAGATGGGGCGCGGCGGACTCGAAGGACCAGAACCGTGAGCACTGTTCGTCCAGCTGATCAAGCCTCCAGAACCATCACGCTTGACCGCGACAGCCCGTACCGAATCTCGATACTGCTTCAGATCCAACTGTCCGTCTAGCAGAGAGTTCATGATAGCGATGACTGTCGTGGTCCGTACAAGGTCTGGATTTTGCATCCAGTACGCGGCCCGCTCTTCTTCTACATCGGCCACATCGATAAGGCTGATTTTGAAGTTGAGGCCGCGATTCCAAGCATAGCGTAGCAAAACAGTGACCTCCACGATATCAGTGATAGGGTCAAAGAATCTCGTTGTCTTGTCCATGTACGTGCGAAGGAACACACTGTTGTAGAGATTGAATGTATCAAAGACGACGTTGCGCACGAGCGTGGCTCGCGATCCCACAACGTGGAAAAATTTCAGCAATGCGCTCATGAAGCAAGGTTTTATCAAGGACGCAAATCTGGTTCTTCGATTGAGAAGAAAAACATTTTCCACGTAGAATACGGACGATGCTTCCTCGTTGAGCTGCCTACATGTTAAGAACAGAGCCACAGGTATTGCAGTATCTCGCGCGAAAGGAACCACTGGCTCTGGTAGGTTACTATCTGGGTCTTGATAGAAATACAGACGTATAGGAGCAGCCCTGTGGCATAGGTAGCTGTAGATTTTGTTGCGGATCTCCGCCGGCAAGGCAATCAATGGTGGTACGCGAGAGACGGCCTGTCCATAATGGCAAATCATGTGTGAATTTGAAAATGTGAGCACCCGCGTGTAGAGGAGGAAGAACTATGAGGGCTAGCTAGGAGACACGAGCACGTGACTGTTCAGCTTCTTGGTATGAAGATTCGTGATTTGTGCTGCTATGACTACGACAGGGACCAAGTATAATCACGAAGTATGCAGCTCGTTTCCGAATGGTCGCAACCCGGAAGTCATGCGGAACTGTGTTCATAGTGCCTAACCTATACCTAACCAAGAGTGGAACATCGGCGAAGCCATACATCCAACGCCTAGATGATCTACATTCACCTCGAGTGATGCACCGACGCTCAGGTTCCCGACAGCCAGTCAACCGTATTACTGCCATGTATAAGCCAAGGCCGCATTATGCGATCTGACGCGTAGATGCACACGTT